>CM046876.1:87532574-88732574 GCA_025667525.1 Glebionis coronaria | reverse complement strand
ATACTACAACGATAATTAAAAGTAAATAATAAGGATTAGAGAGTTACCCGCAAAGATATCGAACAACAATGGCAAATTCTGTGTTTGGCACTTAGAAACATAAAATATTTGAACTTTCGGTTATAGACTAAGTTTTGAAAACGACTCAGTTCCCTATAACCATCTCTCTGATACCACTCTGTGAGACCCCCAAAATCTGACATGGATCAACAAGGCAACGAGGGGGTAACACGTCATAGTACAAGAAACAATTGAATTACAGTTCATACAAAGCTGACGAACTAAAAACATGTACATTACATCCTAAAAGGTCAGAGTTTTTAAACATAGGTCCTAGAGTTTTAAAAGCGGAAAATTATATTAATTTGTCTCAATTTATAACATAAAGTTACCCAAAAGATAGAATAAACTCCTGACAGTTTTTACTAACAATAGTCCTTTTTAAAGCATCACAGAAATCTCCAAGCTGCGATAATATCCAGCGGGCTCCCATCCAAGCAAAGCTAAGTAATAATACCTGAGATTAAACATATAAAATCGTCAACATAAATTTGAGTGATATTCATAGGTTTAGCAGTAAACGTGTGGAACACAATAGAATTTGTAAAACACGTAATAGGGGGGTTAACTATGTACGTCCATAGTCACGATGCATATTAGTGCTGTTTAGTCTCATGAACCGAAGCTTAACTCAAATGTAAGTTCCTCTAGGGATTATTCAGCCTAAATACTCAAGTATAAACGAATATTAGTGCGTCAAAGTAATCGGGACGGGGATTGTCAATCCCGATGGATCCACCCATAACATTCCCGCTTAGCGCAAAGCATACGGGACAATTAACGGTTCATGATAGGAAAGGAAACTCAAGGCTAACGTCTAAAAGCAATAATACCATTGAAATCATCTGTAAAGCATACACGTTCAGAATAACATACGAGTTCTGGATAGCAATACAGTTTTTATTTGGTTGTGTTCCACCATGTAAAATCTCACCCCGTGTTTAGAAACCATGTACAAGTAAAAAGGGGCTATGAACTCACCTTAGCCACGAGGTAAGTCACTCATGTACTCAGCAACTGAGTAGAAACGGTAGTGGTAGACGATCACTGACGATATGGATGCCCGGGGAAACACGAAAACCGCAACCTATAAAAAATAAGGCGCGCGTTAAGACTCGAACTCGAATATCGATATGTACCAAATATAATATGACTCATCAGTTTTCAAAGTATTCATGTTTCAAAACCATTGACATGAACCAAATGAATCCTTTTATCCAACGTTATTCGTTAAAACACTTGAACACTTGAAAATGACCCGTTATACGACGACAAGTCAACGCAAGTCAAACTATCCTTTAACATTACTTGGACCAATAGCTAAGTCATTTATATAATGACTAAGCACTTGAATAAGTCATCATGTCCGATGATAAATACTCAAACTCACGTAACACAAACATTGAACTACGTGTCCAAAACAAAATCAGCAAGTACACCCCGAATGTACACACTGATCTACCCTATCTAGACTTGTCCGTTTTAGATGAAAATTGGTTTCAAGGTAACTTATAACCTGTATAAGACCTCACCAAAATTTGAGCCAAAGTTCACACTTTAAAACCCATCAGCTCGACACTTTTCTCGACTCCAAATTTGGGACAGATTTGTGTACTTATTTTATAAAACCGTTTGGACCACTTTAAAAGTACTATCTCGACAATCCGTCTTTTGAACCACTACTAGACTCATAAAACTCAGTTTGTAAACTTTCAAAATCAGTAGTATAAACTATCTAACCAAGCCTAAAGTCCCCGAGAGTCGACCCAAAATCAGCCACAATTTCGGATTGTGCCGACTTGCGTCTCTTGGTACACGAAAACTAAAACTACCGCCTCGGAAAACTCTACAATAAAATCAAATAATCTTAGCCTTTCACAGACCTTAAACCCACGAAACAATCTGTTTAAAGCTGCTGTCCCAAATTAGCCTTTTAGAAAACAAGTCAAATCTATTTTCCCACCAAAACTAATCATTCATATACCTGTAGAATCATCATACTATAAAATCCATCAACCAAACACACTCCTAAACACTTGCATGCAAAATTTTATCAAAAATCAAAGATCAAAATAACCTTTTTAGAATGAAAACAAGATGATCTAGCCATGATCATCACATGCATGATGATCAAGACTCATCCCCACCATAAAAATCATATGAACATAAAATCTTGATACATGTGGAAGATTTTTGTATGTTTAGAATCACCACAAGATTTAGAACATGGGTCTTATTTTTGTTTTGATCAAATCATGTTGGATGATGAAGATTTGGGGGTGTTTTTGTGGTGAAGGGGACGACAAGGAGAGGTGGTGGGGAGAGAGTTGGTTGATTTTTTTATTAAGTTGTAGTGTGTGTGTAGTTGTGGAAGAAAAAAAATGAGTTTATATATGGTAGTTTAAGTGGAGGGTTAGTTTTGCCAACTTTGAAACTTGTGGACCTAAAAACAATTAATAGTTTTTAAAGGGTAGAAAATGGTTATTGGTAAATATTGAAAATATTTACGGGGCTCGGGTTTCGTAAAAACACTTTTCAAAAGTTACAATGCATCATAAAAATGATTATATGATTTCCCGACCCGACTTAATACGTAATTAAAACGAAATCGTCGAAAGTATTAATTATCGAAACAATCGATAATAAAGCGTTAAATTTTGGGCATCCGTCGGTATCGCGATCACTAGGAATTTTCGTTATGCATTCATTTTCAATAAACTCGTTGTAACACGCACGCGGGTGATTTTAAATCAAAGGCTTTGATTTAAATAAATATGGGAAAAATAAAATAAGAACTTTTATAATTCCAGATAATTTATTATGAATGATTAGTAAATACTTAAAAAGTATTATTTATTACAATATCAAGATCTCAGGATTTACATATAAGAATACAAGAAAACATAATATGTTGGAAAATTCAAGAAGCACGAATAAAAAGAATAAAATAATGCTGGGAAAGTACGGGTTCTCACAGATCAGCTCCTTGTGAATGATGCAAGGCACACACCAAATTCACCATGTTATTCTGACTGACACTGTAACTAGGATGCACCCATACGCCCCACATGATAATAAATAATAATAAAGGCCAAATAAACTGAAAGGGACGCCACGAGCTATCACTCCGCCGTGGTGAAGTCATAACACTAGTGCCTCTAGTGTTATGGTTATGGTACCTCCATAACTAGGTGAAACTGGCATGCATGTATATGGCTAAGGTAACTAATAAAACATAAGCATTTAAATATGTAACTACTGGGAAAATAGTTGGTTGCATACGGGGAATCCTAATAAAGGAAGAGAATGTCCTTACTAAAGGACGGGAAATCCATACCGTGTGTCCAGTTGAAGCTAACAGAAAACGCTGAAGAACCTACTCCGCCTTGACGGATAATACTACATAAGAATAGGGACGTGTATGAGTTGTCTGAATTACATGTGTTTTACGGGTTCTGTGTGTTCTTAGTTTATTATTCATGTTAATTCATGTTTTAACTGTTTTAAGTGTTAATCTGTAGTTATTCTTGTATTCTGTTGTTTATTATTCATGTAATAAGGTATTATAATACTTGTATTGTAATACTAAGTAACTTTCTAAAAATTGTAGGTTTACTAAAATATTAAGTTTCTAAAAATAGAATGTTTCCAAAAATAGTAAATTTCCATAATTAGAAATAAGCTAGATTATTAATGTCAAGTAAAGTTCATTTAGTAAAATACAAGTCATGGTTCAAGTATTATAGCTTATTAAATAATTAGCTTCGTTAATTTAATAAACTATAAATTATAAGAATTTAATTAAAATACATGTTTAATTAAATTAAGCTAAATCAATACTTAGGTTAGTCACGAAATATTAATTTTAATATTTTAACCTAAGTCATGTATTTAATTAAATTAAATAGTCTTGAAAATAATTTAATTAAACTATTAAACTGCTTTTAAAAATTCCCGAGCCCGAACCCGTGTTTAAAAATTACCCCGAGCCCGAATATGCCTAGCCGACACCACATAGCCGGCGGCTAATGGTGTCAGCCAGCAGCTGAACAACAACTGCAGCCCCATGAGTGGCTAGACCGGCTAGCCGTTTCCACTGGTGGCCTTCAGTTCCCACTGCCAAGCCCAGTTAGCCACTACAGAGCCAGGTGCACCCCCGCTGAGGCCGGTTCCCACTGTTGTTGTTAACCCGTGCCACACCGAGACCCTTGTGGTCTCGGTTAGCCAAAAACCAAACCAAAACCCACCCCGACTCGAGTTCGGGGTTCCCTTGTCTCGCGTCTGAGCCAAAACAACCCCACACCGAGACCTTACGGTCTCGGCTTGGCGAATCAAACACCACCAAGTGCCTTGGGGCTCCCGGTTTGGGTCTCGGCCAAACAAACCAACACCACAACACCCTTAAATTCTTGGTTTTAATTCATCCTCAAATGTTTTTCTTGTTTATTTTTAAGATTAATTATAATGAGATCATGAATTCGTTAAAAGAATTAAAAAGAAAAGGGTTTGATAATTACCGAATGCGTAGGTTTATGATCACGAACACGTACACACAAAGTCAAAGAGCAAAATCGTCCCGAACACCCCTTTTGGTGATCTACAGTCGACGGCAAGAAGAGAAAGGAGGCAAGGGTTCTTGATTTTTCTGTAACAAAAAATTATGGTAAAACTTCCCTGTGTCTTACTTATTTTTAGTTTATAATGGGTCATGGGCCAAAAGGCCCATTCCTTTCTTTTCTTTGCTCTTAGCCGCGGCCAATATGGAGCCCACGAGGAAAACCCGTACCTTTTCTAGTTAAGTTAAATACTCATGTACGTTCGTGTTTTAATTATCGTGAATTAATATATCGTGAATACGTCACATTTTTAATATACGTAAATACATGTTATTTAATGTCATGACACGTGTAATATATTATAAATGGAAAGTTTTAATTTTATTGTATTTTCGTGTATTTACTATTCATGTTTACTATTCATGGTATTTTAATGTGGATTTTACAACTCTTCCCCTCTAGAAGAACAATTCGTCCTCGAATTGGAGAAAACATAAACTGAAAGAAACATACCCGAATCAAAACTGGAAATGAGGGTAAGAAGTCCGTATAGACTCCCCCGTCTCCCCAGTGGCTTCCCACCAGGATGATCCCTCCAGAGGATTTTGACGAAAGGGATCGTCTTCCTCCGCATGACACGTTCTTGTCGCTCAAGAACTCTCTCAGGTGCTTCGACATAAGAAAGATCCTCTCGAATCTGATTAAGCGGATAATGAACAACATGAACGGGATGATAGTTGTATCCTCTGAGTAAGGACACATGGAACACGTTGTGAACGTGTGATAGCTGAGGCGGTAACGCAAACGATACGACACTTCACCAACGCGTTCTATGATGTCGAACGGTCCGATGAAGCGAGGACTGAGCTTCCCCCCGATTCCAAAACGCTTAACTCCTCGTGCAGGTGATACCTTGAGGAAAACATGATCACCCACGTTGAAGGATATATCTCTATGATGTTTATCATCATAGCTCTTCTGGCGAGCACGAGCTTCCTGCAGCTTCGTCTTGGCGACGATAACCTTCTCATTATTCACCTCTATCATCCCTGGACCCTCAATCAGTCGTTCGCCTAGTTGATCCCAATAGATTGGGAGTGGCACTTCCTACCATATATACAACATCTCAAACGGTGCACATTTGATGCTAGCGTGCCAACTGTTGTTGTATGCAATCTCCACTAGGCAGATATAATCGTCTCAGCTTCCTGTCCATTCTAGAGCTACGCCCGTAGCATGTCCTCTAATGTCTGAATGATACGCTCTGACTGTCTGTGGGTCTGAGGATGAAACCCAGTGCTGAGCTTAAGTCTGGTGCCCCAAGCTTTCTGCAGACTCTGCCAAAAACGTAAGGTGAAACGGGGATCTCTGTTAGAGATGATTTCTGATGGAGTACCATGCAGTTTGATGATCTCCTTCTGAAAAGTGTCTGCCAATTTGCTGACCGAATGCTCCTTGCGGATTGATAGAAAATGAGCAGATTTGGTCAATCTATCCACAATAACCCAGATGGCGTAGTGTTTCCTCTGTGTCACCGGAAGACCAGTAACAAAATCCATGGAGATTTTGTCTAACTTCCATTCTGGAATATCAAGTGGTTGCAGTAAACCACTTGCTCTCTGATGTTCGATATTAACCTGTTGGCAGATCATACATTTAGAAAGGAAGGTGGCAATATCCTACTTCATACCACTCCACCAGAAATGCTGCTTGATGTCGTGGTACATCTTGGTGGAACCAGGATGTATGGTAAATGGAGAGCTGTGAGCATCAGTCAGCACAGCTTCCCTGAGTGTAGAGTCATTAGGAACAACTAGTCTAGTGCCCTGCAATAAGATGCCGACATCATCAACACGAAACTCCGTCTGCTGATCAAGGTTCTGAATGATAGCCTAAATCTCACCATCGTCTTTCTGAGCTTCCTTGATCCTAGAATGTAAGTCTGGTTCCACTCTAAGATTTGCCCAATAACCATGCTGTCCTCGTACACAAAACTCGATATCCGTCATCTCTAGGTCACGGATGATCTCTTTTGCAATCCAGATGCCAGCAATCATACCCGACCTTCTGCTTAGAGCGTCTGCCACCACATTCGCCTTACCAGGATGGTAGTGAATGTTGGTGTCGTAATCCTTCAATAGCTCTAACCATCTTCTCTGTCTCATGTTTAGTTCCTTCTGGGTGAAGATATACTTGAGACTCTTGTGATCTATGAAGATGTCACATGATTCACCATACAAATAATGCCTCCAGATCTGCAATGCGAAAACAACTGCTGCAAGCTCCAAATCATGAGTAGGATAGTTTTCTTCATAAGGTTTAAGCTGTCGTGATGCGTATGCTATAACCATCCCATGTTGCATGAGAACACAACCTAGACCCTTTCCTGAAGCGTCACTATAGATCTGAAATCCACCTGTACAAGATGGGAGAGTAAGAATCGGCGCAGTTACTAACTTCTTCTTAAGGTCTTCAAAGCTCTTCTCTCGTTCCTCAGTACAGACGAATTTCTCTCCTTTCATCATCATCTTAGTCAAAGGTATGGATAGCCGTGAAAAGTTATCCACAAACCTGCGGTAGTAGCCAGCTAAACCCAGAAAACTTCTGACCTCTGTTGCAGATGTAGGTCTCGTCCATTTAGTGATAGCTTCAACCTTTGCAGGATCCATGGTGATCCCTTCTGCAGATAAAATATGGCCCAGAAATGCCACCTTGCTTAATCAGAACTCACACTTGGAGAACTTGGCATACAGCTGCTTCTGACGAAGAATCTGCAAGACTGTGCAAAGGTGTTCCTCATGTTCCTCCTTGGATTTGGAGAAAATCAGGATGTCATCAATGAAAACGATAACGAACTTATCCAGAAACTCATGGAAGACACGGTTCATCAAATCCATGAAGACTGCTGGAGCATTTGTAAGTCCGAATGGCATGACTACGAACTCGTAGTGCCCATAACGTGTACGGAAGGCAGTCTTAGAAATATCCTGCTATTTAACCTGTAACTGATGGTAGCTGGACCTTAGATCGTTCTTGGAGAAATACTTGGCGCCCTAAAGTTGATTGAACAGGTCATCAGTTCGCGGCAAAGGATAACGATTCCTGATCGTGCTCTTGTTCAACTCACGATAATCTATATACAAACGCATGATACCGTCTTTCTTCTTCACGAAAAGTACCGGTGCACCCCATGGCGATGCACTGGGACGGATGAAACCTCGCTCCAGAAGTTCCTACAGCTGATCTTTTAACTCCTTAATCTCAATAGGAGCCATGCGGTAAGGAGCCTTGGAAATTGGCTTTGCACCTAGAATGAGCTCAATTCCAAACTCGACTTCACGAACAAGTGGCATGCCCGGAAGTTCGTCAAGAAATACGCCAAGAAATTCTGACACAATAGGCTGATCTTGAATCGATGGAGACTCGGCAATAATATCATGAATATTGGCTATGAATCCCTGACAGCCGTGTGTTAGTAATGCACGCGCCTCCATGGATGAAATATTTGTACAGGCCTCCCTGGCAGAAAACCATAGTGTATGTACTCTGGAGATTTAACATCACCGAAGATAACCCGATAAGTGTGGTAGTCTATCATAGCCTGGTGTTTGGATAACCAGTCCATGCCCAATATCAAATCAAAATCACACATGTCCAAAGGAAGTGCGTCAACTCTGCGGATTTTATCATCAAATTCTAGGGGAAGATCTTTGTACACCTAGGTGATTCGTACAGAGTCCCTAAGTGGCGTGGAAATGCATAAGGCATTATCTAATGGCATAGGGGAAATTTGAACACGTATAGAAAAAGTAGTGGAGATGACTGAATGAGTCGCTCCAGTATCAAACAGAACGCATGTTGCCAAACCATTCATAAAGAGATTCCCAGTGATGGTACTTGTAGTCTTGTTCGCCTGGTCTCTAGTGGTAGTGAACATGCGACCTGAAGTAGGAGGTGGTTTGGAGTCGGCATGTCCAGAGGTGCCTTCTATCTCACCTTGGCAGCAATCCTTCTGCTGATGACCTTGTTGGCCACACTAGAAACAACCACCAGTACCTTGGCGGAAAACACCAGAATGTCTGCGCGAACAAGTAGGGAAGATAGGATGAGTGAACACTCCAACAGGCGTCCTAGCTAGCTGAGAGCCTGTTTCAGGATTACATACATGAGACATGATCATGAAACATAAGCTTGATTACATAAAAGGTTTAAATAGTTACCAGATGAAGTAGAACGGTTAGGCTGCGAATCTCTATGGTCCTGATCCCTGTTGTTGCTATTGTTCCTGAATATGAGTCACTGGAGTGTCAGAATACCATAACATAAGACAGTTTAATCATGAAAGAATTTAAATGTAGGGACCTGCTGTTGTTCGAGTTATTGGCATTGTTACGGTAATTATCATTACCGCCACGCCTACCTGAACTAGAACGGTCGTTGGTCTGACCGTTTCCCTTAGATGATTGCATCTGAGCGATCGCAGGTTTCTGGTCGTCAGTCTTCTGTCTGAAATATAAAGTTGAACAGAGGATGATATGAAAATGAACATAGTGGAAGAAATGAATGGTTTACATTTGGTGATTGAAGATACCTCTTCACTGATCGATCATCACCAAACTCCTCTCGTTCCTGAAGCATCTCTAGCTTTCGGGCTGCATCGACCACCTGTGCCACTGTAGTGAACGTAGCACAAACCAAACTGTTGGCAACCAAAGTGCGAAGAGCCCAGCGAAACTTCTCAGCTTGCTCCACAGCAGTACCAGCTGCTGCCCCAAGAATCCAACCAAACGAAGAAACCTTTGCATGAATTCGTTGCTGTTCTCCCCAGCAACCTGTCGGATATTATGATAATCCCTCTTAAGTTTCTCCTGCTCAGCATGTGGAAAGTACTGATTAAGGAAGAGCTCCTTAAACTGGTCCCATGTCAGCAGTGCAACCCAATCATCACCACCGTTGGACTGCTTGACTGACTTCCACCACTGCAGCACATCACCTTCAAACTTATAGCAAGCCATTCTTGCCTTGAAAACACCGTCACAACCCATCGCATCAAATATTTTCTCGATGTGAGAAATCCAAGATTCAACCTCATTGGGGTTGTCTGTCTGCTCAAACAAATGGGGTCTCTGCTTGTTGAGTCGCTCCAACCAAGTCATAAGGGTAACAGGCGGTGGAGGTGGAGGATTGTTGTGGTATTGAGGATGAAGGCCGAACTGAACGCCCTGAGCTTAGAATTCAGCATGAACTTCGTCCCTGATTTCATTGCGATGTTGGGGAAGGAGGGCTTGCAAAGCTGCATTGACAACTGCAGCCAATTCTTGAGCATTGCGTGTGTTCACCATCTGACAGTTTAAAACAAAATGCAAAATAAATAATGAGTCTGATAAAATATGAAATAAATAGAAAAATGCATGAACATTGTATAAAACATGAATTTATTTATGATGCATAAAACTGTTTTAAAATGCATGATCAATTTAAATATGATGATATGTCCATGAGTGAACGCCTAAGGGTCGGTTCACAAAACAAAAAGGCAAGTGTGGACGCCTATGGGTCGGTCCATTAAACAAACAAAATGTTTCGATAAAAACACATACGACTAAATAGGGTCAGTCCTGTACCAACCATTACTTAGTCAAAATTCCTGCGACAATGAGATGAATGCATGAAATGAATACATGAAATGAAAACGAAATGAATGCATGAAAACCAACTGTCAGTTCTAGGAAGACGCTGGTGACTAGCCGTAAGTCACAAGTCATGTTTTACAGAGCTACAGGTCGAAACCTTGGCTCTGATACCATAATTGTAACACCCCATTTTGTAAAATGGAATATCACAGTAATATATGGCGTGTCATCAAAGCATGCAAGGTAAATGTAAACATTCATGACCATAAATGGAAATACCGGAAACAAACATTGGTAGTCCAAGTAACTCAACACAAGCAAATATAAGTACTGTAAAGGAAAATGACTAAACAATTTCCAACATAAAATAGAGTAAGATAAAGTATGATGAATGCATAAGATATAAAAGGCTGGATAGCATCCATCCGAATGCACATACTCTTGAGATCCTACTTGCGACCTTGGGTAAATGCATTTTGGGAACATGAAAATGGAAAACGGCTGAGCATAACGCCCAGTGCACGGATATACAATAAAGCATGCAACATAGATTAATGAAAGCATATAAAGAACATATAAAGCATGAAAGGCAGCGAAAATGAATAAGTCCTGGGAAACCTAGATGTATAACATGTTTACTGGTTTTAGTTCTGAAAACATAGCTTATGTTTACTTATGAAAATCTGTATTAGTTTAATATACCAAAAGCCAATATATGCCATGAGGTCCACAACGTGCATGAATACTTGGAGGGGTGACCTCGTCATACAATTAGAGGGGATGCCTCTAATAAATATGATAATGGGTAGGAGGGACCAGTTCCTTATGAAGGATGCAAGGCACATACCACATTTACCATGAAATCCTGACTCACAGTGTAACTAGGATGCACCCATACGCCCCCATGATAAGAAATAATAATAAAGGCCAAATAAACTGAAAGGGACGCCACGAGCTATCACTCCGCCGTGGTGAAGTCATAACACTAGTGCCTCTAGTGTTATGGTTATGGTACCTCCATAACTAGGTGAAACTGGCATGCATGTATATGGCTAAGGTAACTAATAAAACAGAAGCATTTAAATCTGTAACTATTGGAAAAACAGTTGGCTGCATACAGGGAATCCTAATAAAGGAAGAGAATGTCTCTTACTGAAGGACGGGAAATCCGTACTTTGTGTCTAGTAGAAGCTAACAGAAAACGCTGAAGAACCTACTCCGTCTTGACGGATAATACTCAATAAAAATAGGGACGTGTATGAGTTGTCTGAATTACATGTGTTTTACTGGTTTTATGTGTTCTCAGTTTATTATTCATGTTCAGTCATGTTTTAACTGTTTTAAGTGTTAATCTATAGTTATTCTTGTATTTTGTTGTTTATTAATCATGTAATAAGGTATTATAATACTTGTATTGTAATACTAAGTAACTTTCTAAAAATAGCAGGTTTCCTAAAATAGTAAGTTTCTAAAAATAGAAAGTTTCCAAAAATAGTAAGTTTCCATAATTAGAAATAAGCTAGATTATTAATGTCAAGTAAAGTTTATTTAGTAAAATACAAGTCATGGTTCAAGTATTATAGCTTATTAAATAATTAGCTTGGTTAATTTAATAAACTATTGATTATAAGAATTTAATTAAAATACATGTTTTAATTAAATTAAGCTAAATCAATACTTAGGTTAGTCTTGAAATATTAATTTTAATATTTTAACCTAACTCATGTATTTAATTAAATTAAATAGTCTTGAAAATAATTTAATTAAACTAATAAACTGTTTTTAAAAATTCCCAAGCCCGAACCCCTGTTTAAAAATAACCCCGAGCCCGAAAATGCCTAGCCGACACCACATAGCCGGCGGCTAGTAGTGTCAGCCGGCGGCTGAACAACAACCGCAGCCCCACCAGTGGCTAGACCGGCTAGCCGGTTGCTACTGGTGGCCTTCGGTTCCCACTGCCGAGCCCATCTAGCCACTGCCGAGACCAGTTCACCCCTGTTGAGGCCGGTTCCCACTGTTCTTGTTAACCCGAGCCACCACCGAGACCCTTGTGGTCTCGATTAGCCCAAAAACCAAACCAAAACCTACCCCGACTCGAGCTCGGGGTTCACTTGTCTTGCGTCCGAGCCAAAATAACCCCACACCGAGACCTTAAGGTCTAGGCTGGGCGAATCAAACACCACCGAGAGCCTTAGGGCTCTCGGTTTGGGTCTCAGCCGAACAAACCAACACCACAACACCCTTAAATTCTTGGTTTTAATTCATCCTCACATGTTTTTCTTGTTTGTTTTTAAGATTAATTATAATGAGATCAAGAATTCATTAAAAGAATTAAAAAGAAAAGGGTTTGATAATTACCGAATGCGTGAAAGAAAAAGGTTTATGACCACGAACACGTACACACTAAATCAAAGAGCAAAATCGTCCCGAACACCCCTTTTGGTGATCTACAGCCGGCGGTAAGAAGAGAAAGGAGGCAAGGATTCTTGATTTTTCTGTAACCAAAAGTTATTATAAAACATCCCTGTGTTTTACTTATTATTAGTTTATAATAGGTCATGGGCCAAAAGACTCATTCCTTGCTTTTCTTTGCTCTTAGCCGCGACCAACATGGAGCCCACAAGGAAAACCCGTAGCTTTTCTAGTTAAGTTAAATACTCGTGTACGTTCGTGTTTTAATTATCGTGAATTAATATATCGTGAATACGTCACATTTATAATATACGTAAATACATGTTACTTAATGTTGTGACACGTGTAATATATTATAAATGGAAATTTTTAATTTTATTGTATTTTCGTGTATTTACTATTAATGTTTACTGTTCATGGTATTTTAATGCGGGTGTTACAGTGTGGAACCCTAATTGTATGGTATGAAAAAAGAATGTTTATAACAGAGTAAATGCATCATTTGAAATTAGTGTGATACACATTCAAAAGCATTTACTCTGCATAGTAAACTCGGCCACTAAAAGTTTTATGAGTAAAGAAAGTTCATACTTATACAATAAATTAGTTTGTGTGTTTAAGTTAGAGATAAAATCACCAAGTTGTCATCAAACCAGTATAATTGTTACGCAATTTTTAAATTTTTTATTTATTTTAATAAAAAATTTTAAGCATAAAAAAACATTGTGTGTTAATTATGTTTAAACTTTTTTAGGTACTCTCACATTAGATCAATATGAACACCTCGTCATTTTTCATAAAGAGTGATTTAACTTAATCAATAAATCTACATCACTCTAAATAGAAACAACAACTAGTAGCTAGAGATTATGTTGTAATAAAATGTAAGGTTATTAAATCTAGTTTCTCACAAAGTAAGAGAGGGTAAGATATAGATAAGTTTATTTTAATAAAGGTAGATATGATGCTTCTTGAGGTAAATAGTAATATTACTCAATCATCTCTTTCATAAAATATGGATAGATAAAATATGAACATTTTTATCCATACCCAAAGATAGAGAGATTGGTTCACTTTGTAAGAGTGAGAACCAGACACTTTAACTTACAAGAAAACTGCTTTGCTTCCTGAGAATCTCCGATTTGATTTTGTAGGATTGAGAGTCGAATCTTAACTTTAGTTAACATTATGTATAAAACTAATAAGGTTGTGTTTGGTTCACAAATTTCAAAAATAGGGTTTTAGATATAAACAAACCCAGACATTGAAATCTCGAATTTTACAAATTATTTACATGTTTGGTTCACCTAAAATGTAATAATTAAGCATGGATTTTATATATCAAATTTACATTATTGTTCTTTTTCTAAAACAAAAATAAATGGCGTCATGTTCTTCCTGCTAACATGATCGCTATAGGATAAAACCAAAAAAAAACAAAATAATCATAAGCATAAATCACTCCAAATAAGTTATTAGTTTGTTTCATTAACAAATATCTTTCCACAAGAAAAGGAAAAAAAACAAAAAAAATTCATTTATTTAAGATCTTAAAGTCCATACTGGATTTTTAAAATCAAAAGGTAAAAACACAATATTTGATTTGTTGTAAACCGAACTTCAATTTTTTATTACAAGATCTGTGTGGTGTGTTTTTAAACTCGAATATATTTTTATATAAACTCAAAGTTTTAATTTGAAAAAAACATTGAATTTATGAAAGCTAATTAAAAATTGAATATCAACAAGTAAAGAAAAGAGGATTGATTGAACACTATAGATCGAGTACGAAAAAATAAAGAAAAAGATTCTGATGAAAAAAAGATGCAGATTTTTTGGTAGAGATCATAAAAGAAAGAGGTAAATACAAGAAAAATGAAGGTTAATTTCGTCCACTTAATCAGTAAACATGTCCAACATTAAAAACTACATCCAAGCCACTAACTTTAAAAACCATGTATTTAAGTGGGCCCGTCAAATTTAAATATCTTTCATTATGCATACCAAACATGATTTTTTATAATATTTAAATTCAAACACAACAAAATACATCAAAAGACATTCAACCAAACAGCCCTTAAGTGTAATTAAATAGTTAGTGATGACGTATAGTCCCCAACCGGGTCATGGACCCGGCCCACGGGTACTACCCGCATCTGGCCTATTACGAAAGGATTGGATTAATTTCATCTGAGCCTATGGGCTTCGAATGGACAGTGGCCGCATATGATATGTACGACCCATGACCCGACACAGCCGGTATAGGGTTAGACAGTATCACAACTTGATTAAGACTGTGATTTACCCTAAAGTTGAGGATATACACTAACTATAATTAGAAGATAACAATCAAGCTAATTATGGTAATTATCCTTTACTTGGGTCCAAAGCTTCGGTAAAGGCCCACTAGGCTTTTACCGCCTATATAAGGAACCTCCAAGGGTTCCACAAAGGTATCATATTCTTCACTCTCACATCTCATCCGATTACCAACCCTAAACCGATTACTTACTCTCACGCTAGAGTCTAATCGTGGGATACATTCCCACAGTAAGCCTAACAGCGTGCTACTTTCAGTGTGTAGGATCCCAAACCGAAGTTCACTTGGTGCAGGAGCCTAAACCCAAGCACCCGAATTAAGCCTAATTCAGGTCAAGCTAGGATCATCTAACTTTTGTATCAAAAAGTTGGCGCCATTCGTGGGACTCTACACTAAACTCGAACTCTACTGATGACGAAGGGAAACCCCTATCAGGAAATCCAAATAAACGCCCATCCGGGGAACCGGAAGTCAGGGGGAGACATTCCCGTCACCCCTACTCCACCTCTCACGGGGTAGGCAGGAGGGCTTAACCTCTGAAACACGGGGCTACAATCCCCTGGAAGTACGGGCACGTACATACCCCCAATCTGAACACTCCTGAGACAGGGTCAGCACCACATGCTCCTAATAAGGGAAAACAAAGGCCATTGGCCGGAGAGGTAGACCACGAACTCGCTTCGCTCGATGATGAAGATATAGAGGGAGTACTCACACAAAACCTCGATAGAATCATCCCAGCCATCACGGCAAGATTGAATTTGGGGAGGAACCTCCAATCCAGACTCAAGTTTGGAAGTGTGGCACGGGATACCCCTCTGAAAACCCGAAAAAAACGAAGAAGGCACCAGGACGAGGAACAACCTCCACTAGAGGAATAACCACAACCATGGAATGTCTTCGAACGCATATGGGGTCGGATTATGCAGGAATTGCAAGGGACGCATGAGGAATCATATCATTCCGATGGATCTATGGGGCGCACGACATTGGAGACTCCACAAAAAGGATAATCGCCGCACTAGTGTGTGGAAGAGAATAGATTCGGGAGCAAAGAAAGCCACCACCTCTTCTCATAAGAGTGGCTACTATAGCCAATAGAGGGGGGAGGTAGACCGCCCTGCAATGATCCCTCAGGGTCTAACTCAGATGACCATCACCCAAGACGCCGTCGCACACATAATTCTTCCTTTGAACCATCAGACGAGGAGGGAGGACGCTACGGACGCTCACGTTATCATACGGACGATGACGAGGATCTCTCCCTACCATGGTGTAGTGAAATAGAAGATGCCTTTAAAACTCGCATACGGAAATAATCCGAGGATAAAAAGCGTCGCATGTCAGCGTGTATCAATACCTACGATGGATCTGGTGATCCAGATGATCATCTCAAAGTTTTCACCGTACAAGCAAAAATTAAGCGATGACCAATGCCTATTTGGTGTCAAATGTTCAATTCAACCTTGATCGGCAATGCCCGCGACTGGTTTGAAAAACTTCCCTACCGGAGCATTAACAGCTTCGATGAGCTACGCTCAGCGTTTAGAAGAAATTATACTCAGTGGAAAAAGTATAATAGAGACCTGGTCTCATTGGCAACGGTCAAACAAATGCCCTGGGAGCCCACGGAGGACTTGACAAAACGATTAAAAGACGAATGTACACGGGTAAGGGCGTGCCCAGAAGTCCTCAAGATCTCCAACTATATGCATGGCATAACAGACAAGGAACTAATCCGACGCCTCAACGATAGTCGGCCCAAAAAGTTTGGCGACCTCATGAAAAGGGTTAGAAATATTTTTATAAGGGGAGACCGTTGTATCTGCGGCTTACCCCTCAAGGGGAAACCAAAGGTATAGGTATAATGACCAGTCAAATAGGTAGGCCAACAATCAAGGCAATAATAGAAGCTCGGATTATAAAAATCTAGCAAAAAGAGGACGGTCGAACGACAAGTTCACGCCTCTAAAAATGACGTACCGAGACATCCTGCTCATGGAAGAGGCAAACTTTCCAAGGAAACTCCCAATGACAACTCCGGTTGATCGTCGCCAGGGAAATCTATTTTGTGAATTTCATAATGACAAGGGTCACGACACGGATGAGTGCATTCAGCTCAAGAAGCACGTTGAGTTGCTGATTAAGACAAGCAAACTCAAGCATCTGGTCAAGGACTGGAAGGATGGGACGGATTATAAAAAGAACGACAAAAAAGATTTCCAGAAAGACAAGCCTACAAAAATATTCATGGTTCATTCATGGCAGCTCAGGACGAAACAAAAAATTAGTCAAAAATTTTATCGCACCAAGGAAATCTCATTCCATCCTATCACGGCGACCAACATGGCAGACGTACCTCTCACGATTGAGGTGAACATTAGAAGCCACAACATTCATCGCATGTATTTTGATGGAGGATCATGCGCGGAGATACTCTACGAACATTGTTTCATACAGTTGAAACCAGAAATCAAAAGCAAACTAATGTCGGTCACGTCGCCGCTTATTGGTTTTAGCAAAGATACTAGTTAGCCAATAGGGGAGTTACGGTTATTAGTAACTCTCGGGGATAAGGAACATTCAACTACAGCATGGATGAACTTTATGGTTATACGCTCTCATTCCCCATACAATGGTATCATCAGAAGGCCAGGAATACTCGCCATACAGGCAGTCCCGTCTACGGCACATGGCATGCTAAAATTTCAAGTCGAGGGTGGAATTGTTACTATCTTTAATTCGATAGTACCACCATCAGAATGTAATGCCGTCACAAAACCAATACAACCAATCCCAAAGAAGGAGGGGTCACCCCCAGCGAATTGGAAGGTGGCTATCCACCCTGATTATCCAAAACAGGAAGTGGCTATCGGAGAAACTCTCTTTGATAAGGGAAGGAACGCTATGTGCTCCCTCCTTAAGACGCTCGGTCACAGAGCACAAGCTTCAGATCCGCCCAGGGTATTCTCCGGTGAGACAAAAGAAGCGCGACCAAGCTCTAGAGCGCAGCCAGGTTATACTCGATGAAGTAAAAAAGCTGGTAGAGGAAGGAATCATGCGGGAGGTTTATTACCACGAGTGTCTTTCCGATCCGGTAATGGTCACGAAACATGATGGAAGTTGGCGCATGTGTGTAGACTTCACTGACTTAAACAAAGCTTGTCCGCAAGACTGTAACCCATTGCCAGAAATCGACTGGAAGGTTGAATCCCTATGCGGGTACCCATTTAAATGCTTCTTGGACGCATATAAAGGGTATCACCAGATCCAGATGTAGGAAGAGGACGAGGAAAAGACTGCGTTCCATACCAGTCAGGGTGTGTATTGTTATACAAAAATGTCGTTCGGACTCAAGAATACAGGGCGACATATCAACGACTCATGGACAAAATGTTCGACTCACAGATTGGCCGTAACCTCAAAGTCTATGTCGAGGACTAAGTTATAAAGAGCCACACGGAGGACGAGCTCCTCCGTGATGTCCAGGAGACATTCGACACCTTAAGAAAGATCAACATGAAGTTGAATCCCAAAAAATGCACATTTAGGGCCACCGAAGGAATGTTTTTAGGGTACATGATAGACCCAAATGGCATTAAGCCGTGTCCTGAGAAAACTGTGGCCATGATACAATTACCATGTTCACGGACTATGAAAGAGGTACAATAACTTAATGGGAAGTTGGTTGGGCTTAACAGGTTCCTCTCAAAATCCGTAGATAAGTCACTTCCTCTATTCAAAACACTCAAGAAGTGCTTAAATAAAGGGGATTTTCGTTGGACATGAGAGGCGGAGGAGGCATTTGGACAGCTTAAGCAGCGCCTGGCGGCCCTCCCAATTCTTGTCGCCCCAAGACCTAAGGAGGAGCTAATCATGTACCTATCCGCTACACACAGAGCAATAAGCGCCGTCCTTATGACTGACAGGGACGCAGTTCAGACGCCAATATAGTTTATAAGTAGAACATTGCAGGGACCGGAATTGAATTATTCTCCGATGGAGAAGTTGGTCCTATCATTGGTCTTCATCGCGAAAAGATTACGCCGATACTTTCAGGCGCACCTAATTGTGGTCATCACATATCAACCAATAAAACAGATCATCTCTAGACCGGACGTGGCAGGAAGACTGCAAAAGTGGAGCGTCCTTCTTGGGGAATATAACATTTCTTATAGACCAAGAACAACCATCAAAGGTAAAATCTTGGCAGATTTCATTGTCGAGAAACCCGATGAGGACGAGCCAATGGCCCAAAAGGAGGAAATTCCAAAAGAACGATGGGTCCGGTTCACCGATAGATCATCCTGCATGGATGGGTCAGGAGCAAGCCTCATACTTACAAATCCGGAGGGAATGGAATTTACTTACGCCTTACGTTTTGAATTCACGGCCACAAACAATGAGGCGGAGTATGAAGCATTGATAGCAGGTTTGAAAATTGTGGCCAGAATGGGAGTGCGCAACCTTGAGGCCTACGTGGACTCGTGGCTTGTCGCGAATCATATCCTTGGAGAATATGTAGCCAAAGAGGACAACATGATCCAGTATTTGGAAGGTCAAGTCACTCATCGCTGGCTTTGGGAAGTTCTCCATAAAGCAAGTACCAAGGGGTGAGAAAAAAAAGGCAGATGCCCTTAGCAAAATCGCGTCTACAAGCTTCGCCCATCTGTCTAAGCAAGTGTTGGTGGAAATACTCAAGGATAAATCCATCGTCGGGGACGAGGTCACAGCAATAGTCGATGAGGAGGGACCTACGTGGATGACCCCAATCATTGATTACTTAACGAATGAGACTTTTCCTGATGATGAGACTGAAGCGCGCCGCATCCGCCGGAAATCGCACCAGTTTGAATTAAGCGATGGTATCTTATATAAGCGCTCATTCTTACAGCCTTGGTTACGATGCGTCGGACCAAGACAAGCTAGCTATGTCATCAGTGAGATCCACGAAGGGTTGTGTCGCATGCACGCCAACCCTAGGTCAGTGGTGGCAAGAGATTTACGTATAGGATATTATTGTCCAACTATGCATCAAGACGCACGCAACTTGATCCTCAAGTGCAACGATTTTCAAGTACACCGGCTAGTCCCGCGTCACCGACAGCAGGAGTTAACGCCTATTACGGGCCCGTGGTCATTCTATAAATGGGGGATTGATATAGCAGGGCCTTTCCCTGTTTCTGCCAGAGGCGTTAAGTTCTTAATCGTAGCCATAGACTACTTCACTCGATGGATTAAGGCTAAGGCGGTCGCGACAATCACGGGCACACAGGTAAAAAAAGTTTTTTTGGGAGAACATTGTATGTCGTTTTGGCTTACCAAGTGAGATTATATCCGATAACGGGAAGCAGTTTGCGAACAATCCGTTCAAAGATTGGTGTGTGGCGCTAAATATCAAACGGCGCTTCGCATCCATCAAACATCCGCAAACCAATGGTTTAGTGGAACAAGCCAATAGGAGCTTAGGCGAAGGAATCAAGGCATGCTTGGATGACAGCAGCGCCAAGTGGGTAGATGAGCTACCACATGTTTTGCGGGCGCATAGGACGATGATAAACACTGCTAATGGTGATACTACGTTCGCATTAGCATATGGTACAAAGGCAATCATACCAACCGAGATTGGAATGCCAACAATCCATATAGCGGAGGTTAATGTCGTCATGAACGATGAGGAAATCGGGGTCAATCTAGACTTGTTAGAAGAAAAGAGGGAGATAGCAGCCATCAATGAAGCTAAGGCTAAGGCGCGGAGGAAATCATATTATGACTCCAATGTTAAGGGTGTTTCTTTCCGACCGGGGGATTTTGTCTATCGTGCAAATGAGGCAAGCCGCGCGAAGAACACTGGGAAATACGCCCAAAGTGGGAAGGCCCGTATGAGGTTACGGAAGCTTTGGGGCTAGGTGCGTACAAGTTACGTGACACGGAGGGTCGTGATTTGGACCGTACCTGGAATATCTGCAATCTCAAAAAATGCTAATTCTAAAAAAGGCTACGGCCTCCGCATGAACTTCTAGCTGTAGTCAGCCCCAATAAAGATTCATGTATTTTTTGTCTTTTGTGTTTTTTCTAAGTCTCATTTGTCTTAGGGCTTAATCATTGTCAGAAAATATACTTGTGATAATAAAAAGCCGTGGTGCCTAGCTAGCTCCACGGCTTGTTCTTGTGAAAAACTATGTTTCTTTTATACTTGGTATTCGTCTTTACTTGTATACTTCGTATTATTTCTCATTTATATGCATTCATCAGTCGTACATGTACTATATGTTCCATGAGGGGAAAGAGGATTAAGTGAACCTAATAATTCATCTTGTCGCATAAGAGGAATGTAGCCCTTGCGACCACAGATCATGAATCCTTATAACACAACTTATTTGCAAGACATTGTAATAACTTTCCACATACCGTACTTGTATAAGTGCGGACATGACTCGGATACACAGTGCACGTCTAGTAATTTATAGACTTGTTTACATATGTCGTGACACGTCACGCATAGATACTCATAGATATATTTCGCAAACAAGTTTCACATCCAGTACACGAAATTGCCGTGGAAGAACCGTGGCCAAATAAGTTATTGTTACAATAATATTTCTAAGTACGAATGCCGTGGACATCCACGGACGAATATTACACAATATAAATTGATGTTTTTTCCTACAAACAAATACAAGACATATCAATAGGGAGCATGGATTCCCCAAGCTCTTTCCTTTGTTGTGTCAGAGATTCAAGCGAAGATCCTTATGGAGTGACGTGGCTCTCTGCTAACAAGGTGGTCCCATGCAGGGTTGGGGTTGTTACGGGTACTCCATCAGACCTTGGTAGATGGGCTGATCCTGCGGTAGGGGTGCGACATATGGTGCGGCTCCCTTTTTTCCTTAGGGCGCGATCCACATTAGCCTTGATGGCTTCTCCCAAGCTTTTCTCCCCCTTAAGGTCCTATGGGTCCTCGGGAGGAGGATTATCTGCATAAAGGGGGACCGTAAACTGTGAATTGAAGCCCGCCTCTACACATAGTTGCTCCATGACCATATCAACGGGCGCGTCCTTCAGAGGTTCGATTTGTCTAACAAGGGATACTCCACTTTGTCTAAGTCTGTCTGGACGCGGTCATTTTATTTTTCGCTTCTGGGTTGTGATAGTCATGGCTCTTGACATCCTTCCCTTGGCCTACCCATTCGGCCTCAGCTAACAGCCCTTCATGCCTTCCGCGGTCCATGCCATCAGATACTACGTTCGTGAATTGCTGGGCAAGCTCGGGGGAGTCAGCAATCTTGGTCACGGCCAGCCTCAGACCAGAACCAATCATCCATCTGCGACCTGCAATGGCTGTGAGCATGTGGGGACAACCATGACATCTAGCCGCGTATACATCTCCTCTAGACAATCCTCCACGACCTTCTCGTGCTCAACCCTGTAATCCACAAAGTCTGAAGCCAGCTGTTCCCCACCTTTGACAGCTACGCGCAGGTCGTCACGCTCCTTGGAGATGGTAGCCACATCCTTGGTCAAGGATTGGGTAGTTGTCTTTGCAGCTGCTACTTGTCGGTATAATGATTATTATTATTAAGCAATAGTGGAATATATATATATAGACAATAGATACATGACCAAGATGGCGTAAGGTTGGGCGTACCTTCTCTCGCAGCGATTGGGCCTCGGCCTCTAGCTCAGCAATTCGGCCTTCACGAGCGGCGGCATGGTTCGCCTGCTCCTTTATGGTTGCCTCGGCCACGGATAGATCAGCTCGTAGGGTGGATATAGTTTGCTCATGATCTTCAACCATCATTTCCCCGCGAGCAATTTTCTTATCTAAACTCCTTATGTGTCTCAAGGCGCCCTCGAAGCGGTGTCTCATGGCTGCGACTACGTCATTTGGTGCGCGGTTGCTACGTTGAATTGCTCTAGGAGTGTGGCATGAGTGAGCTCGTTCAAGTCTTGAGCTAGGATGGGTGGAGTCAAGTGATCTATGAACTCCTTGCATTCTTCCTCCGATTCCAGCCTCGTGAACTCAGACAAGTTCCATTGGAGGGCGAGGCGTGGCGCTGGTCCTCCGGACTATGGCTCCTCTACGGAGGATGGATGTGGGGTCATGGAAGTATCTTGCGCCACGGGTGGAGTTTTCTTGCTGGTACCTTCCTTGTGTGGTACGACCGTTGGCTCTACCCTGTTATATAGCAAAAAATGTTACAATTTTGCTAAGTTTTATTTCAAATGTGAAGGAGAGTGTGGTGGTATGCTACTTATATTGATGTTATCGACGGCTCAGTAATAGTAGGGGCCACAGTGTTGTCTGGGGTGGCTTCCCACACAATCTTGTCCGCTAGGCCGCTTGCCATGGTGAGGGGAGGCATCGTGGTGCTGCTACCCTCTTGGTATTGAGGGTGGTCCTTCCGCATCCTCTTGATAGGAGCGTTGGATAAACCCGCCTCTTCTTCCGTCCCCTTGGCAACCTTTCTTTTCATCTTGCGCTTTTCTGGGGCGGGCTTTGTTGGTACTTTGGCATCAGTGTTGTTGGCTTCTTCTCCTTCCTCCTAGGACTCAAACATCCGGTCGATATCCTATTTAAGATTTTCTTGGTTATCCCCTTGGTTTTCTTGATTAGGAGTTGTGGTGTTTTTTTGCCGTATTCTCATCACCTTCCAGCAAGAGGTGGTCACCATCTTCGTTGAGGAAGTCCAACGGAGACTTCAATATTTCTTCCTCGCCCATGTTGGAATAGGGATCTTGCACTACGTCCAGGGGGACGGTTAGGTTTTGGGTGGCTTCCAGCAGTGGTGGCTCGCCTTGGCGTAAAGGTCTTGTGCCTTCTGCGACCTTAGACGGATCTCCCTGACGCAACAAGCCAAACAACCTCATCTCTGCGGATAGGGGCAAATGATTTAGTAACATGCAATATATGTTCAAATGAAAAAACAATAGTATTATCAAAGTGCACCACCCTCTCCACGGTTGTTCAGGAAGACGGGATATTAGTCCGCCCTGCCATAGTAGTTATGGCTGATGCCTACCAAACACAAAAAATTCTCTGGCAGGTCTTTATGGAAATATGTACCGTGGGTGTCTAAGATTCTTACGTCCTTACTGCTATATGTGTTTTTTGGGGGCGGATATCTACCCGGATGGAGGTTTTGAGAACGAAGGAGTGGGGAAGACTTTGGCATCTACAAAAAAAGTATCGGCCATACCAATTTTTAAGGGAGTCTAATGCCTTGTTATAACACATAGGGGCGGTTGCGGACCGTTTTTTGAACGACAGCCAGCCGTTTACCATTTGGGGGCGTAAAAGACTCTAAATAAATTTACAGTTGGGGCAACCTCACATGTGTGGCATGTTATCTCGAATTGGTTTGTTTTACATGCGCCTATTTAATGTAACTGGGTTATGTGGAAGTCATAGTATGTCAGGTTATCTACAAGGAACCTAGATAAGGGAATATGGTAGTTGGTCGAGTCAAACAGGCGTGTGTATACACCTATTTTCCCTATCAGAGCATCCGTGATAGCTGCATCATCACCTGGATAGGTGGGATGTACGCTTTCAGGGATATAGTAATCAGAACAGAAATCAATAAATTTCTCCGAAGACATACATTGAGTACGGTCTCGATAGTGGGGTTATCTTTCACCATATTTTATCAAAGTATGGAGAAGGGCGTGATGATCTAACCTGGTAATATGGATATCCGTGGAATGAATGTAGAAGGAGGTAGAAGATTGCAACAATGGTGGAAGAAGAGTGTGAACTGTGTGTATGCACAGTCACACACAGAGTTATTTATAGGGTTGCCTCGGTTCACGAGGCTGGTTAGATGACTACCACATGTAATCCACTACGTCTATCCAACGGATAGGATTTGGGGTGCAGTTGAAACTTCAAAGGGGCCCACGGGTCACGTTCTATGCAGTGTTTTATGTGGCTCGATAGTGAGGGCCCGCCTGTTGCACTTTTTTTAAATGTGACCTTACCTTGAATATCATTAATGCCTTCATTAATGTTGTCCCGGTCAGGCACATTCTTTGTTTTCCGGCTGTATTTTATACAACGCAGAAAGGGGTATTTATTAGTCTAGATGTTACACCTACGGCTATAACAACTAGACTGGGGGGACATGATGACGTATAGTCCCCAAGCGGGTCATGAACCCGGCCCACGGGTACTACCCGCATCCGGCCCATTACGAATGGGTTGGATTAATGTCATCTGATCTTATGGGATTTGAATGGACAGTGGCCGCACATGATATGTACGGCCCATGGTCCGGCACAGCCGGTATAGGGTTAGACAGTATCACAACTTTATTAAGACTGTGATTTACCCTAAAATAGAGGATATACACTAACTATAATTAGAAGATAACAATCAACCTAATTGTGGTACTTATCCTTTACTTGGGGCCGAAGCTGCTTTTACCGCCTCTATAAAGAACCTTCAAGGGTTCCACAAAGGTATCATATTCTTCACTCTCACATCTCATCCGATTACCAACCCTAAACCGATTACTTACTCTCACGCCAGAGTCTAATCGTGGGATACATTCACATGGTAAGCCTAACAGCGTGCTACTTTCAGTGTGCAGGATCCCAAACCGAAGTTCACTTGGTGCAGGAGCCGGAACCCAAGCACCCGAATTAAGCCTAATTCGGGTCAAGTTAGGATCATCCAACTTTTGTATCAATAGTTAGTATAACTAGTTGAAAGTGCCCTAGTGGAAAAAGAGAGTGTGGCTATCTATAATACTTTATAAAGCATTTACCTTCTTTTTATATTTAGTAGTCTTAAAAATTCAGCTTTAAACATTTTTTTATTAGAAAATCAATATACAACCAATTAGTCAATGTTCATCATTTACATTCTTCAATTTTTTCAAGATTTAATGTATACATTTTCTAAAAACTAGCATTGATGATTTAGTAAAGCCCATTTAATAAAATGTGAGTAACAACAATCATTTAAATGCATTCATGTGTAGTCAACATTGAATAACAACTCACATAAGAAATATAAACATGGCCCTCATACACAAAAGAAATAAAACGCTTATCATAAATATTTTATTAATTTTTGTCTTTAATTCCTCCTCTAACATTATGGATATAAATAACCCCAAACACACGAACAAATGATCCTCTCACATTACCTGCCAATAAAAAAAGGATCTTTCACCACATGTCACAAGTGCCTCCGCCCCAAATCTTACGGGTACTTTTTACAGAAATTCTTTATATGTTTGTTAGAAGAATTTTAAGCGAATAACATTTGCTCGTCGCAAAATATATTCACATGATACCCACCGCCGCATTGCGCGAGTATCCTGTTAGTAAATCTAATATCACTCTTGTATATGCGAAGTCTCGAGTTCAAACGTTGCTAGATGTAACCAATTTAAAAATGGTCACGTCAATCTTTTAAGAATAGGAAGACTTTACTTGATGTAAGAAGACATATGCGTTATTATTGCTAAAATGGCTTAAACTTGATTAATTGATTAATTTATTGAAGATATACACCTTATTACTAAAAGTTTGGTTTATTTGTTTTTGAATTTTCAAAAACTTTTTGATAGTTTATCTACGTTATGTATATGAATACGTCATGTATTAGCCTGAGATCGAAGGAGTATGATTATAAAATATAATAACAACCATATCACAACATAATTTCAACTATGTTATGGATCAAACAAAAACCACAGAACCAACGAAATTAGGATGTGAAGTTACAGTATAATTTCCGTTTTAGCGTTAAACCATAAAAAAAGCCAGGATGAAATACAATCGGGTGTACAAATTTTTTGAACCACAATATAACATGTAAAAAATGAATTAAAACAAAAGGTAGAAACACGTTCCAATTGACCGGGTGCATTTAAGATATATTTAGAAAAAATAGATGTTTTCTTCATAAATTAACACTACATTGAAAAAATTCATACGGGTCACGGGCACCCGCGAAAATCCCTAGCTCCGTCTCTTTGTTAAACTTCATCTCAAATGAATTTAGAAATTTGGAAAATTAAAGTTAAAAACTGTTAATATTTTCAAGTAACGATTTAACACTAACAAGCTTAAGAGTCAAAAGCGAAAATGATTAAAAACTTTCGTTACAAAAACGCTACCTACACTTATGAAAAACCAGAGAGGGTGTGACTGACAAAAAAAAATTGTATTTTACTCCTTTCTAGCTTGATTAAAATGTTAGAAAATAAAACTATAGTCTTTTAGATATAATCTTTTTGAGAAACACTTGTGAAATAAATGAGTGTTAGATTACTACGTACTATATCTTCAAATCCACATGTACGACACATTGTATGAGAAGTGTTGAAGACAATAGACACCTTATACATGTTTCCACTCGCCACATATTACTAGTTAAAAGTTAAAACTGGCTGGTACGTGTCCCTCAATAACCTTAAAATTCCACCACCTATTACATGCACCACTCCACGTACGCACCAAAATCCAACATAAATAGCCAGTATCACTAGTTCACTACCATCATCACCACAACAACAAACACAGTACACAATGGCAAAGCTAATAGTTTTTGCAGTCGCATTTGCAGCCCTTGTAGCCTTTGCTTCGGCCTACACAACCATCATCACCACCACCATCGACGACCAGATCCCATACACACAGCAGTCACAGCAATGTCGACAACAGCTCCAACAAAAACAATTCAACCAGTGTCGCATGTACCTCCAACAGGGTCAGGGTCAGGGTCCCTTGGAATTAGACGACAACCGTAGTGGACAGCAGCAACAAACCCAAATCCGCCAACAGTGCTGTAACGAGCTCCAAAACGTCCACCAGCAGTGCCAGTGTGAGGCTGTCAGGCAAGTGTTCCAAGATGTCCAGCAGATTCATGGACAATTTGGTGGTCAGCAGATCCGTCAGTTGAAGCAGAAGGCTCAGAACCTTCCTAACCAATGTAACCTTCAAGTACAATCATGCCCACTCCCAACCGTCGTCACTACCACCACCACCATCGACGAAAACCGCCAAAGGGGCTCACAATCACAACAATCTTGCTACCAGAGGATCCAAGGACAACGCTTCCGGCAATGCCAAAGGTATCTATACTACTTTATAAACAAAATGTATCATTCATGCATGCATGCATGGATTTCGAACATCATATCCTATATAATATAAATCTTTTTCAACAGCTACATCCAACAAGCACAACAGAGTGGTTCATTCGGACCACTTTTGATGAGCTTCAACAGGCAAGGACAACAATACCAGCAAGAAATGCAACAATGCTGCAATGAGCTCGAAAGGGTTCAGACCGAGTGCCAGTGCGAGGCTTTGCAGGAGGTTTACAGACAAGCCCAACAGCAACAACAGCAGCCATGGAGCCAACAACAAGGTGGCCGACGTGGTGGACAGCAGATGCAAGGTTTGAAATCCATTGTTGAGCAGCTTCGCAATCAATGCAACTTACAGGTCCAACAATGCCGAATCCCATCGGCTATGTTCTGAAGTAATGCTACTTAACGAGACAATAATAGGATTCACATCTCTAGCTAGTGAGGTTGATATATGGCTTTGAGATGGATCTGAGTTTTCAATCGCTAATAATAATCGTGGCTTTCATTTAGTTGATGAATAAATTAAAAAAATGACTGTTCGATGGAATTTCAGTTGCCTAGTTTTCTACCACATCACAAGTTACAATACCTGTTCGATATTATTGAACTTGTCTAGTAGCTAGGAGTAAAGATCATTATTACATGCTGAACTAAAAAATAAAAAGGGTTAACGTGGTTGTGGTTAAAGCTGGCTAGCCTTGTGCCATGCAGGCTAATGTCGCTACAAAAATAGAGTGTTTTAGTGACAAATATAGGAAGTGCAAGTGAAAGCACTTATCTACTCTCAAATGTAAGGAAAAAATAACAAATGAAGTAGATTTGCTCCCGTATCTTTCATATAGCACATAAATTATAGGATTTTGCTGTCAACCACCCATACGGTTAAAGATTTGCTCCCATATCTTTCATATACACTACAATTTCTCTCCCCCTTAGGCAGCTAGAACGGTGAACTTCTTCATGCAACCAACTTTTACTTTCTACATTTTAGTACGAGAAAACAACAAATGTACAAAGATTACTCAAGAAAATATTTACAAGAACCCAACAAAAATAATAATTACTCAAACAAACCCAATGAACCCCTATCCCCATTTTCACTTGAAACAAGACCTCAAAAATAATAATTACTCAAACAAACCCAATGAACCCCTATCCCCATTTTCACTTGAAACAAGGCCTCTGATTTGCAAGTATTCAGTGTTCTTGGATGCTCGGAAAAAAAAAATTATACATGCAAACGATACTCGGAAAAAGAAATTATACATGCAAACATATCGACACAACTTGATTTTGTCAAAATACATACCATTGCAATTGCATGTCATTGAATATTTCACAATTATTAATGAAAGAATACTAGATCTAACATGGCTAGATACGTTTACAAAATTTAAATTTGAAATATTACAAATTAATGGTTTAATTAAATTTACCAAATTGTGAAGAAAACTGATTTAATTTTTGAGGGCATAAAAGTAATGAAGTTTCTGCGGATGAATCAAAATTTGTCGTCAAATAAAATGACCATATCTTTTAAATTGTTATAAAAATATCTTTAGATTTTGTTATTATATGTTTCGAATATATTAGATATATTTTTATCCGTTAGAATTATTTAAGTTATATATAAATATAGTGAGATGTAATCTATTTCTAAAATATCTTTTTTATCCTCAATCATTGTCCGTCCATTCACGTTCGTTCGCACGATCAGACCTATTTTAACCTACGGGTGTACATGTACTCATCCACGAGATGACTAATAGGCTGAGCAAACCTATTAATTAGCTTGTCGCATAAGAGGGAGGTTGAAAACTGATTTAATTTTTGAGGGCATAAAAGTAATGAAGTTTCTGCGGATGAATCAAAATTTGTCGTCAAATAAAATGACCATATCTTTTAAATTGTTATAAAAATATCTTTAGATTTTGTTATTATATGTTTCGAATATATTAGATATATTTTTATCCGTTAGAATTTTTTAAGTTATATATAAATATAGTGAGATGTAATCTATTTCTAAAATATCTTTTTTATCCTCAATCATTGTCCGTCCATTCACGTTCGTTCGCACGATCAGACCTATTTTAACCTACGGGTGTACATGTACTCATCCACGAGATGACTAATAGGCTGAGCAAACCTATTAATTAGCTTGTCGCATAAGAGGGAGTGCAACCCCAGAGCTCGCGGATCATGAATCCCTGTTAAACATCTTACGTTTAAGATATTGAATGTATGTTATGATTACCCCACGACAAGTGATGGGTATTCGCTAAGACACATTGTGTACGTTTAATAAAACTTGTACACGCAACAATTGATATTGTAGTCACGATACGATCATATTTTTTGTACGCAATAATGGCACGCCCATCCGCATTGATCTGCACGTTCGGACCTATTAGCCGCGGTTATGGTACATCCATTTGCGCTGGTCTACGCGATCGTAAATTTTTTAACACTTGATTAAGTTTAATAATACTAATCGGGTGTAGCATCATTAAACTTGGTGGCCACAATAATACCACTATTTCCGTAAATGTCACGCAAATATCTTCGGATGTATTAGGTATGTAAAAGGCATTGTAAGGCGGTACGAAAACGGATATAATATCCGCATCGTGCCACGGAAAGGCGCCTTCCGTTGGCATATTCCTTCCCTGCGGAAGTATGCCTTCCACTAGCTTATTCCGTTGCCACGGAAGTATCTCTCTCGTTGGCGTACTCCTTACGAGGAAGTACGTATTTCGCTGTCTTATTCCATTGCCACAGAAGTATCTCCTCCGTTGGCTTATTCATTTGCCACGAAATTACCTGTTCTGTTGGCTTATTCCTTCGTCGCGGAAGTACGTCTTCTGCTGGCTTATTCCTTTGCCATGGAAGAATCTCTTCCGTTGGCTTATTGATACTTCCGTTCGCTTATTCCTTTGCCACGGAAGTATCTCTTCCGTTGGCTTATTCTTTCACCACGGAAGTATCTCTTCCGTTGACTTATTCCTTCGTCGTGGAAGTACGCCTTCCGCTAGGCTTATTCCATCACCGTAGAAGTACTCCTTCCGCTGGCTTAATTCCTTTGTCGCGGAGGCTCTTCCCCTGGCTTAATTCCTTTGTCGCGGAGGTACCTCTTCTGCTGGCTTATTATCTTTTTCGCGGAAGTACGTCTTCCGCTAGCTCATATCTTTGCTGCGGAAGTACGCCTTCCGCCGTGAATTACTTTGCATGGCCACGATGTGATTTTTCTGTAGCTTACATTATTTTACCTTAATTAGACGAAGCCTGATCAACTAGGTTTAGTTAAGGAAAAACCGTAAGAAATTTTGAAAGTCATGTTGTGTCCGCAAGACGGATGTAATTGATAGGTGTGTAAACACCCATCCTTTTACCACTTAATTCGGGCTAAAACGAGACCAAAACACGTATTTAATATCATTTGTTTGGAATTATGCGTGGTTTTTGTGTTTGTTGTGTTTTCAGAGCCAACCGGATGAATATTGAAGAAAACATGGGATTGCACGGGTTTTACTGAAGAAAAAAAACTCAAGATAAAGTCTATTGTCCAAGAGATGCAAAAGATTTGAAGTCGCTGGGCCTATTCGAAGATTTATCGAAGAAAAGGACCAAAGATGGAAGATTTATATAAGTCGAAGAAACTCAAGTCTATAAAACGAAGAAATTAAAAGACGAGTTGAATTTAATCGACAACAAATCCCGAATCAGAATCGAAAACGGAAACTTTTCTGAAAAGACGAAAAGACACGAAGAACGGGAGAAAGCCCACTCACCAACCAAAGGAAACACCTATAAATAGGCCATCCCACACACATTAGCTAGCTAGTTTTTTCTTTCTTCCTCCTTTTTCTTTCCTCCTGGTTCGTAGAACACCATCACCACTAGGGTGATTGGTGATTTTTATTTTTAGTTCTTCAATCTTGTAATTTTAACCTTTGTTTCATCTTGTCAAAACATCAATCATTTAATACCAAGTTCTTGTTTAATCTTTCCAATTAATCTTGTTCATCTTCATCTTTATCTTCAAGTTCTTAAGTTTTATTTTTCTTGATTTGATCTTCAAAAGTTGTTTGGATTTGTGTTTTTGTTAGTGGGATTTGTTGCTTATGGTGTCTAAATGATTTGTGTTTAATTTGGTAAAATCTTTTTAAGTATTTGATTTGATTTTGGTTAAAATCTGTGTCCCGTGTTCTTAGCTATACGGTTACTGTATCTGGTTTCCAGACTTCCGAATCTAGACAAAAAGTTCCGAATGAGTCCTTCATTCGGAATCTTCCGAACCAAGCACTAAACTTCCGAATCAGGAGAAAACTTCCGAATCAAGCTTTCATCCGGAAAGTTCCGGATCAGTCATAAAGTTCCGAACCAAGCCCTTCATTCGGAAGTTTAAAACTTCCGAACCAGTGACTTCCGGACGAAGCAAAAGTTCCGAATCAGCTCAGACTTCCGAATCAAAGAGAAGTTCCGAATCAATCTGAAGGTTCCGAATCAGCAACTTCCGAACCAGCAAGTTCCGAATGAACTTTCATTCGGAAAGTTCCGAATCAGCCATTAAGTTCCGGATGAATGAATAGTATCTTCCGAATCAGTTAGTTCCGAATCAAGCATTAAAGTTCCGAATCAGTAAATTTTTGGGTATTTTAAAGATTACTGTTTTACTGTTGATGTTTTATATTTTTCTGCTCATATTTCACTATTTACATGTTAACTTTAATTTTAATCTGAACTTTAAATTTGCAACCAAGTTTTTATTAATCTTAATTAAAGTAATTGCCTTTGATTTAAACTTTCATTTCCACTTTCTATTAGACTAGAAAACCCAACCCCTTTATTTAGTAACCAAGAACAATCATTCTACTTAAGACCTAGATCAATTCGAGAGGATATCGAGAGACTAAAATTGAACCCACAGCAAATCAGTGTATCAAATGGCGCCGCTGCCGGCTCCTCTCGTTAAGATCAAAAGTTTTTTGTAGAACTTGGATTTTGGGATCCGTTCCCCGTGAACGTTACTTTTTCCTAAACATTTTCAAAAAAACACTAAAAAATATAAAATTTTCAAAAATCCTAAAAAGTAAAAAACATAAAAACCAAAAATATTTTTGCCTTGTTTCTCTTTGTTCGTTCTTTTGCAGGTGTATGCGCACTCGATCCACGTCTTATCAAGAGCCCGAGCCTCTCGATAACCTAGACATGGCTGGTGTACAAAACAACAATAACATACCACCTCCGAACAACAATAATAACAACAACAACCCGCCTTTCAACAACATGAATAACAACAACAATGAGCCCCTTCCGGATAATCGCCCAATGATTGAATTGCTGCAAGCTCATGTTGATGGCAACACGGATCCAATTGTTATACCACCAATTGCCGCCAACAATTTCGAGCTAAAGTCAGGCTTTATCCAGATGGTATCCGCTCAGCCGTTCTTGGGACGCACCATTGATGACCCACACGACCATATCAAGAGATTTCTACAACTCACCAACACGGTCAAATTCAATGGAGTTCCACAGGAGGTCATAAGGTTACAACTTTTTCCCTTTTCTTTAGAGGGACAAGCCCGGCATTGGCTTGCTAAGGAACCGCCACAGAGTATTCTCTCGTGGACGGATTTGGAAACAAAGTTTATCAACTATTTTTTTCCACCCTCTCGTACTACCGCTTTGCGGAATGAGATTATAAACTTTGAACAAAAGTACGATGAGTCATTCAGTGAATCTTGGGATCGTTTCAAAGATCTTTTAAGAAAATGCCCACAACATGGTTTTACCAAAGTACATCAAATTAATACTTTTTACAATGGTTTAAGCATGAGTGATCAAGATTCACTGAATAGTGCCTCAGGGGGTAATTTATTGGCTAAGACTTCCAATGCTGCTTGGGATATCATTGAGAACAAGTCTCGTGTGCAAACCAAGAGCGTTAGGACCAATGTTGCTAGTGCTAGCACTAATGACAGCGACAAGCGATTAGACAAAATCACCACGCTTCTTGAATCGCTTGTCACACATACCGTCAGCAACAACAACAGCAACAACGCCAAGAACGCACAAGTCAACGCTGTCAGCCAACCTTGTGAGATATGCGGTGGTCCCCATTCTTATACAACTTGTACCGCCACCCAAGATTACCCTGCTGAGAATGTGAATGCGGCATATGGCACCTACCAACAACCTGCTTATCAAGCTAGACCTCAAGGTGACCGTAACTTGCTTAGCTACCGCAGCAACAACTATCTTTCACCACCTGGCTTTCCTCCAACCAACCCAAACCAACAACAAAACCTTAACCGCCCCACTCAACAACAACAACAACCTCGACAACCATATATCCCACCTCACAAGCAGCAACAACCGCCTCAACGTAACAATCAAGTATACCAACAACCTGCTTACCAACCACCTGCATACAATGCTCCTTCCAACCAAACCAACACTGCACTACACCAAGAGGTCGCCACCTATATGAGGACCAATGATGTGATAGTGGGAAATCTCCAAGAAGAAGTGCGCAATTTGAAGGCAGATCTGGTCAAGCAAGGAAACGATTTGCGAGCTGATATGAGAAACATGTTGGATAGCCAGACTAATGATCTGAGGAACATGATGGCTAGTTTTTTCCAAAGTAGTCAACCCTCTTCTTCGGGTACTCTTCCGAGTAACACCGTTGCGAACCCAAGAGGGGAGATGAAAGCAATCACTACTAGAAGTGGTAAAGGTACCAAGGAACCCGAGCTTCCTATACCGCCACCGGTGGTTGTGACTAAGGAGAACGAGTCGCCTACTCCTATTCCTCCTCCTTCCCCAATTTCTCCACCCCTTCTTTCTACCCCTCCTCCACCCGTGGTTGTGAGTGATCCTATACTTCCAAAGCCTTCATCTTCTTCCAATATACCTTATCCTTCTAGGTTGAGGAAAGAGAAGCAAAAGAGCAAGGATGATATTCAGGTTTCTAACTTTCTTAAAATGTTTAAACAACTGAATTTCAATATCTCCTTCGCTGAGGCTCTCGCTCACATGCCCAAGTATGCTAAAATGTTTAAAGACCTTCTGAGCGACAAGGAAAAGCTCCTCGACATTGCCAACACCCAACTTAATGAGAACTGCTCTGCAGTGCTCTTAAGGAAATTGCCAACCAAGCTTGGTGATCCGGGTCGTTTTCTTATCCCTTGCAACTTCCCGGGAGTAGAGAATTGCATGGCCCTAGCCGATCTAGGTGCCAGTATAAATCTCATGCCTCTAAGTGTTTGGAAGCAATTATCTCTCCCAGAGCTAGTCCCCACTAAAATGACTTTGGAATTGGCCAACCGTACGGTTGCTTATCCAGTGGGGATAGCCGAAGATGTTATCGTAGGAGTCGACAAATTCACCTTCCCTGCTGATTTTGTTGTCGTCGACTACGAGATGGACCCCCGTGTGCCACTTATTGTTGGTCGTCCATTCTTGAGGACCGGTCGCACTCTTATTGATGTTGAAGCCGGAGAGCTTATCATGAGAGTGGGTGACGACAAAGTAGTCTTCAACATGGGAAAGTTGTCCAAACAACCTTATTCGTATGAGAGCGTTAATTGTATTGACGTTCTTGATGAGGCTTGTGAAGAACACTTTAATGATGCTTGCAAAAGTATTCCTACTTCTCTTCCCAATGTTGAGACCGTGTCCTCCATTGATTCATCGTTGTCTCTATTTGGAGATAGTGATTTATTCTGGAACAATCTTGAAGATGCCATGGGAGATGCGAATTTAGCTACTAATGATTCTCCCACCGAGGGGGATGAAGATATGAGTTTCTTTGACAATCTTCTCACCGAAGACAATCCTTCGCCTCCATCTCCCACGGTTATTGCTATCGATACCACGACTTTGAAAACGCCTCCCGTCGAAAATCCTCCGGATTTGGAACTTAAGGAGTTGCCACCTCATCTCGAGTACGTGTTCCTTGATGACAACAAGAAGTCGCCCGTCATTATTGCAAAGGATTTGAAAGATGAAGAGAAGACTCGCCTCGTTGCTGTGTTGAAAGCTCACAAGAAGGCTATTGCGTGGAAAATTTCCGATATTCGTGGAATTGATCCTCACTTCTGCACACACAAAATTCTCATGGAGGACGACTTTAAGCCCACTATTCAAAGCCAACGAAGGGTGAATCCAAAAATCCATGAAGTCATCAAAACAGAAGTCATTAAACTTCTTGATGCGGGTATGATCTACCCTATTTCGGATTCACCGTGGGTTAGTCCAATCCATTGTGTGCCCAAGAAGGGCGGAATAACCGTTGTTCCCAATGAACACAACGAGTTGATTCCCACTCGTCTCGTTACTGGGTGGAGAGTTTGTATAGACTACCGCAAACTCAATGATGCCACGAGAAAGGATCATTTCCCTCTACCTTTCATGGACCAAATGCTTGAACGATTAGCCGGTAATGAATATTACTGCTTTCTTGATGGTTTCTCGGGTTATTTCCAAATACCCATCGATCCCCAAGATCAAGAGAAGACTACATTCACTTGTCCCTACGGCACTTTCGCTTACAAAAGAATGCCTTTTGGCTTATGTAATGCGCCCGGGACTTTTCAAAGGTGTATGTTAGCTATCTTCCATGACATGGTTGAACAAACCATGGAAGTCTTCATGGATGATTTCTCGGTCTTCGGGGATTCCTTCTCTGCTTGCCTTGCCAATTTAGAACGTATGCTAAAGCGGTGCGAAGACACTCGCCTTGTTCTAAATTAGGAAAAATGCCATTTTATGGTAAAAGAAGGCGTCGTGCTTGGACATAAGATTTCGAAAGCCGGTCTTGAAGTAGACCGTGCTAAAGTTGATGTTATAGCAAAGTTGCCTCCACCTTCCACTGTGAAGGGTGTGAGAAGTTTCTTGGGTCATGCGGGCTTCTACCGCCGATTTATCAAAGACTTTTCTCAAATCGCTCGCCCGATGACCCACCTCTTGGAAAAAGATACTCCTTTTATCTTTTCCACAGAGTGCCTTGAAGCCTTTAACTCACTTAAGGATAAGCTAACTAAGGCACCCGTCTTGGTTACACCTAATTGGGAGCTTCCTTTTGAGTTGATGTGCGATGCTAGTGATTTTGCTATTGGAGCGGTTCTTGGACAAAGAGTGAACAAACACTTCCAACCGATCCATTACGCTAGCAAGACAATGACTGGGGCACAATTGCATTATACGACAACCGAGAAAGAGCTTTTAGCCGTTGTCTATGCTTTTGAAAAATTCCGCCCCTATCTTGTCCTTTCTACCACCATTGTGTACACCGATCATTCCGCGCTGAAGTACTTGTTGACAAAGCAAGATTCCAAACCAAGACTTCTTCGCTGGGTTTTGCTGCTCCAGGAATTTAAAATCGACATCCGCGATAAAAAAGGAGCAGAAAACTTAGCCGCGGACCATCTTAGTAGACTTGAGGATCCATACCAAGGGGATCATCCGACCAAAGAAATCAATGATTCTTTTCCCTTGGAGACCTTAATGTCTATAAACTCGAAGCCGAATGAAACCCCGTGGTTTGCGGACTTTGCAAACTACTTGGCGGGTGGAATTCTCAAGGAAGGGTTGACGTCCCAGCAAAAGAAGAAGTTCTTTACCGACATCAAGACTTACTTTTGGGACGACCCTTACCTATTCAAACAATGTGCTGATTTGATAATTCGCCGATGTGTTGATGGACCGGCAGCGTCGGACATCCTTGATGCTTGCCACAAAGGACCCACCGGTGGTCACTTTGGTCCCAACTACACCGCTAAAAAAGTGTTTGATTCGGGATTTTATTGGCCCTCCATATACCGTGACGCTCACGATATGGTCAAGCGATGTGATGTTTGCCAAAAGCAAGGCAAAATCACACATAAAGACGAGATGCCTCAGAATTTCATTCAAGAGTGTGAAATTTTTGATGTTTGGGGTATCGACTTTATGGGGCCATTCCCTTCCTCTAAAGGAAACAAATACATCCTTGTAGCCGTTGACTACGTTTCGAAGTGGGTTGAAGCCAAAGCTTTGCCTACTAATGACGCAAGGGTGGTTTGTAACTTTTTGAAGGCTCTATTCGCTAGATTCGGTGTGCCTCGCGCCATTATTAGTGATCGTGGGACTCATTTCTGCAATGATCAATTTGCTCGAGTCATGGCTAAGTACGGTGTAAACCATCGTCTTTCCACAGCCTACCACCCACAAACTAATGGCCAGGCTGAAATATCCAACCGAGGGCTGAAGCGAATTCTTGAAAGGACCGTGGGAGAGCATCGTGCCTCATGGGCTGATAAATTGGATGATGCTTTGTGGGCCTTCCGTACTGCTTACAAGACCCCGATCGGCTGTACGCCTTATCGTCTTGTGTACGGGAAAGCGTGCCACCTCCCCATTGAGTTGGAGCACAAGGCTTATTGGGCCTTGAAGTGGGCCAATTTTGATATAAACAAAGCCGGTGACCTACGCAAGATCCAACTCAATGAGCTGAATGAACTCCGTAATGAGGCTTATGAAAATTCTTTGATCTATAAGGAAAGAACTAAGCTCATTCACGACTCCAAGATCAAAAACCGAGAGTTCCATGTTGGAGACAGAGTCTTACTTTTTAACTCTCGGTTGAAAATCTTTTCGGGAAAGCTCAAATCTCGTTGGTCCGGCCCATTCACCATTGCCCAAATTTTTCCATATGGTACTCTCGAGCTCGCTCAACCTGATGGACCTAATTTTAAGGTGAATGGCCAACGAGTAAAGTTGTACTTTGGTGAGGACACCTCTAAGGAGGTGATTCCATCCCTCACCACGTTCCCCATGAACTAACTTTGGGTCGAGTCAGGCTCGTGACTCGGTTATAAAAAACAAGCGCTCCTCGGGAGGCAGCCCGAGTATCTATCCTTTTATGTTTTAACCCCCTAAGTGTAGGGGGGGACTTCTATATGTGCTTGCCTTTGTGTGGTGATGTGATTACAGGGATCAGGTGCACTCTTGGAATCTTTGAAGAACCGTGCTCCCGTGTTTATCCGAAATCCGGTTCTATCTCTCAACTATCGTGATTCAATTTTCTTCATACTCACATTTGAAATTGATCACTTTAGTCGTCTCTTCCTTAACATTGAGTTAACCAACGTGCACAATGTCATAAGTGTAGGGGAACCTTTTCCCACATGCTTAAACATTGAGGACAATGTTTATCTTAAGTGTAGGGGGGACTTCTATCGAAGTTTTAAGTGGACTTTTCCATGAAAATGCCTTCAATTAACCGGAAAATCCTATTTTTCAGCATTTTTCAAATTTTTTATTAACTTTGGCCATTTAGTCGTAATTTTTAAAATTTTTATCGTTGCTTTCATATGTATATATCCCGCAATAAAGTCAAAAATATTAATAAAGTGGTGTAGCTAGTTTAGAAGCCTTTGATATATTAGGCCCGTTGCGTTTATTTTGACTCAACCCGAATAGACTTATCCAAGTTTATTCTAGCTAGTATCCTTAACCATATAGACCTTAATTGGTTTATTAGGCTAAGTGTCCACGAGTCTCATTACTTGAGATTTTAAACTGTGGAGGACGAGAAATGATAGAGTCAATTATAAGTCGGTATTCTCGCGCAAGCTCACTTGGTGTAATTATTTGCCTATTCTCCCATCACTTGCTAATAATTTATCTGCAATAAGTAAGGTCTTACGATTTGAAAAGTTACTTAGCTTCTAGCCCAAGATCGTTTAAAAGTTGCTCGGTAATGATAAGAGTTCATAGCCAAGGCATAACTTATGAAGCGGGGCGCGAAGATTGGCGAGTCCGAAAAGGCCCTAACAAGGCATGAGGATTCAATTTTATTGCTGAAGATCCAAAGTGATGTGAAAAGCATTATTCCTAAAGTCAATATGAAGGATCAAGACTCACGACGAAAAGCAATCAACTCCCATAAAGATCATGGAGAAGTCTATCCGAAAAGACCCTAACAAGGTATGAGGATAAATAGATCCAAGTCCGAAAAGGAGGCGGATCGTTGTATCTCAAAATCCCAATTAGAGATTGAAGAAATAATCATGAAGTCGTGGTCAACAAAGTTGGAGTACCCCTCAAAAGTCTCCAAGTGAAGAAACTCTATTATGATGAAAAGACCATTATCTCAAGAACGTCTCTCGAAGATATGAAGTATGAAGTACATGCCAAATATCGGCCCGAGAAAGGTCTCAAATCGTGAACCAAGTTATGCCAAGATATGAACTTTTTGATATCCCGAGAAGCAGTTTTAAGAGATTTTGTCCTTTAGCTAACTATTAATCAAATCGTCCTACTTTGCTTTCAGCCCTAATAAACTATCGAAATAAGTCCAAAAATGCATCTTCATGATCATTCTAAGACAAAAATAAAATATAAGAGATACACCTAGGAATAAGGGAGTTTAAGCATTTAATTAAGCCATGTGTGTAAGTGTTTGAATTGCTAACTTATAATAACAATGATCTCGTTTTTAAGCTTAGTTTGGGGAACGTGAAACTTGAGGGTGATAAATCTTCGCAGCACCAAAGCCCTAATGTAAGTCATCGATTTCTCTACAAGTTATTTCCATGTAGCTATTTTCACGTGAAAATGGTTTTCTATCCCTTTGTTATCTTTGAAGTTTTATTTCTTTAATTTTTGTTTAGTAGAATTTTAAATAAGGCCAAGGTTGATTAATTATGAGAAAAGTGTAAACTTGCTTTATCACTAAGCATTGCATGAGGGCATGGCAATGGTTAAGTGTAGGGGATTTGATAGGTGTGTAAACACCCATCCTTTTACCACTTAATTCGGGCTAAAACGAGACCAAAACACGTATTTAATATCATTTGTTTGGAATTATGCGTGGTTTTTGTGTTTGTTGTGTTTTCAGAGCCAACCGGATGAATATTGAAGAAAACATGGGATTGCACGGGTTTTACTGAAGAAAAAAAACTCAAGATAAAGTCTATTGTCCAAGAGATGCAAAAGATTTGAAGTCGCTGGGCCTATTCGAAGATTTATCGAAGAAAAGGACCAAAGATGGAAGATTTATATAAGTCGAAGAAACTCAAGTCTATAAAACGAAGAAATTAAAAGACGAGTTGAATTTAATCGACAACAAATCCCGAATCAGAATCGAAAACGGAAACTTTTCTGAAAAGACGAAAAGACACGAAGAACGGGAGAAAGCCCACTCACCAACCAAAGGAAACACCTATAAATAGGCCATCCCACACACATTAGCTAGCTAGTTTTTTCTTTCTTCCTCCTTTTTCTTTCCTCCTGGTTCGTAGAACACCATCACCACTAGGGTGATTGGTGATTTTTATTTTTAGTTCTTCAATCTTGTAATTTTAACCTTTGTTTCATCTTGTCAAAACATCAATCATTTAATACCAAGTTCTTGTTTAATCTTTCCAATTAATCTTGTTCATCTTCATCTTTATCTTCAAGTTCTTAAGTTTTATTTTTCTTGATTTGATCTTCAAAAGTTGTTTGGATTTGTGTTTTTGTTAGTGGGATTTGTTGCTTATGGTGTCTAAATGATTTGTGTTTAATTTGGTAAAATCTTTTTAAGTATTTGATTTGATTTTGGTTAAAATCTGTGTCCCGTGTTCTTCGCTATACGGTTACTGTATCTGGTTTCCAGACTTCCGAATCTAGACAAAAAGTTCCGAATGAGTCCTTCATTCGGAATCTTCCGAACCAAGCACTAAACTTCCGAATCAGGAGAAAACTTCCGAATCAAGCTTTCATCCGGAAAGTTCCGGATCAGTCATAAAGTTCCGAACCAAGCCCTTCATTCGGAAGTTTAAAACTTCCGAACCAGTGACTTCCGGACGAAGCAAAAGTTCCGAATCAGCTCAGACTTCCGAATCAAAGAGAAGTTCCGAATCAATCTGAAGGTTCCGAATCAGCAAGTTCCGAACCAGCAAGTTCCGAATGAACTTTCATTCGGAAAGTTCCGAATCAGCCATTAAGTTCCGGATGAATGAATAGTATCTTCCGAATCAGTTAGTTCCGAATCAAGCATTAAAGTTCCGAATCAGTAAATTTTTGGGTATTTTAAAGATTACTGTTTTACTGTTGATGTTTTATATTTTTCTGCTCATATTTCACTATTTACATGTTAACTTTAATTTTAATCTGAACTTTAAATTTGCAACCAAGTTTTTATTAATCTTAATTAAAGTAATTGCCTTTGATTTAAACTTTCATTTCCACTTTCTATTAGACTAGAAAACCCAACCCCTTTATTTAGTAACCAAGAACAATCATTCTACTTAAGACCTAGATCAATTCGAGAGGATATCGAGAGACTAAAATTGAACCCACAGCAAATCAGTGTATCAGTAATATCCGCATCACTTTGCCATAGAAGTACGTCTTATGTTGGCCTTAAGACAAATGAAATATTCGCATTATGTTGCATCATCAATTGATACAAGAAGTACGTCTTCAACTTGTTCATGATGCAACATATGGGCTCCACCTCCGCCTTCAAAAAAACCTTCTTATCATCCTCATGTTAGCGATGAACAAGAACGGTACCTTGTCAATGCTAGTGTTACCCCGACTATAGAAAAGATATTCTTCTTACGGGGTCTTTACCTTCACGGAACAGGAAACCAAGCATTCGAGCACAATCACCCGTCTAATGTATACGGGTGCCGCCTAAGATGGGTAGCAGATGTGGTGTAAAGTCTAGTAACCTTGGTTACAACATTTCATACTAGACTGTGGGGACATGATGACGTCTACGCTCACTATTTGCAACCTTGACCCATCATCTTTTTGCTAAAGGTAGTTCATTACGAAGGGGGGCATATTTTACGAACGGCCTACGAGCATGTCCTAGCAAGAAGTCGTACGCGGTTGTTTAGTAAGCGTGATACATGAATAAGTCTAACATATCATGATCATAGACCATATCATACTAGACTAGGGGACATGTCAGTGTATAGTCTCGAATGAGCCTAACCTGACAGGCCCGCAACCCATACCTTACCCATCATACAAGAAACCTTATCACTATATATACAGGGGGTAGGATCCTCCTACTATACATGTTATCACTCACACTAACACCCCATTTTACCATGTATCGGCATGATACTAACTAGACCGTCAGAGGTGGGGTCTACTCCTATCTGGGTTTCTTTTGTTTGCAGCATCACTCAGGATCCGAGAAAACGACGAACGGCCCAAGAGAGTCGTCAAGACCGATCCAGCCAAACTATGCTTCAACACATTCCTAGTTCCTATGTATGTCCCTTTGCTGATACCCCTAGTTTTAAAGTGAATTAATTCAAGGTATTTTGAGACTTACTTTGGGTTCTCTTTGTTTCTTTGATGGACATATATGCAAAGTGTCCATAACCTGGAATTTAAAGCACATAACCATACCTTTGTTCTGAGTAATTTTGGCCTATGTTATGTTGTTCACATCCACACTCCCTTCAACAAACCCCATTGGATGACCTTGTGCATGTGATACTTCATCTCTGATCTTGGTAGGACATGATTTGTAAACATGTCCTTTTTGGTTGCAATAAAGGAAATTGTATTGCTTATATCTATTTTATGAAATTGAGGAGTTGTAGCCTTCAAATTCTTCAATCTTTTTTCTGAGCATATTCGTATAATCCTTTGTAATCTGTCTGATGCATCTGCCTATCCTGTTTTCTTTTTCTCTCTTTATTTGTCTTGGCACAAAGTTAGCCTGCGACATCTTTCTTGGTGGCTTCCCACGATTTTTTATAACACACGCTCTGATAAAGAGACTAAGTGTTACGTTATGGTGTGATATCAGAAAAAATAAGAATGAAGAAGCAAAACAATACTTATTATTTATTGAATCATAATTGATGAATAGTTACATAAATTCAAATCATAAGGTTTAAAATTCAAATGTGCTAAACCTAAATGTCTTCAATATTAATGACACAAGGGTGACTCTAAAAACCACTCTCATCCCAGCTCCTACTGCCCAACTTCTGGCTTAAAACCTGCCGCAGAAAAATAAACGCGGCATAGCTAACTCTTAGTGAACATATATAATACACAAGCTGTAAAGATGAAGAGATATACGAAATCTACAAATCATAAATCATAAGGTTGTAAGTGTAATGGATTAATAAGCAATAGCAAATGAAGGATAACTAAGGTGTAAGGGAAATGCCCACGAGCTCACACATATATCACGTGTAGTTGCACGGTTCTCCCAAAATACACATAGGTCGATCAGACCTAATGTACCGAAAGCGAGATGGGGCATATAGCACATACCATCCATTCACTAAATGACATAATCATATGAACCCTAGGATGCATCTATACGTCCCCTGCAAAATAAAGTCATAGTATGTACACTAGCTCATGACTAGCATACACACCCATATAGCATCATATAAATTGAACTCACGAAAGGGAACACCGAGGACTAATCACACCGTCCCAGATAGTGTCATGCCATCAGTGCATAGGATTACATGGTCATGGTACCTCCATAACTAGTTCAAATAGCTCGGGAAAAAGGGTTTAGAGAAATAATAATTTTAGATAGGTTATGAAGTACAAAAATAGTTATCACAAGGTGTATAACAAATTAAAGGTCATAATGAATCAAATCATAGTAATAGTCATAGGAATCAATGACATCATAACAATTTAGCGTGTAATTCATAGCATACGCTTTAAGAGATCATACAAAAGAATTTAAAAAGGAAGACGAAGGTCCTTACTAAAAAGACAGGATATTTGTACCTATAGCAAACGCGCAAACGAAGCATCGCACAAAAACGCTAATGCACTAACCACGTGTCATCGGAACTACAAAGACATATATATACATACACATACCACATACCATAAATAAATCACAATAGTTAACATAGATATCTGGTTAATATACTAAAAACCATAATCTCATATTTAAATATCATGACGGTATTTAAGGTAAGTACCACTACTTAGTTATCTCACAAATAAAATCCTAAAAATTCTGATAAAAATCACCGAGCTCCTTTATGGGTCTATAAGGCCTCTGTAAAAGGGTTTAAGCACAAAGGTTACTCAACCTAAGATTTGACCCAAAAGCCAAACTAGCCCAAAAACAATTCTGGTTAGAACATACAGAAATTTGTGACGGTTTTGACCAACATAAACATCTTTTTTATTTTTCTAAAACATCCAGAGGATGTACCAACATATGAAGATCATCCCTCTAAAGTGGCTTAATAAAATTCATAATTTTAAAGATTTAGAGTGTTTAGGACAGAGTTAACAAAACCTGTCTCAAAAATCAGATTCTGACCACTAAACTTGTAAAATCAGAAAAACATTTTTTCCAGCCTCTTAAAAATAAATAAAAATATATTAAAATTAGATTCATGGTAGATAATCATATACTCAAAAATCATGTCAAAAGTTTGTATCAAACTCGTTTTATGAAAGTTTCAGTGTGACCCACTTACTACATTCTAGTTTGATTAAAATGTTAAAAGGAGAAAACTAGAACTATATTCTTTTAGATATAGTTTTTTTTGTCAAGAAACATAAACTTGTGAAATAGATAAGTGTTAGATTACTCTTGTATCTTCAAATCCACATGGACGACCTACTGTATGTGTTATGTTTAGTCTTTATCTTTTGCCGATGTCGTGTCTATAAAATTAAGAGTCGAGTAGCCTAGTTTCCTAATAACTAAGAATAAAGGTCGGTTGGCAATGTGTAAGCCCAACCCGATCCGTAGGACTTGTAATAGTCGGTTCCCCTCATCTCTATAAAAGGAGGTGAGGGGCAACGAACCAATTCACGTCATTCTTTCAATAAACTAATCGATATTCGGTTAGGGATATTTACCTTGTGGGCGTCGATCTTTTCTGTCGATTTGTTGCTTGTGTGTGTTCTTCAATCGATATTCCGCATCTAGTAATCAGGATTGTAGGGATTAAACCCTACAAGTGGTATCAGAGCTCGGTTTTTCGAGGTCTTCTGTTTATCTAGGGTCGATCGAGGAAGGGGTCTTGGTGGTCGGATTTTGATCATCAAGGTAGTAGTAAGGTAGATCGACAGTTAAAGGGTGTTGGTTTTTCCTTTCGTGAAAATCAAGGATCTGTTTTTTTTATTTTCTTGTTTTTATCGCAGAAGAACACAGAAGAAGAAGAAAAGGAGATAAACAAATACACAATTGTGTTTTGTTTATTAAAAAGGCAGATACTATATTACTACAAAGGGTTTTTAATTTGGGCCGATGTTTGGGCTTAAAAATTTATATTAGGCCTAGTATAAATTTAGTGTTTGTGCTAAGTTTATAAAAGGTTTATTATAGTTATTTTTGTTTTCTTTTTAATAAAACAAAAAGGTGAATACTTTGTATGGATTTTACACAACGGGACTTCGTAGTTCGTGATTGTGAGGTGAAATATATCACAAGGTTTAACGAATTATCGGAGGGTTTTTATTAATTTGTAATTGTGAGGTTTTATCGCAAGGTTTAGCAAATTAATAAAAGGATTAAAGAATGACGGGAGCCAAGTTTGACATCGAAAAATTCGATGGAACTGGTGATTTCGGGTTATGAAGAATAAAGATGCGTGTTTTATTAATCTAGAACGGATGTGAAGCAGCTCTGGAGGTTTTACCCGCAAATATGGAAGCTGAAGAGAAATCTAAGCTTGACAAGAAAGCTCACAGTGCCATGATTTTGTGTTTAGGTAGCAAGGTCCTGAGAGAGGTGTGGGTTTTCTATATAAGATCCGGTGGTCTAGTACGGTGGTATATGGTGGTGGTAGCCATGGATGAATATAGAGAGAGAGGTTGTGTGTGAAAGAAAGAAAAAGTGTATTAAACTCAAATGAAAACACAAGAAACAACCCCTCCTTGGAAGCCTCGGAGGGGTATATATAGTCACACGACACCTAAACTATACATCGTTACCTAGTCTAGTCTATGTGTTTGTGACTATGATAACTAATGAGAATTCTTAAATGTCGTCACATAAAGTGAATTTCCAACAATCTTCCCCCATGGGAAAACGTGTAGAATTCCTTACAATATTCTTCCTAACAAGTACATAATGATTAAGAACAAAAGCTTCCATGAAGCGTCCAATGCTGATGATGTCTTCTGAGGCCTTTGACTTCAAGTCTTTACTTCAAAACGACTCATCATTAAAGTAACTTGTAGTAGAAATACTGTAACGGCACGAGCTAAGTAATCCATATACTTCTTGTTAAGGAGAAGCTTCTGAATTAACTTCCCCCTAATTCATGCCACATAAGCTTGATGTACAAGCTTTTAATAGCTTCCCCCTAAACCGACAATCCTCATAAGCAACTTCAAAGCTTTCAATAAAGCTTAGAATGATTAAGCGCACAGGGGAATTTAACAAGCAAACCCCATCATATTAAATGATAATATTACTATGAGTGATTGAAAGTAACGGGCACACCAAGTAGATCAACAACGTCTCTTCTCACGCTTGAATAATTCTTCTGAATTTTTCTTCCCCCTGAGAGTTCAAGTTATGCATACTAGAAAGAATCAAGACATTTCTTCCCCCACGTAGTTGAAGAAAGTAAATTAATCCCAAGTATGTAGCTCAAATACAGTAGACAATTTATCCCATTCATGAAGTTGACATCGTAACACCAGAGTCAATTAAGTCCCGGAAATGCACATATCTTCTTCCGGAGATGCACCAGAGTCAATTAAGTCCCGGAAGTGCACATCTCTCCATATAGGATAATGATGATGAATAATTGCAACATCAAAACAATTAAACATCGAATCAGTAGTGTACCGTTTAGAGATTGATAACGCCACGAGTTAAAACACTGATTTTCTCTTCGGTTAGGACAAATGTCTTCCCGGTATGTCTTCAAATAAAAAGAAGGTATGAAGTTTATCACGTGTACTCGTTGTGCGTTTAATATGTCTTCTTCTTCCCCCTTGATGGTTTCGAAACTCGGAACCATCAATAAATCGTACGCACATGTACCTGAAATCTTATGAGAATAATAAATAAGCAGAATTATATATTTTGTGAGAATCAGCTGCTGATCGAAATTCTCTACTCATAAACTCTCCATGGCCATCTTTACCAACCCCTTGTAGGCAATTTGAAGTGACCACTGATGGAATGAATCAGATATACCAAACGTGAAACTGAATAAAAATCCTTCGATCTTGTGACTTAAGCTTGCACTATTGTTGAATGAGAAACGGTGGAGAAATCTCTAAGTACCCAATACATTACTGAAGAAGTATATAAGCACAACACCTCTTGAAATTATCCACGTCGACTATGCGCATGACACTGAGTACAACAATGTGACTCATTAATGTGATAGTTATCCAAGTCATCAACCAACCACCCCGAACCCAGAAACTAGATAAACAAGTCTTCATTCTAAGATTAAGCACGAGCAAGTTATCTTCACAGATAAAATAAGTTCATGCCTTCGATAAATCCGTCTTCAACTTCAAATAATTAATACCTGATCACAAAATCCGTAGTCACTAAAAATATCGCCAATTTTTCTTGGTCTCGTCTCAAATAAATCCCGTCACTTTGGCTCGTCTTTTTGTCTTGTTTAAATCCCGATAAAATGACCGATAACTAATATTTACTAGAAAAAATAGTAAAAATTACTAAGAGTAAAATTACTAATCACGTTTAGCAAAATTAGTCACATACTCATTTTAATGAACATTCAACACCATATTACCCATATCAAGGACATATACACGCGTATGCATTCAAAAAATGAATGACTTGGCTGGCCCATGAAACCATACGACTCGGCCCATAACTTCAAATTGGCAAACCTGGTCCAAAAGTTTCATAAACCGAAAATTAGGGTATATAAATACCTCAACCCTAAAACTTCTCACACAATTACCCTAATCACAAAATGATCAGCCGTTTTTAGCCATTTTCTCCCATCTCATCTAAAATAAGACTCCTTCGTCTCTTTCTATCTCTCCCCATCTGACAAACCTAATCCTCTCATACACCTCTTAAACAATTTGTCCTATCTTCTAAAAAAGATATCGATCATCAAATCTATTGATTCCATATCAATGAATCTCATGAATCCTCCTCATGAAATTATTGATATTCATAATGTTAGAGGTACGGAGGCAACAGATATTCAAGGTCTCTTAAAAAAGAGGTCTCGGGTAAGTAATTGCAGTTGTATGGTGTCTTTTTCTTGTTCACTGAACGAAACGAGACAAGAGAATAACATAATTGTTATTACTCTTTCTTATTTTCGGATAAAAACGAAAAGACTTGTCTTTTTATAGATCGATGATGATCAGAGTTTCGAGATGCATAGTTCATTTAAGATCTTGGCATGCATGTGAACCACGAATATGAATCTGAGATCTATTTGTTAACTGAGTCTTGTGTCTTGAGTATTAGTTGGGGTCAGATATATTTGATGGTGACAAAGTGTTGACCGAGGCGAAGGGAGAGATTGAGTCGGTTTTGAGATTGAGTCGGTGTCGAATTTATTATGGGTTAGATATGATGTTCGTTTTGTTATGGGTCTCGGTAATGTTGGTTTTGTTAAACTGTTTCCATCGGAATGATCCATTGGAATCATCCATCAGAATCATCATCCATCGGAATGACCCATTGGAATCATGCATCCATCAGAATATGAATATATCCATCGGACTATATCCATCGGAATATATCCGTCGCAATATACCCGTCGGAATATATCCGCCGGAATATATCCGTCAGAATATATCCGTTGGAATGTATCCGTCGGAATGTATTCGTCGGAATCATCCGTCGGAATGTATCCATCTTAAATCTTATCCATAGTACTTTTCTGTTTTTCCAGGATCTTGGTTTTGTGGATCAGATTTTTTGTTTCTTTCGATCTGGGTTTTAGTCGGCAAGATCTTCATCATCAAGAAATACGAGAAAACACATTTGACCATACAATGGCTTAAAACGGCTGATTTTGAGGCCATAGTGAGATCTAAAAATCGCATTAATAAAGAACTTAGACCATAGAAAAAGAATGAAAGCCAGACTGAGAAACCCTGGAGATGAAACCAGATATGACAAAGATAACAACTTGACTCATGAATCCGAAAAGGACAAAACTGTGACAAAAAAAATTGACTTTCGTGACAAATAATTAACAGATCTGACCAAAAAAAATTTTGACCACCAAATCAATAACAATAAAACACGATCCAAGAATTGAGCCGAAGCTCTGATGCCAATTGTGGGTTTGCTATATAAGATCCGGTGGTCTAGTAGGGTGGTATATGGTGGTGGTAGCCATAGATGAATATAGAGAGAGAGGTTGTATGTGAAAGAAAGAAAAAGTGTATTAAACTCAAATGAAAACACAAGCAACAACCCCTCCTTGGAAGCCTTGGAGGGGTATATATAGTCACACGACACCTAAACTATACATCGTTACCTAGTCTAGTCTATGCGTGTATGACTATGATAACTAATGAGAATTCTTAAATGTCGTCACATAAAGTGAATTTCCAACAAGAGGTTACCGGGGAGACGACTGCAGCGGGGGTTTGGTCAAAGCTCGAGTCTTTGTACATGACAAAGTCATTGGCCAACAAGTTGTACCTGAAGAAGAAGTTGTATACATTCTACATGTCGACTGGACGGACGAAAGATTTCCGAGCATATAGATGAGTTCAACAAAATCGTTCTTGATTTAGCAAATATTGAGGTAAAATTCGAGGATGAAGATCTTGATTTATTGTTACTCACTTCTTTACCAGCATCATACGAACACTTTGTGGATACCTTGCTTTATGGACGGGAAGCTTTGACTTTGGAGGACGTGATGGCTACACTAAATTCAAATGAAATAAAAGAAAGATCCAAGGCGAAGGGGGATAATGGTGAAGGGTTATACGTGAGGGGAAGAACTGATCGCAGGAATTCGCATCAGTCAAAGGGAAAGTCAAGATCGAAGTCTCGAGGTGGAAGACTTAAATGCTTTATTTGCCAATCTGAGGAGCACTTGAGAAGAGACTGTCTGAAGAAGAATTACAAGAAGTCAAAACATTACGTCAAGAAAGATGGTCAACCAAGCTCTAGTGGTTCGATTTACGACGATTCTGAGGTGATGATGGTGATGAGTTCAGAAAGACTGCAAGATTAGATCATGGATTAAGGAGGTTCATATCACATGTCACCCAGGTTAGATGTATTTTTTGATTTTCTGGAATGCGATGGGGGCACCGTATTGTTGGGCGACAACAGAGAGTGCCAAATCAGGGGTATTGGCAAGGTAAAGGTACAACTGAAAGATGGGTCAAGTTTTGTGTTACACAATGTCAGGTACATTCCTGAATTGAAAAGAAACTTGATATCACTGGGAACTCTAGTAAAAGAGGGATATACCATAAAATTGCAGTCGGGAAAAATCAAGGTGATTAATGGTTCTAGGGTTATTATATTTGGAACCCGAAGGGAGAACTATGTGTACTCTTTGGATGGCCATGCATAGGCCGGTGAGCTTAATGCTAGTGTTGAAGAAAAAGACAATATTGTGCATGTTTGGCATAAAATACTTGGACATATTAGTGAGGCGGGACTACACGTGCTGGAAAAGCAGAGTTTGTTTGGCAAGAAAAGTGTAGGTAAGCTCGATTTTTGTGAGAATTGTGTTCTGGGAAAGTCACATCGAGTCCGTTTCGGTGTAGGAAGGCACACTACTCTAGGAGTGATAGACTATGTTCATTCAGACCTATGGGGTACGTCTCAGGTGGAATCATTGGGAGGTAAAAGGTATTTCTTATCTATAGTTGATGATTATTCCAGGAGGGTATGGGTTTATGTTCTCAGGTTCAAACACGAAGCATTTGGGAAGTTCAAAGAGTGGAAGCAGTTAGTAGAGAATCAGACTGGGAGGATGGTTAAGAAGCTTAGAACGGATAATGGTCTTGAGTTCTGTAACCGGGAGTTTAATCTGCTATGCACTGAGAGTGGGATTACTAGACATTTGACAGTTGTCGGGGCGCCGCAGCAGAATGGGTTAGCAGAACGGATGAACAGAACTCTCATGGACAAGGCACGTTGTTTATTAATACAGTCTGGATTTCCCAAGACCTTCTGGGTGGAAGCGACATGTACGGCCGCATATCTTATAAATAGTTCACCATCGATAGCGATTGAGAAGAAGACACCTATGGAGATGTGGCCGGGACATCCTAGTGATTATAGGATGTTGAGGATTCTCGTCTGTGTCGTGTATTCACACGTTAAGAAAGGTAAGCTCGAGCTGTGAGCAGTAAAATGCATTCTTTTGGGGTATCCTAAAGGTGTGAAGGGGTATAGACTATATAGGCTTTATAATGAATCACCTAAAATAGTAACAAGCAGGAACGTGGTCTTCAATGAGAGTGTCATGTACAAAAACATGTTGAAGGATTCTTGTGCAAGTAAAGATAAGTCTGTTGAGGAATTACAGGTTGAGGTGGAACTGCAGAGGTTAAATAATCATACGCCTGAGGAAGACCAGACAGGTCAGGAAGATCAAACAGGTCAGGAAGATCAGACAGATCAGGAAGACCATACGGATCAGGAAGATGGCTATGATGAAGGTGTAGAGGTTCAAGAAATTGATCATCCACAAGATCTCACAAATTATCAATTGGTTCGAGATAGTGAGCCAAGGACAAGAACGAAACCAGCAAGGTTTCAGGATGAGAGTAATATGGTTGCTTACGCGTTTGCTGCAGCAGAGGAAGAAGATACTCTTGAACCATTGACATACCAGGAAGCAGTTGCTTGTGAAGATAATTCTAAGTGAAAAGTTGCTATGAAAGAAGAGATAGATTCTCTGAGGAAGAACAAGACCTGGGTGTTAGTAGATCATCCAGCTGGGCAAAAGCTGGTGAGTTGCAAATGGCTATTCAAAATAAAGGAAGGGATTGAAGGTGTTCAAAAGCCTAGGTACAAGGCAAGGTTGGTGGCTCGTGGATTCACACAAAGGGCAGGTATTGATTACAATGAAGTATTTTCGCCGGTAGTTCGGCACACATCTATTCGGGTTATACTTGCATTGACTGCGTGTAAAGATTATGAGCTGGAGCAGCTTGATGTAAAGACGGCATTTTTACATGGAAATCTTGAAGAAGTGATTTACATGAGGCAGCCACCGAGATTTGAACAAGGTAACAAGGTATGTTTGTTAAAGAAATCTCTTTATGGTTTGAAGCAGTCGTCTAGGCAATGGTACAAGAGGTTAGATGAGTATATGTTGAGAAACGGGTTAAAACGTAGCAGTTACGACAGCTGCGTATATTACAGGAGTTATGCACCAGGGGAGTATATCTATCTATTGTTATATGTAGATGATATGCTGATTGCTTGTAAGAGTAAGGCTGAGATCGGGGTTACCAAGTCTTTGCTTAAAAGGGAGTTCGACATGAAAGAGCTCGGGGAAGAAAAGAAGATTCGTGGTATGGAGATCGTCAGGGATCGGAGTCGCAAGATTCTGAGGGTGTCACAATCCGGGTACGTTTCTAAAGTTTAAAAAGGTTCAGAATGGACAATGGGAAGTCGGTTAAGACACCACTGGATGGGCACTTCAAGTTGTCGCTGAAGGATTGCCCGGTTAGGGATTGTGATGTTGAAAGAATGAGTAGGGTTCCATATTCAAATGTGGTTGGGAGCTTAATGTACTTGATGGTATGCACGAGGCCAGACATAGCGTATGCAATAAGTGTAGTTAGCAGATATTTGGCGAATCCGGGTAAACTCCATTGGGAAGCACTGAAGTGGATTATGCAATATTTGCAAGATACTGTAAACGTGGGTTTGGTGTATGGGACAAATCGTGGCAAGCATGTGGACGTAACAGGCTTTGTTGATTCAGACTACGCTAAGGATCCATATAACGGTAGGTCTCTCACTGGTTACGTATTTTTAGTATAGGGATGTGTTGTAAGCTGGAAGGCAACGCTACAACACGTGGTGGCTCTTTCAACTACAGAGACGGAGTATATGGCCCTTACGGAGGCTGTGAAGGAAGCTATTTGGCTAAGAGGACTCTTGGAAGAGTTGGGCGTGAAACTTGACACTGTTGGAGTTAATTGTGATAATCAGGGCGCGATTCACTTATCGTAGAATCATGTTTTTCATGAAAGAACAAAGCAAATCAATGTGCGCTATCACTTTATCAGAGAAGTCTTGGAAGCAAAGACGGTCGAAGTTCTGAAGGTGGGTACTGAACACAATGTTGCGGATGCCTTGACGAAAGTGGTACCTGGACGCAAGTTACAACACTGCTTGGAGTTGCTGAGTGATGGGATAGGCTAGTATAAAGTCTAAGGTGGAAATTGTTATGTTTATTCTTTATCTTTTGCCTATGTCGTGTCTAGGAAATTAAGAGTCGAGTAGCCTAGTTTCCTAATAACAAAGAATAAAGATCGGTTGGATATGTCTAAACCCAACCCGACCCGTAGGACTTGTAATAGTCGGTTCCCCCCATCTCTATAAAAGGAGGTGAGGGGGAACGAATCAATTTACGTCATTCTTTCAATAAACTAATCAATATTCGGTTAGGGATATTTACCTTTTGGGCGTCGATCTTTTCTGTCAATTTATTACTTGTGTGTGTTCTTCAATCGATATTCCGCATCTATTAATCAGGATTATAGGGATTAAACCCTACAGTACGAGAAGTGTTCAAGACAATAGACACCTTATACATGCTTCCACTCGCCACATATTACTAAGTTAAAAGTGGTAGGTACGTGTCACTCACAACCTTAAACTCCACCACCTATTAGACCAGGTCTATTCACGATTTGCTCCAACCGATCGTCAGGTAGAGGACAAAGTATACTCAATATTATAATAAAAGAGTACAAGAGAAAGAGAGAGAAAGCCACGACCGGAGTCGGTATGTGACTTCCAAATCTCTGAACCAACCTTAACACATGTCATTCTTTGATTGGTCCACTGTTTCTTTTAGCTTTTCGCTGATATTGATTTGTTATGAGATTGAAGGTTAAAAATGGTGGATAAGGGGTTATTGTAGAAGAAGATAAGGCAGAGAGGGAAAGCAAATAAATATGTGGTGGATGTACATGTTGACTGTTGACTACTTTATGGTCATAATTATTTCCTAATTATTTTTTTGCTCATTTCTTTTTAATTTAACTTATTTTTTTGGTAAAGTTTTTGTTACTTTATATACTATTTAATTTGTTGAACTAGATATTCAGTGATGTGAAATGAGAACACTTTCTGTGTTGAATAATAAATATTGTATATATGTCTCACTTTATTTGTTGTAATACATGAAAATTTATCATTCAGAATATATGTTAGGTTGGTAGGGTTTTTTTTATAAATGATAAGAAAGATGGTTATAGGTTTTTGATATAGTAATTAGTTAATGGTTATATTTGAAGTTAAATAATTAAATTAAATATAATTTGTTAGGTTGTGTTAGGTTGGGTTGTTGATAAATGGTAAAAAATTTAGAATTGGTTGTATGTATTGATTGTGTAGGTGGAGGAGTAAAAAAATAATATTTTATTAAAAAATTGGGTTGGATTAGGTTGGGTTAGGTCGTGAATAAACATAGTCTTACATACACTATTACACGTATGCACCAAAATCCCACATATAATAACAAGTATCACTAGTGCACTACCATCATCTTCACAACAACAAACTCCCACAATGGCAAAGCTAATAGTTCTTGCAGTCGCATTTGCAGCTCTTGTAGCCTTTGCTTCGGCCTACACAACAATCATCACCACCACCATCGACGACCAGATCCCATACACACAGCAGTCACAGCAATGTCGACAACAGCTCCAATAAAAACAATTCAACCAGTGTCACATGTACCTCCAACAGGGTCAGGGTCAGGGTCCCTTCGAATTAGACGACAACCGTAGTGGACAGCAGCAACAAACCCAAATCCGCCAACAGTGCTGTAACGAGCTCCAAAACGTCCACCAGCAGTGCCAGTGTGAGGCTGTCAGGCAATTCCAAGATGTCCAGCAGATTCATGGACAATTTGGTGGTCAGCAGATCCGTCAGTTGAAGCAGAAGGCTCAGAACCTTCCTAACCAATGTAACCTTCAAGTACAATCATGCCCACTCCCAACCGTCGTCACTACCACCACCACCATCGACGAAAACCGCCAAAGGGGCTCACAATCACAACAATCTTGCTACCAGAGGATCCAAGGACAACGCTTCCAGCAATACCAAAGGTATCTATACTACTTTATAAACAAAATGTATCATGCATGCATGCATGGATTTCAAACATCATATCCTATATAATGTAAATCTTTTTCAACAGCTACATCCAACAAGCACAACAAAGTGGTTCATTCGGACCACTTTTGATGAGCTTCAACAGGCAAGGACAACAATACCAGCAAGAAATGCAACAATGCTGCAATGAACTCGAAAGGGTTCAGACCGAGTGCCAGTGCCAGGCTTTGCAGGAGGTTTACAGACAAGCCCAACAGCAACAACAGCAGCCATGGAGCCAACAACAAGGTGGCCGACGTGGTGGACAACAGATGCAAGGTTTGAAATCTATTGTTGAGCAGCTTCGCAATCAATGCAACTTACAGGTCCAACAATTCCGAATCCCATCGGCTATGTTTTGAAGTGAAAGCATGTGAATGAGTAATAAAGGGAATCACATCTCTAGCTAGTTTGAGGTTTTTTATGGCTTTGAGATGAGATCATGATCGTATCCTAATAACAGAATAAACTAGTACTATGTCACTTGTCATAAAGTTTAAGTTGTATTTATGGTTTCCCATCGTAAGAATAAATAATATGATAGTTCGATCTGAGTCATAATCTCTAAAATCTTCTTGCTTTGCAAGACTTCAAGCTCGCAACATCCCTTTGGTAGGTACTTTTTCCCGTCACGAAATAATATGTCATATCCACACCACAATTAAGTTGTTGCTAAATAACTACTGTAACTAATTTACAAATGAAAGACGAAAAATAAATGTCAACGAACTTAACTTTTTTAAGCTCAGTTTCGATTTGTCATAACATTACGACAAATAAGTTTAAGTTTCCAATCCCTAATAATAATTGGGGCTTTCATTTAGTTGATGAATAAATTAATAAAATAAATGTTCGATGTTTTCTACCACCTTACAAGTAACTTACAATACCTGTTCGACATTGTTGGAAATACGTTTTTACGTATTTAGAAAGATTCGGTCACTCCGACAATATATTAAGTAGTAGCTCGTAGTCTAGATATCTTTATTAAACAAACAAAGCTAAGCCTAGCCTACAACATGTGTAGCCCGGCCCAATATTGTAAGCTCAAGCCTATCACAAGGCTTGGGTATATAAACCCTCTCCTTTGATGGAGAGGGTGGTGATTTTATTTTAATTTACACATAGTTCTTAAACTTTTTCTCTCTAGAAGTGTGAAATCATCTATCTTTCTCTCTCTATAATATAAGCAAGATTTACATATCCTACAGACATCATATCTGGAAATCTTCTGAACTAAAAAAATGTTGAGCAAATGATCTCTACTTTACAAAATCTGCTAAACTAAAATTAAATCTAGACATATCACCATTCACCAGTGTATTTGCACTCAGGGAAGGGTTAATGTGGTTGGGGGTTGAAGCTAGCTAGCCTTGTACCATGCAAGCTAGTGTCGCTACAAAAAGATCGAGTGGTTAAGTGGCCAATATAAGAATTGCAAGTAAAAGCTCTTATGATACGACTCTTTCGGGTAGTATCGGGATAAGGCACCATTATAGCGTGTGCTGTCTTTTAAGAACTAGAGATGAGAAGACTTAGACATTTGTGTAACTTTGATTAACTTAATTGATAAATGATTACATTGTGAAACCTTAAATACTAGTTGTGTGATAAACACAAAGATAAATGATAAACATAAAAGATATAAAACAGATAAACATAAAACACAAAGATATATCCTAAATAAATAATAGATATGCATGCGTAACATTCCTCACTCCTTTGAATTCATCTTGCCCTCAAGGTGACGTCTTGATTCCCGGGTCCCAAATTTTGAGACGTTTCCTAAGCATTTACACACTCTTTTTCAACATATTAAGTGGCTCGAGTAGTAACGATATTTGGACTCCTGTTTTATAGTCTTTCCGTTCAGATGAAACAAACCACGTGACCCTCTTGGGCGATTCATCGACAAGATGTGATTCACTAACCACAAGTTCAATGTGCTCTTTATTAGGTCCAGATGTAATCTTCACCACATCTTCTGGTGCCGCTTCCAGTACAACGTCTAATGCCACTTCAGTTGTAACTTCGGGTGCAACTTCTAGTGTTGTAAAAGAATCAACCGTGTTCTTTTCAATGACCTGCTCTTCCTTTGCAATTGCATCAAGACGAGTCTCTACTATACGTGCTAAATAGAAGGCTTCGCCTAACGTTGTAGGTTTCGGGTAAAACTTCAACAATTCTAGCTGTAGCTTCGGTTTAAGTCCATATATATAAAACGAGATAAGTAAACTTTCAGAGATACCCGTTACTCGAGTTATAAGATACTTAAACTCACTTTGATATTCGACCACCTTACCCATTTGCAAGAGTTTAGATAATGCATCCCGATCGCTAGTGTTCGATGCCATAACAACAAATCGAAAAAAAATAAAAATAATTTTTTTTTCTGATGAATAGTACCGGATGAACAGTAGTCAACGAACAATATCCCCGGGATGAACAGTAACCTTGATGAACAGTACTTCCGATGAACAGTGTACCAGATGAACAGTGATCTCGATGAACAGTGACTTCTTTTTTTTAATTTTTTTTTTGAGATTAGAATCCTAAATCAAAACCCCCCAACGCATTGAGGGCTCTCAATGAAACCACCAATTGATACGACCCTCTCGGGTAGTATCGGGATAAGGCACCACTATAGCGTGTGTTGGCTCTTTAAGAACGAGAGATGAGAAGACTTAGACATTTGTGTAACTTTGATTAACTTGATTGATAAATAATTACATTATAAAACCTTAAATACTAGTTGTGTGATAAACACAAAGATAAATGATAAACATAAAAGATACTAAACAGATAAACATAAACACAAAAATAATAAATAATAGATATGCATGCGTAACATCTTATCTACCCTTAAGTGTTCGGAAAATATAAAAACAAATGAAGAAGATTTGCTCCCATATCTTTCATATAGCACATAAATTATATGGTCAGTTTTACCCACAATTTTTTAAAGCTAAGTGACTATTAAGTTTTACTAACACTTTCTGAAATGTGTGCAAGAAAGTTAGCTTTTACCTCCGAGTTTCACCAAGTGACTTACCTGGTGTTTCGTAAGTAGGATGGTAGGTGTAGTAATGAAGTAATACAATCATCGTTAATACTAATGTTTTAAAACCCGGTTTTTGAATTAACCTGGTTAGTCATTGGGTTCAAGTTAACCCGAGTCGAACCGGTTCAACTCAGTTTTCTAAAAAAATCATTGTTTGCTAGTGTATACAAAAACCATAAAAACTTTTATATGTTATAGGTATAAATTGTTGACCAACAATATAATATGTAAAAATAAAATTCTATCGCAAATATGGAAAATTTTTATATATTTAAGAAAACCCAAGAAAATAGAAAACCGGGTTCACCCAAGTCACCCTAATCCGACGAGTCTAGCGGGGTTTCGAAAATGTGAAACCCGAGTCAAAATGACTCTTTTTTTTATCGGAACCGAGTCAACCGGTTGACCCGTCCAAATCGACCCGGATTTAAAAACATTGATTAATACACTATGTTTGATAACATTGTTTTGAAACATCTTTAGAATTATAAGGATAATTTATTGGTTGAACTCATACAAGTCTAATTATTTCATAGTGACCCATTATTATTATAAACTATAATTTAATTTTTTATTAATATGTAGGGGAATATTTAACAAAAAGACACTTTAAAATGACTCACAAAAGGGTTGCACCAAAATAATGAACGATCAACCAATTCATAGTGAATCCTACTAATAAACCAAACTGGTAAAGCTGTGTTTATTTTTATCAAAAACATCAGAACCATTTCTGATTTTTATCGATTAGTATCGTTGTTTGTTTTCTTGTGTGGTTCAGATGTGGTCAGATTTAAAACAGATAATTGTGACAACTTGTAATCCAAATGTCTATATGTAATTCATAATACCCCTCTATTTTTCTAATAAGTAAATTGTCATGTTTTACAGTTGCGTGAATTGTGATTCCTTGTTGATTAACAATCTTAACTCGTTTTAGCGCACCTTATCCGTGCAAGCCATCATTGTGTTCATTTTACCATTAATATTTTCTAGCATTGAAAGGTCATTATTCTAATCCAAGTTTGAAAATTTATTCGGGAAGGAGTTAAGAAATTGGAGCATAGTGAATTCTAATTGTTAAGGTACGCCGTTGTGCAGAAATTACCTGGGAAGCAATGAATCAGATCTAAACTACGTATTTCTTTTTTGTTTGCATCTTTTTTGTCTCCAGTGGAACTCTGAGGGACCAGAGTTTCTTTAGGGGCGTCGACTGTAAGAACTCGTATTTTTCCGGTATTATTTTATTCTTTTATTCGTGCTTCTTAAATTTTTCAACGTATTACATTTTTTTGTATTCTTATATGTAAATCCCGAGATCATGATAATTTTAATAAATTATACTTTATAAGTATTTTCTGATCATTGATAATAATTTATTTAGAATTATAAAATTTCTTATTTTATTTTTACATACTTATTTAAATCAATGTTTTTTATTTAAAAGCACCCGCGCGTATTTTACAAGATTTTACTCAAAATTAATGAATAACGAGAACTACTAATGATCGCGATGCCGACGGATGCCCAATATTTTACGTTTTATTGTCAATTGTTTCAATGTTTGACGTTTTCGATGTCTTCTTTTTAATGACGTGTTAAGTCGAGTCGGGAGACTATAATATCACATTTATGATGCATTTTAACTTTTGAAAAGTATTTTTACGAAACCCGAGCCCCGTAAATATTTCCAAAATTTACTAATAGTCATTTTCTACCCTTTAAACTATTTAATTGCTTTGAAGTCCAAAATTATTCACTAATTGCAATTTACACCCTAACCCTAATATATAAACCATTTTCCAACCACTTCACCTCATTTTTTCATCACAAAAACACACACATCAAAAAAATGTTCTCTCCCTCTTTCTTTTCTCTATATGTCGTCACCCCCCATCAACAAAACGCCACCATAATTAAATTTTGAGCTTGATCCATTGAAATCTAAACAAAAACCCATGTTCCAAATTCAAAGATGATTCTTTTGGTACTAGTTTCACCCAAATACCACAAGTTATAAGATTTCTTATGATTTACGGTTGGTAAAAGGTTTTGATGATCATGCATGTGTTGATCATGATAAGATCATGATGTTTTGATGATAACAAGTTTGAGTTTTGATTTTTGATTTTGTTTTATGTCGCATGCAAGTTTTAGGATTGAAAGTGGGTAATATTAGGAGGTTAGGATTGATAGGAAAATGGTTAAATAGGGTTGAAAAGGTGATTTTGTATGAGTTTCAAAGAGATGATTTTAGGCAGTAGGTTTGAAGCCATTTTTGAATGTCTTAAGTCTGAATATAGGTTGAGGTGATGAGATCATGTTGTAGAGATTTCTTTAGCTTCTATTTGGTATAAATTAGAACTTCTAACTCAAAACGAGGAGAAAGTTATGATGGTTTGCTTATTCGTATACCGGGAGACGAGTATCGACACAATCTGAATTTGTCGTCGATATTCAGATCGAATCTCTGGGACTATAAAATGAGTTTTACAAATGGTCAAGGGCTGTTCTCAGGCCCTAAGCTTAGCATTTTGAGTCTATTTTCAAAGTCAATGGTCCAATTTGCTAATGGTAAAGGTTAGGATGGTCAAAATGGTTTCACGAGTCAAGTTTTTAAATCTGTCCGATTTTTCAAGTTTAGAAATGTGTTGAGCAGGTGGTTCTAAAATGTAAATCATTGCATGAAATTTAAACTGAGTTTTATTTAGGTTATGATTGAGTTTTTCACCAAGTTTCATGAAAATCTAAGTTGTCAAAGTAAGGGAAATGAGCTTGTACAGTTAGTATGTGCCGACAGATTTTTTTTAATCAAGAAAGTAGTTTAATAAAGTGAACATATAGAAGGGTATAGTAGTACCACTTGCATTGTTGTTCTTTCGGGTTTGCATGGTCTTGTAATGTTGAGTTTTATTTTATTAAGTATGATTTATACTTGAGTCAATTATTAATAAAGTGCGCGCCTTACTTGTCAAGTTGCGGCTTTCATGTTTTACCGGGCATCCGTATCGTCGGCGATCGTCTTACCACAACTGTTTCTACTCAACTTCTGAGTTTAGTGATTCACTTACCTCGTGGCTAAGTTGATTTCATAGCCCCTTTTTACTTGCACATTGTTCCTAAACGCGGGGTGAGATTTTACATGGTGGAACACATCTATTTAAAAATTGTATGCTATCCATACTTGTATGCTTTTCAAACAGTATTCATTGATATTATTGCTTTTAGTCAATAGCGTTAAGTTTTCTCTCTTGATCATGAACTGTTAATTTACTTGTGTTTCTAAGCACGAATGTTGTGGGTGGATCCATCGGGATTGACAATATCCGTCTCATGTTGCGGTTGTTTAACCATTGACGCATTTCATTTGTTTTGTTACTTGAGTATTTAGGCTGAATACTCACTATAGGAACTTACATTGAGTTAAGCTTCGGTTCATGAACTAAATAGCAATAATAATGGTTTTGGACTATGGTTACTGTACATAACCATTTTCCCTATTTCTTGTTTTACAAATGAATGCTTGTGTTTCACATCTTTAATGCTAAACCTATGAATATCACTCAACTTTGTGTTGACGATTTTACATGTCTAATCTCAGGTATTAATACTTAGCTTTGCTTGAATGGGAGCCCGCAGGATATTATCGCAACTTGGAGAATTCCGTGATACTCTTTAGAGTTTGGTTTTGGTAAAAACTGTCAGAAGTTTATCATGTATTCTTGATAAATATAAGTTACAAAACGATAATTAAATAATAGATTTTTCCTCTAATAAAACTCTAGGACCTTTGTTTAAAAACTCTGATATATATGATGTAATGAATATGTTTTTATTACATCAACTTTGTGTCAAAAATATTTCATTGTTTTTTGTATCATGACGTGGAACCTGCTGCCTAGTTGTTTCCTTGTCTGATTCTGGGGGGTCTCACACACAGACATCTAATGGATAGAAAACCTGAAACCTAGAGTAGGGGCTTTTATAAGAACAGATAGGGTTTGTGATGGTATAAAAAATGGAATAAGTGAATGCTTTAACTCACTTATAGTAAAGGAAAGAAGAAACCCAACCATTAACATGTTGGAGGATATTAGGATTAAGTTAATGGAAAGGATGCAAAAGATGAGGGAAAACATGCAACGTGGGCTGAAGTTATATGTCGTAACATCAAAAAAAAGTTTGAAAAACTAAAAGATCTTCACATGCAATACTTTCTTCTTATTTTTTTTAACAATTAATACATTCAAACTTAGTATATACTAACACTTCCTTATGTTTTGTAGGGACTAGAAAGTGGTGTAGTGGTGAGACAAGGTTTAAAGTTACGAATGGGTATGAGGGGTTTATAGTTGATGAAAGACTTAGGATACATAATTTTGGGGCTTGGAAAATAACAAGAATACCATGTCATCATGCCTTTGCTGTTTTATATCATTTACATAAGGAGCTTGGAGAATATGTTTCAGATTGGTATTCAAAGAGTAAGTTTGTATCTGGTTACAACAACTACATTGATGGACTCAATGGAATGGATCAATGACCTTTCTCAACCGTACAAAAAACCTTACCTCCACTGAGTAGAAGGATGTCAGGTAGACCTCCACTTAAAAAGAAAAATAGATGCTTTTGAAAATGATGGTAATAGATCAAGGCTAAGAAGGAAGGGACAGGAAAATCGTTGTACTATGTGTGGTAAACTCAGGACACAATCAAAGGGCATGTACGGGAAATGGAGATGAAAGTTCTACATCTGCAAGAGCTTGTAGGACCTCTGCAAAAGGTGGTAGGATCTATGGAAGATGTGGTAGTACCCTTGAAACAGGTGGTAGGACCTCCGCAAGTGGTGGTAGGGCATCTGTAAGTGGTGGTAGGACATCTTCTAGTGGTGGTAGGAGTGGAAGAGGTAATGGTGTTAGTGGTAGAGGTTCTGGTGGTAGTGGAAGAGGTGATGGTGGTAGGATTAGAGGTTCTAGCGCTAGTGGAAGAGGTGATGGTGGTATGAGTGGAGGTTCTGGTGTTAGTGGAAGAGGTGGTAGGAGTGGAGGTTCTGGTGGAATGAGTGGTGGCAGTCTAGGTGTGAGAATCACTAGCAGTGGTGCCAAGGTTAGGGGGTGGCAGTCTAGGTGTTAGGACAGTTAATGAAATAGTTGTTAGAACTAGGGGATGAGGAGGTGGAACTATACCAATAGGATTTGGTGTTTCTTGGGATCTAATAGATGGAGAAACCATGCTAGGATTAAGTATCTTGAAACTTGCACATTATCATTTTCTTTCCAATTTAGTGTTTCCGAGTTGTAATATTATTTGTTTTAGTTGTAGGACAGAAGAAGAATCCCTAGACCAGCATGGCCAGAAGAAATTACACCCATTGATGTGAGGTTTCATGCTAACACTCAAGAGTTGATACCAGTGACTAACTCCCAACCAATGCCATCTTAAGAGGAAGCAATAACAGCTTATGATGTTTAAGAACCAGATCAAGATGACCATGATGTTGAACCAAGAAATAGAAGGACTTTAGAAAGGTTGAAGCTTAAAAATATCAACAGACCACTAAAACTAGGACCTGGCTTAACAGAAGATGATGCTATTTATATTGAGTAGCAATTCTGGTAGACTTAAAATGACATCCATATGATTGGCACTTTTGTTTTATGAGCCATTTTGTGAGACCCCCGGAATCTGACATGGAACAAATAGGCAACGAAGGGGTCACACGTCAAGGTACAAGTAACAATGAATTATAAATGACTCGAAAATGACGTAATAAAAGACATATATATTACATCACGGTTTATCAAAGTTTTAAAGCATTGGTCCTACAAGTTTTAAAACATAACAAAGTACCATTACATCATGGTTTAAAGTTTTAAGATAACAAAAGATAAGCGGAAGACTTTGACAACGTCATTTATAACAAAAGCATAAATATAACACAACACAGATCTTTCCAAGCTGCCAACATCCTGGGGAACCTAATCCAAGCATATTAAGCATTATTACCTGAGATTAAAACATGTAAAACCCGTCAACAAAAAGTTGAGTGATATTCATCGGTTTAGTAAACTAAATAATGGAACACAATAAAGTTTGTAAAACATATAATGGGGGGGATGACTATGTACATTGTCCATAGTCATGATGTATATTATTGTTATTTAGTTAATGAACCGAAGCTTAACTCATGTAAGTTCCTCTAGTGAGTATTCAGCCTAAATACTCAAGTATAAACTAATGTAAGTGCGTCAAGGTACTCGGGACGGGGATTGTTAATCCCAATGGATCCACCCACAACGTTCGCGCTTAGCGCAAAGCATACGGGACAACTGACGGTTCATGATCAGGAGAGGAAACTTAAGGCTATAGACTAAAAGCAATAATATCAATGAATTCATCTGGCAGCATACAGTTCTAGATAGCATACAGTTTAAAAGATTGTGTTCCAACCTGATAATCTCAGCCCGCATTTTGAAACAATGAACAAGAAGCTAAAGGGACTATCAACTCACCTTAGCTATAAGGTGGAATCAACATGAAACTGGAGGGCTTAGTAGTAACAACGAAAAATCAAGCAACCTTAAGTCATCCGAGACCTACAATAACGGGACTCGAAAATTTGGAAGATATGAAAATAATGTTTAGAAAACACTTGAATATAAATTGATTCATAAACCATGTTATGACACGTAAGAAAATCCATGCAAGTGATACTTCTAGACACCTCTAAAAGTATACTTTTACTAGACAATGTTTTCGATAAAAATCTTCCGGCACATACCAAATGTACGGGTTGATTTACCTCACTTAGACACGTCAAAAGTTTATGGTATTAACTGAGAAGCTCACTTACTATATATAGATAGTCCTCTAAAAAGCTTGACAAAAGTTTATACTTCTAAGACTCCCTGCCCTACACATCTTCAACTTACAAAAACCGGACAGAATTACGTCTTTGATTCGTAAAACCATTTTGACCTTTCTAATCAATCCCGTTTATAAAACCGACACTTGAGTTGGATAATAGACTCACAACCCTAGGTTGAGAGCCCAGGAAAAGCCTTTGAAAATATTTAAAACTCAACTTATAGTCCCCGAGATTCGATCCAAATATCGACAACAACTTTAAATTGTGTCGATACTCGTCTCCCGGTACACGAATAATCAAACTATCGCAACTTCCTCCTTGTTTAGAGTTAGAAGCTCTAATTTATATCAAATCGAAGGTAAGGAAAATCTCTACAGCCCTATCTTATGAGTTTAACAATAAATCAGGTTTAAAATACCCAAAATCAACCTTGACTTTCTGCCTAAAATTACCACTTTGAAAATCATAACAAAACACTTTTTCTACACAAACCAACTATTTTTCTACAACTACTAAAACCTTAATATCATTCCCTAACAACCTTAACCCTTGCATGCATCAAAATCAAAGAACCAAAATCAAAACTTTAATTTTTTTAACATCAAAACATAAAAATCTTGCCATGATCATCATATATATAATGATCAAGCATCATCCCAAGCATAAAATCATCAAAACATGAAAAGTGGTTGCATGTGTAAGATTTTTATATGTTTAGAATCACCTTTCAATTTTAGGAGGTCGTCTAATTTTTGTTTTAACTAAATCACGATGGATGTTGATGATTCAAGGGGTGTTTTGGGTTGAGGTTCACGGCAAACAAAGGTGAGGGGAGAGGTGGTTGTGATTTTCTTTTATGAATTGTGATTGTGTGTGTTTTTTGTTAAGAAATTGGTTTATATATGGTGGTTAGGTGGAGGGTTAAACTTGTCAAGTTTAAAACTTTAGGACTAAAAAGTAAATACTTTGTTAAAAAAAATGGAAAATGACTATTAGTCAATTTTATAAATATTTATGGGGCTCAGGTTTCGTAAAAATACTTCTCAAAAGTTAAAATGTACTCAAAATATGATAATATAGACTCCTGGCTCGACTTAACATGTCATTAAAAGAAAACATCGAAAACATTGAACATTGAAACAATCGACAGTAAAAATGTGAAATACAAGAATTTATTATTGTGCCAATTATCGGTCTAGACTTAATACAATGTAAAGATTAACATCTTTAGGTCGAAATATTTAGCCCTCGGTTTTTGTTCCATTGATTCAAGTAAACTTTTGTAAAAATACACGCGGGTGCTTTTAAATCAAAATATTTTATTTAAATAAATATGGAAATATAAGATAAAAATAATTTTATAATTTTGAATAAGTATTAACAATGATTAAAATAATGAATAAGAGTAAAATAATTACCAAGAAAATACGAGATCTCACAGTATACCCCCCTAAAGGAACTATGGTCCGTCAGAGTTTAACTGGAGATGGAAGAAGAAGACGAGAACAAATGGGGATACTTAGTCTTGAACTGATCTTCGTTCTCCCAAGTAAACTTAGCACCCCGACGTGAATCCCAACGAACCTTAACGATAGGAATCCAACTACGTTCAGCTTCTTGACTTGGCGATCCACGATATCTATTGGTTCTACAATGAAGTACATTTTCTCGTCCACCCTTATTTCTTCTAATGGTATCTGAACATCTGATTCGGTTAAGCATTTCTTAAAGTTGGAAACATGGAATACATCGTGAACACAACTTAACCCCTGAGGTAACTTCATTTGATAGGATACCGAACCAACAAACTCAATGATCTCGAATGGTCCTAAAAAACATGGCGCAAGTTTCCCTCTTTTGCCGAACCTCACAATACCCTTCCATGGAGATACACATAGTAGCACACGGTCTCCGACTTGAAACTCAAGAGGTTTGCGTCTTTTGTCTACGTAACTCTTTTGACGACTTCTAGCAGTTTTTAGTCTTTCCCTAATTTGTACAATCTTGTCTGTAGTTTCTAGAACTAATTCAGGCTCTATCGGTTGACTTTCACCTACTTCGTTCTATATCACTAGTGATCTACACTTACGTCCGTATAAAGCCTCGAATGGCGAACACTTGACACATTTATGATAACTATTGTTATAGGAGAATCCGACCAAAGGTATATGAGTGTCCCAGCTACCACCAAAATCCATAACACATGCTCGCAGCATGTTTTCCAAAGTTTGGATAGTGTGTTCACTTTGTCTATCCATCTTTGAGTGATATGTTGGACTCATTAATACTCGCGTACCCAACGCCTTTTGAAGTGCTTTCCAGAAATAATACGCAAAACGATCATCCCTATGAGAAATAATCGACACTGGCACTCCGTGTTTTGCAACAATTTCATTGATGTAAATTCGAGCTAATCTATCAGTTTTATAATCCTCACGAATAAGAAGGAAGTGAGCAGATTTGGTTAATCTATCAACAATTACCAAAATTGCATCAAAACCACCACTGCTTCTAGGCAGCTTTGTAACTAAGTCCATTGTAATCCTTTCCCATTTCCATTCAGGGACTTCTGGTTGTTGTAAAAGACCTGAGGGTTTCTGATGTATTGCTTTAACCTTTGAACAAGTCAGACACTTGTTAACGTACTCTGCTATATCTTTCTTCATACCTGGCCACCAATAAATATCCCTTAAATCGTAGTACATCTTATTTGCACTAGGGTGAATAGAATATCTTAAAGCATGGGCTTCATCTATTATTACCTTTCTTATTCCTCCAACTAATGGAATCCATATCCGTCTGACAAAGTAAATTGTTCCATCTTCTTTCCTTTCTAATTGTGCATCTAATCCTCATAACAATTCAGATGGAGCCTTAAAGTCCTTTGCAGCTTCTTTCTATGCTTCTAAAATCTTAGCCTTGAGGCTAGATTGAATGGTTATGCTCATATCACGCACTCTCCTAGGTTTAAGTATTTCCTTTTTACTTAGGGCATCATCTACAACATTAGCCTTTCCTGGGTGATACTTAATTTCACATTCGTAGTCACTAAGGAGTTCTAACCAACGCCTTGGACGCATATTCAAGTCCTTTTGGTCAAAGATATATTGAAGACTCTTATGATCAGTGTATATCACACTTTTCGTCGCATAAAGATAATGTCTCCATATTTTCAAGGCAAATACTACTGCACCTAACTCCAAATCGTGAGTAGTATAGTTCTGTTCGTGGATTTTAAGTTGTCTGGAGGCATAAGCAATCACTTTTCCTCGCTGCATTAAGACACACCCGAAACCTTGGTGGGATGCATCACAATAAACTACAAAATCATTTGGTCTGTCTGGAAGTGTTACACTAGAGCATTACACAATTTCTCCTTTAATAAGCAAAAGGCTAGCTCTTGCTCTTCATTCCAAATGTATTCCTTGTTCTTTTGTGTAAGCAGGGTTAAAGGCTTAGCAATCTTGGAGAAATTTTCGATGAATCTGCGATAGTATCCGGCTAATCCTAGGAATGAACGGACCTGAGTAGGCGTTTAGGAGATTTCCAATTCTTAACTGTTTCAACTTTACTAGGATCCACGTGTATACCATCCTGATTTACCACGTGTCCTAAAAACTGAACTTCTTTCAACCAAAACTCATACTTAGAGAATTTGGCATACAACTTTTCCTTCTCCAGAAGACTTAAGATTGTTCTTAGATGGTTTTCATGATCTTTTCCAGATTTCGAGTAAATGAGGATGTCTTCAATAAAGACTATGACAAACTTGTCAAGGTAGGGTTTGCAAACACGATTCATTAGATCCATAAAAACGGTAGGAGCATTGGTAAGACCGATTGGCATAGCGGTAAATTCAAAGTGACCATAACGGGTTCTAAAAGTGGTTTTGGAGATGTCACTTTCATACACTCTTAACTGATGATAACCAGAACGAAGATCTATCTTGGAGAAACAAAAAGCACCTTGCAATTGATCAAATAAGTCGTCTATACGAGGAAGAGGGTAACGATTCTTGATTCTCAGCTTATTCAATTCCTTGTAGTCAATACAAATTCTCATTGCACCATCCTTTTTCTTAACAAAGAGCATAGGCGCTTTCCATGGCGAATGGTTCGGTTTAATGAAACCTTTTTCTTGTAATTCCTTAAGCTGATTCGATAATTCATTCATTTCAGACGGGGCTAAACGATAAGGCAATTTTGCAACAGGCAGTGCACCCGGAATAAGATCGATACGGAATTCAACTTCGCGCATAAGAGGTAATCCTGACAAGTCATCTGGGAAAACTCCAGGAAATTCACTAATGATACGAATGTCATCAAGCTTTTGCTCACCAGCCTTGATAGAAAGAAGATAATTCGGATTGTCATCCGACTTGTCACCGCGAAGTTCTAAGGTTTTACCCGAATAAAGAGGTATACGCACGATTCGCTCAAAACAAACAATGACAGCACGATGAGACGCTAACCAACCCATACCAACAATAACATCAAAACTGCCGAGATGCGTCGGTAAAACATCGATTAAAAACAAATGGCTAAGAAAGTCAAGGGTACAGCTACGCAAGACTGTATTGGTACTAACAATCTTACCGTCTGCTAATTCTACTTCATAGCTAGTGTCTAAAGTAGAAGAGGTAATATTAATGAAAGGAGTAAAGGCAGAAGAAAAAAAAGCTTTTCTTAGCACCAGAATCGAATAAAACACTAACATAGTGATCGTTAAGAAGATACGTACCCGCGACCACCTGAAGATTCTACTGAGCGTTATTTCGCACATGATACACCCTGCCTCGAGCTCCATCGTTCTGCGGTTCCTTAGCCTTTGGACACCTTTTCTGGAAATGACCTTTTTCACCACAGGCATAGCACACCATATTACAGTACCCTTCCTTATGGCCAATCCTCTTACAAATTGCACACCTAGGAGGACTAATAAGTGTGAAAACACTTATCCTTTTATCATTTATTTCCAATAATAACAAGACCAAAACGTGTATTTTATGTCGTAAAAGTCGGAATTATGCGTGGTTTGTGTTTTTTATTATGTTTCAGGATAAAAAATGAAAAAGGAAGAAAACACGGGCTATCACGGGCTTTTATCGAAGAAAAAGACAAGAGACGAAGTCAAAAGATCAAAAGTGCAAGAAGAACGGAAGTCCAAGGCCTATTCTGAAGATTTATCGAAGAAAAAGTCTAAAGACAGAAGTTTAATGAAGTTGAAGAACTTAAGTCTAATAGAAGAATAAAATTATAAGACAAGTTCAATTTATATCGACTAATCCCGAGACAAAGTCGAGAAAGACGAGAAATTAAAAGACGAGAAAGAGAAAGAAAGAAGGAAGCAACATACCTCCCCACCTCCTATATATACCCTCCTAATGACACATTAGGAGTGTGTTAGTTAATTTAGCTAGTTTTATTTTTCTTTCATTAGTTTTATTTTTAGAGAGAGAAAGTGTTTAACTTTCTCTCACTAGAACTTCATCTTTTCTTTCCTTTCATGTTTAAGCTTTAATTCAATCTTGTATTTTGAAATCTTTAATCTACAAGTTCAAGTTTAATCTTTTCATCTTTAATCTTCTTCTACCTTTCTTGATTTTTATTTGTTTTTGATTCGTGATATCTTGATGTTTATGAGATCAAAAAGTTTATCTTTTGGTTTCTATATAAGTTTTATACGGATTAAGCTTTGAGCTTATCATGCTTATTGGCTTATTTTGTGTTTAGCTTATTTACTTTTTAAGTTTTCTAAAAAGTTTGTCTTTTTAATAAGTTCGTTTTAAAAGGTTGCTTATTTGGAGTTTTGAAAGTTCTTATTTGTGCTTATTTAGTTATTTTCTTTAAAAATTTGGTTAAGTTATGGATAGTGCTTATTCAGAAAAGGGAGCTTATTGGTGGCTTATTACGTTTTTCAAAGCTGTCGGAAAAGAGTTTGTGATTCCGACGCTACATTCCGATTGCAGACCATCGGAATAGGGTTTGTGATTCCGACGGGGATTCCGATCTGGATTCCGACGTGTTTGTTTTAACATTTTGATCTTTATTCCGACCAACATTCCGACTGTTGTTTTGTGTGAAATTCCGATAGGTTGTTTTCCGACGGGAACATTCCGATAGGATTTCCCTTTACATATTCCGACGAATTATTCCGATTGATTTTCATGGTTTTTATTCCGATGCTTTCATTCCGCCCATATTCCGATGATATTCCGACTGAATTTATTCCGATGGGTTGAGTTTTTATTTTTATAAAGTTTTAAGTTTCAAACGTAAGTCTTTTCCCAAATTTTTACTTAGTGTTGTTTTTAAACAAGTTTTGTCTTAGTTTAATTTTACTTTATTCTATCTTTAAAATTTACTTTTAACTAGTTTTTAATCACTTTAATCCTTTTGCTATTTTTGTGTAAGCCTTTCTTCCTAGTTTGTTTAACTTGTCATTTTATTAGAAATAGATAATATCAAGCTCCCCCTTTTAGTGACCATTACCGACTATTCCACCATTAACCGTGATCAATTCGATTAGATACCGAGAACGATATCGAGTACGCAAATGCTAAGCAAAAAGTCATGTATCAAATGGCGCCGCTGTCGGCTCTTTTCGTAAAGATTAACGTTTTTTAGTGAGAAAAAATGGATTTTGGGGTCCGTTCTTTTGGGAACGTTATTTTTAAGCACAAAAATTTTCAAAAATCCTAAAAATATAAAATTTTCAAAAATCCAAAAATAATAAAAAAGATAAAAAAACCAAAAATATTGTAATTCATTTTAGTGTATGCGTACTCGATCTACATCTTATTCTGAGCCCGAGACTCTTAGAGACTTAGATATGGCCGGTGTGCATAACAATAATAACAACCCACCTCACCCCAATTTGAATAACAACAACAACAATATTCCTCCACCCGACCTTCGAACGATGGAGGAGCTTTGTCAACCAACCATGAACGGATGCGGAGGACCGATTGCGCCGATGCAAATCACGGCTCCTGAATATTTGTTGAAGCATCACATGATCCAGAAAGTTCAAAACGCTTTCCCATTTCACGGATTACCGGATGATGATGCCAACAAACATCTCGACAAGTTCATCATCGTCACCCAAAGCATGAAACTGCCCGGTGTTTTCATGGATTTTCTTCGCCTTCACCTCTTTCCACACACTTTATCCCACCATGCCGAAAAATGGTTTGAACGTCTTCCCAAAAATTTAATTCAAACATGGAATGACATGACTCAAAAAATTTTGTCGCGCTACTTTCCACCATCCATGGTCACTAGTCTTCACAACCAAATCAGTAGATTCACTCAAGAACCTGATGAGTCGCTTTTTGATGCTTGGGAACGCTATAATGTCTTGATTGACCGTTGTCCAAACCATAACATGCTCCCCGTTAATTTGATTGATACTTTCTATAATGGTTTAACTTTTCGTGATCGTGATATAATTAATGCTGCCGCCGGTGGTACATTCATGAAGAGAAGACCTGAGGAGTGTAGAGAGCTAATAGAGAACATGACCACTCACCACAAAAATTGGGATTCATCTGCATCTTCAAGGAATAACCAGAGGGCCAATGTTTCTTATACATCATCCAACTCAGAGATAACCGAACTTACTCGCCAAGTAGCTGAGATGAACAAAAACTTCTTAACCATGGCTACAAACCAATTTCAACAAGCTAAAGCTGTAGCAACTTCTTGTGAGATTTGCGGGGGTTCTCATTCATACACCGATTGTCCTTCTACTCATGACAACCCGGAAAATGTGTATGCCGCTAACGGTAACTTTTCTACGGGAGCCTATCAAGCACGTCCTCAAGGAGACCGTAACTTGCTAAGTTATCGTTCCAACAACTTTCTATCTCCACCCGGTTTTTCTCCTCAAAACCAAAACCAAAAAAATTTCAACCGCAACAATCAAAGCCAACCTCGGGCTGCTAATCAATATCAATCCCAAAGAAACCCATATCCACCTCAAGGAAATAATCCAGCTTACCAAGCCCCACCTCTCAATCAACCCACGGTATTGAACTAAGACCTCAAAGCTTACATGAGGACCAATAGAGAGATGGTGACGAATCTTCAAAGCCAATTCATTAACTTGAAGGGTGACATAGCGAAACAAGGGAACGATATTCGAGCTGAGCTAAGGAATGACATGGCGAAACAAGGGAATGATCTTCGAGCCGATATGAGAAACTCTATGAGCAGTCAAATGAATAACTTAAGGGATATGATGGCTAGTTTTTTCCCAAGTAATCAAGCCTCTGGTTCGGGTTCTCTTCCGAGTAACCCGTTGCTAATCCAAGAGGGGAGATGAAAGCAATCACCACCCGAAGTGGAAAAGGTTTAAAGGAACCCGAGATTCCTACACCTACATCGGTGATTGTGACTAAGTTAAAAGAATAACTTTCCCCAACTCCTTTACCTTCCAACCCCACCCCTCCACCACCCAAGGATGTGAGTGAGAATTCCATTCCAAAGCCTTCATCTCAACCCAATATACCTTATCCCTCAAGGTTGATGAAAGAGAAGTTGAAGAACAAGGATGATATTCAGGTTTTTAACTTTCTTAAAATGTTTAAACAACTGAATTTCAACATCTCCTTTGTTGAGGCTCTCGCTCACATGCCGAAATATGCTAAAATGTTTAAAGATCTTCTCAGTGATAAGGAGAAACTTCTTGATATCTCTCAGACCCAACTTAACGAGAATTGCTCTACAGTGCTCTTAAGGAAATTACCCACCAAACTTGGTGATCCGGGTCGCTTTCTCATTCCTTGCAACTTCCCCGGGGTAGAGAATTATATGGACCTAGCCGATCTAGGTGCTAGTATAAACTTAATGCCATTAAGTGTGTGGAAACAATTATCTTTACCCGAGCTAGTCCCCACACGAATGACTTTGGAATTAGCTAACCGTATGGTTGCTTATCCAGTAGGGATAGCCGAAGATGTCTTCGTCGGTGTCGACAAATTCACCTTTCCGGCGTATTTTATTGTCGTTGACTACGAGATGGATCCCCGTGTTCCATTAATCGTTGGACGTCCATTGTTGAGGACCGGTCACACTCTCATTAATGTAGCCGCGGGCGAATTAATCATGAGAGTGTGTGACGATAAAATCGTCTTCAACATGGGTAAACTTTCTAAGCAGCCTTCTGAAAACGAGAGCGTTAATTTCATTGACATTCTTGACGAGGCTTGTGAAGAACATTTCAAAGACGCTTGTAAAAGTGGTTCTTCTTCTCTACCCATTGTTGAGACCGTTGGCTCTATTGCTCCATCACTAACTCCATTTGGAGAAAGTGATTTCCTTTTGAAAGAATTTGAAGCAACTTTGGGAGATGTGGACTTAAAATATGACGATTATCCCTCCGATTGGGATGAAGAAATTCGTACCATTGAGAAACTTCTCAATGAGGACCATATTTCTCCACCGTCTCCTAAGGAAATCTTTATCGATGATCCTAATTTGACTATGCCTTCCATCGAAAAAATCCTCCGAATTTAGAGATCAAGGATCTACCGTCTCATCTCGAATACGTGTTCCTTGAAGACAATAAGAAGTTACCCGTCATCATCGCAAAGGATTTGAAAGAAGACGAAAAATCTCGACTTATCGACGTGCTGAAGAATCACAAGAAAGCGATTGCTTGGAAAATTTCCTATATACGTGGAATTGATCCTCACTTTTGCACACATAAAATTCTCATGGAGGACGACTTTAAACTAACTATTCAAAACCAAAGAAGGGTGAATCCCAAGATCCATGACGTTATCAAAAAAGAGGTTATCAAACTTCTTGATGCGGGAATGATCTACCCTATCTCGGATTCACCATGGGTTAGTCCGTCCATTGTGTGCCTAAGAAAGGCGGAATCACCGTTGTGCCCAATGAAAACAACGAGTTGATTCCTACTCGTCTCGTTACAGGGTGGAGAGTTTGTATAGACTATCGCAAACTCAATGATGCTACGAGAAAGGATCACTTTCCACTTCCTTTTATGGACCAAATGCTTGAACGTCTAGCCGGTAATGATTACTATTGCTTCTTAGACTGTTACTCTGGGTATTTTCAAATTCCCATCGATCCTAAAGACCAAGAGAAAACCATATTCACTTTCCTTATGGAACATTTGCTTACAAAAGAATGCCTTTCGGCTTATGCAATGCTCCTGGGACTTTCCAAAGGTGTATGATGGCTATCTTCCATGACATGGTTGAAGAAACAATGGAAGTCTTCATGGATGATTTCTCGGTCTATGGTGATTCTTTCTTTACTTTCCTTGCCAATTTAGAACGTATGCTCAAACGGTGTGAAGACACTCGTCTCGTTCTTAATTGGGAAAAATGCCATTTCATGGTAAAAGAAGGCATTGTTCTTGGACATAAAATCTCCAAAGCCGGTCTTGAAGTGGACCATGCTAAAGTTGATGTCATAGCTAAATTACCTCCACCTTCAACCGTGAAGGGTGTGAGAAGTTTCCTTGGTCATGCGGGCTTCTATCGTCGATTCATTCAAGATTTTTCTAAAATCGCTCGCCCGATGAACCACCTCTTGGAAAAAGATACTCCCTTTATATTTTCTAAAGAGTGTATTGAATCCTTCAATCTTCTTAAGGACAAGCTAACTAAGGCACCGATCTTGGTTACCCCTAATTGGGAGCTACCTTTTGAATTGATGTGCGATACGAGCGATTTTGCTATTGGAGCGATTTTGGGCCAAAGAGTGAACAAACACTTCCAACCAATCCATTATGCTAGCAAGACAATGACGGGGGCTCAATTGCATTATACCACTACCGAAAAGGAGCTTTTAGCTGTAGTGTATGCTTTTGAGAAATTCCGCCCCTATCTTGTTCTTTCCACAACAATCGTGTACATCAATCATTCCGCGTTGAAGTACTTGTTAACTAAACAAGATTCCAAGCCAAGACTTCTTCGCTGGGTTTTGCTCCTTCAAGAATTTAAAATCGAAATTCGTGACAAGAAGGGAGCTGAAAACTTAGCCGTGGATCATCTAAGTAGACTTGAGGATCCTTATCTAGGGGATCATCTGAATCAAGAGATCAACAACTCTTTTCCCCTTGAGGCCTTAATGTCTATCAATTCCAATCTTGATGACACCCCGTGGTTTGCGGACATTGCAAAATACTTAGCGAGTGGTATTCTCATCGAAGGGTTAACATCCCAACAAAAGAATAAGTTCTTTAAAGATGTTAAGACTTACTTTTGGGATGACCCTTATCTCTTCAAACAATGTGCCGATCTGATTATTCGTCGGTGTGTTGATGGACCCGCCGCTTTAGACGTTCTCGAAGCTTGCCATAAAGGACCCACCGGTGGTTATTTTGGTCCCAACTACACCGCGAAGAAAGTATTCGACTCTGGATTCTATTGGCCCACCATTTATCGTGACGCTCACGAGATGGCTAAAATTTTTGATGCTTGCCAACGCCATGGCAAGATCACACATAAAGATGAGATGCCTCAAAATTTCATACAAGAATGTGAAATCTTTGATGTATGGGGCATCGACTTTATGGGGCCATTTCCATCATCTAAAGGGAACAAGTACATCCTCGTAGCCGTTGACTACGTATCCAAATGGGGTGAAGCAAAGGCTCTCCCTACGAACGATAAGAGGGTGGTTGTGAACTTTTTGAAGCAGCTTTTTTCTCGATTCGGTGTTCCTCGTGTTATCATCAGTGACCGCGGGACTCACTTTTGCAATGATCAATTTGCTCGAGTCATGGCTAAGTACGGTTTCAATCACCGTCTTTCCACCGCTTATCGTCCTTAATCAAATGGTCAAGCCCAGATATCTAACCATGGATTGAAGCGAATTCTTGAGCGTACTGTGGGAGAGCATCGTGCCTCGTTGGCTGATAAGTTAGACAATGCTTTGTGGGCTTTCCGTACCGCATATAAGACACCTATTGGTTGCACTCCATATCGTCTTGTGTACGGGAAGGCATGCCACATTCCTATTAAGCTGGAACATAAGGCGTACTAATTGTGGTAAATTACAACTCTTGTTTAGGAAAACAAAGAGCGTAAAGTAGGGAAAGTATTAAATACGACGGTTTAGGAAAACCGTGTACAAATGACCCTTATGATGTGAAATGAAAGTTCGTTTCCCGAGGAGGTATATGTGTGTGAACAATTCGTAATTGGTTTGAGATTAATATTTGAAAGAAGGGGATGAGAAAATAGAATGACGAAGACGTGAAATTAATTACTACTACGACTACCGTAAAACCGTAAAAAGTACAAAAATAAAAATTAATTCTAAAAATTCCCAAAAAATTCCTAAAAATCAAAATAAATAAACTAAGAGTTTACCAATAGTCAAAACTTTTTCAAACCTTTTAATTAATTAAATATTAATTTTTAAATGCTAATTAAAGCCCTAAAAATCAAATTAATTATCAAAAAGCCCAAATAAAGATTTTCCAATTGGTAAACCTCTAAAATGACCTAAAAAGATTAAAAACTATTTTTAAAAAATTTTAAACTAAGAAAAACTATTTAAAATGATTTAAAAAATATTAAAATTTAAAATAATTATAAAAATTAATCTAATGATGATAAAATTAATCTAAGAGTTGCAAAAATCCTATTTTAATGTATTAAAATTAAGAAAATATAAAAAGTGCAAAAATGTGAAATATGAAAAATAATAATAAAATAATATTAAAATAATATTAAAAATCCAAAATTATAAAAAATTCTAAAAACTTGCAAACTAGTTTATTTTAACCTAAATAATCATAAAATGAAAGTGAAATTACCAAAATACCCCTAATGGGCCCCCAAATGGGCTAAAACCAAAAACAGTCAACCCTAATGGGCTTTTTAGCCCAAAAAGTCAAACTAGGCCCAAATGACCTGAAAAAGCCCTATCTGAATCAAAATTTAATTCTAAGTACAAAAGTCTGAAGGCCCAAAAGCTGATTCTGAGCTTGTCACAACTTAAATAACAAACAGCTTATTCTTATTGGGCCAATAAGCCCATTAAGCAATAAGCCAATGCCATAAGCTCTGCTTAAACACACAACCTTCTTTTGAGATGCCTAAGAGATCTGTGAAAATAAATTTTGAAAAAGCACACTCAATAAGTCAGAAATAAGCCAAGAAGATTTTCACAAAAAGACAAAATAGTCGACTTGGAGTTCTAGACCACCTCAGGACTTGATTCAACTTGCAATAGACTCTAAACAACTTAATTAAGCCAAAACAATCAAGAAAAGTTCAATAAGCCAAGCCAAATAAGCTGGATAAGCCAATAAGCACTTATAAATAAGTCAAGTGAGTTGGTTTTCTAGTCAAACCCTAAAGTCAACCCTCCAAATGCTCTAGTATGAACAAATGGGTCAAATAATGAGCACCTATTACAAAATTAAAGTTGTTGCACGTTTTAATAAGCTGGAATAGCTTATTGATAAGCTGAACATAAAATTACACTAGCAGTGGCTAGCAGCAGGGGAAAGGAGTTCCCACTGCTTTGACTATTTGACCTGTGATTTGTGAGAGATCCAGTTGGATTCAAGTGGAAACAAGGGCACCCTTGTGATCAGTAAATCACAAGGAGTCACAATCAAGCAAATAATCACACTTCCAATAAGCCAATAAGCACAGAAAAAGCCAACAATGCCCAGATATTGCACAGACCTAGCAAATAAGCAGTTATGCACTAATAAGCAGTTTTAGCATGAATAAGCCAAGCAGAATGATCCAAAAGCATACACAAGCTATAATAACTATTAATAAGCACAAACAAACTTATTCCAATCACTGAATCAAAGATTACAGACAAATCAAAGCATATGCAGGTTTCTGATTATGAACTTCAAGAACAAAAATGCCTTATCTAATATAGATGACCATAAATCCAATTTTAGCACTCAAATCCTACTTCCATGGTTGTATTAACTTAGATTTAACACTTGTTAACCCTAATCTATGATTAGATCTAGGTGTCCTCTAAATTTCAGCCAATTTAACCAAGTAATCAAGATTTTATAGCCTATTTATGGATCTAGGTGTTACAAAACTTGCAGATAATGAACACTAAGCAACAAATAAGCATGCACTACCTCAATAGAACCAAGAACAATAACAAAGGAAGGCTCAAACCCCTTTGAATCAGTTAACCCAAACACCCCTTTGGAATCTGATTTTGCAATCTTCAAAAGGATTGTTGTGTTTTAACCTATCAAACAAGATCTAATCCACCCTAACAACTCCAAAACAACCTCAGAAACACAAATCAAGCCTCAAAACACCAATCCACAATAAATCATGCAAATTCACCAAAAATACTACAAAATTCAGAAAAATTGAAAAGGGAGAGAGATGCAAACCTCCAAGACTTACATCCAAGCCTTGGAATGTTTGAGCAGAGGTGCTAGCAAAACAAGCACCAGCTTCCTTGTACCTGCTAAGATCAACAAACAACAACAATGAACAAATAATATGAAACTTCTGATTTTTGAAACACAAGCTTTATTGCTTAAAACCTTGCCTGAAAAACCATCAAACATGAATATGGAACTCAGATCTTAGCTTATCAAATACCAAACTTTTATAAAACACAAAGGGAAATCACAAATTTTCATAAAATCCAACTTTTATTTAATAAAAAGGAATTACAAAGATTTAAAGCTAAAATCTGGAACAAGGGACTCTCACAAGTTGAGGTCTCCTTATATAGGACTAGTAGACGATTCTAGAATGTTAACATACATGAAAACCCTAGCTATGAATTTCCAGGAATGCCCTTGAGTGCTTGATGTTTGTGAGTTGTCCAAATGCATCAAAACCGTTCATTTTATCTTTGGGGTTAAGCATTGAGTCTTGGCTGTTGATTTGGCCACGTGTATTGCCTTGGAGAGTAAGTTGTGATGTGATTGGGTGACGGGTTGGATGGTAGGGTCCATTGGTGAGTGGAGAAGAAGGATTTAATGTTGGGATGGGTTTCAAGTGAGGTGAATCACACGGGGGAACAACCAATTTCATTTTACCCTTTGTTGGTAAAAAGTAAAATCTGGGTTCATACATGCTACAGTAACAACCTTTGATCCGTTTTTAGGGGAAGGTTAATGTTTGGCGCGTGTTTAAAAGTTTAAACTTCTAAACTTGGCAGCCTAGGTCCTTGTCTTTTGGGAAAAGATGCAAATGAAGTTTTTCAGCCTTAAAAACGTGTTTCCTTCACATTTGAAGTTTCTTTTTTTTTTATACTTTTGCCCCAAAACTTTGGCAAAAGTATTTCAAGGGTTATTTTTGCCATTTTCCCATAATTCAAGGGCTGATCTTGGATATTCTTGATATTAAAAGGTCTTCATTGGTTCTTTGACTTTATGAGGGATCATAATTGACAAATTAGAATTGATGAGGGACTAATCTTGCCAAATATTCAAAGTTGAAGGACCATTTTGTAATTTTGACAAACTTAAGGGACCAAACTTGTAATTATGAATATACAAGGGTTTTAAGTGTCATTTCTTCATATTTTGAGGATCAATCTTGTACATCTTCAAGTCTTCAAGGATTTATCTTGGATAATTCATGAACTAGGGCCTGATTCTTTGTATGGCTTCGTTTCTCGTGTCCGTTTTTCCTTGTTTCTTGTGATCTTTTGTCGTTTTCACGATATCCATACCTAAAACACACAAGTAAACAAACACAAGCATATATATGGTATTTTATGACATTTTAACGCATTTAAAGCCCGAAAAGAATGATGAGATCATGTACAAATGCCATCTCATCACTCCCCCATGCTAAGCCATTGCCGTGCCCTCACGCGATGCTAGAATAAAGTATCTAAGCATCACCAAAATTCAATTTTATTAACCTTTATTGAAGAGTAAAAGACTTGCAACAATACTACGAAGATGTGTAAAGACATAATGCATGATTTTCATCACGAATGTGACTTTTAGGGTCAATGAATAGAAACAAGTAAATGTCCCTTAGAGTGAATTTTGTCATCCTTGATTGTCATACATTCCATGCCAAGTGTAAAAACGAGATCATTGTTGGTACAAGTCACAATGCTAACACTACTCATACGTCCAAATTGTGTAATACTTTTTCTCCCCACAATCCTAGTTATTATAGAAGAAAATAGGTTACTAGCATTTTTTAACTATTTTTCATGGATCACAAGTGATTCATATTGACTTATTTGAGTATATATTAGTCCTAAAGCAAAGTAGCACGATTTAATTGATAGTTAGCCGAAGGACAAAATCTTTTAAAACGGCTTCTCGTGTATCTCCTTAAGTTCATATCTTGGCATAACTCGTTTCACGATTTGAGACCTTTCTCGGACCGATATTTGGCATGTACTTCATACTTCAAATCTTGGGAAGACGTTCTTGAAATTATGTTCTTCTCTTCATATTTTGGAATTTCTTCACTTGACGTTTTTGAGAGATTCTTCATACTTGGACCACGACTTCATCATTTTTCTTCAATCTTTATTTTGGATTTTGATATACAACGATCCGCCTCCTTTTCGGACTTGGATATATTTATCCTCATACCTTGTAAGGGTCTTTTTGGATAGACTTTCTCCATGATCTTTAGGGGAGTAATTGCTTTTCGTCGTGTGTCTCGATCCGTCATATTGATTTTGGAACAATGATACTTCACATCCTCTTGGATCTTTAGCAACAAAATAGAGCTCCTCATGCCTTGTTAGGGCCTTTTTGGATCTTTACCAATCTTCGCATCCCGCTTCAATAAGTTATGCCTTGGCTATGAACTCTATTCAACCCCGAGCAACTTTTAAAAGATCTTGCGCTAGAAGCTAAGTAACCTTTCAAATCGTACGACCTTACTTATTGCAATTATTTTTATTCCTAATGCATTGATCTTATTGAGAAAAAGCCACAATTAAAAACATATGAGTTTTTGAAAGAACATTTTCATGTTCTACGTTTAGTATGATCACTTGTCTAACTCTATCATTTCTCGTTCTTCACTATTTAAAGACCTCTAATTAAAGAGACTCGTGAATACTTAGCCATGCAAGTCAAAATTAAGCCAAATTTGGATTAGCTTTCATTAAGACTATATCAAATCAAAGTTTCGAGTTTTCAAGCCACCTATAGGATCTTGCACTTTCTTGGACTTTTTCAAGTTTAGAGAATGCATTTTATAGTTCCCTTGATAAGTGACTTTCTAGGATCAATTATAGGAACTTGCAAAAAGTTCTTGTTCTTAACCCGAATGAGCTAAGACTTTCGCGTTTTAAAGTTCCCTATATAAAAGTCTAGCAAAACTTGATTTGAGCGGGTTAAGGAATGTAAAGGGCTCCAAATTCCCATCAAAAATTAGCTCTTATTCTACCCATCGGAAAATATACATTCGTGTCTTAAAAACACTTATTAAAACTAAGAAAAATTTTAAAATTTGGCCATTTTTAGCCTTATTAGCAACAAAATAAAATAAAACATTGAAAGTTGGAAAACGTGAGGGCGTAGCAAAGCAAGTACCTATTCACCCCCATACTAAAAGTAAACATTATCCTCAATGTTTCGAGTCTAAAGGTGGAGCACCCCCATACTAGAGACGAAGAATCAAATGCTTAGGATCTAGCATGGAAAGGTTGATCAACAATATATCTAAAGCCGTTTATGAAGTATGCTAAAAGATAATTGTTAGAACAATAAAGGATATGTCATGGATTCGTGAAAAACTTCTTCAAGCAAACGATGGAGGCTCACGTAAACAAACACGAGAGTCTTCAATCGCAGATGATGATGATGATCTAGATAACACAATCACAAACAACCACGAGACAACGAGTTGGAAGGACACAAATCCCCTCTCATTATTTATTAGAAAGCATAAAAGGATAAGCATGGGATCTCCCCCACGAGGCACCTCGTTTTTTATTACCGAGTCATGAGCTCGACTCGATCCCCTCAATGCTAATTATCATTGGGGAAGGTGACTTGGTCGAGGTCAACCATTGAAGGAATTTCCTACCAAAGTAGTGCTTAAGCCTATGTCCATTCACCTTGAAGTTAGGACCATCATCTTGAGCTAGCTCGATGGTCCCATAAGGAAACACTTGTGTAACATTGAAAGGACCCGACCAACGAGATTTCAATTTCTCGGAAAATATCTTAAGTCTAGAGTTAAAAAGTAACACTTGATCACCAACGTTAAAAACTCGGTTTTTAATCTTTGCATCATGAAACTTTTTAGTATTTTCTTTGAAAATTAATGAATTTTCATAAGCATTGTCTCTTAGTTCATCCAATTCATTCAAGTGTATTTTCTGGTGATCTCCCGCGGTCTTTAAGTCAAAGTTAGCATGCTTAAGGGCCCAATATGCCTTGTGCTCCAATTCAATGGGCAAATGACAATTCTTCCCATAGACTAACTTATAAGGAGTACAACCGATAGGTGTCTTATAAGCGGTCCTAAAGGCCCATAAAGCGTCATCGAGTTTGTCGGACCATGAAGCACGGTTTTCTCCAATCGACCTCTCTAAAATCCTCTTCAAAGCTCGGTTCGAAACCTCGACTTGCCCACTCGTTTGCGGGTGATAAGCCGTAGAAAGACGATGAGTAGATCCATATTTATTTAAGACCTTATCAAATTGGTCATTACAAAAATGGGTTCCATGATCGCTTATAATAGCATGAGGGGTTCCGAACCGAGAGAATAGTTGCTTCAAAAACTTTACTACCACACGAGCATCATTAGTAGGTAAAGCCTTAGCTTCCACCCACTTAGAAAGGTAGTCGACCGCGACGAGGATATACTTGTTACCATGAGACGATGGGAACGGCCCTATAAAGTCTGTGCCCCAAATGTCGAAAATTTCACACACTTGAATTATGTTTTGCGGCATTTCATCACGTTGAGACGATTTTCCTTGACGTTGGCACGAATCACATGACTTCACAAGTGCGTGTGCATCACGATAGATAGAAGGCCAAAAGAAGCCGGCATCAAACACTTTCTTAGCCATGAGATTAGCACCGTGGTGACCACCTGTGGGTCCCTCGTGATAAGCTCTAAGGATATTAGAAGCTTCGGCACCAAAAACACAACATCGAACGAGTTGATCCGCACAAACCCGAAAGAGATAAGGGTCTTCCCAAAAATAGAACTTGACGTCACGAAAGATTTTTCTCTTTTGTTGTGTCGTCATACCCTTGATTATGAAATTGCCCGCATGGTAATTTGCAATGTCGGCAAACCATGGGGTGGTGTCTTTAGAATTCACTACACCGAGAGTTTCGAGGGGAAATGTTTTGGTGATTTCTTTGTTCTCGAAAACATCTTTGTGAGGATCTTCTAGACGAGAGAGATGATCGGCCGCTAGGTTCTCGGCTCCTTTTTTTGTCAAGCACGGTGACATCAAATTCTTGGAGGAGGAGCATCCAACGAAGCAATCTCGGCTTAGCATCTTGCTTATCTAAGAGATACTTGATAGCCGAATGGTCGGTATACACGATGCTTTTAGCTAAGACGAGATAAGGTTGGAATTTCTCAAAAGCATAGACCATGGCAAGGAATTACTTTTCCGTTGTATTGTACTTTAATTGAGCCTCGGTCATCGTCTTACTAGCATAATGGATAGGACGGAAATGCTTTTCATAACGTTGCCCTAAGACGGCCCCTATAGCATAATCACTTGCATCGCACATGATTTCAAAGGGTAATTCCCAATTAGGAGCAACAAGAATGGGAGCTTCGGTAAGTTTCCTTTTAAGAGTTTCGAAAGCTCTAACACAATCCTCGTTGAAATTAAAAGGAGCATCCTTCTCGAGAAGGTGTGTCATAGGTCGAGAGATTTTTGAAAAGTCTTTGATGAAACGACGATAAAAGCCTGCGTGGCCTAGGAAACTCCTAACTCCTTTAACGGTTTTGGGATGAGGTAACTTGGCGATGACGTCTACCTTAGCTTTATCGACCTCAATCCCCGCTTTAGAGACCTTATGTCCTAAGACGATTCCTTGTTTACACATAAAATGACATTTTTCCCAATTAAGCACAAGATTGGTTTCTTCACAACGTTTTAACATTTGCTCGAGATTAGATAAACACGACGTGAACGAATTGCCAAACACCGAAAAGTCATCCATAAACACTTCCATCGACTTCTCGATCATATCGTGAAAAATGGCCATTATACACCGTTGAAACGTACCCGGTGCATTACAAAGTCCGAAAGGCATCCTACGATAAGCAAACGTTCCATAAGGACACGTAAACGTAGTCTTATCTTGATCATGAGGGTCGATAGGGATTTGAAAGTAACCGGAAAAACCATCTAAAAAGCAATAGAATTCATTTCCCGCGAGTCGCTCCAACATTTGATCCATGAAGGGCAAAGGAAAGTGGTCTTTATGAGTGGCGTCATTTAACTTTCGGTAGTCAATACACACCCTCCAACCATTCACAACACGAGTGGGATTTAACTCGTTGTTTTCATTAGGCACAACGGTCATTCCTCCCTTTTTAGGGACACAATGGATTGGGCTCACCCATGGGCTATCGGAGATAGGATAAATCATTCCCGCGTCAAGGAGTTTTAGAACTTCCTTTTTTATGACATCGTGAATTTTGGGGTTTACCCTTCTTTGACTTTGAATTGCGGGTTTGTAGTCCTCCTCCATTAAAATCTTGTGAGTATAAAATTTTGGGTCAATACCCTTAATGTCGGAAATTTTCCACGCAATTGCCCCTTTATGAGGTTTAAGAACTTTCAAGAGCTCGGTTTTTTCATCATTAGCGAGACCTTTTGCAATAATAACCGGCAACTTGTCATCACCTTCCAAGAATGCGTATTCAAGGTGAGAAGGAAGATCTTTCAATTCAAGGATAGGCGGTTCCTCGATCGAAGATTTTTGCTCAACACTCATAACTTCCATCGGCGGAAGAAATGGTGGAATAGAAGTATCATCACTAATAATCACCTCATCTTCATTGTCGATTTCATTTGAAGTAAAATCACCTCCTTGGAATGGAGTGAGATTTGGTGTAGAATTATCAAGAATCGGATCCAAAATAATGGGATTGCCACTTGACGAGCTATCAGAAAAACCTAACACTTCTTGTGAAAACTCATCGCAAACCACATCAACTAAGTCAATGTGATTGATGGTAGTGATTTCATAAACATGAGAAGGTTTTGTGTTTTGAGTAGCGTTTATAACAAGTTCCTCTTCGTTGAATCTCAAAGTGATAGTTCTTGTATGAACGTCGATAAGCGATCTCAAGGTGTCTAAAAATGGACGACCTAAACTTAGAGGAACTTGAGGATCCGCGGGGATGTCAACTACTATAAAATCAACGGGATAGTAGAACTTCCCCACTTTCACGAAAACATCTTCGGCTACTCCACATGCTAAAATCGTAGAATGATCGGCCATCTCGATAGACATGTTCGAAGGAGTAAGAGCCAGAAGCGAAAGCGATTTCCAAATGGAAAATGGCATCAAATTAATGCTCGCACCAAGATCGGCCAAGGTGAGGCATTCTTTCATATCTTGTATGTCACAAGGAATGAGAAACTTTCCGGGGTCACCAACTTTTTCCGGTATGCGGTTAAGATAAACCAAAGAACAATTAGCAAGCTTTGAAAGCTTTTCCTTATCGCTCATCATACTTTTAAAAGTGGAAGCGAAACGAAGCATATATAACAATGCGTCGGCTAAACTCACATCAAAATGCACTAGTTGAAACATTTTTATAAAAAGCTCGATTCGTTGTTTGTTACGTTCTTGCAATTTCTCTTTGTTTCGTCTCGAAGGGTAAGGTAAGGGTAGTGTGGGTTGGACATTAGGCAACGGCCTTGGAAACTCGGGTTCCATGATTGATATTGGTTCAACCGTAGGTGTGGTATGAGCGGTACTTCGTGGGACTGTGATATGCTCCTTTTCGACCATCACCTCGGGCTCTTTCTCGATTTCCTTCTCCGTAGAAGTACTTGGACGAGAGATTGGTTCCTTGAAAGTTTTACCACTTCGTGTAGTAATAACCTTCATTTCTCCCTTCGGGTTTGCAATGGTATCTCTAGGAAGAGCACCCGAGGAAGAGGGTTTACACATGATTGCTTCAAACATTTTTGCCATTCGGTCTTCAAATTTTGATTGCCTTAAATCCGCTTTTAACAATTCTTGCTTAATCTCATGTTGTCCTTGTTCCATCTTTTGTTGATTTTGTTGAAGACGTTGAACATTTCTTTCCATTTTATTAGCATGAGTTTTAAGTTCATTAGCAAGTTCTTTTTTAAGCTCGTTTTTCAATTCGGATCTTAAGCTAATCATCTCACGTTGCATATTATCAAACATAGCATCATTTTCTTTAGCATAATCCAAAAATTCTCCTTGAATATTTTTAGTGTGAGCATTTTGAAAACCTTGTGTAGTGTTTTGAAAATCACGGTTTTGGTTTTGATTAGTAACTTGTCCATTCCCACTTTGATAATTCCCTTTGTTGTAGTTACGTGAATTGCCTTGATAATTACCACCTTGATTGTTGTTTCGATAGTTATTAGCATTTTGATTTGGTGGAGCTTGATTTGGACGGGAACCTTGGCCGTTTTGGTTATAAGTTCCTGTTGCTACATAAGCACTCGAAGTGTTACCACCGGCGGTAATGCACTCGGAAAGATCATGAGCTCCACCACAAGACAAACAACTCTTAGCAACCGCTTTAACCTAAGCGGAATTCAAAGCATCTTGTGCTTTCCAATGAGTCATAAGATTTGAAAACCTATCGAAAAACCGATTTTCCTCATTAGCTTCATCATGTAAGGCATTAATGCTACGAGATGATGACGATGATGAAGACCCCATATTGGCAACACTCGGTGTGTTACGAGGGTTGTAAACCTTAGATCTATTCTCGATAATCTTTAAAGCTTCATCGGTTGTTTTGCACAAAAAATCACCACCCGCGGCGGCATTCAAATAATCTCGTTCATGATCATTAAGCCCATTATAAAAAGTATCAACTTGATGTAATTCCGAAAAATCATGGTGTGGACATTCATGTAACATTTCCTTAAATCGTTCCCATGCCATTGAAAAACTTTCATTATTTCGTTGTACAAATCTTGAAATCTCATTTTTCAAATGTGTTGTTTTAGATGGTGGAAAAAATTTGTTCACAAACATAGAAACGAGATCACCCCATGTCAAAATTGAATTTGGCGGTTCTTTCTCAAGCCAAATTTTAGCGGGTCCATCTAATGAGTATGGAAACAACATCATCGTAATGGCGTCATGTGGAACATCCTTAAACTTGCTAGTTGCGGTGAGACGATTAAAATTCCTTATGTGGTAATGCGGGTTGTCTTTCTCATGACCTCTAAACTTATTTGCTTGCAACATAGACATTAAACCCGTCTTAATCTCGAAATTGTCCGCAAGGATAGCGGGAATCACAATGGCCTCTCCAAAACCCTCGGTGGGTGCTTGAAGCAACTCCATCATAGTACGATTAGCCATGACGACTTCTTGTTCTACAATAGGTTCAACAATTAGAGTATGTTCTTCAATCAACGTCTCTTGATTTCCTTGATTTTGACGACGTTTACGAGCTCGTTTAGCTTGACTACGAGTTAGCATAAAATTCACGTAGAATGGGAGGTGAGCAAAGAAGATTCATTTTGTGTGTTTTGTGAATTTTCAATTTTTTTTTGTGTTTTTGATTTTTTTTAATTTATTTTTTTTGAATTTTGGTGTATCTTCGTAGACAACAATCTACCAAATCTCTCCTCGAATCAACTCTTGATTAAAGAAGCCTCAAAAGAATGAAAACGATCAAGTGGAGTGAGCGCCTTCGAATGCCTTTAGAACTTTGGTGAAAACCAAATTGTTCAAGAGGGTTTAATCACAAAGAAAACAAAGCAAATATATATGATACGTAATAATACTTTGGGTGGCAAAACCCTCGATTAGCCTTCAATCTCAAAATACTCACAAGCAAGCGGGGAAACGAGGCGGCCCGAATCACTTAAGAGCCTTTTTCCTTAGGGTATATTTTATAATACCCGCCTTATACCCACCTTATAGTTTGTATTTTTCAAAATCGAGCTTCTCGAAAGTATTTATCTATTTTTGCCTTTTTCTTTTTGTTTGAGATTCGAATACAATAATTAGGAGATCAAATCCCAATTAAGGTTGTGTTTTCACACTTTTGGAGATATTTTTTATTGATTGTGATACTTAATACAATATAGTAATACTAATTTCACAAGAAAAACGATAAAACGATAATACGTATTAGTAGATTTCTACTAACACAAATACTATTTATGGTTAATATTAAAAACAACAAGACAAATTAATCACGACACACCTCCTCGGCAGCGGTGCCAAAATGATTGTGGTAAATTACAACTCTTGTTTAGGAAAACAAAGAGCGTAAAGTAGGGAAAGTAATAAATACGACGGTTTAGGAAAACTGTGTACAAATGACCCTTATGATGTGAAATTAAAGTTCGTTTCCCAAGGAGGTATATGTGTGTGAACAATTCGTAATTGGTTTGAGATTAATATTTGAAAGAAGGGGATGAGAAAATAGAATGACGAAGACGTGAAATTAATTACTACTACGACTAACGTAAAATCGTAAAAAGTACAAAAATAAAAATTAATTCTAAAAATTCCCAAAAAATTTCCAAAAATCAAAATAAATAAACTAAGAGTTTACCAATAATCAAAACATTTTCATACCTTTTAATTAATTAAATATTAATTTTTAAATGCTAATTAAAGCCCTAAAAATCAAATTAATTATCAAAAAGCCCAAATAAAGATTTTCCAATTGGTAAACCTCTAAAATGACCTAAAAAGATTAAAAACTATTTTAAAAAAATTTTAAACTAAGAAAAACTATTTTAAATGATTTAAAAAACTATTAAAACTTAAAATAATTATAAAAATTAATCTAATGATGATAAAATTAATCTAAGAGTTGAAAAAATCCTATTTTAATGTATTAAAATTAAGAAAAATATAAAAAGTGGAAAAATGTGAAATTTGAAAAATAATAATAAAATAATATTAAAAATCCAAAAAGTATAAAAAAATTCTAAAAACTTGCAAACTAGTTTATTTTAACCTAAATAATCAGAAAATTAAAGTGAAATTACCAAATACCCCTAATGGGCTCCCAAATGGGCTAAAACCAAAAACAGTCAACCCTAATGGGCTTTTTAGCCCAAAAAGTCAAACTAGTCCCAATGACCTAAAAAAGCCCTATCTGACTCAAAATTTAATTCTAAGCACAAAAGTCTGAAGGCCCAAAAGCTGTTTCTGAGCTTATCATAGCTTAAATAACAAACAGCTTATTCTTATTGGGCCAATAAGCCCATTAAGCAATAAGCCAATGCCATAAGCTCTGCTTAAACACACAACCTTCTTTTGAGATGCCTAAGAGATCTGTGAAAAGAAATTTTGAAAAAGCACACTCAATAAGTCAGAAATAAGCCAAGAAGATTTTCACAAAAAGACAAAATAGTCGACTTGGAGTTCTAGACCACCTCAGGACTTGATTCAACTTGCAATAGACTCTAAACAACTTAATTAAGCCAAAACAATCAAGAAAAGTTCAATAAGCCAAGCCAAATATGCTGGATAAGCCAATAAGCACTTATGAATAAGTCAAGTGAGTTGGTTTTCTAGTCAAACCCTAAAGTCAACCCTCCAAATGCTCCAGTATGAACAAATGGGTCAAATAATGAGCACCTATTACAAAATTAAAGTTGTTGTACGTTTGAATAAGCTGGAATAGCTTATTGATAAGCTGAACACAAAATTACACTAGCAGTGGCTAGCAGCAGGGGAAAGGAGTTCTCACTGCTTTGACTATTTGACCTGTAATTTGTGAGAGATCCAGTTGGATTCAAGTGGAAACAAGGGCACCCTTGTGATCAGTAAATCACAAGGAGTCACAATCAAGCAAATAATCACACTTCCAATAAGCCAATAAGCACATAAAAAGCCAACAATGCCCAGATATTGCACAGACCTAGCAAATAAGCAGTTATGCACTAATAAGCAGTTTTAGCATGACTAAGCCAACCAGAATGATCCAAAAGCATACACAAGCTATAATAACTGTTAATAAGCACAAACAAACTTATTCCAATCACTGAATCAAAGATTATAGATAAATCAAAGCATATGCAGGTTTCTGATTATGAACTTTAAGAACAAAAATGCCTTATCTGATATAGATGACCACAAATCCAATTTTAGCACTCAAATTGTAACACCCCCAAATTTATACAACTCAATACAGCGGAAGACTCGTTGGTGTTACGGGATAGCACATTACTCACATCATAGACAACGCATAAAAGTCGCGTCGTTTAATAATAAAAGCATTTCCATTCATAAATATCAAAGTTACATAGGTCCCAAGTCATTGTATTTAATACATGTTTTACAAAGCATTTGAATGGAAATTAATATTTAAGTGCGGGCCATGAATTCTTTTCGTCTTCCCGAGAATTACCTTCAAGTACCTGAGATAAAACATGTTAAAAGAAAAGGTCAGCGATAACGCCGAGTGAATTCATAGAGTTTAATAAAATCCATCAATATAACTTTGGTATAAAATTATTACCAAAAATAATTTCGTACAAATCATTGTAATAGGCCATAAAATAGCCAAAATCATTTTATACAAATCTTTATCAAAATCATAATATAGGCATTTGCCTTAAAAATCATTATACGAGCCAATGTCGTAAAAACATCATACAATACGTTTTACAACGTTGTATAGATTAAATAAAAACCGTTATATGAATATGGTTATGAAAACCAAAACACGAACATAATATCAATAGTATGACCCTGTATTGCTAGTCAGACAATACATCGTAATTCGGTGCGTCTAGTAGTATTTTGTTATCTGGATTATTATAAGCCGCATGACATTGTTACCTTACTATCACAACAACGGGTAGCTAACCCGATACCAAATTTGCCCATCTAAGTTAGCGTGTCGTCATAAAGGTCACGCTATGGAAATCTTCTCATACATAAATTCGCTTACCAATCAATGTGGCACGACGGGGATCAACCGTCAAGGCGCGAACTGGGGTGATCGTCCCCAAATAGTACTATTATATGCACAAGCGTCTACCAAATCCCGGTAGTTCACAATTCATGCTAATGGGACTTTTAGTGACATAACCTAACTTTAATAATCCATTTAATTTCATCTATCGGGTCCTTTAATCATTTATCGGGTCATACAATCGGGTCATACAATCATTCGGGTCCAAATCAATAAACAAACAATCGGGAAAAATGGTGTCCTATTTTATAAAGACTAACATGTCATCTCCCTCGCGGGTTTTTAAAACATTTATAAAACATTTAAAAGAGTGCGAGGCTATGAACTCACGTTGATGTGGGAAGGCGGGTTATCAGCAATTCGGACGTACGGTACGTGCTTCAATCACGGAAACCTAGACAAATAATACTCGTCTTAGACTCATATCCAATGACTTTATAAAAATAATAATTATGTATACATATGATGATTTTATATATATGATGATCAAGTGGGTTTACATATTCTCTTTTACTCTTTTTAGTGTTTACGTATTGGTAACTTCTTACTAGTTTACTAGTTTTACCTATTTACGTGTCTTAAGTCCAATAAACTTATTATAAGTTCTTTAAGTTGTTTTAATCCATTATATATTTATATTATCAGTATCTATACTTTCCATGTTGGGCCCAAATGGGTTAAGCCCAATAAGTTCTTTTTATAAGTGTTTATCTTATTTAGTCCAATTATTAGTCCAATATGCTTAGTTAGCTCGTTAATGTCCGTATGTCCTATAGTTCGGGTTTTATCGGTTTTTACTTGTATTAGTTACTTATATATATCAGTATATGACTTATAAAAATTTTACATAGACGGTTTTGATCGTCTAAGTTTTAATTGGCGAAAAATGTTAATTTTACGGTAATAGCCGAAAAAGTCGTAAAAATCAAGTTTATAGTTTTTATTACTTATAAGTATTATTCCAATATCATTTTTATAATCTATACACTTATTTAACCTTTTACATATTTATATAAACAAAATCCATAAGTTAGTGGGTTTTTATTTTACATTTTATACAATATAATTTTGAGTGCTTATATAATAATAATAAACATTAATTCTCAAAATCTAATTTTTATTTTCATATTCACCAAAACTGCCATATCTAGAGTTCTATATGGAGATAGAAGCTCAAATTTTTATCACATAAACTACATGATATGTGCTCCATTTAACTCTTCTATAGCTACTGTTGAATCATCCTCTAAGTATTTTCTAATAATCGTACAAAACAGTGAACTCAAATTTGTACTTTAGACTTGTTTTGATCATATCTCACTCATTACAATGATTCCATTGCATGACCAACTCTCACATGTGTACAAGACCCATAGCTTACTGTATATCAATTTATTCAAGTCATTTTACCTGTTTACCATATGGTTCTTTACTGTTTTATACAGCCATCTAAATTAAGCAAGATTTTAACCTTGTTTCTTATAGTTTTTCATCTTTTTAAGCTTGTTTATCAACACCAAATCCCCACACAATATTTTTTTTTAATCATCATTCATCATCATATACATATACATAAGTAAAAGAAATACAAGATTACATAATCAAAAATAACAAGAAGATGAGGAGAACAATCTTTATACCACCATGATGATGTAGGTTGTGATCAAAACATGGATTTTGATGGAGAAACTTGTGCATAGCCAAGACCATCTTCAAGACCACCATTCTTCATGAACACCTTGGGGAAAATCAGCCCTAATACTCCATGGAAACTCCTCCTTGGATGTTAAAACTTGCATCAATCTTCCTCTTTTTGAATGGAGATTAACATATGTAAGTTATAACATATGTTTGTGGTTAAAATTCGTATGATGGTGGTGTTTTGTATGGAATAGTGGACTGTAGAATATTGATAATCAATGAATCTATGAAGGGGTTTGTTAATTTCTAGAGAGAGAAAGTTAGAGAGAGAAAGTGAGAGAAACTATGTGAATTTTATTAAGTGGAAATTAAGAAATGATAACAACCAACCCCTTTCCTTAGTGGAAAGGGGTATTTATAGTTCCAAGTCATAAGTGGACTTGGGCCGGTCCATGACAAGCCCATGGACCGGTTCTTACTTAAGTTAATAAGCAAATAATAACTAAATACTAACTACGAGCTATTACAACATAAATCATATTGTGGAGTGACCGATACTTCTAATATACGTTAAAACGTATTTCTAACAATCTCCCCCTAAGGGAGGTCACTCCACGTTACAAAGTTCTAAACCTAGCATACTATACTAAGTCTTCGTTCTTTAGCTCGTAGTCTTTTCTTCTTTTCTTTCTTTTGTTGTGAATATGTTGATTTGATCTTTTTGGCTTTGACTTGAGAGCATTGTTCTTTGGCCTTTCACGTGCGATCTTTGCCTTTCTTGTGAACTTTGCCTCCTCGTGACTTCATGTTCCACACACTTATGTCTTTTTGTTGAATTCTCGAAAGCTTCAGAGTTTGGTACAGCGGAAGACTTCATCTTGTACTTTCTTGAATTTTTGTTGCAAAAGACATAAGCATGTGGGAACGACTTTTTCAGGTACACCGCAACACCACCGTCTTTACTGGTACTCAGCAACGCCACCGTCTTCAACAGGTACACAGCAACGCCACCGTCTTTAGCAGGTACACAGCAACGACACGAATAAAATGGCTTTGAACATTTTATTCTAATTCGGTAGCATTTTACCTCCGGTCGGTGAAGACCGTTGGACGATATTAGATATCGTACCCGTGACGGATAGTTTCAATTAAGTAACTTCCTGACAGGATTTCGCGGGTAAACCCGTTCTCTTTATTCGACCGTCCAAAGCTGACTGCGAACATAAAGAGTGAATCACTTGGATAAATTATCCTTGTGATTTAAAAGCCGTCAATTCATGAAACCTGGAACAAGTGAATTTCAATTAAGATTTTCACCATCGTTGCTTTCCAGTTGTCACGAGCTCGATTCATAAAGAATCTTGCACGTTACCTACCAAGTGCTGTTTGATGTTGACACTAGAAGGATTTCCACTCGTCACTGTGGTCAATAAAGAGTCACTCTGAGTGTTCTGGCAAGATCATATGATAATGCGAAGAGGCCTGGAACGAGTTTAAGTTCAATTAAGAATTAAACCACTGTTACCTTCCAGTTTTTCACAAGATTGGTTCTAAAAGAACCGCACGTGTAACCTACCATGAGCTTGTTTGATGTTGGCTCAAGCAGGATTTCCATCTTCATTGTAATACTTGCGTATTACTCGGATGTTCTGGCAATATTACAGGAATATTGCGTAGGACTCATGAAAAATCTCTTACTTTTCACAGTGTGTGAGAAAGCAAGGAATAACTGGAAAGTGTCCTAATGAGACTTTTGATGATCTCTTGGCTCTAGACTCGATTGTGCGTTTTGATTTAGTGAGCGATGGCTGGAGAGGAGTGCCACCTTTTCAATACCAGTTTATTCGGAGTGAATAAACCAATAGATAACGTGTTGATCTCCGTGTGATTAAAACAAATACCTTTTGAGAGATATTTGAGTTAGCTGGGGAAGGGTTGTGCATTGCATCACTGGGTCCATGATGTCTTTCTTCAATACCGAGAATCATTAGCAAAAATGACCTCAATAGCATATGTATTGACCCGGTTTCTGCCTAAAGTTGTAAGGAGGGCTTCTTTCTTTACACCCTTTATCTTTACATTTCTTTTTCATTCTTCAACCCCTTCAATGCTTACCAATACGTCATCACTAGCACCTTGTTGTGATTGTTCCAGTGCTAGCTTAAGTACTTGGTCGGCATTCAGCTACGTTCACATTCTTTCTCCATCTTTCCTAGGACTTCTAATTCTAACTAGGGAATAGTCCTTGGGAAGATTCCATCGGCTCTGATGAATCATTGGACTAAACCTATTCCTACCACCCTTTTGTCACCACATCCGTCGTGAATTAAGCGTGTTTTGGGAAGGAATTGCCACCATGAAAACATCATTGAAAATCACCTAAGGTACTTGTGATATTAAAATCAAAAGTTTTGTACCTTAGGTGTTTTGATCATCAAAAACGCTCCCCCTTAACACGTGCTTAACACATATTAAGTTGGATTATCATTAAGTCTTTTTCATTTTAGCCAAGTAACACTTACGTCTCCTTAATCCCATTTTCTCCCCTTATCCAAAATGTTAACCATTAATATTTGGGATATTGAATGGATTAACCAGTCTTTGGGTAAAAATGAAATCAATGTTTGGCCATAGAACATGTTATTGCTCCCCCTTAAGTTAATAAGGGATAGTTGTAGTGCTTTGGTATGACATATTTTGAAAGATTTAGAATCTCGTGAGAAATTCTTGAAAAATTATCATACCTTAACACTACACCAAGCCATTCAAGCACATTATTCACAAATTTACATATTCACAATTGAAAACCAATATAAAGTGACCTGAGATGTACGACCCATCAGATGGATCGTTGCAGTAGCTTGTGGTGCACTAAATACGGTCTTCCACCCACGAATCTTTCCAAGCTCCTCATCAATCTACGTTCACGGAGCTTTTGATCGATCTTTTTGATCACATACTTTGCCATCTGCCGGTAACCCGGATGCCAATCCTCCGTCATCTCTGGCAAAGTCCCTCCCGAGTTCAGATGCTCCAACTTATCTCTGACTTGTATAAGAGTGCCATCGCTATACTTGTGGAGCTCCCCCACCCTCATAAACTTCATCAAACCTCGACTGTTCAAGTAGAAAATGCCGGAATTCGGGACAGAAATGCCGGTATAGGGACATCTTTCTACATGTTGAGGTAGCACTTGATTCACAGGACGGGTTAAGTTGAGCCTCCTCTGATAGCTTTCGACTCCCAACTGAAGATCCTCAACTCGTGACTTGATGACAACGCTTCGTGTGAACATACGAAGTGCTGTATTCAAAGCAATCAGATCTTCACGAGGAATGTGAGTAAGTTGATCTCGGGTCATCAGAAGCAACATATCTTCAATATCCTCAAGGCGAATGATGGAAAAATCTCCTTGCTGGATTTTATATTCCCTGTCATCCTCCCTTTTCAAGCGAATCTCCGTCACATGATAGTAGCCGTTCTTGGCTTCAGTTTTCATTCCTAAGATGCTGGAGATACGGATGTCGGATCTAACATTGCTTCCAGACTTGACCATGCAGCAACCCCTGTACGCCCTTCGGACTCGTTCGTCCCAATGAGATGCACCTATGACAGCATACATATCATAATTACGATTCATTTTTGGGACCCAGAGTCGATTTACCTTTTCCTCGATGAAGGGTATAGTCCCCCAGTTGGCAGCTTTCAGCAAAGTCAGGGATGTTGCATACTTTGATGATCCCTTCAGTAGATACTCAAGATCGTTGGTGACGAAGAAGTCAAGAGCAATCTGATTATCTTGAGCAGGATCCATTGGAGGTGGAGCTCTGTCTGATTCATGAAGTCCTGGCCTTTGAACGGTTTTCAAAGCCTTTATGATCTCATCGGCATAATACTCGAACTCCATTCGGGGTAATCGGGTTTTGGCACGCATTCTTTTATCTTTCATCGCTTTCTTGACCAAGGATGGAGTAACCGAAGTCTTATACTCATGAGCAAAAAATGCACATAAGTCAATCGGACTTCGGATACGCAGATACAGCACATCTTTGTCAGCATCTGTGATCGGATCATATTGAGCTGCTGCCGTGATCCAAGCTTGTGGTGGAGCAGACTCGTCTATCTCCAACGTGTCTTCCCAGGCACGAATGCTTGGTTCAGGAACCGTAGATTGTTGAACCTGTTGTTGAGGAGTGGAAGTGCGAACATCTACTGGTTCAGTTTCAGGCATTTCAGCAGTGTCTTGAACTGGAGAGTGTTGTGCAGCTTCGGGTTCTGTCACTGATTCTGCAATCACAGGAGGAACAACAGCAGAACTAATGGGGTTAGTTGTAATAGGTACAGACACAGCGATAGAGATACCAGGAGCCGAAGACGCTGTAGTGGCATTCACATCGTGGCGCCACTTAGTTCGTCTTGATTCCGAGGATGTCGATTTGTCCTTCGGTGCTGCATCTTTTGTGGACTTGGTTCCAGTCTTTGTAGCAGTCTTCTTGGAGCTGGTAACCTTGTCCCCCTGTGGTTGTTCACCCCCATCATCATCCTGATTGTCGTCCCCGTTACTACCCCTTGCACTCTCCTGATTCTCATCACCACCATCATCGCCATCATCATCATCTTCATCCTCGTCATCATCCTCATCATCCTCATCATCATCATCACCACCTTCTTCATCGTCTTTCTCCTTTTCACCTTCCTCTTCTTCTTCTTCCTCTTCTTCACCCGTACCCTCTTCTTCACTCTCTTCCCTTTCTTCCTCAGGTAAGATGTGATATGGTACCACACTTCCAAACATTTTGAATAATCTATCATCCTCCATGATAGCATCATTCAGGGATTTAAATAGAGCCCGTTGAATCCTTGATTTATCATGCGACCCAAGTTCCACCATTCGAGCCTTAAGGATCTTCTTCAATTCAAAATCCGTCAGGTCATAAGCAATCTTATAGGCGGCTTCGGAAGGGTTGGATGATTTGATCATTAAATTGTCAGCAGCAAGTGTCTTCAACTCGTCACGAAGCTTAGGCATTAAGGATTCAACGGATTCTTGCACTCTTTCTTTCACAGATACTTCGAGTGCTTCTTTTTGTTCCTTATATTTATCCCTCATTGCTTGAAGTCTGGTAATGCGTGCAGCATGTTTATTAGCCTCAGCCTGCTTAACCTGAGCAATTTCCTCTGCATGAGCCTTTCGTGTAGCTTCCAAGTCTGCAGCAAACTTGGCAATCAACTCTTCTTGAGCTTTCCTTGATGCTTCTTCACTTTGAGCTCTTCTATTTAATTCTTGACGAAGTTCATTCATTTCTCTCTTGTGAGCATCCGTATGTCTATCCAACATCTCGCCCAACACTATTGCTGCCATTGCAGAAGTTGCAGATGTTGCAGATGTTGATGGAGTAGGCTCGGTTGTAACTGCTGTACTAAGGGTAGGGATTATGGGTGGTGGAAGAAATGGTGTGGAAGCCGGTCGGGTTGGTCGGGTTGTTAAGGGTTGGATTGGTGGTGGTAGAGTTGCCAAAGGTTGAGTTGTCACCAAGATCGTAGAAGCAACAGGTTCCTTTTCCACACTTGTTGAAATAGGGATTGATGGCTCCTTCGAAGTAGAATAGTTTTCAGGTGACCCAAACTCATCAACATCATGCGGTTCCTCGTACTCATCCTCGATATCTATTCTCGCACCTGAACCACTACCTCCTGTATCTTTCCTACTCCTTTTAATAGCAATCTTCATCATTTGTTGCTCGGATTTATCAAGAGTAGGATCAACAATATCTGCTTCATCACGTAGACGCATCAAATCCTTACCCTTTCCCTTCTTACCCTCTGACTTCTTCTTCTTGGGTTCGGGTTCAGGTAACGCAGCTGGTTGTTTGCGTTTACCCTTACTCTTAACCGTTGTGGATGAGTCTTCTCCAGTTTGAAGGTTTGCTTTCAGCCTTTCGATTTCAAGCTGCAGTAGCTTGTAATCAGCAGAACCTTTGATTTTGTCTGACAGAAGGTAATCAGGAACAGGACCCGGAATCACACCAGTAGACGGTCCTTCATGCCTCAGATCTACAGTATCATCAGCTTCTTCAGTGTGATAGCGACCTCCTGCACGCCTATCAATAGTAGCATCAAGCTTCATAAAATAATTTATGATGAGCTTAATAAACCGAGGATAAGGAAAGAAGTTTGTCTTCAGCTTCTTGTTGTGGAAGAGTTGAAAGGTGAATTCTTCCCATATCAACAAAGCATAATCTGAATTCGCAGCTTTGTACATACCATAGAAGAGGTTCATTATTGGACTTCGCAAAGCATCATGTCCACTCGTTTTTGGTGTAAGGCACTTACTGAGAATACCCATCAAAGCTCTCCAGGGTTGTCCCACCTTAGCAGTTGTAAACTCAGATGCAACTCGTATTTCCGGACATCCAAGTGCATCAAATAACTCCGCGAGTTCATCTTTAGTAGGATCCCTTGAGAAAGACATGCCCTTGGGTGTATCCCGTATACCAAGCATCTTACGGAAGTCTGAAACGGTGAGTGTCTGCTGCTTGTTGTCGATGGTGAAGGTGATCTTGTTCGAAGTGAAATCCTTGGTTGCCCAAAATTCAAACATATACTCATAAGGCACCGAGGCTGTACTTCTAAGGGCGTTCTTGAAATGGGAGTTATCAAGAATGGCTATGGCGACCTTAAAACCATGGTGAGTGGATTTAGAAACCTGCTTTAGCCTATAGTTGTTGGGTATAAACTTAAGGGTTCGAGCTTTAGCAATATCGGCTTCCCTAGATTCTTGGATAGCTTGTACTGTTGGATTAGTCATTTTATCTGCTTAAGATAAGACATGAAAGGTTGATGCACAAAAATTAGCAAAAAACAAATTCGTGTCAGACCAAGTTATAAAATAAACTTGATCCCTTTGCATGATTTGGCTTGTAAATCACGCCCGAGAAAATTAATTCCCGTTCTGAGCCAACGTTTTCCAAGGAAATACGTGACTTTAATATGAAAACCGGGTTGCAGTCTGAAATAACTACAAGCCATTATGGGCATGTTTTAAAAAATGTACAACTTTTATACGGACTCTATTTATGGCACCGTGTCAATATTGATCGACATTTCTAAGGCCGTAAATATTACCGTACTAAAAGACATGCCCGATTTAAAACGAAAAATATTTTTGGGTTTTTCTTGGTTTTATATTTTTTATGGTTTTTCTTGTTTTTATATTTTTTATGGTTTTTCTTGGTTTTATATTTTTGTATTTTCTTTTTGTGGTTTATATATTTACGATAATATACATGATCACAACCAAAGGATACTCTGAATAGTTTACCACGACTATTCAGCTGATTCTTCTGCCAACTCTTTGAGTGTCGCTGGAGTGAATGATTTCATGCCAAGCTTGTCGATCAAAAACTCGATTCGTCCTCGATCTAAGGCTTTGGTGAACATATCCGCCAGCTGGTACTCAGTAGTGACAAAATACAGCTCGATCACTCCGTTCTCCACCTGCTCCTTGATGAAATGGTAGCGAATGTTAAATCCAAAGACCGTAGTCAGTTAATTGTAGTCAGTTAATTGTGATCTCATCCAAAGGACTTGAGCACAACAACCGGACATGGCGATGTATTCAGCCTCCGTGCTTGATATTGCAGCGCTTTTCTGCCTTTTTGAAGACCAACTGATCAATCTATCTCCAAGGAGTTGCACAGATCCAGAAGTGCTACGCCTCGTATCTTGACATCCAGCATGATCGGCATCTGCGTATGATATTAAAGCAATCGAGGAATCTTTCGGATACCATAGACCACGATGAAGTGTTCCTTTTAGATACCGAAAGATCCTTTTAACTACATGTAAGTGCTTTTCGGTAGGCCGAGCCTGATACCGGGCACACATGCATACAGCAAATTGCAAATCAGGCCTGCTAGCAGTCAGATAGAGAAGGGTGCCGATCATTCCACGGTAAAGTTTCGGATCGACAATAATCCCATCCCTATCTTCATCTAACTTGGTTTTCTCAACCATTGGAGTGTCTACGGGGTCACAATTCTCAAAATTATATTTCTTAAGTGATTCTAGAGCATATTTGGATTGATTTATAAAGATGCCTCTGGGATTCTGAGAAATCTGTAAACCTAAGAAAAATGATATTTTTCCCATCATCGACATCTGAAAGCGTGTGGACATTATCTTCTCAAATTGTTTAGACAATTCTATGTTAGTGGCAGCAAAAATTATATCATCAACATAAATTTGTACCAGAAGCATGTCGTTGCCGTCCTTGAGAGTGAATAGAGTGGGGTCCACTTTGCCTTTGGAGAAGCCTTCCGACATGAGATATGTTGATAGGAGATCATACCACGCGCGTGGAGCTTGTTTCAACCCATAGAGAGCCTTCTTAAGCTTGTACACATGGTTAGGAGACTCCGTACTCACGAACCCATCCGGTTGGCTAACATAAACCTCTTCCCTTAGTTCACCGTTCAAAAATGCCGTCTTCACATCCATTTGATAGACGATCATGTTCATATGAGCAGCAAATGCAAGGAATAGTCTAATCGCCTCCAATCTAGCCACAGGAGCAAAAGATTCCTCAAAGTCTATACCCAAGGCTTGTTTATATCCTCTAGCGACCAATCTTGCTTTATTCTTTAATACCGATCCCATCTCATCAAGTTTAACCTTATAAACCCATAACAAAGTAAGGATGTTAACCTTGTCAGGGCGAGGAACCAATTCCCATACTTCAAGTCGTTTGAATTCATTGAGTTCCTCCTACATAGCTTCAATCCAAGATGATTGGGTCATAGCCTGCTGCCAATTTTTGGGTTCAACTTCAGAGAGAAATGCATCAAAGTAACAATATAGTGCACTCTCTTGTAGTTGATGGCGTGTAGAGACTGGTCGGTCTAGATCTCCAATAACATTCCTAATTGGGTGATCTTTTGTCCATTTAGTGCTATGGTTTTCAATCCTAGGTGGTCTGGAGTGAACAATAGATGGAGCTTCTTCTGAGGTAGAGGCGGCTGAAGGGTTTTCAGGGATCGCAATACCAAAGAAAGGAAGCTCTTGCAAGTGAGCATATTCCAAGTCGTGATCAGTAGTATCCTCTTCTACATCATTAGGCACAAGTAGGGGTGATGATTCAGGTGTAGTTTGTGAATCACTTGGTGAAGGTGCATCCGGTTCAACTTGAATTGTAGATGCATTAGATAAAGGTTCATTAACTTGAGCAACCACTTCAGGTATTGGAGCAATTACTACAGGTACTGGAACTTCATCAGTCGGGGGATCGAAGAATTCATCAAACAATGGTTGAAACAGTTTATCCCACTCGGGCCTTGATGGTGGTAAAAATGATGTAGAAGTAGGATTGTTGGGAACTAATCCGGAACTTATAGCACCGGGTCCCATCTCATGAAGCGCGGGTTCAGAGCTGTGTTGCTCAGAAGCCATCGCTGTCAGCTCGTCGAAATCAGCGTCCATAGTTTCTACAATCTTGCCAAGACGACGGTTATAGATTCGGTATGCTCTTTTGGACGGTGAGTAACCAATGAAAATACCTATGTCGGCTTTTGGTTGAAGCTTACCCAAGTTCTCACTATTGATGTTTGGATAACACAGAGCACCAAACACATGGAAAAATGAAACATCGGGTTTGCGGTCGTGTAGAAGCTCATAAGGTGTTTTTCCATGGCGTTTCCGAATGATAGAACGGTTTTGGGTAAAACATGCAGTAGAAATAGCCTCTGCCCACAAGAACAATGGAGCGTTCGCGTAAATAAGCATGGTCCTAGCAGCTTCCATAAGTGTGCGATTTCGTCTTTCAACGACACCGTTTTGTTGTGGAGTGCGTGCAGCGGATGTTTCATGTGATATACCAACTCCTTCATAATAATCACGAAGAGTCTGGTTGACGAACTCTGTACCATTGTCTGTACGGATACGGCGGACAGTGGTATTCAAACGTACCTGAATGAACTTCAGAAAAGTGATGATAGCCTTCGGAGCTTCATCCTTTGTACGTAGAAATCTAACCCATGTAAACCTTGAGAAATCATCCACAATGACGAGAATGAATTTCTTACCGCTCACACTTTCAGTTCTCATCGGTCCACAAAGATCCATATGCAAAAGATGAAGTTTTTCTTGATTAGTGTCTTCAGCTTTGGGTTTGTAAGATTTCTTGGTGCTTTTCCCCCTTGAACACGCGGAACATAAATGATCCTTGTGAAATTTAAGCTTGGGAAGACCACGAACTAACTCGTTCTTAGCTAGATGATTAATAGCATCAAAATTAAGATGAGACAATCTTCGATGCCATAACCATGACTTGGTCTTCGAAGCTTTCGAGAGAAGACATACTGGAGAAGCGGCCATCATGTCTTGTAAGGACAAAGTGTAAAGATTTGCACCACGAGATCCCTTCAACAAATCTTTTCCTTCCAAGTTGCGGATGAAACAAGTGTGTTGTCGAAAAGCAACCTCAAGGTTGGAATCACAAAACTGTCCCACTGAGAATAAGTTATGACCAAGACCTTCAACATAGTAAACCCTAGAAATCGTCACGTTTCCAATCTGATATTCACCATATCCCATAATCTTTGCTATATGATCATTCCCAAATTTAACCGTACCAAGAAACTTGCTGACGAAATTTCGGAGCATCGAGCGATTTCCGGTCATATGTTTTGAACAACCGTAGTCCAAATACCACAGGATGATTTGGACCACCTGAAAATATCACCACACAAAGACAATGTAGAGGTATCGGAATCTGAGTGTTCCTTGTTATTAGCAGGTACAGATTTAGGAATCTTAGATTTGCTAACTCTAGGTTTCTTAGATTTCCTAGCCTTTTTCTTCTTAATTAGTGGTGTAGATTCTAATTGGCTCAAATCCTGAGGTATTTCTACACTGATAGGCACTACAGTGGGGGCTGACCTAATTAAAGGGCGCTGTTTCCTTACTTGAGTGCGAGTGTTCCTAACTAAAGGACGCTCAGACCTATCCTCAATGGATGCATTCCTAGTTAAAGGGCACATTTTACCATCGAGAGTAAAGGTCCTACCAGTGGGACGCCATTGCCAGCCAACTTGGGCACGAGTTCTACCCGTTGGCTTCCATTCAAGACCATTCTTAATTGCATTCATTTCATTAACGTGATCAATCAGACACAAATCATGACGCTGTGAAAACATACATTCATTACAATTCCAGCAATTTAAATCAGAATTCACGAATGGTTTAGGCTGCTGCACAGGCGCAGAGCTTTTAGTCTTAACATGATTCGTTTTATTTAAAACTGAACTAGCATTCCTAGTGTGGACTTCTACTTTCTTCTTTGTGGCACCACTAGTGGCGGGCTTGATCTTATCTTTCTTGAGTGACGATCCTTTAGCCTTAGTGGTTGCTTTTAATCCTGTAGAAGGCAAATTGGGAACATTAGCAGCAGATTTTAAAGATGTCTTACTTGATTGTGCCAATGACGGTTTCGCTCCTGGAGTCTTATTAAATGGAGTGACAGCAATGGGCCTATTGTTAAGTAGTGCTGAACCTGGTGTACCTATGTATTGTAAATAAGCCAAGCAATATTGAACTCGCTTAACATATTCATGAGCCGAATAATAGTCGCTACTTGAGGGATCTAAGGCATAAAGATCGTCTAAAATATCCCTAAGAAGATCGACATGCTTAATGGCATTCCTCATATAATCATCGTATACAGCCGGGTTTCTCTTATGAAGCGGATTCTTATAAAGCACTACTTTCTTGGTTGTTGGAGCACTAGTGGACGGTGCAGAGTCGGTAGCTAAGTTATCAACAACTTCTTGTCGGGTGAGAAGAAGTGTCTCCTTTAACTCAGCCAAAACCATATTTTTGTCTATGAGCAGGATGTTCAAGTCAGAGATTTCTTCGCACTTTTGGTTCAGTTGTTCAATATAATATTGTTGCTGTGTCGCATTAAAAGCGAATCGATCTTCTAGTGAACCATAAAGAGCGGATAGTCCCTGCCTTGTCCGATCCATCTCCCCTAGAACAGTTGATAGTCTAATTTCTAAGACTTGGTTTTTAGACTCTGCGGCCTCTAGTTCCATTCTTAACGTTTCCTTTGATGATATCTCTCTCTTCAATCTCATGATTTCTTCCTCTAATGTCTTAACAATTGCAATCATCTTGTCACTTGTCTCAACACCGTTTTCACAAACATTTGATATCAAAAGATTTTCATTTTGAGCTTGTTGTTTTAATTCTAAAGATATACAATGTTGTTCTAGTTGATTAAAGCGTTGAGAAAGTAAATTATAAGAATCTTGTAGCTTTAAAAACTCAGCGTTAGATTCGTGACAAGAATGACTATTTACCTCATTTACATTTTCAGCAACATTTACAGAAATATCACAAACATCATCACAAATATCCTCACAAATATTCACAGCATCACAATTCATCATAGCGGATGTAAGCTCATTCGAATATTTAACATTTACAATAGTAAGCACATCACACGAGATTACTTCGGACAAGAATCGGTCATATTCGGTTAAAATCTTTTCCTTTTCAATTAGTTGCAGTTCGTAAGCGGTGTCCATTTCATAAAACACATTTTGAACTTCCCCAATTTCAAACTGAAGATTTTCCTTAAGAGATGCAAAACTTCCTTTTAGACTTTCGACAAACGGATTGATCTTAGTTTTAAACACCTCGTTCATGTGTTCGAAAGCCCATTCTCCGGCGTTTAAGCCATTTGAAGTCGTACATTCCAAAATGACCTTGTCAAAGGTAGTAAAGTATCGGTTAATCTCTTTCAAGTTTAACCATACAGTGCTAACCGGTGGAAGATTCTTTGGAATTTCCTTAGGATCTTCCATGTTGACAAGTGTAGGAAATGTACTAGGGCGTTCTTCCTCTAACATGTAGGTCGGTGCTGTGATGAGATCTTTATCCATATGGAAGCGAACTCTAAAATCAGTTTTAGCAAGCTCCTTATTCATTTTAAAATAATCACATTCGGGATATTTTGCAGAATTGTATGACCGATCCTCATCAACTAGAGCCTTACTTGTTCTATCATTGGGAAAAACAATCGGGTCTAAAGCCAATCCTAATTGAGTTGCATTATAAAGTCTAGGACTATGTCTTAAAGCTTGTTTTGCATATCGTGGATTAGGGGGAAGGCCTTTTAGACGTGATAAGTTAAACTCTTTAAACGAAGCATCAAATAAGTGAACTAGTTGTGAAGCAGCGTATTGTCTTAACAGCAAGTAATCTAGACTTCTAATCTTATTAGTAGCATTAATCTCCATTTCAGTCTTCTTAGATTCGAGTAATTCAAAATCAGTTTGAAGTTTTTGAAAATTAGTGACCACTAACTCCTTTTCTCTAAGTTCACTAGACAAGTTTGCTCTTAAGTTTTCGATTTCTTGCAAGTGACCCATTTGTTTGTTTCTAAAGTGATCATATTCTAGATTTGTGAGAACACTAGACGAAGGCACTAATTCCAAAGTTTGTACTTTCTCATTGCTTAAGGCAAGCTCTTCAGACAAATTCTTATTCTTAGCTAAGGTTTCTAAGAGTGCAGCATTCATTTGGCTAAGTAGTGTAGCAGGAACCATGACCAAATCTTGTTGAGCAGGAGTAGGCGTATGCGAACTGGGTCCTGGTTGTGATTCACTCAAAGTCTGGGAACTCACATTGATATTGCTATCATTGTTTGTCTCCGCATTTGAAAGACTCACCACCGAAGATTCATTCGAATCAGCACTCTCTTGCCCAACTTGATGTGGTTGAATACTAGCATCAGTGGCATTATCAGTGTCATTAATATGTACCTCAGATTTCTTATCTGGCCCTAAGCTGGAAAAAGTTGCCATGAAAGCCGCCTTTGCAGTCTGAAAGTCATCACAATCGGAATCATACGCATCAAGATCATCGGCTTGGTAAGCTGCATTCTGCGTAGTGACAACGTCTTGTTCAGCAATCCCTGGGTCAGCAAGAAATGCAAGCTCCTCTTCATCAAGTTCCCTTCCTTGCGCCTGAGCATTCACCAGATAGATCTTTTCTGCAAACCACTGTCCATCCCTTTTCCTCTTAGGTTTCTTACAATCCCTGGACATATGACCCTCTTCTTTGCAGTTGTAGCAGGTGATCATTCTCAATTTGCCTGTATTAACCCGTGGAGGATTGTTGACCATTGGAGCAGGAGCAGGATTGGCGGTGCGAACATTGGTTGATGTGGAAGTTCTCCCCTGATATGGCTGAATTGGCTGAACCATTACTCTGCCATTCTCAATTGTAGCTTGTTGGCGAGAATTGGATGAATTCCTCAACTGATTGTTGGTAGGAGCTGATCCTCTGAATCCTCGTTTGCTTAAAGTTCTTGTGAGGTAAGCAGACATAGTAGTTAGCACTTCAACTGGGTCAGCTCCTTGTTGGAATACAGGAACTGGGACTTCCTCATCATCACAATATAGTGCTTGATCTGGATGAGCTGCATAATCAGTATAAGGAAGACTCATTTGATCAGGGTAGCTTGTTGGATATGCTGCATTCTCTTGATAAGACGAATATGATGGCTGAGCATAATGTGCAACATTTGCTGGATGAGGTTGTGAGGCATACTGTGGTGAGGGTGCATTGAACCGATATTGTTGCTGATGTGAGGTGGGTGGTTGTGGTAGAATCGAGTATTGGGGAAAGGCTGGTGTCATGTAAGGTGATTGATGATAAGCTTGATGTCCCAAGATATAGGGTGTGTTGTTGTGAGACAAGCTTGGTTGATTCGCCATCAATGCTAAAGAATCTGGGTGCATACCACGAGGAGAACGGTGCATAATCACATGCTTCTCATGCTGCTGAAGGAAGGCATAGATTTGATCTAAGTTGCACTTATGCAAATCCCGGGTTAACTTCACATCAGTAATGTACTCACCCCATTCAGCTTGAGGTAGAGTATTCAAGAATTTGGTGTTAACCTGGAATGGTGCGATCACAAGATTGTATACATTCAGATCATTCATAAGTGTGGTGAATCTGAAGTAATAATCGTGGAGCGTTTCCCCTGGGTTGTAGGTGAATCTATCAAACAAATCATACAGCTGACACTCCCTTTCTTGTTTGGTGAGAGACGTGCCTTGTAGCAACACCTTAAGACGTTCCCATAGATCCTTTGCCACCGTATACTGACTCACCATCCTATAGATGTCATGGGGAAGAGCTTGGAGAATTGTTTGAAGAGCTTTTTCATCTGCATCTGCAACAAGTTGTTGGGCTGGAGTGAGTTCTTCAAATTCTCGTGGTCTAGTCACGTTGTCAACCGTAATGGTACCATAATCGAGTGGACCATTCAAAATCGATTTGACCATAAGTCTTCCGTAGGTCGGTTTCCCCTTAAGATATTGCATCATTCGACCTTGCCATGCCTCAAACACCTCTTTAATGAGCATCGGTGGACGGCTATCAGTTCCCGTTATGATTGATATATCCGTAAGAGATGTCATCTGAGGCATTACTGAATTTGGATTCATTTTGTTTTTCTTCAAAGAAACAGAGATTATCGGTTGATCGAGCAGTGAAGTAAAGCTTGTGAATTGTGTTGTGTTTTTGTTGTATGAAACCAAGATTAAATCCTCTAATAAATCGTCGAAAAAACAAGCAAGATAACCCTTGATTCGGAACTTTTTGTTGATTCGGAAGTTTGATTCGGAAGATTACCTTGATTCGGAACTTTGTGTTGATTCGGAAGATTACCTTGATTCGGAACTTTTGGTTGATTCGGAAGATTACCTTGATTCGGAACTTTTTGGATTGAGTCGGAACTTCTTGGTTCGGAAGTTATTGATCCGGAACTTTGGCTTGATCCGGAACTTCTTGATTCGGAAGTTTCTTGGTTCGGAAGTTTGGCTTGATCCGGAACTTCTTGACTCGGAAGTTCTTGGTTCGGAAGTTTGACTCGGAACTTCTTGGTTCGGAAGTTTCTTGATTCGGAACTTCTTGACTCGGAACTCCTTGGTTCGGAAGTTTCTTGATTCAGAACTTCTTGACTCGGAACTCCTTGATCCGGAACTCCTTGATCCGGAACTTCTTGATCCGGAACTCTTTGATCCGGAAGTTTCGCTGAGTTAATCAGAAACTCCTTAGATGAACAGTCGAACAGTAAAACTTACGATTAAGCCCAGATTTTGACCAAATAACCCAAAAAGTTTTGTGCTTTCGACTAAAATAAGTAACAACTAATACTTATCCACTAATCCCAATCACAAAAACACCAAAAATACCAAGAATCAAGATGATTTTTCTAAAAGAACACTAATACAATCAAAAACTAAAAAACCACACAAATCACCACCTTAAATCACCCCATAGCTCTTGATACCAAATGTAGAATATTGATAATCAATGAATCTATGAAGGGGTTTGTTAATTTCTAGAGAGAGAAAGTTAGAGAGAGAAAGTGAGAGAAACTATGTGAATTTTATTAAGTGGAAATTAAGAAATGATAACAACCAACCCCTTTCCTTAGTGGAAAGGGGTATTTATAGTTCCAAGTCATAAGTGGACTTGGGCCGGTCCATGACAAGCCCATGGACCGGTTCTTACTTAAGTTAATAAGCAAATAATAACTAAATACTAACTACGAGCTATTACAACATAAATCATATTGTGGAGTGACCGATACTTCTAATATACGTTAAAACGTATTTCTAACATGGACGACACCAAGAGAGAGTGAGAGAGGATTTTGAGTGGATTTGCATGTTGAAAATGAGAAGAAATGAGTGAATGGTTTTGGTTAATGGTTTTTGTGGAGAGTATGCTTAACTTGTAAGCTTTAGCTTACAAGTGTAGGTATTTAGTTACATGTTGCCACATCTTGTGATGTGGTGGCACATCTTGGCCGGTTATATGGGGGTGGGGCAAGTGTCCCACTTGTCTCATCCCCATTAAATTACGGGTACTCCTCGATTCTAGTTTCCTCGATTTGCGTGCCCTCGGGTCGTTTTACGAAAAAAGTTTTTATAAATTATGAATCAACGACACAAAATGAATCTAATAAAAATTGTCTCATCAAAAACGGAGTTCGAAAACGTAAATACGTAATCCTAGGGTTTCCGGTTTAGTCGTAAAGGACGTTAAAATAAAATCATAAGTCCTAATCTCTTCTCGTAAATTTGTGAGTTTATGAACCAACACAAATTTAAAACTCCAAAATAATATTCACGGATAAATTTATTTTTTTGAAATGTCGGACTGTCACCAAAGACGGTGTATGTAAACGTAAGCACGTAACGTTGAATCCTCCGGTTTAGACGTAGTCGACGCTACTTCAAGACGTAAATCCAAATTACTTCCCAAAAATAAGTGAGTTCATATTATAACATTAAAATAATGTTTTTAAATAATATTTGAGAATAAAATATCAACCATAAATTAACGGATTATCCAAGCATTTACCCCTAAACAGGATCTTTGTCCTCAAAGATCATCTTACTACTCGCTTCTTATAGAGTTAAAGCCATGTGGGTATTTCCTCCACATTCGGTTTTTTCTCACAAGTGTAATCCATTACAATACGCGAGTTTCATCAAACATAACTACGGGAATAAGATCAGGCTAAATGTTGACTTACTTTCTCTATCCATGATGTTCACGGGTTTTTGATGAATGCAACTTTTCGCCAATCAAAGCTTTATTAAGAAGAATTCAGATTTTAACTTGATAGATATTTATCAAGTTCGATTTACGAAACATAATTCACGCAGTCCTTGAAGTCCTAGGGTAGATCCAGCTTATATGCCTTTCAAACCAAATCTTTTACATCATCTCAATGGTCCCATACAACGGGGACTTATATCCCATGATTTGTCATATCATTAATTCATTTCTCCAAGGTTAAAACTTTTGGCATAACTTCGCTACCCATCTGGCACTTTAAGATCTACATTTCATATTCACATAACCTCTTGCCCACTACCGGCAGTCAATAATCAAATCCTAATTTCAACAATCATTTCAGGTCTCGCGGGTCGAGTATTTTGTAAGGTTAGGTTCACCATCATAGGAAACCTTAAACCTAAAAGACATGTCCAACTCACAATGGGTGTATGTCGGGTGTCTTCATCTCAACTCTTGCTTACAGATGCTCTAATAATTAGATCCTAACAAGATTCGATCTCAATCCTAATACGATGATTATTAATGGTAATCCTTCCAAAGGAAAGCGATTATACGATTTAGTACCAAAGGTCATTCATTTAAACATAAAATAGCACTTATATTACTTTGTATCGTTACTTTACCTCGTCCCTTCGATTGGGGTGGTACATAGTACTCTCATCAAGGTTCGTTCTCAATGATTTCTGAGCAAATCTCTAGAAATTCGTTGCGAAGCGAGGATCTTGATAAAGATGTTTGATACAGGCACACTATGTTTACATAACTCTTTTGCATTTATCATTAACGGGAATGAATGATATTAGCAGATTTGGTCAGTCTGTCGACGATGACCCAAATCGAATCTAATTCAGATGATGACCCTTGCAATAGCTAGACGGTTACCAATGTATGAGGCGATGTATGCCTTCATAGTTTTCCATCAGTACAACTTCTTCTGATAATGATACATTAAATCAGAAATGACAATAATATAATAGGTATACTTACAAAATTTCAATATAACTAAATCTCAAAATCTCCATATTTAGGCAACCTCAAGTGGCCTTTTATATATGTACCGCCATCGGCTTCTTAATTCTAATGGTTCACATTAACTGCGAACCCCTTTTATTATCTATATTATCCTTTTTACAAACATCGTTCATATTTAAATTGTTTGGCAATTTTATTTTGCACCTTCATTATTAAGGAACATGTTTTAAGTGGTTCCACATAATGTTTCAGTAATTACGTTCACTTTCTCCTGATGAAATATATGACATGACCGTATTAATTCAAAATCTCTTTCTTTATATCTTCTATGTTTTAGTTTCGTCTCAACTATTATTTTTATCTGTCTTACTCCATCTGGTGTCTAAAGCGTCGATAATTATTACAATTAATTAAATAATAATTATTAAATTTTTATGAAACGTAAACGTAAAAAAAAAATTTAATTTTCTTAGTTCGACCAATTATAAAAATGTTCAAAAATAAATTTGAATTTAATTAAATAGATTTTTGTTGATTTATCCAAAATATTTAATAAGATCCGTAATTGTTCGAAAAATCTTTGTATATACTTTGGTCAAAAATTTTCTTAGTTTGAAAAGCAAAATGTATCGTTTCAAATTTCAAGTCATGGTTTAAATGATTTCCTCAATCCTTCTTAAGTTGTCTTGAGGTATACACAAACATTTACCCCTAAACAGAAGTTTAGTTAAATGGTTTGTGTATAAGGGAATAATCACTTAAAATCTTTGGTTAAAATATTTGTCAAAATATATTTGCACTTTCTTTTTGGTAAAACCCAAAGTCTTAAAAGGGCTCTTAGTTTTTGAAGAGTCAATATAGTTTCCATTATCTTTTAATCACACGGTCAATTAATATAAAGGGTTAAGTCTTAAATCACATATTAATTATTCAAGGTACAGGTTTTCATTGTTCGGCCAATTCAGGGCAATCTATAAATAATTATTAACTCATTCTTATTCTTATAAATAAACAAATGGTCCTTAATGATCACAAGCATGAATTTATCAAATTACAGCCTACACACGTGATTCACCAAATTTATGAATACTACATGTGCATCAGTCAATCCAAACGACATCACGTGAAACTCATAATGTCCATTACAAGTAGCGGATGTAGTGATTGGAATACATAATCCTTTTCGCAGATGCGAAGTTGATGATAACCATGCCATGGATCAAATCTTTAAAACATACGCTAGAACCTTGTAAATGATCGAACAAATCTTCCATTTCGAGTTATGGATATCGTTTTCGATTGTCAATTTACTCAGTTCACGGTAATCTATAAATATAAGGAATAATAACACCATAGCTCTTCATGATGACGAGCTTGGTAGAATAAAATCTTTCTCCGATAACTCTCTCAGTTGTACGGTAATTCCTTTAATTCAGATGGTGCTGACGTACAGTGCACATGTCACAGGTGCAGCATCGAGAATATAATCAATACCAATTTCAACTTGCCTTAATGGCAAAAGTCTAGGTAATTCATTAACAAATACCTACTAAAGTTTCAAATAACAGAATTATCTTTTCAATAAATTCATATTAACTTCTTTCTAGATTATATATCTATGACTAATTCACAACCATTCTTCCAAGTCTAAATGCAGGATATGGTCATCCATCAAGAATTATTTAGATCGCTTTTGATAATCAACATCTTATCTTTTATGGGATTTCTACTCGAGTTCCCATCAATTAAGACAATGTTGTCCTGTCATAATCAATCAATCCATTCTACTGGCATTGCCAACTTTTCAGTTTCATTGTCGTCGATAAGATGTGAACTTCTCAAAAGACTAATAATAACGCATAATCCTTCGCAGATTCAAGGATATATGGAGACACAACTAACCTTAAAAGAGTAAGGTCAACGCATAATCTACACGAGAGAATTTCAAATCAGATACAGACGAAAACATTTAACGAATATGAATATATCCTATGTTTTCATAATTTGAGTACGCATTCGAAAGCTCCTCGGATCGTTACCCAGGTCATTCAAATGAAATCAAATCAAAAGAAATGATAAGAACGTCAATACATCCAGTCGGGTATCAATACTCGGTAATCGGATATTTTTCCTAAGAATCTCACTACGAGAGAATTGGACAAGAAAGAATTGTCAATTGTCAAATAAGGCAATTTCCACAGATGAGTAAATTCGACTCAGAAGAATAGATGCTACAGGCACATATGTAGGTGTCCCTAACACTATCTCCCTATTTCTCACTTCTTGCAGATCTCATAAGATTTAATCTTTCACAATCTTCAAAGAAAATGTAGCGTTTATTAATCAGTTTTATGGTGACTACTAATCAGCCTTGCATGGTCCATTCCAAATTGTATGTAGGCGCGCAACTATATACAATTTCAAGATTAACGATGCAATACTCAGTTCGTCAAAATTTTATCATCATGTTTATAATAAAAACATTTTCATGCTTAATTCTTAAATAAGAATCAAGAATAAATTTACAAAGATTTTCTTTGTTATGAAAACAATTAAGTTTTCCAAGGTATTTCATAAACAACTTTATTTTGATAACAATCACTTACAAATCTCACTTTGAATAATCCTTATAGTGATGAAAATTAAATTTTCTCAAAGGATACCGTTTTAACTTTATAAAAACAATGTGTGATCTGCAAAAGAGTGATGAAGAGTTGTTCACCAAGAACTTAACTACAATATATCAGAAAATGAGCTTAGCCAAATAATCATGAGGTTCATGACCTCGATGGCACTTACGAAGAATGATTCACAATGTAACTCAAATCAAGATGAGTACTTGTTCAATGGTTGCATCACTAATGCGAGCACTAGGAAGAAGCAAGAAAAGATAGATAACATCGATACATGTAGGATTTAGCAATCAAAGGTAGTCTTTTCATTAATCACAAACATGTCAAATTGTACCGTAACACATTACGTGTCACTATGTCGTACAATTCTCAGAACTCATCCTACCAACTGATGTCTCAGTTAAGTTAGGGATTTTAAAAGATACCACAATGAATACTAACCTACAAGAGTCATTAGGTGTTCCACATGTCCCGAAAGATCCATCGGTCCCAATTCAGAAGAAGATTTCTTCAATTTATTTCTTGGACACTGGGCATCCTCATTAGTGGACAATGGCCTAGGAACAACCCTTAACACGAACCTACAATCATTTAAAACCTTATAATTCAATCACAGTTCTCAACAACTTCCTCTTAACAATCTCATATTCCATACGGGTTAAATTTTACTTTATTCAAGTTTTAACCAATTTATACTCAATTCGATATCCTACCTCATTTTCCAATACTTTCAACCTTATTCATAAACCTTAATAGGGCAATAAAAGCTCGATATGATCAACACTTAATTTCCGATCCTATAGCTCTTACAACAACAATTATCAAATGAGTCACTTGTATGAGATGACTCATACATTCAATTAGACTTCTCGGAAAGGTATTAGTGGCATGAGGCTTTTGGGTAATGGTTCCAATGACAGCCTCAAGTGCAACATTCACCCTTTAGATTTCAATTTAAGAATTGGGTGACAACGAATCAGATGACATCTTTCTAGGTGGTAACGTTTTGTCAAACTCCACTCTATAAGGAAAGATCGTCATGACATCGATATCAGTTTTAATCTCGCCAATTCTTTTTCAATATCACAATCAATTAATGTCTACATTTCTACGAATATCAACCATTTGTTGGGATCATAAATATCCACAACTTGGTTTAAATCTAGGATAGCTAGAATTCCTACGAGAATAGCTTCGATTAATTTACTAGGGGATTTAGGGTTACTTGTGACAATCTACGTCGTATAAACACCTCGTATAAATATCAAAATAATCGTCAAACAATCATGTAATAAAATTACATCATATATATATATATAATTCAAGTTATATATATATTAAAATAACACTTCTCAGTCTGGCCTTGTCGGTAACTCGGGAATTCTTCGGCACCGTTATAGTCAAAAGATTTTTAGACATTTTTAGAAAAAATTTTATAATTAAAATATTTTGAAATGTTTTATTCAAAACCTTATTTTTTAAAAATCTTTCGTTCTCTATAACGAGAGCTCTGGTACCAAACTGTAACACCCCCAAATTTATACAACTCAATACAGCGGAAGACTCGTTGGTGTTACGGGATAGCACATTACTCACATCATAGACAACGCATAAAAGTCGCGTCGTTTAATAATAAAAGCATTTCCATTCATAAATATCAAATTTACATAGGTCCCAAGTCATTGTATTTAATACAGGTTTTACAAAGCATTTGAATGGAAATTAATATTTAAGTGCGGGCCATGAATTCTTGTCGTCTTCTCGAGAATTACCTTCAAGTACCTGAGATAAAACATGTTAAAAGAAAAGGTCAGCGATAACGCCGAGTGAATTCATAGAGTTTAATAAAATCCATCACTATAACTTTGGTATAAAATTATTACCAAAAATCATTTCGTACAAATCATTGTAATAGGCCATAAAATAGCCAAAATCATTTTATACAAATCTTTATCAAAATCAAAATATAGGCATTTGCCTTAAAAATCATTATACGAGCCAATGTCGTAAAAACATCATACAATACGTTTTACAACGTTGTATAGATTAAATAAAAACCGTTATATGAATATGGTTATGAAAACCAAAACACGAACATAATATCAATAGTATGACCCTGTATTGCTAGTCAGGCAATACATCGTAATTCGGTGCGTCTAGTAGTATTTTGTTAACTGGATTATTATAAGCCGCATGACATTGTTACCTTACTATCACAACAACGGTTAGCTAACCCGATACCAAATTTGCCCATCTAAGTTAGCGTGTCGTCACAAAGGTCACGCTATGGAAATTTTCTCAACCATAAATTCGCTTACCAATCAATGTGGCACGACGAGGATCAACCGTCAAGGCGCGAACTGGGGTGATCGTCCCCAAATAGTACTATTATATGCACAAGCGTCTACCAAGTCCCGGTAGTTCACAATTCATGATAATGGGACTTTAAGTGACATAACCTAACTTTAATAATCCATTTAATTTCATCTATCGGGTCCTTTAATTATTTATCGGGTCATACAATCATTCGGGTCCAAATCAATAAACAAACAATCGGGACAAATGGTGTCCTATTTTATAAAGACTAACATGTCATCTCCCTCGCGGGTTTATAAAATATTTATAAAACATTTAAAAGAGTGCGAGGCTATGAACTCACGTTGATGTGGGAAGGCGGGTTATCAGCAATTCGGACGTACGGTACGTGCTTCAATCACGGAAACCTAGACAAATAATACTCGTCTTAGACTCATGTCCAATGACTTTATAAAAATAATAATTATGTATACATATGATGATTTTATATATATGATGATCAAGTGGGTTTACAAATTCTCTTTTACTCTTTTTAGTGTTTACGTATTGATAACTTCTTACTAGTTTACTAGTTTTACCTATTTACGTGTCTTAGGTCCAATAAACTTATTATAAGTTCTTTAACTTGTTTTAATCCATTTTATATTTATATTATCAGTATCTATACTTTCCATGTTAGGCCCAAATGGGTTAAGCCCAATAAGTTCTTTTTATAAGTGTTTATCTTATTTAGTCCAATTATTAGTCCAATATGCTTAGTTAGCTCGTTAATGTCCGTATGTCCTATAGTTCGGGTTTTATCGGTTTTTACTTGTATTAGTTACTTATATATCAGTATATGACTTTTAAAAACTTTACATTAGACGGGTTTGATCGTCTAAGTTTTAATTGGCGAAAAATGTTAATTTTACGGTAATAGCCGAAAAAGTCGTAAAAATAAAGTTTATAGTTTTTATTACTTATAAGTATTATTCCACTACCATTTTTATAATCTATACACTTATTTAACCTTTTACATATTTATATAAACAAAATCCATAAGTTAGTGGGTTTTTATTTTACATTTTATACAATATAATTTTGAGTGCTTATATAATAATAATAAACATTAATTCTCAAAATCTGATTTTTATTTTCATATTCACCAAAACTGCCATATCTAGAGTTCTATATGGAGATAGAAGCTAAAATTTTTATCACATAAACTACATGATATGTGCTCAATTTAACTCTCCTATAGCTACTGTTGAATCATCCTCTAAGTATTTTCTAAAAATCGTACAAAACAGTGAACTCAGATTTGTACTTTGGACTTGTTTTGATCATATCTCACTCATTACAATGATTCCATTGCATGGCCAACTCTCACATGTGTAAAAGACCCATAGCTTACTGTATATCAGTTTATTCAAGTCATTTTACCAGTTTACCATATGGTTCTTTACTGTTTTATACAGCCATTTAAATTAAGCAAGATTTTAACCTTGTTTCTTATAGTTTTTCATCTTTTTAAGCTTGTTTATCAACACCAAATCCCCACACAATATTTTTTTTAATCATCATTCATCATCATATACATATACATAAGTAAAAGAAATACAAGATTACATAATCAAAAATAACAAGAAGATGAGGAGAACAATCTTTATACCACCATGATGATGTAGGTTGTGATCAAAACATGGATTTTGATGGAGAAACTTGTGCATAGCCAAGACCATCTTCAAGACCACCATTCTTCATAAACACCTTGGGGAAAATCAGCCCTAATAATCCATGAAAACTCCTCCTTGGATGTTCAAACTTGCATCAATCTTCCTCTTTTTGAATGGAGATTAACATATGTAAGTTATAACATATGTTTGTGGTTAAAATTTGTATGATGGTGGTGTTTTGTGTGGAATAGTGGACGGCACCAAGAGAGCGTGAGAGAGGATTTTGAGTGGATTTGCATGTTGAAAATGAGAGGAAATGAGTGAATGGTTTTGGTTAATGGTTTTTGTGGAGAGTATGCTTAACTTGTAAGCTTTAGCTTACAAGTGTAGGTATTTAGTTACATGTTGCCACATCTTGTGATGTAGTGGCACATCTTGGCCGGTTATATGGGGGTGGGTGGGGCAAGTGTCCCACTTGTCTCATCCCCATTAAATTACGGGTACTCCTCGATTCTAGTTTCCTCGATTTGCGTGCCCTTGGGTCGTTTTACGAAAAATGTTTTTATAAATTATGAATCAACGGCACAAAACGAATCTAATAAAAATTGTCTCATCAAAAACGGAGTTCGAAAACGTAAATACGTAATCCTAGGGTTTCCGGTTTAGTCGTAAAGGACGTTAAAATAAAATCGTAAGTCCTAATATCTTCTCGTAAATTTGTGAGTTTATGAACCAACACAAATTTAAAACTCCAAAATAATATTCACGGATAAATTTATTTTTTTGAAATGTCGGACTGTCACCAAAGATGGTGTATGTAAACGTAAGCACGTAACGTTGAATCCTCCGGTTTATACGTAGTCGACGCTACTTCAAGACGTAAATCCAAATTACTTCCCAAAAATAAGTGAGTTCATATTATAACATTAAAATAATGTTTTTAAATAATATTTGAGAATAAAATATCAACCATAAATTGACGGATTGTCACACAAATCCTACTTCCCTGGTTGTATTAACTTAGATTTAACACTTGTTAACCCTAGTCTATGATTAGATCTAGGTTTCCTCCAAATTTCAGCCAATTTAACCAAGTAATCAAGATTTTATAGCCTATTTATGGATCTAGGTGTTAATAGCCACAAAACTTGCAGATAATGAACACTAAGCAACAAATAAGCATGAACTACCTCAATAGAACCAAGAACAATAACAAAGGAAGGCTTAAACCCCTTTGAATCAGTTAACCCAAACACCCCTTTGGAATCTTATATTGCAATCTTCCAAAGGATTGTTGTGTTTTAACCTATCAAACAAGATCCAATCCACCCTAACAACTCCTAAACAACCTCAGAAACACAAATCAAGCCTCAAACCACCAATCCACAATAAATCATGCAAATTCACCAAAAATACTACAAAATTCAGAAAAATTGAAAAGGGAGAGAGATGCAAACCTCTAAGACTTACATCCAAGCCTTGGAATGATTGAGCTGAGGTGCTAGCAAAACAAGCACTAGCTTCCTTGTACCTGCTAAGATCAACAAACCACAATGATGAACAAATAATATGAAACTTCTGATTTTTGAAACACAAGCTTTATTGCTTAAAACCTTTCCTCAAAAACCATCAAACATGAATATGGAACTCAGATCTTAGCTTATTGATGAGACTGTATTTATACATAGTCTCATCGTCCAAATCGGGCTTAAAACGCTTAAAATATCATCAAAATACCCAAAAAAATGTGCTTGTATTTGTTCATTGTGTATTTCAGGTACGGATATCGTGAATTCACCAAAAGATCAAAGGAATCAAGCAAAAACAAACACGGGAAACGAAGCCGCACAAGGAACCGGGCCCAAGTTTGGAATTTACAAAAATGCCCTTGAAGTTTTGAAGATTGATAACTTTGGTCCCTCTACTTTGGAAGATTTGTTATATTATACCCTTGTTAACACTCTATTTACACATTGGGTCCCTAATATTTCAAGTATTTACATTATTGGCCCTTGGAATGAAGTCAAATTGCATTAAAGGTCCTTATTATAAAGTTTGGAAAATACCTTGTGCCATTTTCAGCAACCTGCCCAAACTTATAATAAAGGAAGTACAAGTTTTTGGATGTTCAAGTTAAAGTGACAAAAGAAAGGGAGTCCAGGGGGTGAAACTGCCTAGACATGAAACTCTCACCAGCCAACCCCTATTTGACACGTCACCCACTTCAACCCCTCACCCACTCACAGTTTGCCACCTCAACAAACCCCCTCCATGTCATCTTCCACCACCCCATTTTAATAACAGGTTTAAATTAAACTTGTTTAATTTAAGTTTTTGGTGGTAAACAGGTTTTTAAAACGAAAAAAAAGATTAAGCAACCCTGTTCATCCTCTCTTAACCCCCAAGAACCCAAATCCTAAAACCCACAAATCAAAGGGGTTTGACCCAATTATATCCAGAATGGTGATTGACCTTGGCCTAATCAAAACCCACATCTTCAACCACTCACCCACTCACTCCTTGGGCCCTACTCGTGCTCCCCTGCCACCCCCAAAATAGCAAAATGAGCATCTTGACAGAAATCAAACGGCTATGACTTATTCCTTGGTCCCAAAGTTGAGATGAACGTCCCTGATCATCCAACACAGCCTGGCATCTTCACATGACTCCACCAAGATCACCTGATCCGAATTTGACCAAGACTTGAAGACTTCAAGGGCATTTAGGGTTTTTCAGTTAGCTAGGGTTTTTAGACTAGAATGTTCATCTCCATTGTATAAATATGGACGTTTGTGTCCATATTCATTTGTTCCAGAATTTCTTTGTAAAATTTTATTTATTAATGAAAATGAAGTCTAATCTTTTGCAAGAAACCTGAGTTCCATTTTTACTGCTTACTTAGTTAAAATTTCATTTTTTGCAAATTAGTTTAAAGGGTTCAAAAGTTTTCAGTTTGCAAATCATTTTCAGAAAAATTTGTTTTTCTTGAAGTTTTGACAAAAGTTTTCATAGCTTGAATCCAAGGACTAACTAAAGTGAAAGTGGATGTTAGTTATTGGGTTAAGAACATGATAAGCTGTTGTTAAGTTTTTTTTTTCTAGTTTCAAAAGTGGTATTTCAAAAAAAAAACTGGTTCCAAAATCTTCTTTTTCTTGTTTGAGCTTACTGTTTAAAAAGCCTTACCCAAAAGCTGCTTGACAACAGCTTTTGGTGAAGGATTTTTGGACTTGCATCTTCTTGGTTTGTGGTGTTGTGCAGGAACAAGGAAACAAGACCTCATACTCCATCCATTTCATTTCATTTTTTTTGGTGAAGACATTGTTAAGCCTTGGGTCCCTTGTAGATTCCACCAACAGGCTCTCTCTACACTCTATAATCATTCATAAGCTCTTACAAAACCCTCTTGGAAGGCATCAGCTTAGGTAAAAGGCTTGAACCCTATTTGGTTGTTTTTGTGAGTTTTCTATGTGAATTCTATGTGATTTGTGAGAAACCTATCTAAATGTTAGTTTTTCTGTTTATTTATGCTTCTTGGGTAATGTTGTGCATGTTTTAGTTGATTAGTATCAGTTTGGTTAAGAATTGAATGCTAATTCTTTGTTAAAATTAGTTTTCAGAAAATAAAGGGGTGTTTGGGTTAAGGGGTTTGATAGATTTAAGTTACACTAAATCTGTTAAAAAGGCTTCTCACACATTCTCTTTGGTCAAGTTAGGTTAAGGTTAGAAGTTGTTACTAGTTTGGTTAAGTTTTAAGTAGATTGCATGTTAAAAACTTGGGCAATATAGCATAAAAATCTAAAGTCTAGTATTCTGCCTTGTTTTTGAAGTTTTTTGTGCATCAAGGTCTTGGATTCTGTTAGAAACTAAGTAATCTAGGAGTGTTAATCTACTAAGCATAGCTTGGTTGTCATTTGTGCAAGTTTGTTGCCTTTGAAATTCGTCCTAGAACCACTTGCACCAGTCACTGTTCACAGACCCCATAGGAGCCTTTACAGTAACTGTATAAGTGGATCTAAGTGTGACCTTTGTGTTTGAATGCTTTTTTTTCCTGTTTATCTTGACTCCCCACACTCCACTGAGTGTGGGGGTGCCCTTGTATCCAAGCAAAAACAAGAATCAAACAAGTTGCAATCAAAAACGTGCTCATACCTATTTTTAACACTAGCAGTGGGAACTCCATTACCCCTGCTAGTGTATTTGTTTGTACTGCCTAGCTAACTGACAAAAACACACAAGGTGTCACTATCAGATTCTCCAAAATTTGTCTTTAGTGAACTTTTTTAGGTTTTAGGTTTTCAAATTAGTGTCATTATTTTTCTTATTTAATTTTTGATTTTTCAGTTTAATTTATTTTTGTGTTACTGTTCATTTGCTAATTTTTACATTAATTAGCTATTTTATTTAACTTTTTAAATATCTGTTTTTGTCTTTTAGCGGCAAAATCCAATATTTTTTGTGGAAACCTTGGTTTCCGGATCTTTTAAGCTACTAGGAATGATCATTGTTCATATGATTAAACAATCAAAGCGGAATTAGAACAACAATCATTAACAAGGTGTTTAGGCACGAATAACATGAATTAAAACACAATTGGATTGTTCATTATATTAATAACAAACAATCACTAGGTGTGTGTACATTGAATCCCACACCTAGTCGACACACACTTTAGGTTTACATTGTATATGAATTGATTGAATAAAACCTAAAACTCTTGTTCCTTTTATAGTGGAAGGAACAGAATCTACAAGAGATAAAATCAAATAAACAACTAAATATTCTATTTCTATAGATATATACTGAATATATTATTTAGAATATATCCAATATATTCTGTAAATAGAATTCTCCATCAAATCCATCAGCATTGACTTTTGTTGACTGCGTTTGACTTTTGTTGACTTCTGTCAACGCCTACATTGCTCTTGTCAACGTCTATATTACTCTTGTCAACGCTTGAGTAAATGTCCTTCGATTTTGAGTTTCTGCCACATCAACTTTTTGACCCAACAATCTTCCCCTAGTTGATAGTGGCAAAACTCTATGTGTATCTCTTGTAAGTTGTACATGATCTTCAAGTTGCTTCCCCTCAAGTGTAGCATGTATTTCTTCCCCTTTTTGTCACATCAACAAGGAAGTAAACAATGTTGCAATCTCTGAAGATTCTCCATATGTAGGCTCTATGTAATGATCTTGAAGAACAATTAATATAATATTTTTGATGTAGAAGTAGAATAACCCAACCTTGTGTTCCATGTCTTGTACTATCCATGTGACTAAGAACTTATACTCATGGAGCTAAGTATAAGTAGACCTCGATATCTTGTCAATATTCTCATCCTTTGTGAGACACTGAGCACGATAATGTAACTCCTTCAAGTGTTATGACAAGCCTTCATCGCCAATCATGTAAAGCACGAACAAGTTACCTTTAAAGTCTATGACTGGGAGTGCATGACTTTAAGATATGATAGAACACAAACTCGCGAAAATCTTCTTCAATCATCAAACTTACCACAAGAATTCTTCCCCTTAAGCTAACACCTCTTCATGAAGACCATCATTACCTCATGAATTGTTGCTAACTCGCTTTAAGATCATTAATTCCATTTAAAGATATCCGAGCCATAAATATCAACATGATATTCTGAATTAAAACGGAGATTCCATGTACCTTCGTGTGTAAATACCACCTTTTTGTGTGCTCAAAACGTCCAATTTTCTCAAACAGCAGCAATCATTATGTTGTCCAACATCCTCTTCTGTCCAATATCTTTGGCAGATGTATTGTCCGATATCAGACAATACCTATCAGCGTTGAAGTTCATATATCGGACGACACTGTCAATGCTATCAGCGTTGACTTATTCTGTCAGCGTCAAAATTCCAAATGTCAGCGCCAACCATAAACCTTGTCAGCGTCCATTCTTATCAGCATCTAAACTACGACCATCAACGTCTTGGGCTTTGTCAGTGGCTAAAAATATGATATAACATTGACTTAAAAGTATTTGTTATCCTTGTATGTCTTCAACCCATATAACTCAGCCCATGTAACCATCGCAATTTACAAAAGATAAATCAAAATATAACTCCCTGATATTTAGACGATCAAAATATGGAAGATATCTTGAAACCCTAAAAATCAGTAAGCGAATATCTTACTCTTAAACATATCCCACGTCAAATATAGCATGTAGAATATACCTTCCTTTATCTTTTGGCCTTTTCTTATAGCAGAAAAATACGAACATTGATGATCCATTAATTCTGATCCTTGATTCACATGCCATAATAAACCTTAGAATAACTCACGTATCTTATCTATCTTTTCTCATGCAGACAATCGTGTGAACACAGGTTGTTCCACCAATGAGAATCGAATGATTTAATCCTAGCTTTAACCTCACGTGAGTTTATCATGGACGAGCATGTAGAGGAACCAATTTCCACCAATCATGTAACTATCATCATGTGAACATAAACTTTTTCCTCCAATCACAATCTTCTTACCGTGTGAACACAATACTCCTTTGATGTGAACAATCTTACGTAACAGTCAATATGATACAAACCCTAAACGTATGCCCATGATCTGCTTCTTCCTTTACGTTCACAATGATCTGCTGATATATTACCCTGCTGATTCATTCAGGTCTAGGGTTCTTCGCATCAAACCCTCATCATAACAGACCTGAATCCCCCATAATTTGAAACCGAACAGTCATGATGAAGTATGTTCTTGCTGAAGTGTAAATCAACCTAGGGTTTGGGAAAAACCCTAAAAATCACGACTGTATCATATGAGGGTTTAGTGATTCGTGTTCTCGTTTTATCAAAAGCACCTGCTGCTATATCTTTGAACAAAAACACATCTTCCTTCCTGTGTAGATACGATCTAGAGTTTGTAGAAAACCCTTAAATCATGATTTTATGTGAAACAAGAAATCTGAAAATCACTCATCAGCCAACTTTGACGCCTAATAACTTTTGCCTGGGGATAAAACTTGACAATCCCTCCAGTGGATGTTTAGATATATGTATGTAGAACACACATATTAAATTTCGTGACGATCCAACGGTTCAATCAAAAGATATGACCTTCTGAATACTGATGCGCACACAAAAATGTCCAGAAAAACTCTATACGAATTTTTCTTCTTCTTCACGATATACGAACACCTTGTTGGTCCTAGCATCACGAGCCACGAGGCTCTGATACCAATTGTGGAAACCTTGGTTTCCGGATCTTTTAAGCTAATAGGAATGATCATTGTTCATATGATTAAATAATCAAAGCGAAATTAGAACAACAATCATTAACAAGGTGTTTAGGCACGAATAACATGAATTAAAACACAATTGGATTGTTTATTATATTAATAACAAACAATCACTAGGTGTGTGTACATTGAATCCCACACCTAGTCGACACAAACTTTAGGTTTACATTGTATATGAATTGATTGAATAAAACCTAAGACTCTTGTTCCTTTTATAGTGGAAGGAACAGAATCTACAAGAGATAAAATCAAATAAACAACTAAATATTTTATTTCTATAGATATATACTGAATATATTATTTAGAATATATCCAATAGATTCTGTAAATAAAATTCTCCATCAAATCCATCAGCGTTGACTTTTGTTGACTGCGTTTGACTTTTGTTGACTTCTGTCAACGCCTACATTGCTCTTGTCAACGTCTATATTACTCTTGTCAACGCTTGAGTAAATGTCCTTCGATTTTGAGTTTCTGCCACATCAACTTTTTGACCCAACATTTTTCAGTTTTAAAAATTTCCATAGATTAAGAAAAGTATTTTAAGATTTTTAGTTTAAAGATATTTTACTGTTCACTTTTTAATTATTTTTTATAATTAATTTAGCTTAATTAGGGTTTTAATATTAAACTGTTTTGTCTTTTAGTGCAAAATTTTACTTTTTTCAAACTTTTTCAGTTTTCTACTGTTCGTTAGCATAAAATAGGATTTTTCAAAAAGTCAAATTAATTTTAGCATTATTTTATTATTTTTAATCATTATTGTAGTTTAAAAATAGTTTTTAGTGTTTTAAAAATAGAAAAATAGTTTTGAAAATTTAGGAAAAATACTTTTTAGTCTTTAAATAATATAAGTAACTTATAATAAAATAATATTTTGGACATTTGGTTAATTATATTTAATTTTAGGGCTTTAATTAGCATTTAAAATTGAATATTTAATTAATAAAAGGTTTTAAAATATATTTGTTGAATTTTTATTCTTATTTATATTATTTTAGACTTAGTTTAGTCTTTTAATTAATTTTTAGTTTTAATTTTTAATTTTGTCGCGTTTTACGTATTTACGTTCGCGTTTTACGTCAACGTCGTAGTTTAATCGTAATCGTAACTCGTCTTTACTTTTTCTCTCTTCAAGCCAAAAACGTCACTAATCCAAACTTGATTTCATATATATTGGCACATTAATACACACACCTCCTTCGAGAACGAACCCGCATTTATTCGTTTTTACGTTTTTCCTAAATCGTAAGACTTAATACTTGCCGCACTAATACGTTGTTTTCCTAAACGCGTATTTCTACACATATCATTTTGGCGCCGCTGCCAGGGACTTGTTTAGTGTGCCATTATTATTAGTATCGTGTTTGTGTGAGTAGTGCGTTTTTGCTTTTCAATTTTTGGAAAGCGTATATAACGTACATACTCATTTTTGTTATTTTTCCTTAATATATTATAATATCCAAATAAATCGTGTTTAATTTTCCTAAATTAAACATAAATCAATCTTTACTATATTGTAGATATATTGGTTTTCGTTTTTATTGTGAATATATTATTACTATATTGTATCTACGTAAGAACAATAAAAATACAAGTACTCCAAAAGCGTGAAAACGCAACCTTGATTCGGGATTTCATCACTCGATCATTGTATTCGAATCTAAAGCAAAAGTTTAAAGGAAAAATAGATAAATACTTTCGTGAGGCTTAATTTCAATTAACACAAACTATAAGGTGGGTATAAGGCGGTTGTATTTCACGACCTAAAGGAAAAAGGCTCTTAAGTGCTTCGCGCCGCCTCGTTTCCTCCGCTTGCTTGTGCGTGTTTTGAGAAAGAGAGCTAATCGAGGGTTTGCCGCCCAAGTATTATCTACGTATACTATATTTGCTTGTGTTTTCAAGAGTAAACCCTCTTGAACGTTTTGGTGTTCCACCAACGTTCTAAAGTCATCGAAGGCGTTCACTCCACGTGATCGTTTTCATTCTTTGAGGCTCCTTTAATCGAGAAAGTCGATTCGAGGAGAGATTTGTAGATTTGTGTCTACGTAATACAACAAAAATCCAAAAAAATTTAAAAACAATCAAAAACCAAAAAAAATTGAAAAAATCAAAAAACCGCAAAAAGAATCTTCTTTGCTACCACCCATTCTACGCTTAGTGCATGCGCACTCGATCGAATGATTATTCCAATTCTAGCGAAGCTTCGAATCGACGCAATCGTAATCGAAGGAATCGACGACGTATACGAAAATTAGAAACCGACGTTCCTAATATCGTTGTTGAAGAAACCGTAGAGGAGATGGCCGACAATCGTTCGATGATGGAATTGCTCCAAGCGCCCACCGAGGGGTATGGAGACGCGATCGTAATTCCCGCTATCGAAGCGGAGAATTTTGAGATTAAGAGCGGAATGCTTTCGTTAATCCAAGCTACGAATTTTCGAGGTCGTGAAGCCGATAATCCTCACGACCATATTCGGAATTTTGATCGTCTTTTGGCCACGAGCAAGTTTAAGAATGTCGACACCGATGTCGTCAAGCTTATTCTTTTTCCGTACTTGCTCGATGGTGCCGCCAAGGATTGGTACGAGAAAGAGCCACCTAATTCCATTACTACGTGGAAGGATCTCGTTTCCAAGTTCGTTAATTATTTTTCCCAACCGTCTAAGACGACGTTTTTCAAGAATGAAATTACGAAATTTGAGCAAAAACCGCATGAATCTTTTAGAGACGCATGGGATCGTTTTAAGGAATTGCTTAGGCAATGTCCTCACCATGGTTTTTCGGAGTTGCACCAAATCGATACGTCTTACAACGGTCTTAATTTTCAAGAACAAGACTCGTTGAATTCCGCCGCCGGTGGCAACTTTTTGTGTAAGACTCCGAAAGATGCATTGATAATTATCGAAAACCGATCCAAGGTTTACCAACTCCGCAACGCACCGAGTGTTGCCAATGTCGCCAATGTTAGTAGTTCTAATCGCGACATTGAGAGAGTTGATGCGAAAGTCGGCAAGTTGACGAATGTGTTTACGTCTTTTCTCGTTGAGATGCAAAAGAAAGACGCTCCCGCTACGGTGAAAGCGGTTGAGGTTTCGTGTACGTTTTGTGGTGGACCTCATAATTATTACGAGTGTGCGGCTACGGATGGCCAAACGACGAATGTGAGTGCGTTAAATGGAAACAACAATTTTCAAAATCAAAATAACGCGGGTCCATCACAACAAGGCAATTATAACCAAGGCAACTATTTTCAAAATCGTAACAATTTTCAAGGAAATAATCAACAAGGAAATTTTTCGAATCAAAATCAAGGAGGTTATAATCAAGGTCGTAATATAACTTGGCAAAATCGAGACAATAACCAAAACTCGAATTTTTCAAACAACAACAATCAAGGCAACAATTTTTCAAGTGGTAATCAAGGAAATTTTCAAAGAAACAATCAAAACCAAGGGAACTTTATTTCAAATCAAAATAGTTCGTCAAACGATTTTCAAAACTACATGAAAACGAATGAGGCTACTATGAGACGATTAGAGGGAGAAATTGGTACTTTGAAAAACGACTTTTCTAATACATTGAAATTGCAAAACACGAAGATTGAGCAAGGAAAAATTGACATTAAAAAGATGTTTTCGGCCATAATGAACAAGTCCTCGGGTGCGCCATCGAGTTCGTTACCTAGTGACACCGTTGTAAATCCGAAGGAACAATGCAAAGCCGCCTCGTCTCGTGAGAAAGGTCGTGTGATTACCCCTAACCTTGAAGGATTTCGATTTGTTCCTTCTTCTCAACCCTCGACTTCTAAGACGTCTTCTTGTTCTAAAGTCGATGGGGTGAACGTGGCGACCAAGGAAAAGAGTGCACACCCTCGTGTACCTCAAATTCCATCCACGGTTCAAAAAGAGAGCTTTGTCGACCTTACCAAAGTAACCCTTGAAGAAACTTGTGCATCGATCCTTCTTAAAAAACCCAAAAGGCGTATGCCGAGAAAGGAAAAGGATTCGGGCCAATTTCTACTACCTTGTGATTTTTCCGAGATTGAGGGATGTTTAGCCCTTGCCGATTTAGGTGCTAGCATCAATCTCATGCCTCATTCTCTTTGGAAATTGATGAGATTGCCTTCACTTACCCCCACGAACATGACAATCGAGCTTGCAAATTGTACGCCTTTAATACCAATTGGAATAGCCGAGGATGTCTATGTTAGGATTGGAAAGTTTGTTTTTCCCACGGATTTCGTTATATCTGATTACGAGTGTGACCCTAAATGTCCCATTATTTTAGGCCGACCATTCTTATCGACGGCTAGAACCGTAATCGACGTTCACGAGGGGAGACTTACTATGAGATATGGGGATGAGAAAATAGACTTTTTCGCGAGAAAATCCCAAGGGTTTAATGAGAATGAAAAAACCGAGGTTTCAAAACCTAATGATTCAAATCCTAATGATTTCAAAATGTTCACTTTAGCGGAAAGAATGAAGCTTGATGCATGTTTTGAAAGAATTAATAAAAACGGTTTTTAAGATGATGATTTTAATGATAAAGAATACGTGTACCTAATTCAAAAGGGTATGAGTAAATTTATGGATGAAAACTCACTTTGGGATGTTTTTAGCGAAACAAGTGAACCACCAATTCCGAAGGGCGACGTTAGTGCCATCACGACAACGACCAAAATGGGCTCGTCTTCACCACCTTCGAAGGACCACGTCTTTGAGGCTTCAACTTCTAACTCCATCGAAGTGCCTCCTTTGCCTAGCCCAACACCCGTTGAGGCTAAAGGGTTTATCGACATCGATCCTCTCGTCTTAGAAAAGTCACCTAAGCATAGTCATTCGACTTGTAAGGCCATGGTTGTGAGTGCTCACATCGACTCTTTCTTTGACGATGACGATGGCGATTTTGCCGAGATTGATCACGTACTTCGAAATCCACATGCAATTTTTGATTCTCCTAAGAAGAAACATGTGAAGTACGATGATTATGAGTTTGATCCCGAGATTGAGGAAATCATTGAATGAGTGCTAGCTCTTATGCCTTCACTTCCACCTACGAGTGAGGTCGATCTTTCCAAAATCGAGGATGAACTAAATGAGTTGGAACGTCTTATTTTTGATGACGAACCAACTCATGTGACCACCAAAAATCCAATTCTCGAGGAGTTACCTAATCAACACTCCTCATTTGAGAATGACGTTTACCACATTCGTGAGGATCTAACTTATCAACGATCCCCACAAAAGAATGATGGTTTCGTGCTTGATCGTGATCTTTTCGAGAGAGTTTCTAAGATACTCAAGGAGGGGAATGACAAACCGTGGTTTGACAAGCCTATCTTTGATGAAGAAATCGATGAGATCGACGTTCATGAGGATGACGAGTATGTTGACCCCGAGGGGGCGGTGTTCTTTATTGACAAACGTTTTGAGAACTTATATAATCCACCACCCCCTAACCGCGACTTAAATGTGAGGATTTTTAGCGCGACTAATTTTGAATTTGACACACCAAATATTTTCGACATTATTCAATCGGGTTTTCGTAAAGAGTTTTTAAACGATGAAAAGGGAAAGGATTTTAAAAATGTTTTAAAAGAATTTTCTACATGTTTAACTCCGTCATCACCGCGTTCTATGAGTGCTACCACCTCGTCTATTCCTTTTGACGATGGTGTGTGTGGTTTTAGTGTGGGGGAAGCCCCAAATGTTCCCTCACATTTCTCCACCGAGGACGAGATTTACGATCCTGGAATTGCTTGTAAAGGGAAATCTCGGTCTTCCACCGATGCAATAAATGGAAAATCTTTTCATTTGCTTGGTGTGAGTCTACCTCGAGTAGCTCATATGTTTGACTTACTCATTGCCCCACCTTTCTACTTCTCATCTCTTTTCTTCTACCCCATTGGGGTTTGTGTTGAAGTAGCGTTGTTTCGTCTTTCATCCGAAAACGAAGACGCTATCTTTGACCCCGGTATTCGTATATCGGGTTTTTAAAGTACTCCATGTACTTTTGGGCCTTGTTTATCATGTAAGCCCCACCAAAAATGACCATTCCAAGATTATCCCTAAATTATCACATTTGTGGGGATTCGAGTCGAGCTTTTGACTCGGTTATCAAAAACAAGGTGCCTCGTGGGGTATTCTCATGCTTATCCTTGTAAATATTATCGCTTTCTTAGTTAATGTAACGAGGGGACTTGTGCTCTTCCTACCTTTGTTCCGTGGTTGTTTGTGATTGTGATTTATTAGGTTCATCGTCATCATTGAAGCCTCTCGTGTTCGTTTTACGGATCACTCGAGCTTCGATCGTTGCCCTTGGAGATTCCGATATCCGATGATATCCTTTTATGTTCTAACGTTTATCTTATTAGCATAATTCATAAACGGCTTTTAGGTTATTCGTTTTACCCTTTCCATGCTCGAGATTAAGCATTCGACTTCGTCTCTAGTATGGGGGTGTTTTCACCCCTAGACTCGAAACATTGAGGACAATGTTTAGTTTTAGTATGGGGGTGAGTAGATACTTCACCTTGCTTACGTCACAACGCAATCCAATATTCATCTTTTTGTTATCGTTTTATGCAAAATAAGGCTAAAAATGGCCAAAATTTTAAATTTTTTCTTGTTTTTCATAAGTGTTTAAGACACGAATGTAGGTTTCCCGATGGTGAGAATAAGAGTAATTTTTGACTCGACCGTGCGTGTTGAGCACTTAGCTTCGATTCCTTAACTTTTTAGGCTAAGTCTCTTAAATGAGCACGAGAAATGATAGAGTTAGTTATAAGTCTCGTAATCTTTCACGATCTCATGTGTAGTAATTATTAGCTTATTCTCCCCACGCTTTTGATAATAAATTGTTAATAAATATTGATTTAGCGGTTTAGTCACTATTGTTGGTTTCTAATTTGTTTTAGTAGCTTTCATGTAATTAAATTGGGAAAACATTAAGGTATCGCCAGCGTCACAGTTTTGAAGTATTGGCACCCGAATAATCGAAAGCTTCACCTAATAATAAGATTTCAAGTGCTCACCTAAATTAAGCAAAAATTTGAAGCTCACAAGGCCGAAAAATCTATGCCCAAATTGAAAGTGAATCAAGCCTTAATCTTTGAAGCTTTAAAGATCCAAAATTCGCTTTAGCGTGAGGATATACGTCTTTGGCTAATAAAACCACCGATGAGGCGGATAATAAAAGACAAGGCAAGACCGAAGTCATAATAAAAGCTTCATGGCGAAGTTGAATAAAAGATGGAGGTAAACCAAAGATAATAAGGCCCTTCCGTTAGGGGGCATATAAAAGTCTTGGTAATAAGTCTCATGTTCAAAACCGTTATAAAACCGTGTTTATCGATCCTTCTTGCTGACTTAATTTTTTGACATCGTTGTCTATTAGGATGAATTATTAATTTAATGATTTTGGTTACACCGTTAAAACTCTATTTTTAGACTTAATCTTTATTCACGCATAAGTCAATGATGTATCCTCGTGATCATTAAGACAAAATAAAATATAAGAGATACCAAGTAGGAATAAGGGAGTTTATGTTCGTAATTAACACTCATGAGATATGAATGTGTTGCTAACTTATAATAACAATGATCTCGTTATACGCTTAGCATGGAATTGGGTGAAAATCGAGGACGACGAAATTATTTCTAACGAAGCATTCACGTGTTCTTGTTCTATGATCCTAAAAGTCACGTTCTCGTGATGAAAACAATACATTATGTCTAAAACACGTGTAGAAGTTTATTTAAATTTATGTCTTGAATAAAAGTCGTCATAAAATGAATTTTGGAAGTGCTATGATACTTAATTCTAGCATTGCGTGGGGACACGGCAATGGTTTAGTATGAGGGAGTGATGAGACTGTATTTATACATAGTCTCATCGTCCAAATCGGGCTTAAAAAGCTTAAAATATCATCAAAATACCAAAAAATATGCTTGTATTTGTTCATTGTGTATTTCAGGTACGGATATCGTGAATTCACCAAAAGATCAAAGGAATCAAGCAAAAACAAACACGGGAAACGAAGCCGCACAAGGAACCGGGCCCAAGTTTGGAATTTACAAAAATGACCTTGAAGTTTTGAAGATTGACAACTTTGGTCCCTCTACTTTGGAAGATTTGTCATATTATACCCTTTTGAACACTCTATTTACACATTGGGTCCCAAATATTTCAAGTATTTACATTATTGGCCCTTGGAATGAAGTCAAATTGCATTAAAGGTCCTTATTATAAAGTTTGGAAAATGCCTTGTGCCATTTTCAGCAACCTGCCCAAACTTTTAATAAAGGTAGTACAAGTTTTTGGATGTTCAAGTTAAAGTGACAAAAGAAAGGGAGTCCAGGGGGTGAAACTGCCTAGACATGAAACTCTCACCAGCCAACCCCTATTTGACACGTCACCCACTTCAACCCCTCACCCACTCACAGTTTGCCACCTCAACAAACCCCCTCCATGTCATCTTCCACCACCCCATTTTAATAACAGGTTTAAATTAAACTTGTTTAATTTAAGTTTTTGGTAGTAAACAAGTTTTTAAAACGAAAAAAAAGATTAAGCAACCCTGTTCATCCTCTCTTAACCCCAAGAACCCTAATCCTAAAACCCACAAATCAAAGGGGTTTGACCCAATTATATCCAGAATGGTGATTGACCTTGGCCTAATCAAAACCCACATCTTCAACCACTCACCCACTCACTCCTTGGGCCCTACTCGTGCTCCCCTGCCACCCCCAAAATAGCAAAATGAGCATCTTGACAGAAATCAAACGGCTATGACTTATTCCTTGGTCCCAAAGTTGAGATGAACGTCCCTGATCATCCAACACAGCCTGGCATCTTCACATGACTCCACCAAGATCACATGATCCGAATTTGACCAAGACTTGAAGACTTCAAGGGCATTTAGGGTTTTTCAGTTAGCTAGGGTTTTTAGACTAGAATGTTCATCTCCATTGTATAAATATGGACGTTTGTGTCCATATTCATTTGTTCCAGAATTTCTTTGTAAAATTTTATTTATTAATGAAAATGAAGTCTAATCTTTTGCAAGAAACCTGAGTTCCATTTTTACTGCTTACTTAGTTAAAATTTCATTTTTTGCAAATTAGTTTAAAGGGTTCAAAAGTTTTCAGTTTGCAAATCATTTTCAGAAAAATTCGTTTTTCTTGAAGTTTTGACAAAAGTTTTCATAGCTTGAATCCAAGGACTAACTAAAGTGAAAGTGGATGTTAGTTATTGGGTTAAGAACATGATAAGCTGTTGTTAAGTTTTTTTTTTCTAGTTTCAAAAGTGGTATTTAAAAAAAAAACTGGTTCCAAAATCTTCTTTTTCTTGTTTGAGCTTACTGTTTAAAAAGCCTTACCCAAAAGCTGCTTGACAACAGCTTTTGGTGAAGGATTTTTGGACTTGCATCTTCTTGGTTTGTGGTGTTGTGCAGGAACAAGGAAACAAGACCTCATACTCCATCCATTTCATTTCATTTTTTTTTTGTGAAGACATTGTTAAGCCTTGTGTCCCTTGTGGATTCCACCAACAGGCTCTCTCTACACTCCATAATCATTCATAAGATCTTACAAAACCCTCTTGGAAGGCATCAGCTTAGGTAAAAGGCTTGAACCCCATTTGGTTGTTTTTGTGAGTTTTCTATGTGAATTCTATGTGATTTCTGAGAAACCTGTCTAAATGTTAGTTTTTCTGTTTATTTATGCTTCTTGGGTAATGTTGTGCATGTTTTAGTTGATTAGAATCAGTTTGGTTAAGAATTGAATGCTAGTTCTTTGTTAAAATTAGTTTTTAAAAAATAAGGGGGTGTTTGGGTTAAGGGGTTTGATAGATTTAAGTTACACTAAATCTGTTAAAAAGGCTTCTCACACATTCTCTTTGGTCAAGTTAGGTTAAGGTTAGAAGTTGTTAGTAGTTTGGTTAAGTTTTAAGTAGATTGCATGTTAAAAACTTGGGCAATATAGCATAAAAATCAGAAGTCTAGTATTCTACCTTGTTTTTGAAGTTTTTTGTGCATCAAGGTCTTGGATTCTGTTAGAAACTAAGTAATCTAGGAGTGTTAATCTGTTAAGCATAGCTTGGTTGTCATTTGTGCAAGTTTGTTGCCTTTGAAATTCGTCCTAGAACCACTTGCACCAGTCACTGTTCACAGACCCCATAGGAGCCTTTACAGTAACTGTATAAGTGGATCTAAGTGTGATCTTTGTGTTTGAGTGCTTTTTTTTCCTGTTTATCTTGACTCCCCACACTCCACTGAGTGTGGGGGTGCCCTTGTATCCAAGCAAAAACAAGAATCAAACAAGTTGCAATCAAAAACGTGCTCATACCTATTTTTAACACTAGCAGTGGGAACTCCATTACCCCTGCTAGTTTATTTGTTTGTACTGCCTAGCTAACTGACAAAAACACACAAGGTGTCACTATCAGATTCTCCAAAATTTGTCTTTAGTGAACTTTTTTAGGTTTTAGGTTTTCAAATTAGTGTCATTATTTTTCTTATATAATTTTTGATTTTTCAGTTTAATTTATTTTTGTGTTACTGTTCATTTGCTAATTTTTACATTAATTAGCTATTTTATTTAACTTTTTAAATATCTGTTTTTGTCTTTTAGTGGCAAAATCCAATATTTTTCAATTTTAAAAATTTTCATAGATTAAGAAAAATATTTTAAGTTTTTTAGTTTAAAAATATTTTACTGTTCACTTTTTAATTATTTTTTATAATTAATTTAGCTTAATTAGGGTTTTAATATTAAACTGTTTTGTCTTTTAGTGCAAAATTTTACTTTTTTCAAACTTTTTCAATTTTCTACTATTCTTTAGCATAAAATAGGATTTTTCAAATAGTCAAATTAATTTTAGCATTATTTTATTATTTTTAATCATTATTGTAGTTTAAAAATAGTTTTTAGTGTTTTAAAAATAGAAAAATAGTTTTGAAAATTTAGGAAAAATACTTTTTAGTCTTTAAATAATATAAGTAACTTATTAGTTCAATAAAATAATATTTTGGACATTTGTTAATTATATTTAATTTTAGGGCTTTAATTAGCATTTAAAATTGAATATTTAATTAATAAAAGGTTTTAAAATATATTTGTTGAATTTTTATTCTTATTTATATTATTTTAGACTTAGTTTAATCTTTTAAATCAAGATGGCTCCTCTCGATCTTGTGATGCCTTCGGCCCAAAATTCTCCAGATAGCTGCTTTTACTTTTATATTAGTCAAGGGAAAGCTTATGAACGGTTCCGAAATGACACGCTATTCCGTCTCATCCTTTCGCCCCGGATGGTAGGAATAAGATAAAGGAGGAGGAATTTTTTGACTTCAACCGAGGAAGACTCGCACCCGCGTCTTTGTTTGAATCACTGACAGTTCGGGCAGACCCGCAGGACTGGAATTCTGAAAAGAAGGAATGTCTGGCTTTTCCTATTCTAGTGCAGGTTCTTGCTCGGTATAAATCGCTTCACTTTGAGTGGGCTTGTCCCGCGCCTTGACAAGGCTGTTGCCCCTCCTTCCACCCGTAGAGAGAGCCGGAGTTAGGCCTTTGTATGACGGATTGATTGATAGTAGGATCAATGATGTTTAGTTTCATTCAGGATCGACATGCCCCAGGTTTGAAGAATTCGATGACTGGCCTTCGCTGCAAAAGATCCCGGAATTGGTCGATTCGGAATCGGCTGGAATGAAGAATGCCCTACATTTTCTTTGTAGTTTATCACAAAGGTGTTATCTCCTACCAGATCAGAGACTGAAACCTGTGCGGGGGTAGGGGCGGATGTAGCCAAGTGGATCAAGGCAGTGGATTGTGAATCCACAATTTTTAGTTTTAATTTTTAATTTTGTCGCGTTTTACGTATTTACGTTCGCGTTTTACATCAACGTCGTAGTTTAATCGTAATCGTAACTCGTCTTTACTTTTTCTCTCTTTAAACCAAAAACGTCACTAATCCCAACTTGATTTCATATATATTGGCACATTAATACACACGCCTCCTTCGAGAACGAACCCGCATTTATTCGGTTTTACGTTTTTCCTAAATCGTAAGACTTAATACTTGCCGCACTAATACGTTGTTTTCCTAAACGCGTATTTCTACACCTATCACTTATCAAATACCAAACTTTTATAAAACACAAAGGGAAATCACAAATTTTTAGAAAATCTAACTTTTATTTAATAAAAAGGAATTACAAAGATTTAAAGCTAAAATCTGGAACAAGGGACTCTCACAAGTTGAGATCTCCTTATATAGGACTAGTAGAAGATTCTAGAATGCTAACATACATGAAAACCCTAGCTATGAATTTCCAGGAATGCCCTTGAGTGCTTGATGTTTGTGAGCTGTCCAAATGCATCAAAACCGTTCATTTTAGCTTTGGGGTTAAGCATTGAGTCTTGGCTGTTGATTTGGCCACGTGTATTGCCTTGGAGAGTAAGTTGTGATGTGATTGGGTGACGGGTTGGATGGTAGGGTCCATTGGTGAGTGGAGAAGAAGGATTTAATGTTGGGATGGGTTTCAAGTGAGGTGAATCACACGGGGGAACAACAAATTTCATTTTACCCTTTGTTGGTAAAAAGTAAAATCTGGGTTCATACATGCTACAGTAACAACCTTTGATCCGTTTTTAGGGGAAGGTTAATGTTTGGCGCGTGTTTAGGAGTTTAAACTTCTAAACTTGGCAGCCTAGGTCCTTGTCTTTTGGGAAAAGATGCAAATGAAGTTTTTCAGCCTTAAAAACGTGTTTCCTTCACATTTGAAGTTTCTTTTTTTATACTTTTGCCCCAAAACTTTGGCAAAAGTATTTTAAGGGTTATTTTTGCCATTTTTCCATAATTCAAGGGCTGATCTTGGACATTCTTGATCTTCAAAGGTCTTCATTGGTTCTTTGACTTTATGAGGGACCATAATTGACAAATTAGAATTGATGAGGGACTAATCTTGACAAATCTTCCAAGTTGAAGGACCATTTTATAATTTTGACAAACTTAAGGGACCAAACTTGTAATTATGAATATACAAGGGTTAAGTGTCATTTCTTCATATTTTGAGGATCAATCTTGTACATCTTCAAGTCTTCAAGGATTTATCTTGGTTAATTCATGAACTAGGGCCCGGTTCTTTGTACAGCTTCGTTTCTCGTGTCCGTTTTTCCTTGTTTCTTGTGATCTTTTGTCTTTTTCACGATATCCATACCTAAAACACACAAGTAAATAAACACAAGCATATATATGGTATTTTATGACATTTTAACGCATTTAAAGCCCGAAAAGAACGATGAGATCATGTACAAATGCCATCTCATCACGTACTGGGCCTTGAAGTGGGCCAATTTTGACATCAACAAAGCCGGTGATCTTCGAAAGATTCAACTCAACGAGCTAAATGAACTGAGGAATGAATCTTATGATAACTCATTGATCTACAAGGAGAAAACCAAGATCATTCATGATTCAAGGATTAAGAACCGAGAGTTTCACGTTGGTGATCAAGTTTTACTCTTTAACTCTAGGTTGAAGATTTTCTCGGGCAAGCTGAAGAGCCGTTGGTCTGGTCCATTCACCATCGCCAAAGTCTTCCCTTATGGCACCATTGAGCTTTCTCAGCCAAATGGGCCTAATTTTAAAGTGAATGGCCAGCGTGTGAAGTTGTATTTTGGTGAGGACATCTCTCATGAGATGATTCCATCCCTCACCTTGTTTCCCTTGAATTAGTTCTGGGTCGAGTCAGGCTCGTGACTCGGTTATCAAAAACAAGCGCTTCTCGGGAGGCAACCCGTTGATCTATCCTTTACCGTTTTCATAATAAGTGTAGGGGGAGCCCCGTATGTGTTTGTTGTCTTGTTTCTTATGGTGTGCAGGGATTAAAGCTTCAAAGATCCATTCTCGATGACTTTTGACGAACCGTGATCCCGTGTACCCGTCTTCCAAGTTCTATCCTAAACTTTCGTGATTCAATAGTTCATATCTTATATGTTCACATTCAAATCACTATAGTTGTCCTTTCCTTAGCAAGATTTAAACAACGTGAACAATGTCTTAAGTATAGGGGAGTTTACTCCCACATGCTTAAACATTAAGGACAATGTTTACATTAAGTGTAGGGGGGACTTCTATCGAATTAAGTGGGCTTTTCCATTAATTTCTCCTCATTTTAACCGGAAAATTTGATTTTTCGACATTTTTCAAAAATTTTAATCTATTTTGGCCTATTTGTATAGTAGTATTTTCCTTTGCTATCGTTGTTTATCTTCTTTGCTAAAATAAAATTTTGAATAAAGTGGTTTTAATTTTTCAACGTTATGAATCTTTTGACTCAACCCGAGTTTACTTATCTAAGTTTACTCTAGCTAGTATCCTTAACGTGTTTAAGTCAAGTTTTGCTAGGCTTTTATATAGGGTACTTTAAAACACGAAAGTCTTAAGTTTTACGGGTTAAGAACAATAACTTTTCGTAAGTTCCTATAATTGATCCTAGAAATTCGTTTATCAAGGGAACTTTAAAATGCAAATTCTAAACTTGAAAAAGTCTAAGAAGATGCAAGAACCTATAGACGACTTGAAAACCCAAAACTTTGATTCAATTGGCTAAGCATCCACGAGTCTCATTCCTTGAGATTTAAAATTGTGGAGAACGAGAGATGATAGAGTCAATTATAAGTTTGGTATCCTTTCATGAATTTATGTGAGTTGATTATTAGTTTTTTCTCCCATCGCTTGTTAATAAATTTAATTGCAATAAATAAGGTCGTACGATTTGAAAAGTTACTTAGCTTTTAGCCCAAGATCGTTTAAAAGTTGCTCGGTATTAATTAGAGTTCATAGCCAAGGCATAACTTATTGAAGCGGGATGCGAAGATTGGCGAGTCCGAAAAGGCCCTAACAAGGCATGAGGGCTACATTTTGTTTCTAAAGATCCCAGGTGATGTGAAGAATCATTTATCAAAAATCAATATGAAGGATCGAGACACACGACGAAAAGCAAATACTCCCCTAAAGATCATGTAGAAGTCTATCCAAAAAGACCCTAGCAAGGCATGAGGATAAATAGATCCAAGTCCTAAAAGGAGGCGGATCGTTGTATATCAAAGTCCAAATTAAAGATTGGAGAAAAATGAAGAAGTCGTGGTCCAAGTATGAAGAATCTCTCAAAAACTTCAAGTGAAGAAATTCCTATTATGAAGAGAAGACCATAATTTCAATAACGTCTCTCAAGATTCGAAGTATGAAGTCGCTGCCAAATACCGGTCCGAGAAAGGTCTCAAATCGTGAAGCGAGTTATGCCAAGATATGAACTTTAAGAGGTCCCGAGAAGCAGTTTTAAAAGATTTTGTCCTCTAGCTAACTATTGATTAAATCGTCCCACTTTATTTTCGGCCTAAATAAACTATCGAAATAAGTCAAACAATGCATCCTCGTGATCATTCAAGACAATCATAAAATATAAGAGAGACACCTAGGAATAAGGGAGTCTAAGTGAATAATTGGGCCACATGAGTTCATTTTAGTTTGCTAACTTATAATAACAATGATCTCGTGTTTAAGCTTGGTATGGGGAACGTGAAACTTGAGGATGATGAACATTCATGACAACCAAAACCCCAATGTAAGTCTTTGATTTCTTTACTTATTTTGTACATATTTCTATCTTTTTAATTTCCTTAAAGTTTAGTATTTAATAAAGGCCAAGGTGGGTTATCTATGATAAGAAATGTAATATGTGCTTTGAAATTAAGGCATTGCATGAGGGCATTGCAATGGTCAAGTGTAGGGGATTTAATAAGTGTGAAAATACTTATCCTTTTACCATTTATTTCCAATAATAACAAGACCAAAACGTGTATTTTATGTCGTAAAAGTCGGAATTATGCGTGGTTTGTGTTTTTTATTGTGTTTCGGGATAAAAATATGAAAAAGGAAGAAAACACGGGCTTTTATCGAAGAAAAAGACAAGAGACGAAGTCAAAAGATCAAAAGTGCAAGAAGAACGGAAGTCCAAGGCCTATTCTGAAGATTTATCGAAGAAAAAGTCTAAAGACGGAAGTTTAATGAAGTCGAAGAACTCAAGTCTAATAGAAGAAGAAAATTATATGACAAGTTCAATTTATATCGACTAATCCCGAGACAAAGTCGAGAAAGACGAGAAATTAAAAGACGAGAAAGAGAAAGAAAGAAGGAAGAAACATACCTCCCCACCTCCTATATATACCCTCCTAATGACACATTAGGAGTGTGTTAGTTAATTTAGCTAGTTTTATTTTTCTTTCTTTAGTTTTGTTTTTAGAGAGAGAAAGTGTTTAACTTTCTCTCACTATAACTTCATCTTTTCTTTCCTTTCATGTCTAAGCTTTAATTCAATCTTGTATTTTGAAATCTTTAATCTACAAGTTCAAGTTTAATCTTTTCATCTTTAATCTTCTTCTACCTTTCTTGATTTTTATTTGTTTTTTATTCGTGATATCTTGATGTTTATGAGATCAAAAAGTTTATCTTTTGGTTTCTATATAAGTTTTATACGGATTAAGCTTTGAGCTTATCATGCTTATTGGCTTATTTTGTGTTTAGCTTATTTACTTTTTAAGTTTTCTAGAAAGTTCGTCTTTTTAATAAGTTTGTTTTAAAAGGTTGCTTATTTGGAGTTTTGAAAGTTCTTATTTGTGCTTATTTAGTTATTTTCTTTAAAAATTTGGTTAAGTTTTGGATAGTGCTTATTCAGAAAAGGGAGCTTATTGGTGGCTTATTACGTTTTTCAAAGCTGTCGGAAAAGGGTTTGTGATTCCGACGCTACATTCCGATTGCAGACCATCGGAATAGGGTTTGTGATTCCGACGGGGATTCCGGTCTGGATTTCGACGTGTTTGTTTTAACATTTTGATCTTTATTTCGACCAACATTCCGACTGTTGTTTTGTGTGAAATTCCGATAGGTTGTTTTCCGACGGGAACATTCCGATAGGATTTCCTTTTACATATTCCGACGAATTATTCCGATAGATTTTCATGGTTTTTATTCCGATGCTTTCATTCCGCCCATATTCCGATGATATTTCGACTGAATTTATTCCGATGGGTTGAGTTTTTGTTTTTATAAAGTTTTAAGTTTCAAACGTAAGTCTTTTCCCAAATTTTTACTTAGTGTTGTTTTTAAACAAGTTTTGTCTTAGTTTAATTTTACCTTATTCTATCTTTAAAATTTACTTTTAACTAGTTTTTAATCACTTTAATCCTTTTGCTATTTTTTTTAAGCCATTATTCCTAGTTTGTTTAACTTGTCATTTTATTAGAAATAGATAATATCAAGCTCCCCCTTTTAGTGACCATTACCGACTATTCCACCATTAACCGTGATCAATTCGATTAGATACCGAGAACGATATCGAGTACACAAATGTTAAGCAAAAAGTCATGTATCAAGGACACACACCGACAGGATGATGCCAATTGCATTGATCACACTTAGGTAGATTCCCAGTATAACCTCGTCTGCTAGTAGGAGTAGGAGGAGAAATAGGAGCAGCAAGAGTAACAGGAGCAACAGGAGTAACAAGAGCTTATGAATAGCAGGATCAGCTGCATACATGGTTGCTGACTCTTGTCTCTTATTGGCTTGTCGGTTATTGTTCATGTTGGAGTTTCTATTGTTGCCTCAGTTGTTGTTACGGTTATTGCGCTGGTTATTTACTTGATTGTTTCCTTTATTATCCTCCCATTTCCGCTTGTTATCAGCATTTGACTTAGCAGCTTTACCTCCGACAGACTGCTCGACCAATTCACGAGCCATGTTCATCGCTTCATGTAGGGAGGAAGGTTTTATGAAGTAATGTGCCCTTTAATCCTTTCAGGAAAGCCCTTGACATACCTTTTTATTTTCTTCTTCTCATCTGGAACCATTTCAGGACACATTAAGACCAACTCACGAAACCTATTAGTGTAGGCTTCAATATCATCATTTTTCATTTGTAAATTCCATAGCTCATGCTCCATCCGAGCTATCTTAGTCTTAGGGCAGTACTCAGTAGTCATTGTTGTTTTGAACTGGCTCCAAGGGATTTTGTTTGCATTATCAAGACCTAAGGTTCAAATATTCCCTTTCCACCATGTAAGTGCAATACCTTCCAAAGTACTAGCAGCATAAATTACCTTATCATATTCAGCACATTTGCATGTACCAAACAATTGCTCCATCTTTTCAAACCAACGAGTTAAACCAACAACACCTTCGGTCCCTTTGAAGGAGTGTGGTTTTCCAGACATGAAGGTCTTGTGCGAACATCCTTTTGCACCTGCAGAACTTTCAGCTTTAGCTTGAGTCTCTCGGCTCTTTTCGTATTCAGCAACTGCTTTCTTTACCCTTTTGCAATGATTCTCTCCATAGCAGCCCGGCGAGATCTCCTAGGTCCATCAGCCCTACAAATTCTAGTAGGCGGCATGTTTCTGTCAACAACACAATACCAAAAGTGAGAACTTGTATAAGTATGCTATTTCAAGATTCATGGATATGGAGAGAAAATAGAATAAGAAGAGATTTTAGATATGCATAACTGATTGTCAACGAGGAATGTAACACTAAGGAGTGGAGAATATATATATATATATAATAAGCAAGAGGGGTTTGGAAGGAGGTAATAAGTTTCACAATGAAATCAATATAATATTTCCAAACAAATTCAAGGTATGAAATATTACAAGAATAATTAAGGTAAACAATACGGATTAGAGAGTTACCCGCGCAGATATTGAACAACATTAACAGATTTTGTGTTTGACACTAGTAAAGCATAAAATATTTTGAAATTCAGTTATAGACCAAGTTTTGAAAATGAAGCTCAGTTCCCTATAACTATCGCTCTGATACCAATCTGTAAGACCCCCAGAATTTGACATGGAACAACTAGGCAACGAAAGGGTCACATGTCAAGGTACAAGTAACAATGAATTATAAATGACTCGAAAATGACGTAATAAATGACATATGTATTACATCACGGTTTATCAGAGTTTTAAAGCATCGGTCCCATAAGTTTTAAAACATAACAAAGTACCCTTACATCATGGTTTAAAGTTTTAAGATAACAAAAGATAAGCGGAAGACTTTGACAACGTCATTTATAACAAAAGCATAAATATAACACAACACAGATCTTTCCAAGCTACCAACATCCTGCGAAACCTCATCCAAGCATATTAAGCATTATTACCTAAGATTAAAACATGTAAAACCCGTCAACAAAAAGTTGAGTGATATTCATAGGTTTAGTAAACTAAGTAATAAAACACAATAAAGTTTGTAAAGCATATAATGGGGGGATGACTATGTACATTGTCCATAGTCATGATGTATATTATTGCTATTTAGTTCATGAACCGAAGCTTAACTCATGTAAGTTCCTCTAGTGAGTATTCAGCCTAAATACTCAAGTATAAACAAATGTAAGTTCGTCAAGGTACTCGGGACGGGGATTGTCAATCCCGATGGATCCACCCACAACATTCGCGCTTCGCACAAAGCATACGAGACAATTAACGGTTCATGATCAGGTGAGGAAACTTAAGGCTGTAGACTAAAAGCAATAATATCAATGAATTCATCTGGCAGCATACAGTTCTGGATAGCATACAGTTTAAAAGATTGTGTTCCAACATGATAATCTCTCCCCGAATTTTGAAACAATGAATGAACAAGTAGCTAAAGGGGCTATGAACTCACCTTAGCTATAAGGTGGAATCAACACGGAACTGGAGGGCTTAGTAGTAACAACAGGAATCAAAAGTTTAGAAGATATGAAAATAATGTTTAGAAAACACTTGAATATAAATTGGTACATAAACCATGTTATGACACGTAAGAAAATCCATGCAATTGATACCTCTAGACACCTCTAAAAGTATAGTTTTACTAGACAATGTTTTCGATAAAAATCTGTCGGCACATACCAAATGTACGGGCTGATTTACCACACTTAGACACGTCAAAAGTTTATGGTACTAACTGAGAAGCTCACTTACTATCTACAGAAAGTCCTCTAAAAAGCTTGTCAAAAGTTTATACTTCTAAGACTTCCTGCCCGACACATCTTCGACTTACAAAAACCGGATAAAATTATGTCTTTGACTCGTAAAACCATTTTGACTTTTCTAATCAATCCCGTTTATAAAATCGACACTTGAGTTTGATAATAGACTCACAACCCTAGGTTTAGAGCCAAGAAATCCTTTGAAAATATTTAAAACTCAACTTATATTCCCTGAGATTCGATCCAAATATCGACAACAACTTTAAATTGTGCCAATACTCGTCTCCCGGTACACGAATAATAAAACTATCGCAACTTCCTCCTCGCTTAAAGTTAGAAGCTCTAATTTATATCAAATCGGAGGTAAGGAAAATCTCTATAAGCCCTATCTTATTAGTTTAACAATAAACCAAGTTTAAAATACCCAAAATCAACCTTGACTTTCTGCCTAAAATTACCATTTTGATAATCATAACAAAACACTTTTTCTACATAAACCAACCATTTTATACAACTACTAATATCTTAATATCATTCCCTAACAACCTTAACCCTTGCATGCATCAAAATCAAAGAACCAAAATTAAAACTTTAATTTTTTTAACATCAAAACATAAAAATCTTGCCATGATCATCATATATATAATGATCAAGCATCATCCCAAGCATAAAATCATCAAAACATGAAAAGTGGGTGCATGTGTAAGATTTTTATATGTTTAGAATCACCTTTCAATTTTTTGAGGTTGTCTAATTTTTGTTTTAACTAAATCAAGATGGATGTTGATGATTCAAGGGGTGTTTTGGGTTGAGGTTCACGGCAAACAAAGGGGAGGGGAGAGGTGGTTGTGATTTTTTTTTTATGAATTGTGATTGTATGTGTTTTTTGTTAATAAATTGGTTTATATATGGTGGTTAGGTGGAGGGTTAAACTTGTCAAGTTTGAAACTTTAGGACTAAAAAGTAAATACTTTGTTAAAAAGTAGGAAATGACTATTAGTCAATTTTACAAATAGGGGCTCGGGTTTCGTAAAAATACTTCTCAAAAGTTAAAATATACTCAAAATATGATAATATAGAATCCCGGCTCGACTTAACACGTCATTAAAAGAAAACATCCAAAATATCGAACATTGAAACAATCGACAGTAAAAATGTGAAATACAAGAATTTATTACTGTGCCCGTTATCGGTCTAGACTTAATAAATGTAAAGATTAACATCTTTAGGTCGAAATATTTAGCCCTCGGTTTTCATTCCGTTGATTCAAGTAAACTTTTATAAAAATGCACACGGGTGCTTTTAAATCAAAATATTTGATTTAAATAAATATAGAAATATAAAATAAAAATAATTTTATAATTTCGAATAAGTATTAACAATGATTAAAATAATGAATAAGAGTAAAATAATTACCGGGAAAATAAGAGATCTCACACATTTAACTTTTAGTATTCTAAGACTTGTAACTTTTAGCCATTAACTTTTAGTATTGTAAGAACTTTTAACTGTAGGATGCAAGTTAGATTGGCAACCCACTTAGTTGCGACTTTTGTATATGTGCCATCAATTGTAAGACATTGTTAATAGTTGCAAACTTTGGATCAAAGATTTTTAAGAAATATTTTGTTAATGAGCATTGTCTTCATTATATTGTATTTCTTACAAAAGAGTTAATATTATTCCAAGATTAAAATTATATCAACCTAACACATCTAGTGGATACATACTAGTTCTTACAAAATATAGCCAAAACATAACACCCTGAAATTACTAACAGCCTACCAAATCTAACAAATCATATAACCTAATAAGAAAAAACCTAATAAAGATAACAATCAACACTCTGTCGTAGAAGCGATAACGAGCCCTTTCATTGTTTAATTAAACAATTTGTTCTTGTGTAGCCATCAGATGAACATGATTTTGGTACATTCTTGTTTACTACCATTGATTGGGTAAAAGCATATCAACCCACCTAAAGAAATTGCAAATAAAAAATGGATCCATATAACTGGGGCAGCTAATAAATCTTCTTCCTGGGTTATGTTGTGTCCAAAAGGTTCGGCATAGAGCAACTTGGCCACAACCTCAAACAATAGGGTTTGACATTCGGGTTAAGGGTAGTATTCAACTGAAAATAGTGATGAACCCTAAAATTTTGTATGTGTGTGTATGTGTTTTAGGGATAAGTGGGTGGGGGTATGGGTTATATAAGAACCAAAAACTGATCAACAGATCATCAATCCAAACACTCATATAATAGCTAAACAAGAATTTTAACAAAGCAACTAGGTGATCTACTGAATACTAAAAAGATACTGATCAAAAATTAGTTATAACACATCAATTGAAACAGAAATCAACAGAGTTCAAGTAATTTCTACAGCTACACAACAAAATGATCAGATTATGCTACTTCTTATGCAGAAAACTAAATTGAGCTTGACATGCACATCTAGGCCAATTCCGTTGATGCAGATTGCTCACAACTGATCACAAACACCTACAACACCTCTATTCAATAGATTCAACAGCTCAAACCACCAGAAAGTGAATTTCACTTTCAAGTGAAACGGATAGTAGTCAATTGCTTGATCAAATCACAAAACTTAACGAAAACAAAATCCACAACTTCACAAACACTATCACAAGATCAATAACACCGACAACAACATAAATCAACCACAGGAACAGTAATTTGCAGAAATTTAAATGAAATGAGTAAGATGAATGACGATTTGTTGATTATGAGTGAAATGAGTACAAATAGAAGGAATTACATGAACTATACTAAGTACAATAGGTCCTAACTGAATTGCAACAGAATTTGTTGCAATTCCTAAAAAGTAGGTGGGGGGAATTCTGAAAAGTATGAAAGCTGTGTATGGAGGAGCGTGGGTCTATTTATAGGCAAAGAGAGGAGCGGGGTTGAGGTCTGGGATTTGTAGAATGACATGTGTGTCAGTGAATGACAGCAGAAAGTCCAATAAGAAAGTGACAAGTGGATTAGGGTTTGTAGTATGAAAGTGAGATTGGGGTTTTTGATTTAAGCCACGACATCTCAATTAAGCACTCTTGTTGAACTCGTCTTGGGTTGTAGATCATCTTTTTAGTTGATCACATCTTCTGAGATCGCCTGAATCGATCACAATCTGATGAAGAAAAGATAGCTAACGTGGCAAAATATGTTTGGGCAGCATGTGTAGTTGGGATTAGTAATAAAGGTGCAATGTTGGAATTAAGTATTTATTACTCAAACATTCTTGATCCGTGTGACCCCAAATGATGGCCTGTGATTGGTCCACTTGGTTGGGCTAGTAGAAACTTTAGCAGCTTGGCAAATTTGGCCCTTATATTTTGCAAACTTTTATCTTGAACCTTTAAACTTTTTAGAACAAAAACTTTGGCCCTTGAACTTCATGACTTTTTGCACTTCATAAAATGCTCGTGAAATCCCGTGTTTTCTTCGTTTTGAATCTTTTGACCTATTTTCACACAAAAACAGAAAATCGCGTAATTCCGACATTTAAAGATATAAATTCGTGTTTTAGGTTATTTTTTCAATGTTTTAAGTGGTAAAAGGGTAAGTGTTTACACAATTAACAAATTCCCTTACACTTGATCATTGCAATATCCTCATGCAATGCATAATTTTAAAGAACGGATTTATATTTTTCACATAATTAACCTATCATGACCTTTATTAGAACATGTATATATAATACTACACTATTTCACATTTTTTTGGAATTTTATTTGAACAAAGAAATAAAAGAACTATAAGGAAATATAAGGAAATACAATCTCAATTATTTATTTACTTTTGAAATTTTTTGATGGAAGAAACTCGTAAAGAAATCAATTACTATGATTAGGGCTTTTGGTACCATGAATATTAATCACCCTCAAGTTTCATGTTCCCCATACTAAACGTAAACATGAGATCATTGTCATTTATAAGTAAAAGTAAATCGAATCATTCATAAGAATTAATTGTGTTAACTACATACTCCCACTTATTTTGCATCTAATCTGATTTTATTTAGCAAATTGCTTTTGTTGGGACTTAGATATCTTGAGTTGATATGACGAAACAAGATGAAGGACCTAATAGCAAATAGTTAGCTTCTATAGTAAGCTAGGGTTGTGATGTAACCCTAGTCCCTCTATTATATAAAGAGGGTAGGCACCTTGGTTGTTATTCATTCATTCACAAACAATGTAAACCAGAGGTGTGTGTGCGTTCTCCTGGTGTCAAGCCTATTAGGCACCAGGAGCAGTAGTTAATAGTATTATTAATAGTAATCTTTATTAGTGAAAGCCTTGTTCTTGATTATGATTGTGTTATTTATGTTCCGCTGTGCTTATTACAATCATGATCATGATATCCCAGATGAGTCTAGATCCTAAGACTCAACAAGTGGTATCAGAGCCTCGTTGAGAAGCTTTGATTGAGAAGAACAAGATTCATACATCCGTGTTGCCGAAGAAGACATGGCGTGCAGAACTTCAATCCCAGACAATGAGGTAATTCTTATGACTGAATCTGAAGTTAGAGAATATAATGCTAAATTAAAGAATAATATGCATGCTTATAACAACTATGACTTAGTAATTAGTTATTCTGAAACATATGAACAAAAATTTCTAGAACTTCAAAAACAATGTGCTGATCTGAATGCTGAAAATGATAAATATTATCTAGAAGTTCAGTCATACAAAAGTTCTCTAAAAACATTAGAAGAACAGAAAAAGTGGTTTCAAAATACCCAATTAGAGTATGAAGATAAGATTAGGATATTAAGTATTGACTTAGAAAATATAACAAATCTATTGAGATATTCTGAAAAGCTTAATACTGAGGTAAATAAAGAGAAGCAGGAGCTACAAACTAAATTAGATAATGCTTTGGCTAGGTTTGATAAATGGAAAAAATTCATCTAAAAACTTAGTCAAATTAGTAGATAGCTCTATGTCTGGTAGAACCAAAATTGGCTTAGGATTTAAAAACTATATTGGGCCAAATGATGTTTTTGACTCCTCTTTGTCTAGTGTGTTTGACACTACCCCTGAAGATGTGGAAGGTAGGCCTGTTTTCAATAGGTATAAACCAGCTGCAGAGATGCATGCTGTTCCTCCACCTCTCACAGGGACATTCATGCCTACCTTAGACCATTTTGACTTTGATGAATCACAAATGACATATGGTATAAGGTCCACTAGCTCAATTGAAACTATTTCTGTGTCTAATGACTTTGTCTCTTGTAACTCTATTGACAAGTCTTTAGAACCTAAGACTAGTGACCTTGACGCTTGTGAGTCCGACTCTAGTGTTGAAATACTTGATTCCGTGCCTGAACCTGTTATAGTTGAACCCATTACTAGTAAATATGCCTCATGTAAGTCTACCTTAAGTGCTAAATCACCTAAGTTCTATCCTCAATCTGTTTGTGCTAAAAATGAAAGTAATAGGAAATTAGATAACCCTAGGAAAAATAATAAGAGACCTAGAGGTAATCAAAGAGGTTGGAATGGCATGATGACTCAGCAATTAGATGATAACTTTGAGTTCAAAAGTAAGGCTTGCTATGTGTGTGGTAGTTTTGATCACTTGCAATATACTTGTAAACATAAGAGAAAGATTAATGATCAACAAATAGTCAAACCAGTGTGGAATAACTCAAGACGGGCGAATCACAAGAACTTTGGTATAAATATTCACCCAAATACAAAAAGTAACATAATTCCACAACCAAGATGCTTTAACAATATTAAGGGTACAATGGTTGAGTCTACACGGTCAAAAACAAAACTTAATATTGTTAATGCTTTAGCTAGGTGGGTTTGGAAACCTAAACAAGATGGTTTACAACATGTCTCCAAATCAAATAGTGCATCAAAGTCCTTAACAAGATATGACTATGTTGATGTATATGGAAGATTCAAGTCTGTTTTTGGCTTGGGACTTCCATAAGCACTAATCTTTTCTTGGTTTGTGTTCTTTTCAGCAAGTGTGATTGTAAATTTCTATGATTATTATTTTTTGTATTTGTGTGAACTAACTTTTTGTAGGAAAAGAAAAGTTGTTTAAAAAAAAACAAAAAACAAAAAAAGATTTTCTTGCTGGTGGATACTTAGCTCTGTTTGAGGGGAGGTTTTTGCCTAAGGGGAGGCTTGTTGTATGTATAACTGTGTATATTCTTGTATTTTTCTGTCTAATCAATTTTGTAGATTGACATTGATGCTGGTGGATATGGTTCCTCCTAGTAGAACTAAGTTGCTCCTAGTCGACCAATGGTTCCTCCTGGTTGCACTCATTCTGCTTCTGGTGGACCATTGTTCTTCCTGATGCATTCTACGTTGCTGCTGTTTGACTCATAGTCTTTGACTGGTTATAAAAAAATTTAAAAATTAAAAAAAAAGTAAAAAATAAAAAATAAAATTGTATATATTTCACTTTTTGGGCTATTTTGTTTGGTACTATGGTGTTGGTTAGCCTCCACACAATAAATGGTTCTCAACTCACCATGTCTAACCGACAAGAAAGAGTTGATTCACCTTGAGGGTACGGCTCCTGGTCTGATTCTCAAATCCGTTGATGGTTGCCAGGTTACCCAAAACTGGATGGTTTTCACTTGCCATGGTCCTAGACTGAAAAGTGGGTAATCCAAGGGGGTACGGCTCTTGGTAAAGATTTTATCAAATCCGTTGATAGCTATAATAGCTTGCTCAAAGCTATAGGGTTTTCAACTCACCGATGCTTCATTGCTGAGAGTTGGCGAGTCTAGAAGGGTACGGTTCTGGTAAAGACATATCAAATCCGTTGATGGCTATGATGGTTTGCCAAAAATCATCAGGGTACTCCAACTCACCAATGATTCGCGTTCCAAGAGTTGGACTGGGTACTAGTCTCCCAGGGTGATGTCATGATTCCACCAAAAGACTGGTTAGCCTAAGAGTGAGCAGCTACTTGGTAAAGGCTCATCAAATCTGCTCCTGTTGGTATCAGAGCTTGTTGGCTCTCGATCTGGTTGATCTACAAGGTTTTCATGTTAGGTTATTTTCTGTTTTTAATAAATAATGGTGTTCCTGCTGATCTAGGGTTTTTCCCAACAAACCCTAGATGATTGTTACTGCCGTTCTTATGATGTTGCTCGTACTTTAATGATTTCTGCTGTTCGTGCATGATGTTGGTGTTGTAGAAGGTGCATGATGCTGCTGTTCTTAATGCTTCGGGTTTATAATAAAACCCTAGATTCGTTTTAATGGAGGCATTCAAGATATATGATGGTTGTTGAAACTTATTAGGGTTTTTTAAACTCTAACTAATGTTCATAACCGTATGCCAAAACAACAATCAGTACCAACATGTGTAAGAGAAAGCTGTTGTAGGTCCATGTTGTTTGTACGTTTACATGGCATGAACGAATGAGGGTGATACTTCTTGTGGTCCAAGTACTAACCGCCCAAGGAAAAAGCATTGATGTGTACAAGGTCATCACGTGAGAGGTGACTTTAGGCTTGTACTGTTCAACAGCAAGAGAAAGGGAATAGGTACGAAAGAAACAATATTGATACATATCAATCGTACTACTGGTATAAGTCGTTGGTTATGTACTTGTGGTATGGGTTCAAAGTCATCACGTGGGGCTGTTATCAGGTACTATTGTTTATTTTGTCATTGGTTACGTTTAATACTGGTGCTATCAAAACAAAAAGGCTGCATGAGTTTCAGTTGATTGAATCTCATATTTTTGGATGGGATATATTGCATGGTTTTGTGATTCCTACTTTTTGAGATATGCATATAGACGTGTGAATAATCTTGCCAAAATTATGGAGATATCATTGTAGTTTGTTATCCTAGTATATCGGGATATGCAGTTATGTTATAGGGACTATATTAAACATGGGAATCAAATATGGTATTAATTGAAGCAGTTATGGACGCAAAGTATGGAAATGAAATATGCCTTTTGGACGTGATATATGCTGCTCTCAATAATGTGTGTGATTATGGTCGAGTTATTAAATTGGATGTGGGATGCATGTATGCGACGTATTACATGCCTGATTCTTAGGGATTTGATCTTCCATTTTTATCTCACACATATCACAAAAGTTACGTGGGATTTTTAGATATGGACAGGTATTGATGGTAAGAGTTCTGTCTTTGTTTCCTATTTTCTTGGACATCACGTGTATGACAGGTATGCTGGCTACACGTTTGCTAAGTCTGCATGGGCTTTTATCAGGAATTCTGATTGACTTCACAATTTGGATTGCCATGTTTGTTGACGTTAATTAAGTGGAAGAAGATTTTCATTTATTGCCTACGTGATTTAAGGTGCATGTGCATATAATGCGTAAGTTTTGATTCCTATTTTATAGGGATCGTACTTGATGTTTCTGTTGGACGTGGGGATATATGTGTGGGACGTGATTCTTATGCAAGAAATAAGGATGGAAAAGAGTTTGTTAATATCACGCATGCTATCCTGATTTTATGGCATTAATGATACAAGGTCAGACGTGATTTTTGACATTTATATGTTTCTGACTTTTATTTTCATGAAAATATCTTTTTATGGGCTAGACATTAAGGTTGGGCTTCAACTTATGAAGCATTATTTATACAATACCGCCCATATTCTCTTACAACTTTGAACAGTAACCGTAGAGTGACAGGCGGGGTGTCACTAGAAGTAATGGAAGGATGGATTGTTTGGTATTAGCAACAGCTTCAACGACAGTATGGTGACAGTTGGTTAAAAAAAATTAAAAAAAAATGAAAAAAAAATGAAAAAAAAATGAAAAAAAAAGAAAAAAAAGAAAAGAAACGGAAGAAAGGGTTTTGAGATGCTACTGGTGGATTTTCGTTATGCTACTGGTGAGCTATGGTTCCTTCGGGTCATATATTACTCATGTTGGTTGTGCTCTCGGTTCCTCTTGGTAATATTCGATGGTTCCTTCTGGTTGAATCATTGGCTCCTACTGGTCGGTTGCTACTAGTCGGGTCCTACTGGTCCGTACCACTGGCCGGTTCCTACTGGTTTGTTCCTACTGCTAGGTGTTTGTTCTTGCTGACTTTAAAAATGGTTCCTGCTGGCTTGTTGTATACTAACTTTCTTTGGTCGGTTTTGGTTCCTTCTAGTCGAGTAAGATTGATACTACTCTGTTTTAGTGACTAGTCTGATGTCACTACTGGTACTGGAGGAGGAGTTCTCAACCATCATCATTTCGTTGGGGTGATTCATTGAAGAAGACATTTATATATCACTGATTTTATGTTGTAGTTGATTTTCACAGGTTTTGTGTTCTTATCATATCTTAAAAGGAAGGGAGTACCTTTTACGATAACTTGCTTGGTTTGTATGGTGACGAAGACTTGACATATCTAGAGAAGGGGTACGATCTATTCATATCTTAAAAGGAGTGGTAGCCTTTTTAAGATACCTTGCTCTATGCGTACATTTGCTATCGCTTGAAGGGGTTACGTTATTGTGCTCAGTGTCTCATTTATTTGAGGATTTTGTTCGAGCTCGACGTCACGTGGTTAGTGCAAGACATAAGACACAAGTTTGAGAGATTCCACTTCTTCATCAAATTCGTTATACTTGATTTTCTTCATCAGTGATCTCTCCATGGAGCCTACTGGATTTGCCGTGAACTTCTTAAGGGGAAGACGATCCTTTTTGAGTTGATGTGACAAAAAGGGGAAGAATGCATGGATCAAGGGGAAGCTTAGCCTTCATCTATATTAGCTTCAGGGGAAGCTTGTGCTTACTGGTTTTGTCAAATCAACTAGGGGAAGATTGTTGGGACTTAGATATCTTGAGTTGATATGACAAAACAAGATGAAGGACCTAATAGCAAATAGTTAGCTTCTATAGTAAGCTAGGATTGTGATGTAACCCTAGTCCCTCTATTATATAAAGAGGGTAGGCACCTTGGTTGTTATTCATTCATTCACAAACAATGTAAACCAGAGGTGTGTGTGCGTTCTCCTAGTGTCAAGCCTATTAGGCACCAGGAGCAGTAGTTAATAGTATTATTAATAGTAATCTTTATTAGTGAAAGCCTTGTTCTTGATTATGATTGTGTTATTTATGTTCCGCTGTGCTTATTACAATCATGATCATGATATCCCAGATGAGTCTAGATCCTAAGACTCAACAGCTTTTGAGCAAATTTGACTTTATAGGCCTAAAATATAAAAGAAAATTCTGAAAATAAGGAAGCATGATTTTAACCAATAGTTAATCATCTCATCCATTACTTGAAAAACCGCCCACAATTAATATAAGTCCACATCAAAATTTTAAGCGATCACCTTATATATGCCAAGCTTATGTTCCCGCTTAATAAGTGGTTACTCACACAGTAAATTAACTTACGCAATAAATTATATCCTTGGTCTTCCTAGGACTTTCAAATTCTCGATCCCACAGCCAGCCAACGCAATATTAGACCGGAAAAGTTAATACCGTGATCCCGCAACCCGTCAAGGCAATATTGGACCACAATGGAAACCTTACACATCACTTCCTCATTTTGAGTCTTTATTCTTTATTCTTTTTGTTTCTTTTTTTTAATAAATTAACTCTCACGCCACTTAGTAAACAAGATAGGTTTAATACCTTATATACCCAACTAAAACCCTTTAATGTCATATATGTCCAACAAAAACTCATAATGCTATATATACCCAATTTAATTTCAAAATTTGCCATATATATCCATTTTCTTAATTTACTTATATTTATCTTTTAGAAAATAATAATAATAATCGTTTTGAAAGGTACAGACCATTTTACCCTTCTTAGATGGAGGGAAATATTCCGCTTTTAATGAAGCCTTATTTAGGTTTAGAAGAATATCAACATATATATATATGGTGGCTGCATGATCTATCAAACTGCATGAACGGTTTCTCATCAGATGATCTTCGAGGTTAATGGTTCTTTGGTTTGAAAGTTATTAATTATTGTCTTGTGGTCGTTAATGAATTTCATACTTATTCTTCGTATAATTAGACGTGCTTTATATATGTATGTGGGTATTCTTGTACAGCTGATATTCTGGAGTTGAAATGAATATGCCATAATCATTATATGATTTCTTGAAACAAGATAAAAGAATTGTTCAATAATTAACCCAAGACTTATAGAGTTGTAGCAGCAAATGTATATTGTTTGATGCTACCAACAAGAAAATAAACACAGTAACATTCTCTTAAAGGCTTAGCAACTTGGCTTTAGACCACCAAAAAGGTTTATATATTTCACACTTTTATTGGTTTTATGTTTCAATTTAGATATTGAGCGCAAATGGTACTTTAATTTTATAAAACGAGGAAAGAGGACAGAGGCAAGCAAAAGCACTGCAGGGATGGGGTCAAACTGATTTAGATTTGGTAACATAAATTTAATTTTGATAAGATATTAAGCAACTATGTTGTAGCTCTTGGATATTGCTAAGCGTTATTTCTTATTTGTTTTGAAAAACATATGATATTGATTGGACCTGTTTATTCTTTGGGTGTTTCGGTTATTTATTTGAGTATATTATGAGTTATGTTTGCCCAAATAGCACTTGTATTATGCATTATACAAAATGTCAATTGAAGCACTGATGCCCGAAGTTTATAATTTACAAGTAGACATGACTATGAGTGAGGCTTGAGGCAGATTATCAATACAAAAACTTAGGCTAACAATGGGTCACTTTAGTTAGCAGACGAATTGGGTTTCACCAAAGTTACTTTCTTGTGCATATTGATAACAATCATAAATAATTATTGTTGTAGGTATTCTCCAGATGAGATCGTTATGAAAGGAGCTTTAAAATGTTCTTTTATATTGCTCTCATGTACAAAAGTATAATGCAGATACCCAATTGCAAATGACTCGGATTATCCCTCATTCATATATAATGCAGTAAGTACAGTTCAGACAATATATACAACTTGACCAGTGTGCTTATGATTACAAAATATCTTATAACAAAAAGTAATCTCTTTAAATATTTGAATAAAACGATTTACATTGTTGAATGCCTTGATATAAACTTTCTGCAACTTCCCATCCAATTGATTGTTTCCCTTTTTAGCAAAATGTGTCAAGGGCCCATTTGACCCGTTTCACATAGAACCAAACAATAACTAAAACGGAGGAAAAAGGAGGGAATAAATGATCTTTTCCTCAGTAAATGAGGAAATATTTGCAATTAGAAAAGGGCAAAATAGTCTTTACCTTTCAAAAGATTATTATTATTATTTTTTAAAAGATAAAAATAAATAAATCAAAAAAATAGGTATATATGAGAAATTTTGTTATTAAATTGGGTATATTTGACATTATAAGTTTTTGTTAGACATATATGACATTAAAGAGTTTTATTTGGGTATATAAGGAATTAACCCAACAAGATATAAACCCAACACATACAAAATGGTCAAATTAAAACCCCGACATGTACTTATATTAACCACGAATGATTAGTGAAAATGCATAAGAGACTAAATCGGAAAAAACTGTTCTTGATTATTTATTAACAATTAATAAGGCGTTGACAAGAAATTAAAAGTTTTCCATGTCAGTATAATAGCCACAAATACTTCATATGAGTTTTATCTAGCCCTTTATACTTACTTCAAACTCTATCATCTCTCATTCTCCACAATTTAAAATCTCAAATAATGAGACTCGTTGGTTCTTAGCCTAATAAATCGTTAACGGTTTACATGGTTAAGGATACTAGCTAGAGTAAGTTTGAATAAGCAAACTCAGGTTGAGTCAAAATATTCACGATGGGTCCAATATGTCAAAGACGTCTAAACAAATCAAAACCATATCCTTTTTATTATATTTTTTCCTTTTTCATTTATTTTTTACGAACTTGAAAGAAATTGAATTATATATAAACATAAAAGAAAATACTATTATGCCAAAATAGATCAAAAATTTGAAAAATATCAAAAACATTAATTTTCCCTTTTTAATGAGGATAAATTCATGGTAAAGCCAACTTTACTTTGATAGAAGTCTCCTATACACTTAAGATAAACATTGTCCTTAATGTTTAAGAGTGTGGAAGTATAAGCTCCCATACACTTAGGACATTGAGTACTTTGCATAAATCAAGCTAAGGAAGAGACAACTAAAGTGAATTCAATTTAGTCATTATTAAGAGACAATTTATAATCACAATAATTTTCAAATAAAACCGGTATCACGAGTTCACGAGTCTCGTCAATAAGCACCATGGAATGAGAAAGATCACCCCTAAAACAAACACCACAAACCAACAAGATATTTGGCTCCCAGTACACTTATCCTCAACTATAATACCCTCTTATTGATGGAAAAACTAAGAAAAATAAACCTAGTTATTCAATGCTTGATCTTATTACCGGAGTCTCTAGCTCGACTCGATTCCCCGAATTAATTATCCGTGGGGAATGTTTGGAGACCCGGGACCATCTCTTCGGAGATGTCCTCTCCAAAATACAATTTAACACGTTGGTAATTCACCTTAAAATTGGGGCCAATTTAATATCCGTTTTTATTATATCGTTTTTCCTCGACTCGAATTGATATCCAATTTATCCATTAAGATTTATCGTTTTTGGTTATAGAAGCTTGATTGCAATTTATATCTAATTGCAAACAAACACGTTAAAAGGGTAAAATAGCTATAATACGTAATACGTACTATTCTAAAATTACGTAGCCAATACCACAATTAAAGCACGAAGTACAATTTTATTAAGCTAAAAACAAGGAATTATTAAAATGACAAAATTAGTAAAAGAAAATAACAAAAATGTAAAATGAATAAAATGAAAAAAAAGAAAAAAAAGAAAATGACAAAAATGTAAAAATGTAAAGAAATAACAAACTTTTAATAAACTTGTAATTATTTTTGAACAAACTGCCTAAATCCAGGGATTCAAACTTCCAACTTCAAATAGTACAAACACTTATGCCAGAAATACAATCCAATAGAAACAACAAGGACTAAATGGTAATTTTCAACAACTTCTTAAGAAAAACGGGTTGATTAAGATTTTTAGCTAGATAAGCAGTTTTAGTTAACCAATAAGCTCAAACAAGTTTCAAAATGATCCTTATTCAAAGTAAGCTAGCCAAAACTGATTTTACGATATCTAATAAGCTGAATAAGCTAATTCAAAATTAAGCACTTGTACAACTTATGAGTTTAGCTTATTGACTTAATCAAAACGACTATAACCTTGCAAAATCAAATAAAAGCTGAGAAAAATGAGGTATATCCAAGTAAAATCTCAGTAAGCTCTAAAAATAAGCTAAAACGAATGTTTGACCAAATCTGCTTATTTGACCAAAGTTGACCATATTTTGACTTTTTGAGATAATCTTTCCGATTACTTATTAGACTTATTAAAGTGATATTAAACAACTTTTACTGAATAGCATAAGCTGGAAACATGGATTAAGCAAATTTGACTTATTATGCAAATCTAATGAAAACAGTGACTAATGAACACTTTTTAATGCTGAATATTAGCTTATCTATTAAGCTGTGAAGAAAATGATGAACTACAAACTTTAACTCTCTGTTACTGGCTTTCAGATCAACAAACAACAAGCTCTAATTCAAACTTATGAGAAAGTTATTAAGCTCTAAAGATGACTGTTTAGACAGCTTTTCAAACCAGAACTTTTTAATGTGATTAAGTGTCAATTGCCTTTTAACTATTGCTATTTGACTTTTAATGGCTGATTAGAGAATGATGTTGACTAGTAAATGAAACTAAAAACAATTCTCTACCAAATCACAAATAACATATCAAAAGATCATCAATACAAACACTCATATAACAACAAAAGAGGAATTTTAACAAGCAACTAGGTAATCTACTGAATACTAAATAATGAAAAGATACTGATAAAAAACTAGCTATAACAGGTCAACTGCAACAAAGATCAATAGAGTTCAAGTGTAACACCCCAAAAATCGATCGACGAAAGCGGTAAAGCTCGGCGGTTGTTACGTCATAATAACAAAGTCCAAGGTGCAAGAGAACGACTCTAAATGATACGTTTTGAAAAGAATTTACCTCGTTACATTTATTTGAAATCACATAATTTACAAGTCATAAGAGTCAAATGTAAAACAACGGGAATTTATAAGTGTGAAATAGACAACGAGATAAATGTTCCATGCATAACATAAATCTTCTAAAATCCTTCAACTAAGCATGAGACTCCACATACTTCAAATAGCAAGAAAGATCAAAAACCTGAGATAGACGCTTAAAAGTGTCAACATGATTTCATAGGTTTAAGTTAACAGTATAGCATTCAATGTTGGACTGAAAACAAACTGTTCAAAGCATATGAGACATTATGGGCGATATAATGTCATGCATATGGGAATGAGATAGAATGATTATAGTTATGATAGCACTAAGCTCATGACACCGAGGCTGATGACAAGCACGTACAACTGATACACGCGTAATATATAAGATTTCCCCAAGTAGGTGCCTAACCCAAGGCCACCTAGCAACAACCATATGATATACGTCCGTTTGGCATGGCGATGTATTTGAACACCCGGACGGGAGTTGTCAAACCCCAATAGATCTATCCATAATATAAGCGCCTACTCATCTAGAGTAACTAACGGATCATGATAAAAGGGGACTAGTGGGCTGTCGCTACTTCGGCATATCACACATAACTTTTAGCAAGGCAACAATATAAACAGATTTTGCATCCATTAGGCAGGCAACAAAGCATTTCTCTCACCCAAGTGATTAAAAATAAAAGACAATTTAATAAGGGCTATGACTTTTTTTTGGTAACCGTGATTTCGACTCATTGGCCGACTAATCCACGGGGTTTGAGCCCACCGCCACACAGACTCAAACCAGTTAAAGTCCTCCCTTTTCCGGAGGTTGGCGTGGCTACTTCAAGGTTATTTGCACCTAGTGGGAATTGAACTTGAGACCTCACACACTTTGGAGTGATAGCCACAAATCTTTTTGCCACTCGGCCACGCTTGAGTGGTTATAAGGGCTATGACTCACCTTAGTATGCAACAGATTTCACAGCAGAATATGAAAATCACAGATGCATCAAGCACAAGTCGCGACCTAAATATATAATGCTAAGTTAGGTCGCGAATACAATAATGCACTCGTCACACGCACATGTCACCCTTTACCATGGTTTTAGTTATAAATACATGCTCAAAATATTTGTTGGTGTAAAACTCGGCCAAACTTCTAAGCAAAGAAGATGTCGTCTCGACTCGATAAAATTCGGCAGCCTTTCGACGTTACGTTTATATTTACCATTTTAACTTAATAGAATATTTTATAAATTTCTAAAAAGAATTCGACAGCCTTTCAACGCTATTTTTAATTTACTCAAATATCACTTATCTCACGTTAAATAAAACTTGACTGATCGCTCATAAACCCGAACCCTTGCTCGCTGTTTATAATAACCCAACATAAAACCTTGCCAATTTATTATTTGTAAACAAGAGTTATAAGTTCAAAACTTTTAGATCAAAAGAAAATTAGAGGAAACTTAGACACTAAAAGAATATTTATAAATCACATTAGAAAATAGTTATTTTGGATACCATACTTTTTATTGGATATGAGGGGACTCATTCCTATCATCTATTTCATTTTCATCCAATGGATGAGATTAAATATCTTTTATTTTTCTATCTATTTTTTATAATTTAAATATCTTTTAAACCGTTAAGTGTTAAACGAAAATAATTATACCATCGCGACGAGCGTTTAGTTATCTTTCTACCAATATGCAATATGATATACTTTCGAAGTAATTTTTTTTTTCTCTTTTTACCTTCCTGTTAAAATTTACGTGAAATATCATATATGATAATACTGTTTCATCATATATGATAACAACGTTAAATCATATATGATACTGGTTTCTATCATATATGATAGGTCATATCATATATGATACTGGTGTTATATCATATATGATATTAGTATCATATATGATAATTTTCGATAACGTGAAAAATATGAAGAAAAAAAATTGTCGAAAGTGTATCATATAGCATATCTATAGAAAGATAATTAAATTCTCTTCGTAACGGTATGTTTTTTTCGCATAACGATTAACGGTTTAAGAGATATTAATGTTTGAAAAAAGATGGTGAAAATATATTTGGTGTTTAATCTTATCCATTGAATTAAAATAAGATGGATGATGGGAATGAGTCCCCTCATATCGAAGGAAAAATATGATATCCAAATGAACTTAAATCATCACATTATAGTGAAATCCAAGACCTACCCACGTGATGCAAAATTGTTTTGAGGGAAAATATCGGTTCACCAAAAACAAGACTAGGTTTGTCCTTTTGAATAATAAACCACACATTTTTATCTCCTTACAACTCTTACTCTCGTTACTATATATATTGCTTGAAAAATAATTTTTACCATTACAAAACTTTGAGATTCCATAATAAACGTGATCCCCATGACCCACGTGATGGCCTATTGCAAAAATTTGCTTTTGAAACACAATAGTCGGTTTAAAAGAAGCGAAAATTACTTGAATGGCCATTACTTTTGGTAGCTTTCTGGCAGAGGCCATATTTTCCTTGGAAATCGAAAATGGCCATGAAGGTCGGGAAAATATTAAAACGACAATCAATTTTACACGTGGCGCTCTATTAGCCACCAAAAAAAAAAGGCGCAACATTGGAATCATCGACTGACTTTATGTCAGTCAAAGTTGTCGGTTGGGCCCAAGCATTTATTGAATGTCTGACATTAGTATCCTCGTTTTAATATTCTCCCGAGCACCAAATGCATATAACCTACCGGTTCCCATTTTAACACAAAACACACAACCTCACAAAACCAAAAACCCGATTTTTACTGAAAATGGATGTTTTGAGCAGCTAGGTTATGCTAAATCCTCAATCTCTCAAAACCAAAAACCCGACTTTTATTAAAAATGGCAGTTTTTAGCAACTAGGTTATGTTTAACTCATAATCTCATAAATATATTCCCGAGTATATTTAAATATAACGGAGCAGCTAGAGTCAATTTGGTGGTTATTTGCCCTTTCCTTTTTATGGCGGTATGTTATTTAATAATTTTTAATTTCATTAATAGTTTTTTATGTTTATTTGTTATACATTATTGATATGTTGTTATTTTTAAATTTTAGGATTATAGTGTTACGTTGACGTGTAGAAGCAAGTTATCTTTGTTACCGTTTTTCAGAGAAAGATTTAGAAACACACCCAAAGAACGTTTGTTTAGGCAATCATGTTTTGGTTGGTTGTGGAATTTGCCACAATGTGTAGAGACTGGTCTTTTAATACATTTCCTTGCTTGTTGTCAAACGGATTTTGTAGAAGAAGAGACAGAAAATGTTCCGTTATGTTATGATGTTGGTGGTCATATCATAAAATTTGGCAGGGAAGAATTTTGCTTAATGACTAGTTTAAAATTTGGTGTACAGTTTAACGGTAGTTATTTAAAGGGGCCAATGGCGTTTAGGAGACGTGTCTTTTCATCAGCTTATGATACTCGTCATATACTCGTTAGGGATTTATATAGATTTGTTAAAAGTGATGCATTTGAAAACCTAAATGACTATGATGCTGTACGGGTTACGTTGATAGCTGTGTTGGAGTTGGTGCTACTTGGGCATGAGTCTAGTTACATTGTTCCAGAATGGTGTTTTAGGTTAGTTGAAAATTTAGATGCATGGAACTTGTATCCGTGGGGTTCGTATGTTTGGTCGACATTGTATAAGCAGTTAAGGAATGCCGTATACGCACGTGCCGAACACCACCACGCGAATGTAGACAGAGACCAAGACGAAGAACCACCCAAGTATCAATTAATGGGTTTTACATGGGCTTTCAAGGTAAGTTACTTGTTGTGTTTAGTCTAACTAAAATATAGTACGTGTATAATTTGAATACATTTTATTTTCAGGCTTGGATGTTGGAGACTTATAGCGTTAATGCGGTGCATTATTTCACACGACTTGATGGTTATCCTCGATCAGTCTGGTGGCTCCGAGAAAAAAAGTTTTTTCATAAATAAATTCCTATTTTAATCGATGTGAGTTATACGACGCTTAAACATTCCTATTTGTCAATAATTAATTTATTAATTTGTTTATATGTTTAATTAATGTTATAATATTTTGCAAGGGTGTTATACCAAACGAAAGGTTGTATCCCGACGAAGTTGAGATGTCGTCAGAGTGGTGGCTTGATAGCCTTAGATATTTCAATAATGAGATCCATCAACCGCCCCAAGTACCTGAGTTTGATAACCGATATAGTCGTGATGATGTACCAGCAGACGTTTACACAGTTTTGATGGAAAAGGATCGAACTATCCAAGAATTGAATGCAAAAATAATGGTAAATGGTTAACATGATGTATGTACATGTGTATCATTGAAAACTTGACGTATAATTATTCCAACTATTTTAATGCAGGCATTACAGGGTTCTGGCCAAGTTTCACCAAAAAAAAATGTCGTTAATGAGTCTGATGTTTGTGGGTTCGGTAATGAGTTTACTGGAACTCAACATAGTGGTTTTGTTAACATTGAGGTAAATTTTTTTTTTTTATAATTGTCATGTTACTTTTACTTTTATGCTAATTAAAAATAACTTTGAATATATTGTATGTTAGGACCAACAACTAGATGGTTTAGGTAATTTTACCCCAGTTGGTAGCCACTTCTTTGACGATATTCGAATTCCGTCGCCACATACACCCTCTTATAAAGGGACTCCAAACGCTTCGTTCGGGCAGCCTGCTAAGCCATCCTCCAGTCATAGTATGTATCAAATGAATAACCCGATGCCCCACGAGGGTTTTGGTCGATGGTCTAAGGTTGATCGAACATTGGAGGGTAGCTCTTCACAACATCGTGATATTCGCGGCTTACACCCAGTAAGTAGATCATTATTATTATATAATTATTTATACAAGCTAATAATGTAAAATATTTATTTTAATAAGTGTTAAATTGTAATTAATTGTCAGGAAATGATAGATCGTGAAAGAAGAGCACGTCGTCCAGGACCACAAAAATTGAGCCCATTTACATCTCTTCCGCCTACAACCAAATTAGGTCCGGGAAAACGTGGTGGAAAGTAAAAAAATAAGAGTGTGTTCGATGACATTACAACCTTTAATCTGGGTGATGAAGAGAACGGTGAATTTGGTTTTCAGCTTCAAAATCAAAGTCCAACCACAACAGAATTTGTTTCGTTTGAGAACGTAGATCCCAATAAGGTATATTTTTAGCTAAATATTTTTAAAATGTTATGTTAATGCAGACCGATTCTTTATTTGTTTGCCATGTTTAGGTAAGGCGAGGAATGTATGTTACATACGAGGAGTTTATGCAGAACCCTGTTGATATATTCTTGGATTGTCATATCAAGGGTTTTCTTGTTATGGATACGTTCTGGTATGAACTAGTTCCTCACCTTGCCAATATAAGCCTTTCAAAGCGTAATTCTGTAAGGGCTGGTTGGTTGTCAGATGATGTAAGTTTTTTTTTTACTGTTCAAGTATTAACAATTTATTTAGTAGCTATTGAAAATAAAATTTTAACTTATGTTGAAACAGCAAATTAATTGTTGGATTGAGTTGCTCGTTAGGCGTCGACCGAGTGGGGCTGATTGGACAGTTGCAAAAACTGGGACTGCAACGTATTACCCTGGATCAAATGTTTTTTATCTTTTATTTGATAGGTTCTTAAAAGGAACTTTGAATGGTTCGACGTGTCCATACCCAGCGTGGCATGACGTACAAACTGTAAGTATTTCCATTTATATCTTATCATCGTAACATATATTTAATAGTATTTGCTATAAAAGATATGCGTTCTACTAATCAATTGTATATAAATATGATTTACATTTGTAGGTGTATATGCCAATCAATTGCGGTAATAGTCACTGGGTAACCGCTATAGTTAATTTAATTACTGACGAGGTGGCGATCTTAGACTCGTTACATAGCAATATTCGAAAGGATGCCCTGAAGAAGCAATTTACAGAATGGTCAAGTGTGGTGAACGGCCTTTTGTATCGTCAAGGTTATTTTAGAAACCGCATACGTAGACCACATGATTTCAAAGTATTCTACAACGAAGTCAATTTTCAAGTTCCACAACAAGGAAATTTTATGGATTGTGGGGTAATAACATGTTGGTTGATATACAACCTTTCGCAAGGTATAGTCCCTTCTGTATTAGGTGAACCTAATGCATACTTTCGCCAAGTTAGAGAAGAAATGTCGAAGTTTTTGTATACCCATCGTTGCGAGGATACAAGGGACTGTGGCTATACACAGAATTTGTATGTTTGAATGTTGTCTGTCAATCTCTAAGTGTTAAAAATAAAAGTTTCTGTTATTTATCTATTTTCGTTCAAATTGTATGTTTGTTGTTATTTGACTAATATTTATATATCAAAGTTATTAAGAAAAAAACAACTAGCATAGATGTGACTTATCAATAACAACAAAGCTACTGACAATGATGTGACAGAACCCTGACATATAAAGTTTTTAGTGTGACAATACAATGAATTTATGTTTGTCTCTTTAAAAAAATCCCGACCTTAAATTTTTTGGAACACTATATATACATTTGTTAAATGGCTACATATTTTGTTAAATATATCAATAATTTTTGAAGTATGGCTGAAGATAACAATTCTCATTACCCAAAGAATTTGTACAATTTTGTTGGTTCTGCCACACAACCTAATATGGCACGTACTTCATCCCCATGACGTCTAATTTCTTCACAACCCAACCAGCCCCTACCTTTGACCCCAGTTTGTTTTCCAACTAGCGTTGAAAAACCATTGAGGATCATACCTGGACCGGCTGGTGTTCTTCAACAAGCAAAGTATAGAAAAGCAACAGTGTTAAACGAAGTTGGTGATGTTGTTGGAACATCTACCCAAGATTATGTAAAGCAAATAGTTGAAGATGCAAGTGAGGATGATCATTTTTCGCGTGACCCTTGGATTTGCGCAATACAGTATTTAGCTGATGAAGGGAGTAGTGTGATTGGTTGTTTAGGTGACATCAAAAGTTTTATGACACCTAAAGGAAAACTTGAAAGAGTTGTGGCGGTAGTTAAAAGTTGTAACCTAAATTCAATTGGCGACCTAAATGTAACACTTAAAGATACATCTGGTATTGTTGCTGGTACAGTTCATCACAAAGTTATGGAAAAAGAGGGATACAAAAAGTCTATAGCAGTTGGAGCTGTGTTGATACTTAAAAACGTGTCCGTGTTTAACCCGAAACCAAAGGAATATTATCTTAACATCACCTTGAAAAACATTGTTTCAGTGTTTGACAACAATGTGATTTATGGTTATTTTTAGTTTATGTTTTACTTTGTGTTCTTTGATAAGGACATGTTGTATGTGTACTTTTAGTTTATGGATGTATTTGTGTTGTTTTCCAGTGTATCAATTCAGAATCAATTTAATAATATTTATTTTAGGTTTGTGTGTCTAGATTTATTTGTAATTTAAAATGCAGTTATTAAAGACAAACCATATATTATATTGATTAGAAAACATTGAATAGTACATAACATAGTAACTTGAACAAACACAAAACAGAAAGACATATTGTAAACACTAAAATTATTTGAAAAACACATAACGTCTAAATAGAAACCTAATTTCCGTATATAACTTCGTTTTGTGGTCAGTCAACCAGAATTAAGGATTCTTTGTATGGACCAACGATGAATGAGCCACGATTTCCTTGCATAGCTCCAAGGTTTTGAAATGATTGCAAATTTTGGTTGTACACTTGCACCACATTAAGAAACATCACTCTATTGACATCAGCTTCAATTATTGGCTCTCCATCAATTGTAAAGCCTAATAATTTTGGCAGATCATAATACGGCATGACACGAGTGAACAGTAACGTAGTTGAGTTAATAAAACCAGCAGCATCAATTCCTATTATCCATGCACAAATAATCCTCGCATCTTCATGAATGTAACTTCCAGAAATTACAAGTGAGGTTCCAAGATTAGTAACATAAAACGGTGGGGGAATCATTGAAGTAATTGTTTCAGGAATGTTTTGTACATGAAATCGTCTAGCAAGTAAATCAAACGAGACAATTAAGTAAACTTTATCTGAAAAAATCCCCTTAGGATTTAAATATTCAGATCCCACCCAAAAAATTTTACCCCCAACCACTGCTTGCCCTTTCCTTTTTATTCGAATGCTATCACGTGGTAAACGATCAATGGGAATACTGGTCCATCTATTTGACCTTAGCGTAAACACATGAACGTACCATGGTCCCTGTGAGTATAGGGGGTAATTTATTTTCAAAAGGGTTGTGTCTAATGTTCTTGGATGAACACCAAAACCAAATATCATTTTTGGTGAATTGGGTTGAGACACGAAGTTTGGTAGAATAATAGATACACACTTTTGTATTGAAGGGTTCCACAATACAAGAGCCATATCATCAGCAAACGCGAAGCACCATATACCTTCTGAAGTTGCTATTGGCTTAAGAGCATTTAGATTTAATTGAGAATGAATACGTGTGCACATTCGGTCATTATGCACCGCATACAAGTATCCATCATTACCTTGCTTATATGCCAAATTTAAAAAAAAGGATTTGTGGTGCGTGAACCGTAACTACGTATGAAGTCCCTAGCTTGTATCTCATAACGCCATCTCCTACAAACGTTGCGAAAACGAACTAAATCGTCAACACCAGACTTGAGCATTATTTCTCTTTGAACCTCAAATGGTAAATAATCAGACATAGTTAAATTATAAATATTTCAGAAATCACAAATTTGGAAATAATCAAATATTTCTAAGAATTTATATTTGTGAAGTTGATTATTTCCCGAGCATAAAAATATCATTGTTTATTATGACATTGATTAGACTGGTCACTGACACCTTACAATGTCTCAGGGATTATTTCCCGAGCATAAAAATATCATTGTTTATTATGACATTGATTAGACTGGTCACTGACACCTTACAATGTCTCAGGGATTATTTCCCGAGCATAAAAATATCATTGTTTATTATGACATTGATTAGACTGGTCACTGACACCTTACAATGTCTCAGGGATTATTTCCCGAGCATAAAAATATCATTGTTTATTATGACATTGATTAGACTGGTCACTGACACCTTACAATGTCTCAGGGATTATTTCCCGAGCATAAAAATATCATTGTTTATTATGACATTTGATTAGACTGGTCACTGACACCTTACAATGTCTCAGGGATTATTTCCCGAGCATAAAAATATCATTGTTTATTATGACATTGATTAGACTTGTCACTGACACCTTACAATGTCTCAGGGATTATTTCCCGAGCATAAAAATATCATTGTTTATTATGACATTGATTAGACTGGTCACTGACACCTTACAATGTCTCAGGGATTATTTCCCGAGCATAAAAATATCATTGTTTATTATGACATTTGATTAGACTGGTCACTGACACCTTACAATGTCTCAGGGATTATTTCCCGAGCATAAAAATATCATTGTTTATTATGACATTGATTAGACTGGTCACTGACACCTTACAATTTCTCAGGGATTATTTCCCGAGCATAAAAATATCATTGTTTATTATGACATTTGATTAGACTGGTCACTGACACCTTACAATGTCTCAGGGATTATTTCCCGAGCATAAAAATATCATTGTTTATTATGTCTCAGGTGTATAAAAAAATGGATCTATTTAAGTATCAACTTAAATTGTTTTTGTTAAACAAATCCACATAATATTAGTAGAATAATAAAAAAATGTCTGACTACATTCCCTTTGAGATTCAAAGAGAAATCATTGTTAGGTTGCCTGTAGAATCTTTGTGCAGGTTTCGTCTTGTGTCTAAGCGATGGAAATCTTGCATTGATTGGCGAAGTTTTATTCGTAGGTTTGGTTCGCGTGAAGTTGATTATTGTAGTTTCATCTTACAATTTAGGGAAACAGATGAAAGTCAAATGTACAGGGTTGATGCTGACTTAACATTTACACCCAAATTGTGCCGATCGCTTTTGGTATATGTCGAGGTGAAACTGGCCCAAACTGGTCGTGGTGGATGTCGGTACTTAAAGAATGTATTGGTGAAAATCCAAATATGATTTTCATATCCGACAGACATGCAGCTATAGCTTTGGCAATACGAAACGAGTTTCCATTAGCGTTTCATGGTATATGTTGTCGACATCTAATGATGAACCTATCGTTGAAAAAGAAGAGGACAAAAAAAATTTACTGGAAGATTTGCAAGGCTTACACGGTGGAGGATTTTACATACAACATGAACATACTTCAAGCAGTTCAGCCTGATGCGTACCAGAAGTTAACTGAAGCAGGTCCTCAAAGATGGTCAAGAGCGTATTCTCCCCGCCCCCGCTACAATTATTGTACTTCTAACAGCGTCGATTCTGTTAATAATTGTACAAGAAAGACAAGAAGGCTACCTATAACAATGCTGACAGAGTCGTACCGGCAAATGGTGCAAAATTGGTACTACGATCGGCGTCAAGCTGCAGGTAGTTATGTTCATAATTATAAAAGTAAAACTCTAAAAAAATTTTATATAAACAATAATCTGCCTTTTTCTACCAGCAAATATGAAGTACGAAATCACAAATTGGGCCGCGGATAAGGTGGAGAAAAGGAAGATTAAAAGTGCAACATGGATCGTTCACGGCGTCAATCAATATCAGTACCAGGTTATGGATGGTCATTATAACCGATTGGTCGACTTTGGAAACCATACATGTGAATGTCGTAAATGGCAGATTTCAGGCATACCTTGTGGGCACGTGATAGCTGTAACTAGATTTTTGCGCATAACAGATTGCGTACAATTTGTAGCAGATTGGTTTAGAAAGGAAAAATACCAAGCCACGTACGCAGAATCCATCCACTTTGTTGGAGATGTGCATGAATGGGAGTTTCCTTCACATATACGTCCCATTATACCTCCTGTAATGAATAGCCCACAACCTGGCCGTCCTAAAAACACCAACAGAATATTGTCACAAGGTGAGTTACCAAAGGGTATACATTGCACCCGATGCAATGAAGGGGGACACAGGCGTGATCAGTGCAAAAAATCATACATCCCACAACCTCCTGTAAAGCCTCGCCGACAACAAGTTCCAACAACAAACAATAATTATGCTAGTCCCGTCGACGAATTTAACCAAAACACTTTTAACGATTTCGGACAAAACACTTCACAACCATTTCAACCTTACTTTCATAACTCATACCCAACAGATCATTTCGAAACTCAAAACCCTGAAGTGCCACAACCTGATAACGTTTATGGGGGACAAAGCTTTAGTCACAACATACATCCCTCACAACAGTATGATCATACACAGAGAAATGACTATCAGAACACATCTTTTGCGAACGAACACTACAATTCACAACAATACACCTCTCAACACCTAGATGATATAAACCTAAACAACTCTAGTTGGTTCAACAACTTTGGTTTTTAAGAGAAACAAACTTTGTTTGCATTTGGGCTAGTTTGGTGTATCTTGAAATATATTTCCTTTCGCAATAAATTAAGTTCATATAATCAAACACCCACAATGAATTATACACTGGCATATCATTTATTATTGATAAAAAAGGTGACATGACAATACATTTAAGTAGTTAAAGGACTAAATGCACACATCTATATAATGCACCTTCACACAAACAAATATCACAACATCTAGTAACCCAGTTTCATATTCCAAACATGAAATACACTATCCGCTTGCACCATTATGGAAGGTTCTCTTCACCCCCTGGAAGAAAATTTGTTGGTGGTCTCATTGCAACAATAGACCAAGTCGACCTTCAAACTTTTTCACCAAATAAAATCAAATTTATTCTGACCAACAATATAGGTTACGATCCTACCTCCTCAACATTTCTATACATAAAAAAACCTAATTGTTCTCTAGATTCAGGCCTGATCTCATTGGACGATGCTTTACAAGACCGTGAATTTATCCAAACATATACACATGTTCCTAGAACTGAACTACATGTATATGTGTCTCGTGTCAAATTATCACCTTTGGTTGTGGCGGAACAAAACATCGACAAGGGTAACAAACAGAGAGAACAAGATAAGCCTTCATGTTCAAGAAAACTATTTGAGTAATTTGCAACAAGTGGGGACATATTCATTAGTGTATGCTATGAATTTGTAACCCACCACTTTGTAATGCATTCCCAGACTTGTTGCTTTCAAATTGACTAGTCTTATCAATGCTGCAATAGAAATAAATGAACTACTGTTCCATTTCATCTTCTTGTTATATATATGTCCTTACATTTAGACTACAATCCATACTCATCTTTAATTCAATCTTCTCACAAAAAAAAACATGTCAACCTCAAATCAAAATACATTCGAATTTCAAGTCAACCACAATGGCCAATTCAAACTTAACCCCCTAAGATATGAGCACGGTTCAGTACTGGATGTTAGCGTTCCACCAATGTTGTATGCAGATATGGTTAGTTACATAAAATCAAAACTAACTGTTCTATATTACACCCATATAACAATTGACAACATATATTACGCACTACCACAAATCAACAACTTACAGGGTCTGAAAAAATTGAAGACCGATTATGATATCGATGTTATGTACGACATTGCTAAAGTCTTTGGAAAACTCCAGATTTACGTTTCTCATCAACCGGTAGATTTAACCACGGCGTTGATTCCAAATGACGGTTCATTGGAGAAATCGTTAACAGGTATAATTTCTGAAGAAACAACCCTAAAACTACAAGAATCACTCTGGTATCTACATCAAATGCAGAAACAAAAGAATAAAAAGTTAGATCAAAATAGATCGTTCCAACTAGTTACAAAACCAATACCAACTACACCATATACCCAAATCAACTACAATTTTCTCGTTCATAATAGTGGCCAATTGGTGATAGATGCAACTAATAACCCAACATATGTCAACGGTGATACAATGATGATCAACATCCCAAGAATGAAACTTATAGATATTAAACAATATCTTTTCAACATTCTTTCTTACAAAATCCATGCTCTTTATTACAAAATAAATTATTACGAGAAATCTCACACAATCAAACTAAGAAACAACTATGACATGCATGTCATGTTCGACATCTCAGCAGCGCACGGCATGTTGGAGATATACATCGATCATGTAGGTGTGGATTTTATTATACCAAACTACATATGTTCAAATGCTGCCCTTGCAAAAATGATGGCCGATGTAATAACAGGTTACGAAGGTGAAAATGAAGATGAAAATAAGGAAGTAACACAAAATGATTTCACAAACGACCAAATGATTGAATGGGCAGAACAAGAACACCTGGAAAACAAGGAGATTAAGGAAATTGCCCGCATCAGACCTAAAAGGTTCCTCTTATCTACTAACTACAATTAGTAGTACTCCATCATTTGTTAGTAGTACTCAAACTGTCTTATTGATATGCAAAATTTAATGTTTAATAAGTTATTTTAATTTTCTTTATGTATCAAATGTCATGCCAATATTTAATTACTCGTCACATGTACTATGACATTTCTTTGATTTGAATATCTAAATTATCACATCAAATCACTGACAATGTCCTTCATCTCATATGATTTTTCCCGAGTATGTCATTGTCTTAGCTGGATGCTCACATGCTTTCACTGCTTTAAATGTCAAGGAATCAGTGGACCATTTTTCTCATATTATTAGAATACTTATATCATTATTATAACGCTGTGATAGCAACTACACAAATTCGTATTCTATATATATATCTTCAAATTAATCTCTAACCCACACAATTCACAAACAATATTTCTCCCACACTAACATAATATGGATGCTTCCTCAAATCAACTTAGAACAGATGTTATTGAGAGCATAGAAAGGGATCTACAGGATGAGATCACACTTGCACACAATTTGGTGACAAAACTGAATTGTTACTTCCGACGAATGCGTGCCCGTGAACCACAAATTAGGTTGGTGGAGTCTATGCAAATGACAACAGTTACCAGTTACGGTTTGCATACACTTCTTATGGCTCAAGAAGCAGATCAACGTATGTATCACAACTTGATTGAAGCAAGGAAAAATTTGATTATAACTATTGCTAAGAAGGAACGATTAATTCGTAACTACAGATCGATATAAATTATCCAATCCTGTAACAAAATAATCTTGCTACTTTCATGTTTGGTGTGTTCCGTTGTTTTTAATAATTCTAATAATATTATGCTTTTAATTGGTAACTATAGATCGATAAAAATTATCTCAACCATGCATGTACAAGAAATTTGTATATATTCATTTTACACATAATATATTTTTCATTTCTTCATTATTTTTTTCTATTATAACGTTATACAAAAATTTGCGTATACAGCATTCCGACTCATAATTTAAATAGAAAGTATTATACAATTTTTTTTCATCAAAATCAACACAAGTGTCATACTTTGGCCATTTAAATATTTTTCACATTATCAATAAGTGAATAACTATTTAAAATCAATTCAAAAAGCCAATAAAATTTTGTTAAAAAAATTCATAAAGATAAACTAAACAAGCGCAAAGTAGGGGTTACACACGAATTTTACTAAGTTTTAAAACATTACTAAAATTTATTACTTTACAAAAAAAAAAAAAAATTAATTGGCATGTTGAATAATATATTAAATACTAATGGTGTTGTTCGACAAGTGCGTATACGGCATTCCGACTCATAATTTAAATAGAAAATATTGTACAATTTTTTTTCATCAAAATCTTCACAAGTGTCATACTTTGGCCATTAATATATTATTCAACATGCCAATTAAATTTTTTCGCCTTATCAATACGCGAATAGCTCTTTAAAATCTATTCAAAATGACAATAAAATTTTGTTAAAAAAGTTCATAAAGATAAACTAAATCAGCACAAAGTAGGGGTTACACAAATTTTACTAAGTTTTAAACATTACTAAAATTAATTACTTTACAAAAAAAAAAAAAAAAAAAAAATTTGGTGCTCGGGAGAATATTAAAACGAGGATACTAATGTCAGACATTCAATATTCGCGGGGCCCAACCGACAACTTTGACTGACATAAAGTCAGTCGATGATTCCAATGTTGCGCCTTTTTTTTTGGGTGGCTAATAGAGCGCCACGTGTAAAATTGATTGTCGTCTTAAAATTTTCCCGACCTTCATGGCCATTTTCGATTTCCAAGGAAAATATGGCCTCTGCCAGAAAGCTAACACCAAACTTTTGTCAGTAGAGATTATTAAAATTATTTCCCATTTACCAATCCCTTTCCATCTCTCTCGGTATAAACTGTCTCCCTTTTCTCTCTCGGTAAGACAGCAGACACCATTTTTGTTTAACAAAGTTTCCATCTTAACTCTTACTCTCGACAACAATAATAGTAGCAGAAACCAACATTGAAACCATTTTAACATCTTACTGACTTGTGTCTCTCTCTCGACTCAATCCCACAAAAAACCTTTTCCCTTCATAGTTATGTATTACTCTCGTTAAAACAAAGCAAGGAACCATGACTGAAAACATTTTCGTAGTACTATGCATATGTAATCTAAAACGTCACTTTTCAAAAGCTCACAACGAAACACACAAAGTTTTCACAACCCTCGTCAAGCTCACCATGTCCAAACTCTCGACAAGACTCACACATTGACATATTATTCTCGTTACTACAGCAGCTTCTACCATTTGTAAAACCATTTCCTCCCCACTATTGTCTCTCTCGTGAAAACAGGATACAACACACACTTGAAAACCATTTTTGTAAAGCATTCATGCGTTTTAACCTCACAAATCTCCTAACAAAATTTATTACTTTGGTCAAGAATTCTTTAAACTCCTCCACTCGCATCTCACGTTGGCTATAACTAAGACATGACATAAACTCGGTTTTGACGTACTGATACGAACCTATCCCATACTAGGCTCGTAATCGGTTCATAAGTCCCAAGTGTAGAACTCACTCAAAAAGCTAGCTTGTTTGAGGAGGGGACACCTGGATATTATAAACCATCAACCATTCCCATACATGGCCGATGTGGGATCATAACATTACCCCACCCTTTGAAGAACCAACGTCCTCGTTGGTCACGGCTATGTTGGTCACGGTTGACACCCCCTTTGGGTCCAAGCCACCACTCCATAGGCCATCACTCCGAGCTCGTTGGTCACGGCTATGTTGGTCACGGTTGGCACCCCCTTTGGGTCCAAGCCACCACTCCATAGGCCACCACTCCGAGTGTTGGAACCTCGTAAGGTAGGGCTAGCTCTTATACCAATTGATACGAACCTATCCCATACTAGGCTCGTGATCGGTTCATAAGTCCCAAGTGTAGAACTCACTCAAAAAGCTAGCTTTTTGAGTGAGTTCTACACTTGGGACTTATGAACCGATTACGAGCCTACATGCACTAATTGTTACGATAAGGACTACTTGAGGCAGTCAATCTCCAAGAATTAGATTAAGGATTAGAGGGATAAGGCCCTTAGAGCGGGCAAAACTCCAAGAAAGCTAGAAAGAAAAAGACTTGAAACTATGTTTCTTTTTCATTCATTTCCTATACATTGCATAACCAGAATACACTTAAATACTATAAGAAACATGTGATGATATCCTAATTTTTAGGAAGTAAACCTTAAACGTGGGAACTAATAACTACATAAACTTGCATGTAAAAAAAAGCTAGTTGTGGTTCCTACATTAGTGCATGTAGTTGTGTAACCGTACGTCAAGGCAAGTTAACATGTGATGGTCTTCATGCACGTATCAGGTTCCTACATTAGTGCATGTAGTGGAGTAACTGTACGTCAAGGCAAGTTAACATGTGATGGTCTTCATGCACGTATCAATACTCCCATCCTGAAAAACGACCTTGTCCTCAAGGCCGAGGTTGCCACGATCACAGACAAATATCCCCCGCAGAGGGTCCTATTATTGCGGGACGAGATCTGTGTTCCCGTTGAAAATAAAGGAATGCAGATGCATGACATGGATGAATGAGATGATAGTTGTTCATGGATTTACAACAGAAACGTGTGAGCTTGCATATTGGTCTCCTGCAAACACTTGACACATAGTGTTTGTGGTGGTCCATAAAGAGCTTGTTGCAATGGCTTAGGCTGTAGTAGTACTTGTCCTCTAGGATCATGATTTTGTACCTCTGTTCGCGTCCTTCCCAAGGTAGTTTCGGTTCGGATTGAGGAAAAACAATGGCAGGTGGTTTGCACTCGTGCCCACCGAAGTAATTCAACATATACTTGCAACAAAGGTTTTCAATAGCTCTTTGTTTCATCTCAGTGAGGACTAAACACTTGATCATATGTGTAGTGGAAACCGCACCAAGAGACGGTATCACAGCTGAGCCTGTCAGTGGCGATGTGATGTTGGTAAAACAAGAGGATGTTTCGCTGACGACATCGGTGTTGTTGGTGTGTTGGGTTGTCACATGTTCTATCTTTGTAACAGGTGACGAGGCCATGAAAACAGTATCGCCAGGCTTATTGATATCGATAATGGGAGGGGGAGGTTTCGAAACGATGAAGGTTGGTTCTGTGAAGTCAGTTTTTGTGGCAAAGGTGTGATCGTGTGACTCACTGTTAATGAGGGTTGTTTGGGAAGTGAATATTTGTGAGAAGGTTTTGAGTCTAGTATTGTGCAAGGCCAAGGCATCCACAACCGCATTTAGTTTATCGACCATATTAGCCAATTGTTCTAAGACTTCTCGTGAATATCGTTGTGGAGGCATGTGAGTAAGTCAATGAAAGCACCAATTGTTACGATAAGGACTACTTGAGGCAGTCAATCTCCAAGAATTAGATTAAGGATTAGAGGGATAAGGCCCTTAGAGCGGGCAAAACTCCAAGAAAGCTAGAGAGAAAAAGACTTGAAACTATGTTTCTTTTTCATTCATTTCCTATACATTGCATAACCAGAATACACTTAAATACTATAAGAAACATGTGATGATATCCTAATTTTTAGGAAGTAAACCTTAAACGTGGGAACTAATAACTACATAAACTTGCATGTAAAAAAAAGCTAATTGTGGTTCCTACATTAGTGCATGTAGTGGAGTAACCGTACGTCAAGGCAAGTTAACATGTGATGGTCTTCATGCACGTATCAGGTTCCTACATTAGTGCATCTAGTGGAGTAACTGTACGTCAAGGCAAGTTAACATGTGATGGTCTTCATGCACGTATCACGTACCCATTAAGTTTAACATACACCAAAAGACAAACCCACGAGAGACCTCAAAACCCAAACTTGAACCTTAACACAAAACCCATTTCAAACTGAAAGTTATGAAACATCTTTATGAAATTGTAACGTCAAGTTTTCAAGGTTCAAAGCTCATGTTTTGATAGTTTGTTTTTCCGAAAATGGTGGTGAAAGAGATGACATATATGCATGTAAAATAAAAAGACGCAACAAGAGAAAAGAAAATGGAGATGAGTAAACCTCGTCGAACTCGTGAAAGTGGTGACGGTAAATAAGCTTGCAACCGTATGGAACTATGAACCCTCGAACTTGCTAACCCGACATTTCGAACAACAAAACCCATGTCAAAATGAAACTCACGAACCAACCGATGAAACCCGCGTCCTTCAAACCGCAACGAGAACTCTCGAACAGAAAACTCACGTCTAAAACATGGTTGCACATGTCGGAATAATGTGCGTTTTGGTTAGTTTGTAAATTAGTGTGTTTAGAAAGTGGTTGTATAAGATGTAAGTATAGAAAAGGAAGTTTTATGTTCCGACAATGGAGGTTACTAGTGATAAAGTAGAGTTGGTTTGGTCATTTATTTTGATCCGAAAGATGTAGAGAGATATTATCTTATGATTTTGTGAGTGTGTGTAGAAATGTGATTTACATGTCACAGTTGTGGTGTGGATTTGGTTTCATTTTAACCATGGTTCTCCTATATCCCCATTTGGCAAGTTGTTAAGTTAGTTTAGGGAAGAAAGGTGAGCGAGTGCTAAAAGTGAAAGGGATTAAATTAGAGATTGTAAGTATGTAGAATTTTAGTGTATAAAGGTGAGTTTGAAGCATTAAAATTTACACAATGCGTGTCGAATAATTAGACGGATCCTAATTCTTATTATTATTGTTTTTTTTCTACGAAAGGTAAAGCGACACGTAATGACTCGTTAAAATACTTAATGAAATTAATTATATCATTAATTATGAACATAATTATTCGCACAGTATTAATACGTATAGACACACAGACAGAAGTCAAATGCAGTCAATTCACGCAACGCGACACAGATAAATCCTACACAGTTTATGCACATGTAATGAAAATAAATTTTATATACGCTTTAAATATTGATCGTAAATTATTACGCAACCAATAGTGACATACTCGCAGTGTTCACAGCAACACAGATTAAGCACAGTCTAAGCAAAATACACGCCAACAGACGTTATTTTACAAACACAGGAACGCTTCCTAGCTTAATAGCAATTTAGCACATAGTTGACTAAATAAAAAGTCTAGGGGGAAAACTGTAATTTTAGAAAGTCTAAAAATTACCGTGTCTTACATCAAGTAATTTCTACAGCTACACAACAAAATGATCAGATTATGCTACTTCTTATGCACAAAACTAAATTGAGCTTGACCTATACATCCAGGCCAAGTCCGTTGATAAAGATTGCTCACAGCAGATCACAAATACCTACAACACCTCTATTCAATGGATTCATCAGGTCAAACCACCAGAAAGTGAATTTGACTTTCAAATGAAACGGCTAGTACTCAATTGCTTGATCAAACCACAAAACTTAACAAAATTTGAATCCACGGCTTCACAAACACTATCACAAGCTGAATAACACCAACAACAACATAAATCAACCACATGAACAATAATTTGCAGAAATTTAGATGAATTGAGTAAGATGAATGACGGTTTATTGATTATGATGTGAAATGAGTACAAATGGAAGGAATTACATGAACTAAACTAAGTACAATATGTCTTAACTGAATTACAACAGAATTTGTTGCATTTCCTAAAAAGTGGGTGAGAGAATTCTAGAAAGTATGACAGTTGTGTGTGGTGGAGCGCGGGTCTATTTATAGGCAAAGAGAGGAGCGAGGGTGAGGTTTGGAGATTTGTAGAATGACATGTATGTCAGTGAATGACAACATAAAGTTCAATAAGAAAGTGACAAGTGCATTAGGGTTTGTAGTATGAAAGTGAGATTGGGGGTTTTTGATTTAAGCCACGACATCTCAATTAAGCACTCTTGTTGAACTCGTCTTGGGCTGTAGATCATCTTTGTAGTTGATCACATCTTCTGAAATGGCCTGAATCGGTCACAATCTGATGAAGAAAAGATAGCTGACGTTGCAAAATATGGCTGGGCAGGATGTGTAAGTTGGGATTAGTAATAAAAGTGCACTGTTGGGATTGAGTATTTATCACTCAAACATTCCTGATCCGTGTGACCCCAAATGATGGCTTGTGATTGGTCCACTTGGTTGGGCTAGTAGAAACTTTAGAAGCTTGGAAAATTTGGCCCTTATCTTTTGCAAACTTTGATCTTGAACCTATATACTTTGTAGAACAACAACTTTGGCCCTTGAACTTCATGACATTTTGCACTTTTGATCCTTAAAGGCTTCTTTCGTATTTTTCTTCATAAAATGCTCGTGAAATCCAGTGTTTTCTTCGTTTTGAATCTTTTAACCTATTTTCACACAAAAACACAAAACCCGCGTAATTTCGACATCTAACGATATAAATTCATGTTTTAGGATATGTTTTCTATGTTTTAAGTGGTAAAAGGGTAAATGTTTACACACTTAACAAGCATCTTTTTTTGTAGGTAGTTTCCACTAGTGATTCTCCAATATCATAATACAGAACTTGCTTAAGTTGTTTCAGTTTTTCTTTTTTGTCAATTCTGACCAAGTTGTTGATTTCTTCTTGAGTGACTACACCAGATTTCACCAGTCTTTTATGAAGTGTAGGATCACCATTATTCTTAGGTTGAATGACTGGATAACCTTCCTTAGAAGATTCACCACTAGTGGTTAGCCTATCTCGATGATCAGGATTTGATGAAGACTCCCCCTTAGACTTAACAGGGATATCTTCTTATATTGGTGATTGTTGCAGCTTTTCGGCTTTCTTTCTTGAATGATGCTGCAATAACTCCTTGATAGTGTGGCTGGTGTTTGCTTTCTCCCCCTCAGCAGGAGAATGCCCAACAACTCCTACTAATGCACCAGCAGAAAGTAAAGCAGCAAAAATGTCCAAGGAAGATGTTACCTTGGTAAGTAGAGCTAGAACTTCATCTAGTATCTGAAGCTTGCTTTAGACATTTAAGGATACTTCTAGCTTCTGCCTCCAGCCTAGCCACCCTATCCTTGATCTTAGAAACATAATCACAAAGCTCATTTAATTGGCCAGAAACTAGAATGAATTGTGCTAGTACCTCCAAGGTGTCATTAGATAGAGACTCCTTCAATGAATCTAGAGACTGCTAAAGAATAGAAGTATTCACCATTTGTTGAAGAGTTGGTTGAATAGCAGCTACAACCTTTTATGTGATGGATTCAGTTGTAGATGGTGTTAGCCTAGCATTTAACTCAGCTACTTGAGCTTCAACAACCTGTTTCTCCCGCTGAAGCTTGGCCACCTGAGCCAGAAGAACTAACACTTGATTAGTTAATTCCTTTACCTAAATATTCTTGGGAGATGGTAGAGTAGGAACTTGATCATTTCGTTTGTCATTTGCTTATCCTTTACATTGGTAGCATAATGTAATCTCACCCACACATTAGATTCTCAACACGCGTAAACCAAAAATGCGTGAAACCCTAATTGTATTGTATGAAAAAAGAATGTTTATAACTGAGTAAATGCATCATTTGAAAATAGTGTGTTACACATTCAAAAGCATTTACTCTGCATAGTAAACTTGGCCACTAAAAATTTTATGAGTAAAAAAAGTTCATACTTAAACAATAAATTACTTTGTGTGTTTAAGTTAGAGATAAAATCACCAAGTTGTCATTCAACCAGTATAATTGTTACGTAATTTTTAAATTTTTTATTTATTTTAATAAAAGTTTGTAAGCATAAAAAATATTGTGTGTTAATCTTGTTTAAACCTTTTTAGGTACTCTCACGTTAGATCAATATGAACACCTCGTCATTTGTCATAAAGAGTGATTTAACTTAATCAATCAATCTCCATCACTCTAAATAGAAACAACAACTAGTAGCTTGAGATTATGTTGTAATAAAATGTAAGGTTATTAAATCTCGTTTCTCACAAAGTAAGAGAGGGTAAGATATAGATAAGTTTATTTTAATAAAGGTAGATATGATGCTTCTTGAGGTAAATAGTAATATTACTCAATCATGTCTTTCATAAAATCATGTCTCCGTCACTCTAGATAAGTTTTTTTATGGTAACACGCCTTCTCGTTCGGTGGTTTTCGACGACATTGTTTCTTTTTTTCCTTTCACCGGAGTCATTATAGATGTAAAAGGGTGTTTTCTTGGGAGGATTAACATAAAAACCCTCATTTAATTTTTTTGTAATGTTTGTTTTTACGCCTTGCTAGTTTTTTAATAAATTATTGTCGTTAAAAAAAGCATAAGATCGATAGAGTATGATTATAAGATGTAATAACAACTGTACCACAACATAGTTTCAAATTTTCAACTACTTTATGGATCAAACAATAAACAGGGAGCCAACAAAATTAGGATGTGAAGTTATAGTATAATATTCGTCTTAACTCGTGTTAAACTTCATTTCAAATGAATTTACAATTTTATAATTTTAGAAATTTTTTAATAAAGATACACATAAAGACAAAACTGTTACTATTTTCAAGTAAATATTTAACACTAACAAGCACTAAAGTCGAAATATTTACCTAGATATTTCCTTCTATAAAAAAACACAATAAAAAACAAAAATGATTCCAAAACTTTCGTTACACTTAAGCTAAACCAATTTTTTATTTTTATTTTTGTATTTTACTACATTCTAGCTTTGATTAAAATGTTAAAAGGAGAAAACTAGAACTATATTCTTTTAGATATAGTTTTTTTTGTGAAGAAACATAAACTTGTGAAATAGATAAGTGTTAGATTACTCTTGTATCTTCACATCCACATGGACGGCCTATTGTATGAGAAGTGTTCAAGACAATAGACACCTTATACATGCTTCCACTCGCCACATATTACTAGTTAAAAGTTAAAACTGGCTGGTACGTGTCCCTCAATAACCTTAAAATTCCACCACCTATTACATGCACCACACCACGTACGCACCAAAATCCAACATAAATAGCCAGTATCACTAGTTCACTACCATCATCACCACAACAACAAACACAGTACACAATGGCAAAGCTAATAGTTTTTGCAGTCGCATTTGCAGCCCTTGTAGCCTTTGCTTCGGCCTACACAACCATCATCACCACCACCATCGACGACCAGATCCCATACACACAGCAGTCACAGCAATGTCGACAACAGCTCCAACAAAAACAATTCAACCAGTGTCGCATGTACCTCCAACAGGGTCAGGGTCAGGGTCCCTTGGAATTAGACGACAACCGTAGTGGACAGCAGCAACAAACCCAAATCCGCCAACAGTGCTGTAACGAGCTCCAAAACGTCCACCAGCAGTGCCAGTGTGAGGCTGTCAGGCAAGTGTTCCAAGATGTCCAGCAGATTCATGGACAATTTGGTGGTCAGCAGATCCGTCAGTTGAAGCAGAAGGCTCAGAACCTTCCTAACCAATGTAACCTTCAAGTACAATCATGCCCACTCCCAACCGTCGTCACTACCACCACCACCATCGACGAAAACCGCCAAAGGGGCTCACAATCACAACAATCTTGCTACCAGAGGATCCAAGGACAACGCTTCCGGCAATGCCAAAGGTATCTATACTACTTTATAAACAAAATGTATCATTCATGCATGCATGCATGGATTTCGAACATCATATCCTATATAATATAAATCTTTTTCTACAGCTACATCCAACAAGCACAACAAAGTGGTTCATTCGGACCACTTTTGATGGTCATCAACAGGCAAGGACAACAATACCAGCAAGAAATGCAACAATGCTGCAATGAGCTCGAAAGGGTTCAGACCGAGTGCCAGTGCGAGGCTTTGCAGGAGGTTTACAGACAAGCCCAACAGCAACAACAGCAGCCATGGAGCCAACAACAAGGTGGCCGACGTGGTGGACAGCAGATGCAAGGTTTGAAATCCATTGTTGAGCAGCTTCGCAATCAATGCAACTTGCAGGTCCAACAATGCCGAATCCCATCGACTATGTTTTGAAGTGAAAGCATGTGAATGAGTAATAAAGGGAATCACATCTCTAGCTAGTTAAAGTTTTTATGAGTTTGAGATGATATCATCGTATCTTAAATAATGGAAAATAATAAACATGTATGTTCCTACACTTATATATATGAAGTGTAATCATCTTATCTTGGAATAAATAAAATGACAGTTTAATTAAAGATAAAATAATTGGATTCGCATCTCGGGCTAAGTGGCTAGTGAGGTTGATATATATGGCTTTGAGATGCGATCTAAGTTTCCAATCGCTGATAATAATCGTGGCTTTCATTTAGTTGATGAATAAATTAATAAAACGACTGTTCAATGGAATTTCAGTTACATATGTAAATCTAAAGAAAATTTCAATTACAAAATCTTCTGAACTAAAAAATAAATTATAACTAGTGTTTACATATATTTTCCACTCAGGGAAGGGTTCATAACATATATTTTCCACTCAGGGAAGGGTTCATGTGGTTGGGGGTTCAAGCGTATACATATATATATAAAAACGGGCTGATTTGTTTTCGTAAGTTTAAGATCGTTTCTCGAAGCTTAAGATTGTGTGAAGAAGAATAGGTTTTCTTAAACCGGTCATAACTTGAGCATCGTAAGTTTGTTTTCAGCCCGTGACCTGTCAAAACGAAAAAAAAAAACGAGAGGAAGTTAAGTATTTTTCGAGGTCCGAAAAGCAATTTTACTATCATTTTTCTTTTTTGTGTTATTTACATTTTTTGGTGGACTTTGTTTTATGGGCTATAGTCCAGCCCATTGATATTTTAGGGTTTTTGTTTATATTTTGTCAATATTTAAACATTTTGTTGTAACGTTAGGAAGACAGTTTTTCAGTTTAATAAAAGTTAAACCATTGGTCGTTATTTGCCAAGTTTTTAATCTTAATAATCGGTATTCATTATAATCAACGATTATTAAAAAAATTGTTTCGGTTACTCATTGGAATCAACAGATACAATTATTATCTTTGTTTTTTAGTTTACATCAGTTGGAATTAAGAGCTGAAGTTTCTGACCAATATGCCTCCAAGGAAAGCTAAGAATATTTAGGAAGTAAATGAACAATAATTTGAGCAGCGTATGATAGACATAATGGAGGAGCGACTCGATCAATTCGTTGATCAATTTGACTAACCAGATGAATAATTTGATAAACAATAGGAGGTCTCGTAATCGCCGTTACGAGGATGAAGATGATGATCTGGAAGAAAACCCGTTTGGTGGCGGTTCGTCTGCTGATGAACAATCAGAAGGGCGATGAATAAGAGATCAAGGGGGGATAATGATAGGCATTGGAAGAATTGTTTTTTATGAACTAGGGGTCTGTTTGGTTAATAGGTTTTCATGGTTTTAAGTTGATTCTCATGGGTTTAGGCTTAAAGGCAAATAAAATCCGACGTTTGATATCCTCTATGAATGTCACATCACGAGACTTGTAGCTAAATTTTCAATCCCAGTACATTAGCTAGCTTTTGAGTATGTGGCTAGTTTTTTATATTTTGAAAATTTTGAACCACAAGTTTTAATCATATATTGCCTCAACATAATATTTTTTATTAAAACATATTATTTTATGTAAATATTTAATTTCTTAAAATATACATATATATTTTAAACAATAACATTTTTTTCTCTACTTATTTTTCTCTAAACTCACATCAAATCCAAATCAAACCCAAAATCAAATTTAAATCTAAACTCACTAATAAATCAAACGGACTTTTACCTGGTGTATCGTAAATGAGAATCAAAATCTCGATGAAATATATCATTACATCGGAATTAATTTTTTTTTTTTTCAAGATCTGAAATTAAGTTTGCCAGGTGAGACTGTTGTCGAATAACCGCGATAATATCTCACCGAATAGGTAAATAGCGTGAATAACTCAACACTATAAGCTTATTTCAAACTAACTTGATGAAATTTAACACTAATAAAATGAACAAGATATGTCACACCAAACTTTCATATATTTCTCAATGGAAAGATATTATAAAATTTTAACTAAAGAAAGGAAAGACTAAAAAACACTACAATACTTATGTGTGTGTTTTGATGTGTTAAACTCTAAGGCACCTTTTATTTAGGATTCAAAGGAATCTAAACTAATTTTCTACCCACTTGAACCAACTTGCATCATCCCTTGCATCATCTCAACTTGTTCTTCACAACTTGCATAATCTTGAGATATAGAATGAGATTTTACAAGATAAAGTGAGTCTAATATGAGCCATTATTCTACAAATCTTCACCTTGGAGAATATCAATTCTTCAATCTCGTCATCAACTATCTTTGATGGAGTCTTTAAACCAACCTTCAAGTTTTCACAACATTGATCAAGTTGAAACAATAATTGAACTTGCTCCCAGCTAATATTTTAGTCACATATCTGCAGAATTTTTAGAAGTATGGACCTTCTGTATTTTAACTCCACCTTCTTCGAGTATCTCACGTATGAAACGATACCGAACACGAATGTGCTTCGTCCTTGCGGGATAAACTTGATTCTTTGCTAGGTGAATTGCACTCTGACTGTCAGAATGCATCGTGACAAATTTCTGATTTATTTCAAGCTCACCGAGCAACCCTTGAAGCCAAATTGCGTCCTTGACAGCCTTTGTAATCTCCATATACTCTGCTTCTGTAGTTGACAAAGCAGTAGTTGACTGTAATGTAGACTTATAACTAATTGGAGCTTTTGCTAGAGTAAAAACACAGCCTGTAGTAGATCTTCGCTTGTCTAAATCTCCAGCATAGTCTGAATCACAATATCCTGCCACCCACTGACTACTTCCATGTTCGAATACTAACCTAACATCTATTGTGTTATGATATAAGGTAGTATCCATTTCACAGCTTGCCAATGTCTTTTGCTAGGGTTATGCATATTCCTGCTCACCATCCAAATAGCACGAATAATATCTGGTCGAGTACATATCATAGCATACATTAAGCTACCAATAGCATTTGCATAAGGCACTTTTATGATGTAATCCCTCTTCGCATCATCTTTCAGTGACATGGCAACACTGATCTTAGATTGAGAAGCGAGTGGAGTACTTACTCGTTACCCTTCTCGGATATTATTTCTGAGTCAAACAAAACTTCTACAATTTTTTGTCTCTGACTATCTCCATGTCGAGAATCATATTTGCTTTTGATTTTATAAATGGCAAAACCGGTTTTCAAAAAGAGAAAAATGTTAAAGAGTTTTTAAAATTGAATCAAATTGATGAGTCTCTTTTAACATCGTCATCACCACGTTTATTGAGTACTAAAGGCTTGTCTACTCCTTTTGACGATGCTTTGTGTGGAGTTAGTGTGGGGGAAGCCTCATTTGAGTCCTCCCATTTCTCCACCGAGGACGAGATATTCGAATCTAGAATCGCATTTTTAGGGAAATCTCGATCTTAGAATCGCAGTTTTTAAAATATTTCTATGTTATTGGTGTAAGTCTAACTCGAGTAGCTTGATATTCTGCCCAACCCTTTGCCCACCCTTCTAATTCATATCTATTTTCTTGTGTCCCTTTGGGACGTTGCTCGAAGTATCGGTTTTTCATTTGTCATCCGACAACGAAGACACCATATTCGACCCCGGTACATGCACCATCCAAGGACTTAGTCCTTAATACCGGGTTTCGGGTTTTTGGTTTTTTACCCTTTTACCCTAGGCCATGACAATGATAATCCATAAATGATCACATTTATGGGGATTCGAGTCGAGCTCTTGACTCAGTTATGAAAAATGAGGTTCCTCGTGGGAGAATCTCATGCTTATCCTTGTACATAATATCGCTTTCAAATCGTCGTTTAATGTGAGGAGACTCTTGCTTTTTCCGACCCTTTGTTCTGTGGTTGTTTGTGATTGTGATTATCTAGGAATCATCGTCATCATTGAAGCCTCTCGTGTTCGTTTTACGTATCACTCGAGATTCGATCGTTTGTTTTGAAGATACCAATATCCGATGATATCCTTTTGTGTTCTAACGTTTATCTTATAGCACACTTTATAAATGGCTTTAAGATCATTCGTTATGCCCTTTCCCTGGTCGATATTAAGTATTCGACTATCTGTCTCTAGTATGGGGGTGTTTCACCCTTAAACTCGAAACTTTCGGACAATGTATAGTTTTAGTATGGGGGGGGGGGGGGTAATAGATACTTGATTTGCTACGCCTTCATACTATCCAATTTTAATCGTTTTGTTGGTAATAAGTGCCAAAAGTGGCCAAAATTTAAAAATTTTCTCGTTTTTCATAAGTATTTAAGACACGAATGTACGTTTTCCGTTGGTGGGGATAAGAGTAATTTTCAACTCAACCGTGCATGTTGAGCACTTAGCTTCGTTCCTTAACTATATTAGGCTAAGTCTCATTAAATCGATGACGAGAAATGATAGATTCAATTATAACTTACAATGCTAAACGTAGAGTACTCGTATTTTTTCAAAAACTCGTGTGTTTTAATTATTTGTTTATTCTCCCATCGCTTGATTATAACAAATTGTTTATAAATATTGTTTTTGCGGTTTAATCTTTATTATTGGTTAGCCATTTCTACTAGTTTCCATGTAATTAAATTGGGAAAACATTTAGGATTCGCCAGCGTCATGGATTTAAAGTATTGGCAAACTGAATAATTGAAAGCTTCCCCAATAATAATTTTTAATCTCATCTTACCCAAAATTAAGAAAAAATATTTGAAGCTCACAAGGCTATAAAATCTATGCGAATTCAAAGTGAATGTCGTAAAACTTTGAAGCTTTAAAGATCCAAAATTACGTTTCGACGTTAAGGATATACGTCTTTGGCCATAATAAACACCTCATGGCGAGGATAAATAAAAGGCAAGACAAGACTGGAGTCATAATAAACCAAAGATGATAAATCCCATCCGTTAGGGGGCATATAAAAGTCTTGGTAATAATTCAAATTTTTAAATCCGTTGTAAAACCGGGTTTATCGAATTTTTACTTGTTGACTTAATTTTTTGACATCGTCATCTATTTTTACAAATTCAATGATTTTGTTTACACCGTTTTCACTCTATTTTTGGACCTTAATCTCTATTCATGCATAAGTAAAAAATGTATCCTCGTGATCGTTGAGAAAAAAGTAAAATATAAGAGATACCCCTGGGAATAAGAGAGTCTAAGTACATGATTAAGGCATATGATTTGTGTAATCATTACTAACTTATAATGACAATGATCTCGTTTCACGCTTAGCATGGAATTAAGTAAAAATCTAGGATGCCGAAACTATTTCTATGAAGCATTCACGTGTTCTTATTCGTTTACCCTAAAATTCACTTTTACGTGATGAAAATAATACATTATGTCTAAAACGCATCTAGATAAGTTAAGATAAGTTTATTTTCAATAAATGATAAATAAAAATGAATTTTAGAAGTGCTACGATACTTAATTCTAACATTGCATGAGGGCACGGCAATGATTTATTATGGGAGATTTGATAAGACTATAATTATACATAGTCTCATCCCTAATATCGAGCTTAAAATACGGAAAAATATCATAAAACTTTGTAAAAACCCTTTGTTTTCTTCATTGTGTGTTAGAGGTTCAATAGATGAGTAGATATGCTAGGGTTATACGTTAGATGTTCAACAGATGAGTCAATATGCTGGCGGGAAAACACTGCCGGAGAAATATTAACCAATTTCCTCATTTTTTTTACCATAAATCTAGGGTCGACTAAGTCGTCCCTAAATATGTCGACCCTAAATTTTTAAATTTATTTATGGCTAACTTTTATCCTCACAAACTCTTATCATCTCCAACCAAACTCACCACCACTACCGGATTTTGCAGCAGATGGATCCGCGTGAAGCTTATAAGTGTCGATGTGGAAATTGATATATAGTGTTGAGAAAGTCATATCGACGTCATAGCTTTGGTAAACTTTACTATGCATGTCTCTTTCGAAGGTAAACAATCTAAAGTTTTATTTGTGTAATACATGTAATTATTAAAATGACATGTCATGTCATTTCTTTACTTTGTAACAGCCAAAAGAACAAGATTATGGATGTAAATATTTTAAATGGAAGGATGATCTAGATCTCCAACTCCGTATAAGATCTTTCCCTGGATCTTCAACACCTCAAGGTTCACATCCAAGTTCTTCTACAAGATCTTCTCAATCTGCACCCACTAAGTGCTCAAATTGGAAGATCAAAGATCTAAAGATAAAGATGCTAGAGGCAAGACTGGAAATGGAAAGGCATCCTGAAGACCACGCATGTCAGTCGACTGCAATACTTCATGAGCTTTTAAATGAAATGGAAAGTCTTAGCGTTGAGTAGTAATCTGTTTGTTATTTTAATGTGTTAATTTGTCTTTTATTATTATGTGTTAATCTGGATGTTTAGTTTGAACTAGTTTGTGATGTGTTTTTTTCGTGTTTATGAGTCTATTATCGTTATAATATCCACGTTTAATTAAGCGCGTGTTTAAGTGTCCGTGTTGAATAAAACTATGTTTAGGCGTGTCGATCTGTATGTAAGTCTCACTTGTGTTTCCACAAGGGTTAAGTTATGTGTAATATGAAAAATGCTTTTGAAATTTTGTATTGTTCAGTTATGTATAAAGTTTTTTTTTAAATATATATATAAAGTCTTTTTTACATAAATATAAAGTTTTTTAAATATATATAAAGTTTTTTTAAATATGTATAATTTTTTAAAATAAATATAAAAGTTTTTTTAATAAATATAAAACTTTTTTTTGATATATATAAATGTTTTTTTTAATTTATATAAAGTTTCTTTTAAATATTTATAAAAAAATTTTAAATAAATATAAAAGTATTTTTTTAATATATATAAAGTTTTTTTAAAATATGTATAAAGTTTTTTGGATAAAAATATGGTAAATTGGAGGAAACTTTAGGGACGACTTGTGTATGTAAATTAGGGTCGAAAAAGTCGTCCCTAAATATTTTTCATATATTTTTTTTTGCCCGTTTTTTTAGTTTTTGGTAAAAGATTTGAAAATTTGGGGGAAAAGTTAGAGACGACTTCCCTCTTTAGTTTAGGGTCGAGAAAGTTGTCCCTAAATATTTTTTATACATTTTCTCTTTTTAGCCTAAAATTTTTCATAAAAAATTATAAATAATAATTCTAAATAATAAAATGTGATAGAAAAAATTAAGAATTTTTTTTATTAGTTTAGAGACGACTAAGTCGTCCCTAAAAGGTTGTCCTTATTAGTTTACTTTTACTTCTTATTTTGTTTGAAAAGTGGTAACTCTCACTCATTTTAAAGTCGACTTTATCGATTTAAAAAAAAAGCCCGTCCTAAACAGAAGTTTTGTTGTAGCGTTTAGATATAGTTTTTTTGTTAAGAAACATACACTTTGGAAATAAATGAGTGTTAGATTACTACTATATCTTCAAATCCACATGTACGACCCATTGTATGAGAAGCGTTCAAGACAATAGACACCTTATACATGCTTCCAGTCGCCATATATTACTAGTTACAAGTTAAAAGTGGCAGGTACGTGTCACTCGCAACCTAGAATTCCACCACCTATTACATACACTATTACACGTATGCACCAAAATCCAACATATAATAGCAAGTATCACTAGTGCAGTACCATCATCTTCACAACAACAAACTCCCACAATGGCAAAGCTAATAGTTTTTGCAGTCGCATTTGCAGCCCTTGTAGCCTTTGCTTCGGCCTACACAACCATCATCACCACCACCATCGACGACCAGATCCCATACACACAGCAGTCACAGCAATGTCGACAACAGCTCCAACAAAAACAATTCAACCAGTGTCGCATGTACCTCCAACAGGGTCAGGGTCAGGGTCCCTTGGAATTAGACGACAACCGTAGTGGACAGCAGCAACAAACCCAAATCAGCCAACAGTGCTGTAACGAGCTCCAAAACGTCCACCAGCAGTGCCAGTGTGAGGCTGTCAGGCAAGTGTTCCAAGATGTCCAGCAGATTCATGGACAATTTGGTGGTCAGCAGATCCGTCAGTTGAAGCAGAAGGCTCAGAACCTTCCTAACCAATGTAACCTTCAAGTACAATCATGCCCACTCCCAACCGTCGTCACTACCACCACCACCATCGACGAAAACCGCCAAAGGGGCTCACAATCACAACAATCTTGCTACCAGAGGATCCAAGGACAACGCTTCCGGCAATGCCAAAGGTATCTATACTACTTTATAAACAAAATGTATCATTCATGCATGCATGCATGGATTTCGAACATCATATCCTATATAATATAAATCTTTTTCAACAGCTACATCCAACAAGCACAACAAAGTGGTTCATTCGGACCACTTTTGATGGTCATCAACAGGCAAGGACAACAATACCAGCAAGAAATGCAACTGTTATGTTTAGTCTTATATTCGCCTAAAGTCGTGTCTAGGGAGAGTGTCGATTAGCCTAGTTTCCTAATAGCTAAGAATAAAGGTCGGTTGGCAATGTCTAAGCCCAACCCGACCCGTAAGACTTGTATAGTCGGTTCCCCCTCATCTCTATAAAAGGAGGTGAGGGGGAACAAACCAATTACGTCATTCTTTCAATAAAACTAATCGGGAACGATTAGGGATTACCTTGTGGGCGTCGCTTTTCTGTCGATTCTGCTTGTGTGTGTGTTCTTCGATCGGTGATTCCGCATCTAGTAATCAGGGTTGTAGGGAATAAACCCTACAAGTGGTATCAAGAGCTTGGTTCGCGAGCGCTGGTTATCTAGGATCGATCGAAGAGGGGTTTCTTGTTGATTTGGTTCGTAATCAACAAGGTTGCAGTAAGCATCGAAAGAAAAAAAAAGGTTTGGTCTTCTCTTTGAAGGTTTGGTGGTGGAGGCTGTTTTGCCGCCATTGTTCTAAGGGAAGAAGACGAAGTTGATTTTTTGTTATATAAAAGTCAACAATACTACAAAGGGTTTTGATAATCAGGGTGTGTATTGGGCCAAGGTTTTGGGCTAATTAAGTGATTGAACCTGATTGTTTTTATTTTTTGTTTTGTTTCAAATAAAACAAAAAGATTTATACTTTGTAGTACTTTTACACAAGGATACTTCGTAATTCGTGATTGTGAGGTTTAACGTATCACAAGGTTTAGCGAGTTACCGAAGGGATTTTGTCGGTTTGTGATTGTGAGGTTTTCACAAGGTTTAGCAAATCAACAAAAGGATAAAGAATGACGGGAGCCAAGTTTGACATCGAAAAATTCGATGGAACTGGCGATTTCGGGTTATGGAGAATCAAGATGCGTGCTTTGTTAATCCAGAACGGATGTGAAGCAGCTTTGGAGGCTTTACCCGCGAATATGGAAGCTGAAGAGAAATCTAAGCTTGACAAGAATGCTCACAGTGCCATGATTTTGTGTTTAGGTAACAAGGTCCTGAGAGAGGTTACCGGGGAGACGACTGCAGCGGGGGTTTGGTCAAAGCTCGAGTCTTTGTACATGACAAAGTCATTGGCCAACAAGTTGTACCTGAAGACGAAGTTGTATACATTCTACATGCCGACTGGACGAAAGATTTCCGAGCATATAGATGAGTTCAACAAAATCGTTGTTGATTTAGCAAATATTGAGGTAAAATTCGAGGATGAAGATCTTGCTTTATTGTTACTCACGTCTTTACCAGCATCATACGAACACTTTGTGGATACCTTGCTTTATGGACGGGAAGATTTGACTTTTGAGGACGTGATGGCCACACTAAATTCAAAGGAAATCAAAGAAAGGTTCAAGGCGAAGGGGGATGATGGTGAAGGGTTATATGTGAGGGGAAGAACTGATCGCAGGAATTCGCATCAGTCAAAGGGAAAGTCAAGATCGAAGTCTCGAGGTGGAAGACTCAAATGCTTTATTTGCCAATCTGAGGAGCACTTGAGAAGAGACTGTCCGAAGAATAATCGCAAGAAGTCAAAAGGTTACGTCAAGAAAGATGATCAACCAAGCTCCAGTGGTTCGATTTACGATGATTCTGAGGTGATGATGGTGATGAGTGCAGAAAGACTGCAAGACTGGATCATGGATTCAGGAGGTTCATATCACATGTCACCCAGGTTAGATGTATTTTTTGATTTTCTGGAATGCGATGGGGGCAGCGTACTGTTGGGCGACAACAGGGAGTGCAAGATCAGGGGTATTGGCAAGGTAAAGGTACAACTGAAAGATGGGTCAAGTTTTGTGTTACACAATGTCAGGTACATTCCTGAATTGAAAAGAAACTTGATATCGCTGGGAACTCTTGAAAAAGAGGGATATACCGTAAAATTGCAGTCGGGCAAAGTCAAGGTGATTAATGGTTCTAGGGTTATTATATCTGGAACCCGAAGGGAGAACTGCGTGTACTCTTTGGATGGCCATGCATTGGCCGGTGAGCTTAATGCTAGTGTTGAAGAAAAAGACAGTCTTGTGCAGGTTTGGCATAAAAGACTGGGACATATCAGTGAGGCGGGACTACACGTGCTGGAAAAGCAGGGTTTGTTTGGCAAGAATAGTCTAGGTAAGCTCGATTTTTGTGAGAATTGTGTTCTTGGAAAGTCACATCGAGTCCGTTTCGGTGTAGGAAGGCACACTACTCAGGGAGTGATAGACTATGTTCATTCAGACTTATGGGGTCCGTCTGAGGTGGAATCATTGGGAGGTAAGAGGTATTTCTTATCTATAGTTGATGATTATTCCAGAAGGGTATGGGTTTATGTTCTCAGGTTCAAACACGAAGCATTTGGGAAGTTCAAAGAGTGGAAGCAGTTAGTAGAAAATCAGACTGGGAGGACGGTTAAGAAGCTTAGGACGGATAATGGTCTTGAGTTCTGTAACCGGGAGTTTAATCAGCTATGCACTGAGAGTGGGATTGCTAGACATTTGACGGTTGCCGGGACGCCGCAGCAAAATGGGTTAGCAGAACGGATGAACAGAACTCTCATGGACAAGGTACGCTGTTTATTAATACAGTCTGGATTGCCCAAGACCTTCTGGGCGGAAGCGACATGTACGGCCGCATATCTTATAAATAGGTCACCATCAACAGCGATTGAGAAGAAGACACCTATGGAGATGTGGTCGGGACATCCTAGTGATTATGGGATGTTGAGGGTTTTCGGCTGTGTCGCGTATTCACACGTTAAACAAGGTAAGCTCGAGCCGAGAGCGGTAAAATGCGTTCTTTTGGGGTATCCTGAAGGTGTGAAGGGGTACAGACTATATAGGCTTGATAATGAATCGCCTAAAATAGTCACAAGCAGGAACGTGGTCTTCAATGAAAGTGTCATGTACAAAGACACGTTGAAGGATACTGGTGCAGGAAAAGATAAGTCTGTTGAGGAACTACAAGTTGAGGTGGAACTGCAGAGGTTAAATAATCATACGCCTGAGGAAGACCAGGCTGGTCAGGAAGATCAAACAGGTCAGGAAGATCAGTCAGATCAGGAAGACCAGACAGATCAGGAAGATGGCGATGATGAAGATGCAGGGGTTCAAGAGATTGATCATCCACCGGATCTCACAGATTATCAATTGGTTCGGGATAGAGAACCAAGGACAAGAACGAAACCGACAAGGTTTCGGGATGAGAGTAATATGGTTGCTTACGCGTTTGCTGTAGCAGAGGAAGAAGATACTCATGAACCATTGACATACCAGGAAGCAGTTGCTTGTGAAGACAGTTCTAAGTGGAAAGCTGCTATGAAAGAAGAGATGGATTCTCTGAAGAAGAACAAGACCTGGGTGTTAGTAGATCATCCAGCTGGGCAAAAGCTGGTGAGCTGCAAATGGCTGTACAAAATAAAGGAAGGGATTGAAGGTGTTCAAAAGCCTAGGTACAAGGCAAGGCTGGTGGCTCGTGGATTCACACAAAGAGCAGGTATTGATTACAATGAAGTATTTTCACCGGTAGTTCGACACACATCTATTCGGGTTATACTTGCATTAACTGCGTGTAAAGATTATGAGCTGGAGCAGCTTGATGTAAAGACGGCGTTTTTACATGGAAATCTTGAAGATGTGATCTACATGAGGCAACCACCGGGATTTGAACAAGGTAACAAGGTATGTTTGTTAAAGAAATCTCTTTATGGTTTGAAGCAGTCACCTAGGCAATGGTACAAGAGGTTCGATGAGTATATGCTGAGCAACGGGTTTAAGCGTAGCAGTTACGACAGCTGCGTATATTACAGGAGTTATGCACCAGGGGAGTATATCTATCTATTGTTATATGTAGACGATATGCTGATTGCTTGTAAAAGCAATGCTGAGATCGCGGCTACCAAGTCTTTGCTTAAAAGGGAGTTCGACATGAAAGAGCTCGGGGAAGCAAAGAAGATTCTTGGTATGGAGATCTTCAGGGATCGGAGTCACAAGATTCTGAGGGTGTCACAATCCGGGTATATTTCTAAAGTTTTAAAAAGGTTTAGAATGGACAATGGGAAGTCGGTTCAAACACCATTGGGTGGGCACTTCAAGCTGTCGTTGAAGGATTGCCCGGTTAGGGATTGTGATGTTGAAAGAATGAGTAGGGTGCCGTATGCAAATGCGGTTGGGAGCTTAATGTACTTGATGGTGTGCACGAGGCCAGACATAGCGTATGCAATAAGTGTAGTTAGCAGATATTTGGCGAATCCGGGTAAACTCCATTGGAAAGCAGTGAAGTGGATTATGAAATATTTGCAGGGCACTGTAAACGTGGGTTTGGTGTATGGGACAAATCGTGGCAACCATGTGGACGTAACAGGTTTTGTTGATTCAGACTACGCTAAAGATCCGGATAAAGGTAGGTCTCTCACTGGTTACGCATTTTTAGTACAAGGATGTGTTGTAAGCTGGAAAGCAACGCTACAACATGTGGTGGCTCTCTCAACTACAGAGGCAGAGTATATGGCCCTTACGGAGGCTGTTAAGGAAGCTATTTGGCTAAGGGGACTCTTGGAAGAGTTGGGCTTGAAGCTCAACAATGTTGCAGTTAATTGTGATAATCAGGGCGCGATTCACTTATCGCGGAATCATGTTTTTCATGAAAGGACTAAGCACATCAATGTGCGTTATCACTTTATCAGAGAAGTCTTGGAAGCAAAGACGGTTGAAGTTCCCTACAGCAACAATGCTGCAATGAGCTCGAAAGGGTTCAGACCGAGTGCCAGTGCGAGGCTTTGCAGGAGGTTTACAGACAAGCCCAACAGCAACAACAGCAGCCATGGAGCCAACAACAAGGTGGCCGACGTGGTGGACAGCAGATGCAAGGTTTGAAATCCATTGTTGAGCAGCTTCGCAATCAATGCAACTTACAGGTCCAACAATGCCGAATCCCATCGACTATGTTTTGAAGTGAAAGCATGTGAATGAGTAATAAAGGGAATCACATCTCTAGCTAGTTTGAGGTTTTTTATGGCTTTGAGATGAGATCATGATCGTATCCTAATAACAGAATAAACTAGTACTATGTCACTTGTCATAAAGTTAAGTTGTATTTATGGTTTCCTGTCGTAAGAATAAATAATATGATAGTTCGATCTGAGTCATAATCTTTAAAATCTTCTTGCTTTCCGCTTCTGCAAGACTTCAAGCTCGCAACGTCCTTTGGTAGGTATTTTTTCCGTCACGAAATAATATGTCATATCCACAGCACAATTAAGTTGTTGCTAAATAACTACTGTAACTAATTTTACAAAATGAAGACGAAAAATAAATGTCAACTAACTTTCTTTTTCTTTTTTTTTTCAAAAAAAAAAACACTTAATTTTTTAGGCTCAGTTTCGATTTGTCATAACACTACAACAAATAAGTTTCCAATCCCTAAAAAATTAATAAAATAACTGTTCGATATCATATCTGGAAATCTTACAAAATCTCTCCCTAAAAAATAAATGTTGAGCAAATGATCTCTCCCGGCCCTTACAAAATCTGCTGAAATAAAAATTAAATCTAGACATATTCACCAGTGTATTTGCACTCAGGGAAGGGTTAATGTAGCTACAAGAAGATCGAGTGGTTAAGTGGCCAATATAAGTATTGCAAGTAAAAGCTCTTATCTACCCTTAAATGTTCGGAAAATATAAAAACAAATGAAGCAGATTTGCTCCCATATCTTTCATATAGCACAGAAATTATATGGTTAATTTTACCCACAATTTTTTAAAGCCAAGTGAAAAGCAGCTAAGTGAAAAGTTTGGAGTTATAATACAATTTTTTAAAGCTAAGTGAAAAGTTTGGAGTGATAATAAATTTTTTTTGTGTTTTTGAGATTTTTTTTGGAGAGAATGGAGAAGTAAATGATAGTAAATTATACCAAATTTACTCTCCTAATTTTTTTCCCAAATTTAAGTGAAAATGAGTGAAGTTCATTTTTTAGCTTTATTCTTTTTTACAAACTTCTTTTTTCTTTTCAACTCAAGAACACATTATAAAAAATAATTTCTTATTCATCTCCTTTTTACTTCTTTCCTTTTTTTCCTCTTGGTCTCTTTTTCTTCCTTTTTTATACTCGGAACAGAGTGTAACACTTTTTAAAATGCGTGAAAGAAAGTTAGGAGTTGTTTATTTGTGGAAAAATTTTCATATTTTTTTGTTTTTAAATTTCCAGAGAAGAGAATTATTCTTTCCCTAGAAAAGAGTTAAAAAATTTGAAAAATGTTTAGATGGTTTTTTTAAAAAAAATGTTTAGGTGAAAGAGGAAAAAATAGAAAAATGTAAAATAATGTAAAAGTGGAGAATGAAAATTTTCCATTTTTTGAAAAATATTGAAAAAAATACAAATAAACAAGTTTTTTGTTTTTCTATTTGCATATGAAAATTTTTCTAAAAAAGTTTGGTATATTTCCCTAACTAAACAGCACCTTAGCTTTTACCTCTGAGTTTCACCAAGTGACTTACATGGTGTTTTGTAAGTAGGATGGTAGGTGTAGTAATGAAGTAATACAATCATTGTTAATACTAATGTTTTAAAACCCGGTTTTTGAATTGACTCGGTTGAGTCACTGGGTCCAAGTTAACCCAGGTCGAACCGAGTCAACCCAGTTTTAAAAAAAAAAATTGTTTCCATATTTTTTATAATTAGCAAAAATTATATATATAAACCATAAAAACTTTTATATATTAGAGATATAAATTGTTTAACAACCAATATAATATATAAAAATAAAATTTCATCGCAAGTATGTAAAATTTACATATATTTAAAAAAAACCCAAGAAAATTGAAACCAGGCCGGTTCTCGAAAATCGGGTTCACCCGAGTCACCCCAAGCCCGACGGGTCTAGCCGGATTTCGAAAATCTGAAACCCGAGTCAAAATGACCCTTTGGTTACCGAAACCAGGTCAACCGGTTGATCCGTCCAAATCGACCCGGGTTTAAAAATATTGATTAATATACAATCTTTGATGACATTGTTTTGAAACATCTTTAGAATTATAAGTATAATTTATTGGCAGAAACTCATACAAGTCTAATTATTTTGTTGTGACCCATTATTATTGTAAAGTATAATTTAATTTTTTATTAATATGTAAGGGAATATTTAATAAAAAGACACTTTAAAATGACTCACAAAAGGCTTGCACCAAAATAATGAACGATCAAACCAGTATTCATAGTGAATCCTACTAATACACCAAACTGGTAAAGCTAAATTTATTTTTACCAAAAACATCTGAACCATTCTTGATTTTTAACGATCATTATCGTTGTTTGTTTTCTTGTGTGATTCAGATGCGGTCAGATTTAAAACATATTACCGAATCAGAGTTAAAAAATTAGTCTGGCTGGCTTTTGATAATGCAAAATCAAGTTGAACTTTTTATTTTAAAAAGCAACAGAATGTATTTGAGAAAGACGATGATTATGAGAGAGAACAATTTAATATTTTATTGAAAAAAGCTTTTAGATTTTAGGTATCGATACGGTATGGTTAGAGACATCTTTTTGTTTATGTAGGTGTGCTGACATCTCCAGCCAGGAAAGAAGCATTTATGAAATTCTTGACTGACTCGTTAGATGAAAAACCTACACTCATATAGGCTGACGTTTTAGTTTTTGGGAGGGTCAGAAGAGAATATGCGTTAGTGGATTTCCTGGTTTCTTGTAACACCCCACTTTGATAAGTGGACCGTTACGTGTATTTATGGCGTGTCATCAAAGCATGCAAGGTAATATGTCCTAAAACATACATGACCAAAAGAGAAAATCGAAATCAAACATCGGTTCCCAAACATAAGCCCAAAAAAAATAAGGTAAATGAAATGAGAAGGACAAAACAAGTGTCCAAACAAGCATAAGTATATGAAGGCAAAAGGATAAGAAGTCTAAGGCAGCTTCCATCCTATGCACGCCCTCCAAATGCCCAAGTCTGTCCTTGGTACCTACCGTTTTGGGACATGGAAAGGAAAGTAACGGCTGAGCAATACGCTCAGTGAACAGATATATAAGATGATATGAATGACTGAAACATAAGTAAAGACTGAAAAGCAACGGAATAAGTGTAAGTCCTGGAAAACCTGGAACATGTTTATAAACTGGTTTATATTTATGAAAACTTATGTTTATATCTGGAAACTGTATTTTAATTTGCCAAGAGCCCATATAGGTCATGAAGGTATCAACTGGCATGAATAAATAGAGGGGTGACCTCATCATGCATTAGAAGGGTGACCTCTAATTATACTGGTCTAGGTAGGAGGGATCAACTCATTGTGAAGGATGTAGAGCACACACCACATTCACTTGATAACTGTAAGTTGTAAACTAGGATGCACCCATACGCCCCACTGATAATACTGATAATGGCCAAACTGAAAACTGAAGGACGCCACGAGAAATCACTCCCTCGCAGAGGAGACATAACACTGGTGCCTCAAGTGTTATGGTTAAGGTACCTCCGTAACTAGATGACATGGTCATGCATGTATATAGCTCAGGTATTTTAAAATAAACATAAGTATTACTGAAAATCTTAATCACATAAAAGTACTGGGGAAACCAGATGGCTGCAAACGGAGAATCCTAATCATACATACGAATGGAATGTCCATACCGAAGGACGGAATATCTGTACCTCATGTCCAGTAATGAAGTGAGAATGAAAGCTGAAGGATCTACTCCGACTTCACGGATACTACATAAATAAGGTACGCGAATAAGTTGTCTGATTACTGTATACTTTACTGTTTCTGAGTGTTCTTAACTTATTTTACATGTTCTTGTCTTGTTTTACTGTCTCATGTATTATCTTGTAAATATTCATGGTTTCCATGTATTCTTATTACTGTATTCATGTATCCATGTGTTATTATACTTGTAGTATCATAATAAGTAACTTTCTAAAAATAGTAGGTTTCCATAAATAGTAAGTTTCAAAAATAGAAAATTTCAAAAAATAGTAAATTTCCAAAAATAGAAAGTTTCCATATTTAGTAAGTTTCCAAATATAATTATAAGCTTGATTAATAAGTCCAAAATATAAGCTAGAGCTTAAATAAGCATAGTTTATAAGTCACGATATCATAATAGTAAGGTTTATAAAATAAATACTTGAGGTTAAAATGATGATTATTAATTAATAATATAAAGGCATGGTTTTAATAAAAATTATTAATTAATAACATGACATGATTTATTTTAATAAAATTTTACTTTAGCTAAATAATTAAATTAAAGTATGATACTAATTTAATTATGTCATATTCATGAATTATTACATTTAATAGTTATAACCTAAGTGTCATAGTTAATTTAATTATAATAACATGTAATTAAATTAATTAATTTATTAAAATGGTTTAGCATCATAATCCTTGTATACCTTGTCGTTACCCGAGCCTACCGAGATACCCGTCTCGGTCGCACTAAACAAATCAAACAAAACCAAACATCACCACAGCCTGATTAGCGACAAAAATTTATGTCGCTACGTTGTCGCGAATCTGCCTTTGGAAATATGCGACATAAATTCTGTCGTTGATTCTGTTGCTAATCTGGAAAACAAACCAAACGAGCCCCTGCTGGGTTTGTGTGGTGTTGCGGTTGTCAAAACAAAACAGCCCCCGGTTGTGGAAAGTCCCTTCCGAGACCTTAATGGTCTCGATTCCCGTGACAACCAAACCCGAAACCCTTTCCAGTCTTGATTAATTTCATGTTTTATCAATGTTCAACATCATGTGTTCTTATTTATTTTTACAAGAATCATAATCAAAAAGACATAAATAAAAGAAAAGCTCAAAGGTTTGATGATACCGAATGTTTAATGAATCAATCATGAACAACCCGAACATGAAACCCAAATTAATCAAGATCAAAACTCCCTCTTTTTCTTTTCAAAAGCTGGCGGCCCAGAAAGTGACAGTGTAGGCTAGGGTTTTATTTTCTTTTTGTAAAAGTGTTAAATGAAATTCCCTGACACATTTTAGTTACTTGTTATTTTGGTTAATAGGTCGGGCCATGGGCCATTCTTTCTTGTCTTTAAAACCGGCCTAACAAACACTCGTATACATACATTGGGTTTTCGTATTTTGTTAATTCTCGTGTATTAATATTCGTGGTATGTGTTCGTGTTTTAAATTCGTGATGGTTCTTGTCGTGTTTAATTATTGTACGTAAATACTTAATAATAGTATACATAGTACTCGTCGTAGTTAATTAATATACATAATACTTGTATTAAATGTTCGTGATACGTGTAGTATATTAATTAATGTAAAGTTTTAATTTAATCGTGATTTCATGCATTTAATATTCTTGGTATTTTTATGCGGGTTTTACAACTCTTCCCTTATAAAAAGAATAATTCATCCTCGAATTAGAGACGTGATATAGTTGGAATGGACATGGACGTGACGTGACTGAAAAGGACATGGAAGGTGACGTGACTGAAAGAACATATCTTAATTCTGGAAGGAAAAGGATGAGAAATCCGGATGGACTCCTTGGTTCCAAGTGGCTTCCCGCTCGAAACGGTTCCTATGAAGGATCTTGATACAATGATAATCTTGGTCTTCGTGATCCTGACTTGACGATACGTAAAAGTGTCTGGTTCATCAACGTAAGATAGATCCTCATGAATCAGATCATGTGGTTAAGAAATAACGTGTAAGGGTAAATGAAACGTTACGATGCCAAATAACTTGGAATAACTGATATTTGTAACGTATGAGCAGTGATGCGCGAGACATACTGAAACGTAGTACGTGAACAATTGTAAACATGATACGTGAACAATTGTGAACGTGGTATGTGGAGATATAGTGAATGTAACATGAGGATATATGGTGGACGTGATACGTGTGGCATATCATGAACGTGGATTGAACATGATATGTGAAACATATCGTGAACGTGAGATAAATTAGGAGGTAAAACCAAACGATATGAGGTGAGACGTGAAATGTGACGTGAAACGTCCGTCTGAGGATGGAAAGTTTATTAAATTTGAGTCTGGTTTCCCAAGCTTTCTGCAAATCATTCCAAAACGAAAATGAAACATAAATCGTAAGATAGAATACGATCATAAACGTAAATAATGTCATGAACGTAAATGTGAGAAGCAAATTGTGAACTTGAACAACGAAATGAACTTAATTAATGAACGCGAACGTGAACCTTTATCTGATCTGATAGCTGAAGATGTGCCATGTGATTGTACGATCTTTGGCTGGAAAGTGTCTGATAACCTGATAACTATGAAATCCATGAAAAGGATATGCAGATTTGGTCAAACGGTTGAAAACAACCCAGATAGCATCATGCTTCTTCTGAGCCTGCGGTTATCCGGTAACAAAATCCATGGAGATCTTGTCCTATTTCCGTTCAAAATTTCTACTGGTTGAAATAAACTACTAGCATGTTGGTGTTCTATCTTAAGCTGCTGGTATGTCAGGTAACTAAATATAAACGTAACTGCAGCTTGTTTCACTAGGAACTAGAAACCTAGAAGTTTGGAAACTATGAGTCTCTGTAAATTAGACTTCTCTTAGCATAGGATCCTCTAGAACACATAACCTTGTGTAGGATTCTCTCCTTTACGCGTAAGCTTATTCATCGTAACACTAGCCGTGAGAAAAAATGTGGTTCAGCGTGTCAATGTAATCAACCAAAATTCGTACTTGAAAAGGATCCAGTGTACTATTTCTCCTGTCGTGGAATTGTACCATAATGCGAATGTGATCTTCGTGCTCTTCTACAGGCTTGGAAAAATCAAGATGTCATCAATGAAAACAATAACGAATATCTTTGTGAGTTCATGAAAACTCAATTCATCAAATCCATAAATGTTGCTGGAGCATTCGTGAGACCAAAATAAAATCATGAATTTAGCATGACCAAATCGTGTACGAATAGTTGTCATGGAAATGTCCTGCTCTTTCACTCGTCACTGTTGGCAGCATGGTCGGAAATCTATCTTGGAAAAGTGTTTGGCACCTGGTAGTCGATCGGATACGTCGTCAATACGTGGAGGGGAATAACGGTCATGAATGGTGATTTGTTTAAATCGACAGCAGTCGATACATAATCTCATGCTACAGTCCTTCTCCTTAATAAACAGGACCGGTGCACACCATGGTGATACACCTGGGCGAATGAACTTCGTTCAAGCATTTACTATAACTGATCCTTCAACTCTTTTAGCCCACGGGAGCCATGAGATAAAGAGCCTTGGAACTTGGTTTTGCTCCCTAGTTTGCTCGATGTTAAGTTCCACCTGGCGGATAGGAAGTATACTCGGAGATTCTTCTGGAAATACATCTGGGAAAATTTTGAAATAATCGGCTGATCTTGAATAAAAGGAACTTCAGAAGTCGTGTCATAAATGATAGCTAGAAAATCTTCGCAGTCATGGGATAATAAAACACGTCCTTGTAAAGCAGAAAGAATTTGTACAGATTTTCCTGGTGGAAAACCGTGATGAAGGTATTCAGGAGCCTGAACGTCGCTGAATATGATCTGATATGACTGAAGATCAATCGTAGCATGGTGTGCTATTAATGGTCCAAATCAGAATCACTCGAATCTCGCATCTGTCCGAGGATAGCGCGTTTGCAGATTGGATCTTGTCATCAGACTGAAAGGATAACGTTCGTACACATGGGTGATACGAACGACGTCTTTTCTGGTCATGAATGTCTGAAATATGTGTTCGAGAAGTGAAAGTGCCATGTCAATACATGATGTAAACGTAGCAGACTTTACTGAACGTGTTTCACCTGTCTCACGCAGAATGAACACTGCGTGTCCAAACGTGAACAATACGCCAGTGATAGTACTAAAATCCTTATGGCTTGATTCATACGTGGCACAACCGGCTGGGTATACCCCTTGGAGGGTATCCTAAATTTCTTAGGGCCTGGTTCAAAATTTATACGTGAGTCATGTGTCTTGACTCGTGTCTTGGGAGACTATACGAATAACATGTGTCTTGATTGGTGTCTTGACATGTGTCTTCCGAGATCATACTTGAGTCATTTGTCTTGATTGATTTCTTGACATAAGTCTCGATATGTGAAGCAATAAAATTGAAAATCTTAGGATATCATGCCAGAATTGGGGGATCGGTTAGACTGCTGACCCTTTATATTTCTGATTACGTCCGTTCCCGGAGCTCTGTCGTTATTGTCAGATTATTTTGTTGTCACGATAGTTGTCACTACCTCCTTGTCTGTCAGTTCCATGACGGTCATTATCATGATTGTGATCTTGTAACTATTCAGCTGAGTGGCAGGCTGGTACTGGTTCTCACTCATATGCTGGAAAACACAATTGAATGGCACGTGACATATAACTGAGAGAATAAAGACATAGAATGAAATGGTATGCCTGGTGGATCAAGAAAAATTCTAGTCTGGTTGCTCCGATCTATCGCCTTCGTCTTTGTTCTATAGAATCTCTAAGCTACGAGTCACATCATCTCTTGCACAACATTTGTAAGTGGGAGACGTCTGAGATAATTTAGAATCTATTAGTAATGCACATGGAGTGCGGTAACTGGAATACACCTGGAATATGATACATGAAATACACAAGGAATATGGTACATGGAGTACACATGGAATATGGTACATGGACTACACATGGATTTCACATGAGATGATCGATACGGTGTCAATCATCTGTCAGGATCAAAGGAAGGTAAATCTTTCGGCACATACCAAATGTACGGGCTGATTTACCTCACTTAGACACGTCAAAAGTTTATGGTACTAACTGAGAAGCTCACTTACTATCTTTAGAAATTCCTTTAAAAGGCTTGTCAAAAGTTTATACTTCTAAGACTCCCTGCCCGACACATCTTCGACTTACAAAAACCGGATAGAATTACGTCTTTGACTCGTAAAACTATTTTGACCTTTCTAATCAATCTCGTTTATAAAACCGACACTTGAGTTTGATAATAGACTTACTTATTCAAGAACAGCCTTTGAAAATATTTAAAACTCAACTTATAGTCCCCGTGATTTGATCCAAATATCGACAACAACTTTAGATTGTGCCGATACTCGTCTCCCGGTACACGAATAATCAAACTATCGCAACTTCCTCCTCGTTTAGAGTTAGAAGCTCTAATTTATACAAATCGAAGGTAAGAAAAATCTCTACAGCCCTATCTAATTAGTTTAACAATAAATTAAGTTTAAAATACCCAAAATCAACCTTGACTTTCTGCCTAAAATTACCACTTTGAAAATCATAACAAAACACTTTTTCTACACAAACCAACCATTTTTCTACAACTACTAATACCTTAATATCATTCCCTAACAACCTTAACCCTTCATGCATCAAAATCAAAGAACCAAAATCAAAACTTCAATTTTTTTTAACATTAAAACATAAAAATCTTGACATGATCATCGTATATATAATGATCAAGCATCATCCCAAGCATAAAATCATCAAAATATAAAAAGTGTTTGCATGTGTAAGATTTTTATATGTTTAGAATCACCTTTTAAATTTTGGAGGTGGTCTAACTTTTGTTTTAACTAAATCAAGATGGATGTTGATGATTCAAGGGGTGTTTTGGGTTGAGGTTCACGGCAAACAAAGGGGAGAGGAGAGGTGGTTGTGATTTTTTTTATGAATTGTGACTGTGTGTGTTTTTTGTTAAGAAATTGGTTTATATATGGTGGTTAGGTGGAGGATTAAACTTGTCAAGTTTGAAACTTTAGGACTAAAAAGTAAATACTTTGTTAAAAAGTGGGGAATGACTATTAGTCAATTTTACAAATATTTACGGGGCTCGGGTTTCGTAAAAATACTTCTCAAAAGTTAAAATGTACTCAAAATATGTTAATATAGACTCCCGGCTCGACTTAACACGTTATTAAAAGAAAACATCGAACATTGAAACAATCGACAGTAAAAATGTGAAATACAAGAGTTTATTACTGTGCCCGTTATCGGTCTAGACTTAATACAATGTAAAGATTAACATCTTTAGGTCGAAATATTTAGCCCCCGGTTTTCGTTTCCGTTGATTTAAGTAAACTTTTGTAAAAATGCACGCGGGTGCTTTTAAATCAAAATATTTGATTTAAATAAATATGGAAATATAAAATAAAAATAATTTTATAATTTCGAATAAGTATTAACAATGATTAAAATAATGAATAAGAGTAAAATAATTACCAGGAAAATACAAGATCTCACACATTTAACTTTTAGTATTCTAAGAACTTGTAACTTTTAGCCATTTAACTTTTAGTATTGTAAGAACTTTTAACTGTAGGATGCAAGTTAGATTGGCAACCTACTTAGCTGCGACTTTTGTATATGTGCCATCAATTGTAAGACGATGTTAATAGTTGCAAACTTTGGAATGAAGATTATTAAGAAAATATTTTGTTAATGAGCATTGTCTTCATTATATTGTATTTCTTACAAAAGAGTTAATATTATTCCAAGATTAAAATTATATCAGCCTAACACATCTAGTGGATAGATACTAGTTCTTACAAAATATAGCCAAAACATAACACCCTGAAATTAATAACAGCCTACCAAATCTAACAAATCATACCTAAAATAACCAAATAAGAAAAAACCTAATAAAGATAACAATCAAAACTCTATCGTAGAAACGATAACGAGCCCTTTCATTGTTCAATTGAACAATCTTTTCTTGTGTAGCCATCAGATGAACATGATTTTGGTACATTCTTGTTTAGTACCATTGATTGGGTAAAAACATATCAACCCACCTAAAGAAATTGCAATTAAAAAATGTATCCATATAATTAGGGCAGCTAAGAAATCTTCTTCCTGGGTTATGTTGTGTCCAAAAGGTTCGGCATAGAGAAACTTGGCCACAACCTCAAACAATGGGGTTTGACATTACGGTTAAGGGTAGCATTCAACTGAAAATAGTGATGAACCCTAAAATTTTGTGTGTGCGTGCGTGTATGTGTTTTAGGGATAAGTCGGTGGGGGTATGGGTTAAATAAGAACAAAAAACAGATCAACAGATCATCAATCCAAACACTCATATAACAGCTAAACAAGAATTTTAACAAAGCAACTAGGTGATCTACTGAATACTAAAAAGATACTTATCAAAAACTAGTTATAACAGGTCAATTGCAACAAAAATCAACAGAGTTCAAGTAATTTCTACAACTACACAACAAAATGATCAGATTATGCTACTTCTTATGTAGAAATATAAATTGAGCTTGACCTGCACATCCAGGCCAAGTCCGTTGATAAAGATTGCTCACAACTGATCACAAACACCTACAACACCTCTATTCAATGGATTCAACAGCTCAAACCACCAGAAAGTGAATTTTACTTTCAAATGAAACGGCTAGTACTCAATTGCTTGATCAAACCACAAAACTTAACGAAAACAAAATCCACAACTTCACAAACACTATCACAAGATCAATAACACCGAAAACAACACAAATCAATCACAGGAAGAACTAAAATTTGCAGAAATTTAGATGAAATGAGTAAGATGGATGACAATTTATTGATTATAAGGTGAAATGAGTACAAATAGAATGAATTACATTAACTAAACTAAGTACAATAGGTCCTAACTGAATTGCAACAGAAGTTGTTGCAATTCCTAAAAAGTAGGTGGGAGAAAATTATGGAAAGTATGAAAGTTGTGTGTGGAGGAGCGTGGGTCTATTTATAGGCAAAGAGAGGAGCGGGGGTGAGGTCTGGGATTTGTAGAATGACATGTGTGTCAGTGAATGACAGAAGAAAGTCCAATAAGAAAGTGACAAGTGGATTAGGGTTTGTAGTATGAAAGTGAGATTGGGGTTTTTGATTTAAGCCACGACATCTCAATTAAGCACTCTTATTGAACTCGTCTTGGGTCGTAGATATGTTGGGTCAAAAAGTTGATGTGGCAGAAACTCAAAAACGAAGAAAACATGAAGGTAATTGTCTAAGCGTTGACAAGAGCATTCCAGGCGTCGACAAGAACAAATTAGGCGTTGATGGAAGCAAGCATTGTCAAGAGCAATTCAAGCATTGTCACATGCAATTCAAGCATTGACAAAACATAGTCAAAGAAGCTTTTAGAAGATTCTATTTGGATATATATGCAGGAGATATTCTGTATATAGTTATTTAAATAGAAGATTCACATGTTTATTTATTCTTATCTCTTGTAAAACCCTAATCCTTACACTATAAAAGGAACCAAGAGTTATTAGGTTTTTCATACTTTTCATTCACAATGTAAACCTAAAAGCGTGTGTGCACTAGACGTGGGATTCAATGTATACACGTCTAGTGGTTGTTGATTATCAATATAATTAGCAACCCTATTGTTTTAATTCATGTTATTCGTGCCTAAACACCTTGTTAATGATTGTTGTTCTAATTCCGCTTTGATTGTTTAATCATATGAACAATGATCATTCCTAGTAGCTTCAAAGATCCAGAAATCAAGGTTTCCACAATTGGTATCAGAGCCTCGTGGCTCGTGATGCTAGGACCAACAAGGTGTTCGTGTATGGTGAAAAGAAGAAAAATCCGTCTAGGGTTTTTCTGGGCGATTTTGTGTGCGCAGCAGTATTCAGAAGGTCATAACTTTCGATTGAACCGTTGGATCGTCACGAAATTTTATATGTGTGTTCTTCATACACATATCTAAACATCCACCCGAGGGATTGTCCTGTTTTATCCCCAATCAAAAGTTATTAAGCGTCAAAGTTGGCTGATGAGTGATTTTCAGATTTCCTGTTTTACATAAAATCATGATTTAGGGTTTTTCTACAAACCCTATATCATATCTATAAAGGAAGGAAGATGTGTTCTTGTTCATTATTATCAAGTATACTAGCTTTGGTGAGTGATTTTCTAAAAATCATGATGAACCCTAGTTTCTTGTTCATGTCTGTTGTAATTTTTCGTTTAGGGTTTACTTGATAAACCCTAGATCCATGAGGTTTAGCAGCAGATTATGATGATGACAAGCAGCAGAAGATACACTGTTATGATATATTTTCTCAAAGGAGGAAGAGATTTGATCACGCTATTTATGGGAAACTGTTAGGAAAACACGTTTAAAGGTTGGCTAATATTTAGGAATACATATCCTTTGAACAGAATCCTTATTTTGAACAGAATTCTTATTTTGGACGTGGACGTGGGCTGCAATCTATTATTCTTCCCTGATTTTTAGAAGCATTTTATTTATGATTGGACAGTAAGTGTATCATGAAAGTAAAAAGACGTGACATGTGATTAAAGCAGATGACAAGAGCGTGTCTTGCTTGATTCATGGAGGTACATTTGGTATGTATATTCTTTGGAACGTGGGTTATATTATCACAGATGAAATATTCTTTGAATATTAAATCCCTAAATCTTAGGGATATTCTATGCTTTCTTTAATATATTAAAATACCAACTTTGCATATGGAAGTACTATCATGGTTATGGTTTTTAGTCACATGAGAAGATAGTATACTTGCTTGTCTGCTGTCAAGGGAAAAGAGTTAGCCGCTGACGTTTGCAATTTTAACGCTGACAAAGAGGAATTTGACGCTGACAAAATAAGTCAACGCTGATAGCGTTGGCAGTGTTGTCTGATATATGAGAATTCAAACGCTGACATGTATTGTCCGATATTGGACAATACACATTCCAGAGATCTTGGATGAAGAAGGATGTTGGTACGTTTTTAGCACACAAAAAGGTGGTATTTGCACACGAAGGTACATGGAATCTCCGTTATAATTTAGAATATCATGTTGATATTTGTGGCTCGGATACTTTTGAAAGGGATTAATGATTTTAAGGCGAGTTAGCAACGATTCATGAAGTAATTTATTGGAGTATGTAATCGGGATAGCCTTGTGAAAGAGTTATTCGTTAACAGCTTTTACATATGAAGATATTGACTTGTCATGAAGAGGTGTTAGCTTAAGGGGAAGAATTCTTATGGTAAGTTTGATGATTGAAGAAGATTTTCGCGAGTTTGTGTTTTATCATATTGTTAAGTCATGGACGTCAACCATTGATTTAACAATAACTTGTTCGTGCTTACTTTGTTGGTGACGAAGACTTGTCATAACACTTGAAGGAGTTACATTATCGTGCTCAGTGTCTCACAAAGGATGAGAATATTGACAAGGGATTGAGGTCTGCTTATACTCTAACGTTCTCATATAAGTTCGACGTCACATGGATAGTGCAAGACATGGAACACAAGATTGGGTTATTCTACTTCTACATCAAGAATATTATATTTGTTTTTCTTCAAGATCATTACATAGAGCTACATTTGGAGAATCTTCAAAGATTGCATACATTGTTTACTTTCCTGTTGATGTGACAAAAAGGGGAAGAAATACATGCTACACTTGAGGGGAAGCAATCTGAAGATCATGTACAACTTACAAGAGATACACATAGAGTTTTGCCGACATCAACTAGGGAAAGATTGTTGGGTCAAAAAGTTGATGCGGCAGAAACTCAAAAACGAAGAAAACATGAAGGTAATTGTCTAAGCGTTGACAAGAGCATTCCAGGCGTTGACAAGAACAAATTAGGCGTTGATGGAAGCAAGCATTGTCAAGAGCAATTCAAGCATTGTCACATGCAATTCAAGCATTGACAAAACGTAGACAAAGAAGCTTCTAGAAGATTCTATTTGGATATATATGCAGGAGATATTATGTATATAGTTATTTAAATAGAAGATTCACATGTTTATTTATTCTTATCTCTTGTAAAACCCTAATCCTTACACTATAAAAGGAACCAAGGGTTATTAGGTTTTTCATACTTTTCATTCACAATGTAAACCTAAAAGCGTGTGTGCACTAGACGTGGGATTCAATGTATACACGTCTAGTGGTTGTTGATTATCAATATAATTAGCAACCCTATTGTTTTAATTCATGTTATTCGTGCCTAAACACCTTGTTAATGATTGTTGTTCTAATTCCGCTTTGATTGTTTAATCATATGAACAATGATCATTCCTAGTAGCTTCAAAGATCCAGAAATCAAGGTTTCCACAAGATAATCTTTGTAGTTGATCACATCTTCTGAGATGGCCTGAATCGATCACAATCTGATGAAGAAAAGATAGCTGACGTGGCAAAATATGTTTGGGCAGCATGTGTAAGTTGGGATTAGTAATAAAGGTGCACTGTTGGGATTAAGTATTTATTACTCAAACATTCTTGATCCGTGTGACCCCAAATGATGGCTAGTGATTGGTCCACTTGGTTGGGCTAGTAGAAACTTTAGCAGCTTGGCAAATTTGGCCCTTATCTTTTGCAAACTTTGATCTTGAACCTTTAAACTTTGTAGAACAACAACTTTGGCCCTTGAACTTCATTAATTTTTTCACTTCTGATTCTTGAAGGCTTTTTGTCTTTTTCTTCATAAAAGGCTCGTGAAATCCCGTGTTTTCTTCGTTTTGAATCTTTTGACCTATTTTCACACAAAAACACAACATCGTGTAATTCCGACATTTAACGATACAAATTCGTGTTTTATGTTAATTTTTTCAATGTTTTAAGTGGTAAAAGGGTAAGTGTTTACACACTTAACAAATTCCTTACACTTGATCATTGCAATGTCCTCATGCAATGCATAATTAAAGAACGGATTTATATTTTTCACCTAATTAACCCATCATGACCTTTATTAGAACATATATATATATATATATAATACTACACTATTTCACATTTTTTTGGAATTTTATTTGAACAAAGAAATAAAAGAAATATAAGGAAATATAAGGAAATACAATCTCAGTTATTTATTTACTTTTGAAATTGTTTGATGGAAGAAACTCATAAAGAAATCAATTACTTTGATTAGGGCTTTTGGTACCATGAATATTAATCACCCTCAAGTATCACGTTCCCCATACTAAGTGTAAACATGAAGTCATTGTCATTCATAAGTAAAAGTGAATCGACTCATTCATAAGAGTTAATTGTGTTAACTACATACTCCCACTTATTTTGCATCTTCTGATTTTATTTAGCAAATTGCTTTTGAGAAAATTTGACTTTATAGGCCTGAAATATAAAAGAAAATTCTGAAAATAAGGAAGTACGATTTTAATCAATAGTTAATCATATCATCCATTACTTAAAAAACCGCCCACAATTAATATAAGTCCACATCGAAATTTTAAGCGATCACCTTATATATGCCAAGCTTATATTCCCACTTAATAAGCGGTTACTCACACAGTGATTTGACTTACGCAATAAATTATATCCTTGGTCTTTTTAGGACTTTCGAATTCTCGATCCCACAGCCGCCAGCGCAATATTGGACCGGAAAATTTAATACCGTGATCCCGAACCCGTCAAGGAAATATTGGACCACAATGGAAACCTTACACATCACTTCCTCATTTTGGGGTCTTTATTCTTTATTATTTTTTTCTTTTTTTAATAAACTAACTCTCACGCCACTTAGTAAACAAGATAGGGTTAATACCTTATATACCCAACTAAAACCCTTTAATATCATATATATATGTCCAACTAAAACTCATAATGCCATATATACCCAATTTAATTACAAAATATGTCATATATATCCATTTTCTTAATTTACTTATTTTTATCTTTTAAATAATAATAATAATAATAATCATTTTGAAAGATACAGACCATTTTACCCGTCTTAGATGAAGGGAAATATTCCCGCTTTTAATGAAGCCTTATTTAGGTTCAAAAGAATATCAACATATATATATGGTGGTTGCATGATCTATCAAACCGCATGAACGGTTTCTCATCAGATGATCTTCGAGGTTAGTGGTTCTTTGGTTTGAAAGTTATTAATTATCGTCTTGTGATCGGTAATGAATTTCATACTTATTCTTCGTATAATTAGACGTGCTTTATATATGTATGTGGGTATTCTTGTACAGCTGAATTCTGGACTTGAAATGAACATGCCATAATCATTATATGTTTTTTTGAAACAAGATAAAAGAATTGTTCAATAATTAACCCAAGACTTATAGAGCTATAGCAGTAAACATATATTATTTGATGCTACCAACGAGAAAATAAACACAATAAATTTCTCTTAAAGGATTAGCAACCTGGCTTTAGGCCACCAAAAAGGTTTATATATTTCACACTTCTATTGGTTTTATGTTTCAGTTTAGATATTGAGCGCTAATGGTACTTTAATTTTAGAAAACGAGGAAAGGGGACAGAGGCAAGCAAAAGCACTGCAGTGATGGGGTCAAACTGATTTAGATTTGGTAACATAGATTTAATTTTGATAAGATAATAAGCAACTATGTTGGAGCTCTTGGATATCGCTAAGCATTATTACATTATTTGTTTTGAAAAACATATGATAATGATTGGACCTGTTTATTCTTTGGGTGTTTCGGTTATTTATTTGAGTATATTATAAGTTATGTTTGCCCAAATAGAACTTGTATAAAGTATTAGACAAAATGTCAATTGAAGCGCTGATGCCCGATGTTTATAATTTACCAGTAGACATGACTATGAGTGAGGCTTGAGGCAGATTATCAATACAAAAACTCAGGCTGACAGTAGGTCACGTTAGTTAGCAGACGGGTTGGGGTTTCACCAAAATTACTTTCTTGTGCATATTTGATAACAATTATAAATAATTATTGTTGTATCACCAGATGAAATCGTTTTGAAAGGAGCTTTAAAATGTTCTTGTATATTTCTCTCATGTACAAAAGTATAATGCAGATACCCAATTGCAAATGACTTGGATTATGCATCATTCATATATAATGCAGTAAGTACAGTTCAGATAATATATACAACTTGACCAGTTGATATTATGATTCTGCTAGTTAAAAAAGTTCGTGTTTCTCGGTGTCTAATCGAATTGATTTTCGGTTAAAAGTGCGACTCAGTCGTCTTTGGTGGATAAAAGAAAAGGTGTCGTTGTCTAAAACTAATTAAAGATAAAAATAAAGCTTTAAAAGGAAATGGCAAAATATAAAAGAAATGAACTAAAAATTAAAACGATTGACAAATAGTAAAGAAACGATATTAAAAACAAATATGAAAACGAAAGAATTAATAAAAATAAAACTAAAAGAGGAAATTAACTTTCGACAGAAAAATAAAATTAACCTAATGAAAAAGGAGAAAATAAAACTATGTGGGTACTTTAAAACTGAACGAGGTAAAAACTAAAGCGGACACTAAATAAAAGATAAAACTTAAACTTTTGGAAAAAATACTAATACTAAAAATTGATGAAAAATTCAGCTAAAAATACGTGACTTTCAGAATTAAAATCGGAACAACTTTCAGATAAAACTAAACGATTACGGAACAATACTAATTAATAAACAAGTAGGCAAGCACCCTGCTCAAGCATCTAGGCAAGTAGGACAAAACTTGTATATAGTTCGGAATAACTACTATGTTTTGGCGGGAAAATATCCAAGCACACAAGCAGGTAGGAGAAGGTAATATATAGTTCGGAATGTGTAATCAGAACTAGTTTGGAATGTGCTTGTTTCTAGTTCGGAATGTAGGATACAAGGTTTAGTTCGGAATGGAGGTTGATCTAGTTCGTAATGCAACATCTCATACCTAATTCGGGAAAATGATACCAGAAGTAATTCGGGATAACTGAAACTGCATATAGTTCGGGAAAAAATGAAAGCACAAGTAGTTCGGAATAAAGCTATCCTGTACCTAACTCGGAATGCTAGGGTTTTAAAACAATCCAAACTAAAACAAAAACAAGCAAAATGAAAATTAAGTTAAAACCAAATAAGCACTTATCTAAAAACTTAACCAAAAAGATTTTAAGAAAAAGCTAATAAGCCAAAATTTAAAAACTTTTAAAAACACTAAATAATAAAATATTTAAAAACAACTTTTTATAAAATAACTTTTAAAAAACACTTAATTAAAATTAAACAAACACACAATAAGCTATAAAATCAATAAGCCAACACATAAAAACATAACAATTAATCAAATAAGCATGACAATAAGATAATAAGCATAAAGATTAACAAAAATAAGAAAGGTAGAATGAGAGATCATTTAAAACTTGAGTAAAATTAAAGATTCAACAACACAAAATTAAACTTACTTGAAATTAAAGGCAAGAATTTAAATGACAATTAAGTAAATGACAATATGAAAGTGCATGTAATTAAATGGAAGAACTATGTGTCAAATAGCCAACACCTCCTAATGACACATTAGGAGGGTATATATAGGAGGATTAGTATGTCTTGATGCTTTCTTCCTTTTCTCATCTTTTCGTATTTATAAATTCTTCGAATTTCTCGACTTTGTCTCGGGATTAATTTAACTCGTCTTATAATTTCTTCATTTATTAGACTTGAGTTCTTCGACTTCCTTAAACTTCCGTCTTTAGACTTTTCTTCGACAAATCTTCAAAATAGGCCTTGGACTTCCGTTCTTTTTGCACTCTTGATCTTTTGACTTCGTCTTTTGTCTTTTTCTTCGATAAAAGCCTGTGAAAGCCCGTGTTTTCTTCCCTTTTCACATTTTGATCCTAAATCACAAGAAAAACACAAACCACACATAATTTCGATATTTACGACATAAAATACAAGTTTTGGCTTGGTTATTATTATAATTAAGTGGTAAAAGGATAATTGTTTTCACACTTATTAAATCCCCTACACTTGACCATTGCAATGTCCTCATGTAATGCATTAATTACAAAGCAAGTTGTACATTTTTCATCATAATCAGTCCACCTTGGCCTTTATTAAACACAAGACATAAAAGAGATAGAAAACAAGTAAAAAGATCAAATACTTACCTTAGGATTTTGGAATGTCATGAATGATTATCACCCTCAAGTTTCACGTTCCCCATACCAACTTAAAAACGAGATCATTGTTATTATAAGTTAGCAAACTAACAAAAACTCATGTTGACTTATTTCGATAGTTATTTAGGCTGAAAATAAAGTAGGACGATTTAATCAATAGTTAGGTAAAGGACAAAATCTTTTAAAACTGCTTCTCGGGACCTCATAAAGTTCATATCTTGGCATAACTCGCTTCCCGATTTGAGACCTTTCTCGGACCGATATTTGGCAGCGACTTCATACTTCAAATCTTGAGAGACGTTCATGAAATAATGGTCTTCTCTTCATAATAGAAATTTTTTCACTTGAACTTTTTGAGAGATTCTTCATACTTGGACCACGACTTCTTCATTTTTCCCCAATCTTTATTTGGGATTTTGATATAAAACGATCCGCCTCCTTTTAGGACTTGGATCTATTTATCCTCATACCTTGAATTAGGGTCTTTTTGGATAGACTTCTCCATGATCTTTAGGGGAGTATTTTCTTTTCGCCATGTGTCTCGATCCTTCATATTAATTTTTGGTAAATGATTCTTCACATCACTTTGTATCTTTAGCAACAAAATGTAGCCCACATGTCTTGTTAGGGCCTTTTCGGACTCGTCAATCTTCGCATCCCGCTTCAGTAAGTTATGCCTTGGCTATGAACTCTAATCAATACCGAGCAACTTTTAAAACGATCTTGTGCTAGAAGCTAAGTAACTTTTCAAATCGTACAACCTTATTTATTGCAATTAAATTTATTAGCAAGCGATGGGAGAAAAAGCTCATAATTAACTCACATAAATTTATGAAAGAATACCAAACTTATAATTGATTCTATCATCTCTCGTTCTCCCCAGTTTAAAATCGCAAGGAATGAGACTCGTGGATGCTTAGCTAATTAAATCAAAGTTTTGGGTTTTCAAGTCATCTATAGGATCTTGCAAATTCTTAGACTCTTTCAAGCTTAGAATTCACATTTTAAAGTTCCCTTGATAAACGACTTTCTAGGATCAATTATAGGAACTTGCGAAAAGTTCTTGTTCTTAACCCGTAAGAGTTAAGACTTTCACGTTTTAAAGTTCCCTATATAAAAGCCTAGCAAAACTTGACTTAAACACATTAAGGATATTAGCTAGAGTAAACTTAGATAAGTAAACTCGGGTTGAGTCAAAAGATTCACAACGTTTAAAAATTAAAACCACTTTATTAAAATTTATTCTAGCAACGAAATAAAATAACTATAACAAAGGAAAAACTACAAGGCCAAAATAGATCAAAAATTTTGAAAAATGTAGAAAAATCAATTTTCCTGTTAAAATGAGGACAAATACAAGGAAAAGCCCACTTAACTTCGATAGAAGTCCCCCTACACTTAATATAAACATTGTCCTCAATGTTTAAGCATGTGGAAGTAAACTCCTCTACACTTAGGACATTGTGCACTTTGTTTAAATCTTGCTAAGGAAGAGACAACTAAAGTGATTCCTATTTTAATATTGAAGAATATAAAATATTGAATCAAAAGAGTTTAGGATAGAACCGGGAAGACGGGTACACGGAATCACGGGTCGTCAAAAGTCATCAAGAATGTATATTTGAAAGCGCGAATCCCTGCACATGATAAGAAAGAAAAGAACAAACAAATACTAGGGTCTCCCCCTACACTTATTATAAAAACAAAAGAAAAAGGATAGATACTGCGGGTTGCCTCCCGAGAAGCACTAGTTTTTGTTAACCGAGTCGTGAGCCTGACTCGACCTTGATTACAATAGGAAGAAGCTTGAAACACATCCACCGGGATCAAATACATGGTTTTCATCAATCAAATAGCACAAGCTTAAGGAGAAAAAGGCAAGGCAAAGAAGAGTAGGCAAGATTCCCTTAAGCAGTTGTTGAGCAGGTGGTAGCAAGTGTGATGAGGTGCAATCATATCTCTATAATTTCCAAAAATCTTTCCTTTTATTTCATCATATGGATACTGAGATGGCTTAAAAATTGCAATACCAGGATCGAACACCTTTTCCTTTAGGGGAAAATAACACTCAGGCTCAGTAGACCTTGATGAGGATCCGCTCATAAATCTCATAATCTCATCTGACGAAGGTGGATAGAGAGGTGTCAAAACATAGGTACTACGGATATCGGTGTCTTCCGGCTTCTTCTCCTTTGAAACGGGCTTCTTCATATCCAAAGGAGGATAAAGACCATCATCAAAGTCTAAAGGAGGAGAATCATTCTCATTTGGGAAGTAAGTGTTGAGAAAAGTAGCAAAATCTTCCTCAAATGAGTAGTCATCCAAAGTAGGATCAAGCATTGTTGGTGGGGATCTTCATCAAAAGTAGGAACAAGGTCATCATGTGAAGAATCACTCGAATGAGTATCGACATCATCTAAGTCATCATAAGTTGGCATGTTAATGTATATATTTTACTAGTTGAAAAAGTTCGTTTCTCGGTATCTTATCGAATTGATTTCCGGTTCAAAGTATGACTCAATTGTTTTTGGTGAAACAAATATTTTTGGTTGTTTTTAAAATAAATGTGCAAAGACTTAAATGAAAATGACGTTAAAGTAAATCTAAGTCTAATTTAAAATAAAAGACGAGTATTTAAAAGCGTGACGAAAATTAAAAGGCAATAAAAGTAAATAACGCAAACTTAAATCTAACCTACAGGTAAACTTAAAACGCAACTAAAACTTAAAACTAAGGCAAGGCTAAAATAAATCTAAATCAAATAAACTTAAAGTGCAACTAAGTAAAAGGCGGGAAAAGTAAAGCTTGAAAATAAAAGAATTAAAAACAGAAACTAAAAATAACCTGAACACAGCTTATCCGGAATAATCCTTCGTTCGGAATAAACATTCATCCAGAATGTCACCTTCGTTCGGAATGTTCTTCTTCACTCGGAATATTGACCAAAACCCTTGATCCGGAATAAATCCTTTATCCGGAATATGTCACTTATCCGGAATAAAGTCTTGATTCGGAATGTTGGTCCTTGATCCGGAATGTTGTGCTATATCCGGAATATTATTCCGAATATACTCCTTGATCCGGAATGTTTTAATATTCCGAATAAAGCACTTTGATCCGAAATAATAAATTATTCCGGATGAACTTGCTGATCCGGAATATTATTTGATTCAGAATGGGAGGTTGATCCGGAATAGCACCTTGATCCGGAATGTTGGATATTCCGGATGAATCACTTTGGATAAACCCTTTGATCCAGAATGTTTTGCTGATGACGGAATGTCCTCTTCACAAAGCCTTGATCCGGAATGTTGGATATTCCGGATGAACGACTTTGATACAGAATCTTCACAACTCAATTCCTTCACTCAGAATATTTTGTGCTTGATCCGGAATGATCCTGGGAAAACAAATGAACAGCGAAGAACAAGGAAACAGGAAAAAGATACGGATCTTGATAAAAACTAAACAAAATCAACCACAAGATTAAGCAAACTAATAACAAATGATCAACTAATGATAATCAAACAAATCAAAACAATCAAACTAACAAATATAACCAAAATAATCAAAACCCACTTTAATCAATAAAAACTCAAAACATGAACATGAACATAAACATAAAGATTAAAGAAAGGAAGATAGGAGATGAACAATAAAAATAAAGATTGACAAGAATTAAAAGGAAACTTACTTGAAATTAAAGGTATTTAAGGTGCAAGACAAGTATTTAAATTTGACATGGAATTAAATGACAAGGTAATTAAATGTGCAAGGTAATTAAAATGGAAGAAATAGTTTGTCAAGCTATTCAACAAAATGAATGATTAACATCCTAATCTATTTATAGGGGAGGATTAGGGAGTGCTTAGGAAGCTTCCTCCCCTCTTTCATCTTTTCTTAATTGCATGATCAAGTCCTTAAGCCTTTAATCTTCTTAAAACTTGGACTTTAATGACTTTGTCTCGGGATTTCTTTAAACTCGTCTTGTAATTCTTCAATAAATTAGACTTGAGTTCTTCGGCTTTTAGTAAACTTCCGTCTTTTGACTTTTTCTTCGATAAATCTTCAGAATTGGTCTTGGACTTCCGTTCTTTTTGCACTCTTGACTTCGTCTTTCGTCTTTTTCTTCGATAAAAGCCCGTGAATGCCCGTGTTTTCTCCACTTTTCCCCTTTTCGTCCTAAATCACAACAAAAACAAAAACCACGCATAATTCCGACATAAATGACATAAAATACATGTTTTGGCTCGGTTATTATTGTAATTAAGTGGTAAAAAGGATGGGTGTTTACACACCTATCAAATCCCCTACACTTGACCATTGCAATGTCCTCATGCAATGCATTAGTTACAAAGCACGATTACACTTTTCATCATAATTAATCCACGTTGGCCTTTATTAAAGATATAGAAAATTATAAACATTCAAAGTAAAGAAATCAAAAACATACCTTCGGGTTTTGGAAATGTTATGAATAATCATCATCCTCAAGTTTTCACTTTCTCCAAACCAAGCTTAAAAACGAGATCATTGTTATTATAAGTTATCAAACTAACACGAACTCATGTGGGCCAATTGTTCACTTAGACTCCCTTATTCCTAGGTGTATCTCTTTGATGAGACTGCTTTTATACATAGTCTCATCGTCCAAATCGGGCTTAAAATGCATAAAATATCATTAAAAACTGCCAAATATATGCTCGTGTTTGTTGCTTGTGTATTTTAGGTACGGATATTGAGGAAATGACAAAAAGATCACAAGAATCATTCAAAAACGAACACGGGAAACGAAGCCGCACAATGAACCGGACCCGAATCATGATTTTCCAAATTGGTCCTTGAAGAATTGAAGAAATACAAGTTTGGTCCCTCATCTTTGAAGACTTGTCACAAATGACCCTCCAATAGTCATTTGTACAAGAAAAATCCTTAGAGTTTGAAGAAATGTCAAGAATAGCCCTTGGAATTTAAGAAATTGCATTTAAAGTCCTTGTTATAACTTTTTTGCAAAGATGTGCTAAAATTGACAAGTGCTGAAACTTATTTACAAAGGAAAATAGAGAGTTGGCTGTTTAAAACAAAGTGAACAAAGGAAAGGACATTGGGGACTACTCTTGTCAAACACTCAAACCCACCACAACCAATCATCCCTCCACATCATCATCACCAGCCAATAGCAACACACCATCTCACCATCCTCTCCACGTCAACCTTCCACTCACCACCAGGTTTATTTAAATAAACCTGGGTCAACCCCAGTCAAACCCCAAAACTTTCCCTCTAAACACAACATTTAAATACATTTTTCCCCAAAATAGATTAAACCAAGCTTAATCACCCACATAAACCCTAATTTTCCCAGGCACAATTAACTATAAAACAAAGGGGGTTTTTGCCCAAACCTTCCAGATTGCTAATTTACCCCAACTTAAACCCATCCCACACCCAAAAATACATTCACATGCACCCCTGGACCCCCCATGAGATTCCCCATTCACGTCCCTTTCCCTCAAAACCAAAGCAGGGGACATGATCAACGTCCCACAAGAATTTACTTGTCCTCCACACCAAATGAACGTCCCAAGATGATCTTTTACAGCTAGCCATCACTCTCATCACGTGAAGACCTCAAGACCAAATTCAAACTCGTTTTGACCAAGGACATTTTAGGGATTTCAGGAATTAGGGTTTAAGCATTCTAGTTTCTTCTATTCACTTGTATAAATGAGACGTATGTGTCTCATTTTTCTTTGTTCCAGATTTTTCTCAAAAAACTGTAATTCCTTTTTAATTTAATGAAAGTTGGTATTTTTATAAAAATTGTAATTCCTTTTCCTTGTTAAAAGTTGGTGTTTTGTTGAGATTAATCTGAGTTCCATTGTTGTGATTTAAGTTTAAGGATTTTCCAAAAATCAGTCTTGTTTTCAAGTTTCTGAAAAGTGATTTTTTTTGGTAAAATTCTTGTTCCAATTTGGTTTTCCAAGGTTATAAGTGATTTGTTTAAGTGTTTTGAAAGGAATAATATTTGATAAAATTATTTGAAAAGATTGTGAAAAGGTTCTAAAATCAGAAAAGTTGGATATTTTGTTTCTATTTGATCTTAGCAGGAATTTACTTTGAAGGTTAGACTGATCTTCCAAGAGATTCAGCACAGGCCCGAGCCTGTTTGGAGATGGCTATGCAGCCATTGTGGGACCTGGATGTGGGTCCTATAAGGTAACTTCCTTGTTTCTTTGTTTCAGTTTTGAGATTTTGTGATTTATGTGCAATTGGTGAAAAGTGCTTGTTGAATGTTTGATTATGCTCTCTTATGCCTTGAATGCATGTTAGAAGATTGTTTAATCAGTTTGGTGGTATTGTGATAGCATTTGGTTTGAAAATTTTTGACTTCTGAAATTTAAGGAGTGTCTGGATTAGGGATTAAGTTGGTATTATTGTCATCAATCTAGTTTAAAAACCTGCTTAACACACTCAACAAGTTAGAGATAGGTTGTATGTTAGTTAGTTTTCATTTTGGTAGAATTTAAATCAAGCTTGCATGTTAAAAAGTTGAAAAAATAGCACATATTCAGTCAATCCATTTTACTGCCTGTTTTGTGATTTTTGTACCATCAACTCTTGGTAAATGCTAGATGTAAGGTCCATTAAGGATTGTGTATTGCTCATATGCAAGTTGGTAGGGTTATGTGCAAGTTTTGAAGGTCTGAAATTCGTTTTTGTGCACTTTGAATCAGCCAATTACTCACAGACCTACAATAGCTTCATCAATAACTTTCTAGGCCAATTTGTGCTTGATTTTTGCTTGCAACTTGCTTGTTTTTGTGTTATTATTGACTCCCTATTCTCAACTAAGTATAGGGGTGCCTTGTTGTCCAAAGAAATCCAAGCATATTAGCTTTCCTAAGCTAATAGGTCAACTGGCCGTTTATTTACACTAGCAGTGGGAAAAATTTACCCCTGCTAGTGTATTGGTTAGTACTGCCAAGCTAAAAGACAAATCCAAGCAAATGTCACTATCAGAAACCTATGTTTTTTGTCTTTAGTGCACTTAAATAGGAATTACAGTTTCAAATTTGTTTCATTATTTTTCTTATTTAATTTTGGATTTTTCTGTTTAATTAAATTTTTTATTACTGTTCATTTGGTATTTTTTACATTTAATAGCTATTTTAAATACTTTTAATATTTCTATTTTTGGCATTTAGTGCCAAAAATCATTATTTTTCAGTTTAAACATTTTTCATAGATTAAGAAAAACATTTTTAGATTTTTAGTTAAAAAAGTTTTTACTGTTCACTCTTTATTTATTTTTTAGAATTAATTTACTTTAATTAGGGTTTTAATTAAACTGTTTTTGTCTTTTAGTGAAAAATTTAATATTTTTCAAACTTTTTCATTTTTCTACTATTCAATAGAGTAATTTAGGATTTTTAAAATTGACAAATTATTTTTGGCATTATTTTATTATTTTTTATGATTATTTTAGTTTAAAAATAGTTTTAAGTGTTTTAAAAATAGAAAATTAGTTTTTAAAATTTAGGAAAAATACTTTTTAGTCTTTAGATAATATAAGTAAGTTATTTGTTCAATAAAATAATATTTTGACCATTTTGATTAATTATATTTTATTTTAGGGCTTTAATTAGCATTTAAAATTGAATATTTAATTAATAAAAGGTTTTAAAATATTTTTATTGGATTTTTATTCTTATTTATATTATTTTAGACTTAGTTTAACTTTTAATTAATTTTTAGGTTTAAAAGTTTTAATTTTGTAGTTTTTTACGGTTTTACGTGAACGTCTTTTCGTCTTAGCTCGATCCGTCTTCGTAACCGTCATTCTCTTCTCACCCCATTTCTATTTTATTTTTCTCAATATAATCACAAACACATTAATCAATTCATTACACAACGCACTAGCCTCCTGGAGAACGAACTCACTTCATTGGGTCATTTACACACGGTTTTCCTAAATCGTCGTGCTTACCCTATATTTTAGGTGCTTGTTTTTCCTAAAGCAAGTGTCTAATTTTACAACTATCATTTTGGCGCCGCTGCCGGGGTGGCGTGTTGTGTTTTGATTGGACTTGTTGTTTTTATTTACTATCCATAATTATTATTTGTATTAGTAGCACTCTACTAATACGTATTATCGGTTTTCGGTTTTTTGTGAATACTATTACTATATTGTATACGTAGAACAATAAATACACAAGTACTCCAAATACGTGAGAAATCACAACCTTGACTTGGGATGTCATTACCCAATCATTGTATTCGAATCTCAAACCAAGAAAAAGGCAAAAATAGATAAATACTTTCGTGAAGCTCGATTTTGAAAAATACAAACTATAAGGTGGGTATAAGGCGGTTGTATTTCACGACCTAAAGGAAAAAGGCTCTTAAGTGCTTCGCGCCGCCTCGTTTCCTCCGCTTGCTTGTGCGTATTTTGAGATTGAAAGCTAATCGAGGGTTTTGCCGCCAAAAGTATTATTACATATCATATATATTTTCTTGGTTTCATTTGATTAAACCCTCTTGAACGATTTGGTGTTCCACCATCGTTCTAAAGTCATCGAAGGCATTCACTTCACGTGATCGTTTTCATTCCTTGAGGCTTCTTTAATCGAGAGATTTGATTAAGGAGGAGATTTGTAGATTTGTGTCTACCTAATACAATTCCAAAATCCAAAAAAAGTAAAAACAATCAAAAATCCAAAAAAAAATTGAAAAAATACAAAACACCAAAAAGAATCTTCTTTGCTCGTCCCCTCGTTGTACGTGACGTTTATGCTAACTCGTAATCAAGCAAGACGTGCACGTAAACGAAAGAACAAAACTCCCACTCCAAACAATTCTAGTGAGGAGTCTCCTATTGACGAACCCATTATAAGAGAAGCACCAACCATGGCGAATCGAACTATGATGGAGTTACTTCAAGCACCCACCGAGGGTTATGGAGAGGCTATTGTGACTCCCGCTATCCTTGCGGAGAATTTTGAGGTGAAAACGGGTTTATTGTCGATGATCCAAAACAACAAATTCCGTGGTGATGAGAAGGACAATCCACACAACCATATCCTCCAATTTAATCGTCTTACCGCTACTTGCAAATTCAAGGATGTCTCGAATGACTCGATTAAGATGATGCTTTTCCCGTATTCCTTAGCGGGGCCCGCTAAAATTTGGTTAGAGAAAGAGCCACCCGATTCTATATTGACGTGGAAGGATCTCGTTTCAAAATTTGTGAACCAATTTTTTCCGCCCTCTAAGACTACGCATTTGAAAAACGAGATTTCAAAATTTTCACAAGAATCAAATGAAAGTTTTTCAACGGCTTGGAATAGGTTTAAGGAAATGTTACATGAATGTCCTCATCACGGTTTTTCCGATTTGCATCAAATTGACACGTTTTACAATGGACTTAATGATCATGAAAGAGATTATTTAAATGCCGCCGCGGGTGGTAATTTTTTGTGTAAAACGGTTGAAGAAGCTTTGGTAATAATTGAGAAAAGGTCTAAGGTTTATAGCCCTCGTAACACACCGAGTGTTGCCAAAATGGGCTCGTCGTCATCGTCTCGTAGCATTAATGCTTTACATGATGAAGCAAATGAAGAAAATCGGTTTTTTGATAGATTTGCTAACCTTATGTCCCATTGGAAAGCTCAAGAAGCTTCGAATTCCGCTTCGGTTAAAGCGGTTTCTAAGAGTTGTTTGTCATGTGGTGGAGCTCATGATCTTTCCGAGTGCATTACCGCGGATGGTAACACTTCGAGTGCTTATGTAGCCACGGTAACTTATAACCAAAACGACCTAGGTTCCCGCCAAAATCAAGCTCCACCAAATCAAAATTCTAATAATTATCGAAACAACAATCAAGGTGGTAATTATCAAGGCAATCAACGTAACTACAACAAGGGTAATTATCAAAGTGGAAATGGGCAAATTTCAAACCAAAACCAAAACCGTGATTTTCAAACTACCACACAAGGTTTTCAAAATGATCACACCAAAAATCTTCAAGGAGAATTTTTGAATTATGCTAAGGCAAACGATGCTAAGTTTGATAATATGCAACGTGAAATGGTTAGCTTAAGATCCGAGTTGAAAAACGAGCTTAAAAATGAACTTGGTAATGAACTTAAGACTCATGCTAATAAAATGGAAGGAAATGTTCAACGACTCCAACAAAATCAACAAAAATTGGAGCAAGGGCAACATGAGATTAAGCAAGAGTTGTTAAAAGCGGATGCTAGGCAATCTAAGTTTGAAGACCGAATGGGAAAAATGTTTGAAGCTATCATGTGTAAACCTTCTTCTTCGGGTGGTCTTCCTAGTGATACCATCCTGAACCCGAAAGGAGAATTGAAGGTTATTACTACTCGTAGTGGTAAAACTTTCAAAGAACCCATTTCTCGTCCAAGTACTTCTATGGAGAAGGAAAAAGAGAAAGAGCTCGAGGTGGTGGTAGAAAAGGAGCAAATTCCAAGCCCACGAAGTACCGCTCAAACCACACCTACGGTTGAACCAATACCAATCATGGAATCCGAGATTCCAAGGCCGATGCCTATGCCCCAACCCACACCACCCTTACCCTACCCTTCAATACGAGACAAGGAAAAGGCACAAGAACGAAATAATTATCAATTTGAACTTTTTATGAAAATGTTTCGTGACTTGCATTTTAATATAAGTTTTGCCGACGCCTTGGTCATGATGCCTCGATTTGTCGCGAACTTCAAAAGTATGTTGAATAACAAAGAGAAATTGCAAAAATCGTCTAGTTGTTCATCGGTTTTTCTTAGCCGCATGCCTGAAAAAGTCGGTGATCCCGGCAAGTTTTTAATCCCATGTGCTATACAAGACATGGAAGAATGCTACGCCTTGGCCGATCTTGGTGCTAGTATCAATTTGATGCCTCTTGAGATTTTTAAGTCGCTCAATCTTCCCAATCTCACTCCTTCAAGAATGTCAATCGAGATGGCCGATCATTCTACAATTCTAGCTTGTGGAGTAGCCGAGGACGTCTTTGTGAAAGTTGGAAAGTTCTACTATCCCGTAGACTTTATTGTTGTTGACATTCCCATCGATCCTAAAGTTCCTCTAATTTTAGGTCGATCATTTTTGGATACCTCGAGAGCACTTATCGATGTGCATGCTAGGAAAATCACTCTTCGTTTCAATGAGGAAGAACTCGTCATAAATGCAACTCAAAACTCCACACTTTCTCATGTGTATTCTATCACGTCTTTGAACAATGTTAGTCCCATCAAAAGCATTTGTAAAAGGATTTCAAAAAGAGTTTTAGAAGTTGATGATAAAAACAATTTTCCGTCCCCTCCGCCGGTGGAGGTTAAGAGTGTTAAGCCTATGATTCCAATCACGAATGATTCTTCGGATGATGAATATGTTGATCCCGATGGGGAAGTTTTCTTTGTTGACAAACGTTTTGAGAACTTACCACCACCTTTACCAAAACGGTTTTCAAATGTGAGAATTTTTAGTGTGACTAACATTGCTTTAGAAACACCAAATATTTTTGACATAATTAAATCGGGTTTTCATAAGGAGAGTTTAAAATATGAAAAAGGGAAAGATTTTAAATTGGATTTAAAAGATTTTTCTACAACTCTAACTCCGTCATCACCACGTGTATTGAGTACTACAAGCTCGTCTTCTCCTTTTGACGATGCTTTGTGTGGACTTAGTATGGGGGAATCCCCTTATGTCCCCTCCCCTTTCTCCACCGAGGACGAGATCTTTGATCCCGGAATTGCTTATAAAAGGAAATCTTGGTCTTCCACCGATGCAATAAAAGGAAAATCTTTCTATTTGATTGGTGCGAGTCTACCTCGAGTAGCTCATGATTTTTATGACTTACCCATTGTCCCACCCTTCTATTTCTTCTCATCTATTTTCTTGAAACCCTTTGGGTTTATGTTGACTCACGATGAAGTGGCGTTGATTTGTTTTTCCAATGAAAACGAGAACGCCATCTTCTATCCCGGCATAAAGGCTTTTCCTTTATTCACGGTTGCTTTTGGGCCTTGATTACATGTAAGCCCCACCAAAAATGACCGAACCATGATTATCCCTAAATGATCACATTTATGGGGAATCGAGTCGATCTCATAACTCGGTAATCAAAAACGAGGTGCCTCATGGGGGAGTCCCATGCTTATCCTATGTACATATTATCGCTTTCTAATGTAGTTAACGTGAGGGGATTTGTGCCCTTCCAACCTTTGTTCCGTGGTTGTTTGTGAACTGTGGACTTTAGATCATGATCTTCACGATTGGAGCCTCTCGTGTTCGTTCTATGGGAGCACTCGATCGTTTGCTTTGAAGACTTTCTCAATATCCAAATGATATATCCTTTGATGTTCTAACCTTAGGTTTTTAGCACAATTCATAAACGGCTTTAAATTTAACGGTTACACCCTTTCCATGCTAGATTAGGCATTCGACTACGTCTATAGTATGGGGGTATGTGCACCCCTAGACTCGAAACATTGAGGACAATGTTTAACTTTAGTATGGGGGTGAATAGATACTTTCCTTGCCAAACCTTCACGCTTTCCAAAGTTTATCTTTTTGTTTATCGTTTTGTTGCAAAATAAGGCTAAAAATGGCTAAATTTTAAAAAATTTCTCATGTTTTATAAGTGTTTAAAGACACGAATGTAGATTTTCCGATGGCGAGAATAAGAGTAATTTTTGACTCGACCGTGCGTGTTGAGCACTTAGCTTTGGTTCCTTAACTACACATTAGGCTAAGTCTCTCAAATGAGGACGCGAAATGATAGAGTTAATTATAAGTTACTATGCTAAACGTAGAGTACTCGTATTCTTTCAAAAACTCATGTGTTCTCGTTGTTTGCTTATTCTCCCTTCGCATGTAAATATTTTTTGCTTAATAAATATTCACTTAGCGGTTTAGTTAGGATTGTTGGGTTTTTAGTCTTTTCTAGTAGCTTCCGTGTAATCAAATTGGGAAGACATTAAGGTATCGCCAGCGTCACGGTTTTGAAGTATTGGCACCCCAATAATCAAAAGCTTCACCCAATAATAAGATTTCAAGTGCTCACCTAAACCTAGCAAACAATTTTAAGCCCCACAAGGCCGAAAAATCTATGCAAAATTGAAAGTGAATCAAGCCTTAATCTTCGAAGCTTTAAAGATCCAAAATCCGCTTTAGCGTGATGATATACGTCTTTGGCTAATAAAACCACCGATGAGGCGGATAATAAAAGGCAAGGCAAGACCGAAGTCATAATAAAAGCTTCATGGCGAAGTTGAATAAAAGATGGAGGTAAACCAAAGATAATAAGGCCCTTCCGTTAGGGGGCGTATAAAAGTCTTGGTAATAAGTCTCATGTTCAAAACCGTTATAAAACCGTGTTTATCGATTCTTCTTGTTAACTTAATTTTTTGACATCGTTGTCTATTAGGAGGGGTTATTGATTTGGTCTTAGTTACACCGTTAGGACTCTATTTTTAGACCTAAATCTCTATTATCGCATAAGTCAAACAATGTATCCTCGTGAAACATTCAAGACAAAATAAAATATAAGAGATACAACTTAGGAATAATGGGAGGATAAGTACGTGATTAGGGCATATGAGTAGTGTTAGCATTACTAACTTATAATGACAATGATCTCGTTGCACGCTTGGCATGGAATTGGGTGAAAATCAAGGACGATGAAATTATTTCTAACGAAGCATTCACGTGTTCTTATTCTATGAACCTAAACGTCCCATTTTACGATGAAAATCATACATTATGTCTAAAACGCAAGTAATAGTAATAGTAGTAATGTAGCTAGTTTATCATTTCAATAAAGTGAATAAAAATGAATTTTGGAGGTGCTAGCATTGCGTGAGGGCACGAAAATGGTTTAGTATGGGGGAGTGATGAGACTGCTTTTATACATAGTCTCATCATCCAAATCGGGCTTAAAATGCATAAAATATCATTAAAACTGCCAAATATATGCTCGTGTTTGTTGCTTGTGTATTTTAGGTACAGATATTGAGGAAATGACAAAAAGATCACAAGAATCATTCAAAAACGAACACGGGAAACGCAGCCGCACAATGAACCGGACCCGAATCATGATTTTCCAAATTGGTCCTTGAAGAATTGAAGAAATACAAGTTTGGTCCCTCATCTTTGAAGACTTGTCACAAATGACCCTCCAATAGTCATTTATACAAGAAAAATCCTTAAAGTTTGAAGAAATGTCAAGAATAGCCCTTGGAATTGAAGAAATTGCATTTAAAGTCCTTGTTATAACTTTTTTGCAAAGATGTGCCAAAATTGACAAGTGTTGAAACTTATTTACAAAGGAAAATAGAGAGTTGGCTGTTTAAAACAAAGTGAACAAAGGAAAGGACATTGGGGACTACTCTTGTCAAACACTCAAACCCACCACAACCAATCATCCCTCCACATCATCATCACCAGCCAATAGCAACACAGCATCTCACCATCCTCTCCACGTTAACCTTCCACTCACCACCAGGTTTATTTAAATAAACCTGGGTCAACCCCAGTCAAACCTCAAAACTTTCCCTCTAAGCACAACATTTAAATACATTTTTCCCTAAAATAGATTAAACCAAGCTTAATCACCCACATAAACCCTAATTTTCCCAGGCACAATTAACTATAAAACAAAGGGGTTTTTGCCCAAACCTTCCAGATTGCTAATTTACCCCAACTTAAACCCATCCCACACCCAAAAATACATTCACATGCACCCCTGGACCCCCCATGAGATTCCTCATTCACGTCCCTTTCCCTCAAAACCAAAGCAGGGGACATGATCAACGTCCCACAAGAATTTACTTGTCCTCCACACCAAATGAACGTCCTAAGATGATCTTTTACAGCTAGCCATCACTCTCATCACGTGAAGACCTCAAGACCAAATTCAAACTCGTTTTGACCAAGGACATTTTAGGGATTTCAGGAATTAGGGTTTAAGCATTATAGTTTCTTCTATTCACTTGTATAAGTGAGATGTATGTGTCTCATTTTTCTTTGTTCCAGATTTTTCTCAAAAAATTGTAATTCCTTTTTAATTTAATGAAAGTTGGTATTTTTATAAAAATTGTAATTCCTTTTCCTTGTTAAAAGTTGGTGTTTTGTTGAGATTAATCTGAGTTCCATTGTTGTGATTTAAGTTCAAGGATTTTCCAAAAATCAGTCTTGTTTTCAAGTTTCTGAAAAGTGATTTTTTTTTGGTAAAATTCTTGTTCCAATTTGGTTTTCCAAGGTTATAAGTGATTTGTTTAAGTGTTTTGAAAGGAAGAATATTTGATAAAATTATTTGAAAAGATTGTGAAAAGGTTCTAAAATCAGAAAAGTTGGATATTTTGTTTCTATTTGATCTTAGCAGGAATTTACTTTGAAGGTTAGACTGATCTTCCAAGAGATTTAGCACATGCCCGAGCCTGTTTGGAGATGGCTATGCAGCCATTGTGCGACCTGGATGTGGGTCCCACAAGGTAACTTCCTTGTTTCTTTGTTTCAGTTTTGAGATTTTGTGATTTATGTGCAATTGGTGAAAAGTTCTTGTTGAATGTTTGATTATGCTCTCTTATGCCTTGAATGCATGTTAGAAGATTGTTTAATCAGTTTGGTGGTATTGTGATAGCATTTGGTTTGAAAATTTTTGACTTCTGAAATTTAAGGAGTGTTTGGATTAGGGATTAAGTTGGTATTATTGTCATCAATCTAGTTTAAAAACCTGCTTAACACACTCAACAAGTTAGAGATAGGTTGTATGTTAGTTAGTTTTCATTTTGGTAGAATTTAAATCAAGCTTGCATGTTAAAAAGTTGAAAAAATAGCACATATTCAGTCAATCCATTTTACTGCCTGTTTTGTGATTTTTGTGCCATCAACTCTTGGTAAATGCTAGATGTAAGGTCCATTAAGGATTGTGTATTGCTCATATGCTAGTTGGTAGGGTTATGTGCAAGTTTTGAAGGTCTGAAATTCGTTTTTGTGCACTTTGAATCAGCCAATTACTCACAGACCTACACTAGCTTCATCATTAACTTTCTAGGCCAATTTGTGCTTGATTTTTGCTTGCAACTTGCTTGTTTTTGTGTTATTATTGACTCCCTATACTCAACTGAGTATAGGGGTGCCTTGTTGTCCAAAGAAATCCAAGCATATTAGCTTTCCTAAGCTAATAGGTCAACTGACCATTTATTTACACTAGCAGTGGGAAAAAAGTTACCCCTGCTAGTGTATTGGTTAGTACTGCCAAGCTAAAAGACAAATCCAAGCAAATGTCACTATCAGAAACCTATGTTTTTTGTCTTTAGTGCACTTAAATAGGAATTAGAGTTTCAAATTCGTTTCATTATTTTTCTTATTTAATTTTGGATTTTTCTGTTTAATTAAATTTTTTATTACTGTTCATTTGGTATTTTTTACATTTAATAGCTATTTTAAATACTTTTAATATTTCTGTTTTTGGCATTTAGTGCCAAAAATCATTATTTTTCAGTTTAAACATTTTTCATAGATTAAGAAAAATATTTTAAGATTTTTAGTTAAAAAAGTTTTTACTGTTCACTTTTTATTTATTTTTTAGAATTAATTTAGTTTAATTAGGGTTTTAATTAAACTGTTTTTGTCTTTTAGTGAAAAATTTAATATTTTTCAAACTTTTTAATTTTTTTACTGTTCACTAGAGTAATTTAGGATTTTTAAAATTGACAAATTATTTTTGGCATTATTTTATTATTTTTTATGATTATTTTAGTTTAAAAATAGTTTTAAGTGTTTTAAAAATAGAAAATTAGTTTTTAAAATTTAGGAAAAATACTTTTTAGTCTTTAGATAATATAAGTAAGTTATTTGTTCAATAAAATAATATTTTGACCATTTTGATTAATTATATTTAATTTTAGGGCTTTAATTTAAAATTGAATATTTAATTAATAAAAGGTTTTAAAATATTTTTATTGGATTTTTATTCTTATTTATATTATTTTAGACTTAGCTTAACTTTTAATTAATTTTAGGTTCAAAAGGTTTAATTTTGTAGTTTTTTACGGTTTTACGTGAACGTCTTTTCCTCTTAGCTCGATCCGTCTTCGTAACCGTCATTCTCTTCTCACCCCATTTCTATTTTCTTTTTCTCAATATAATCACAAACACATTATTCAATTCATTACACAACACACTAGCCTCCTCGAGAACGAACTCACTTCATTAGGTCATTTACACACGGTTTTCCTAAATCGTCGTGCTTACCCTATATTTTAAGTGCTTGTTTTTCCTAAAGCAAGTGTCTAATTTTACAACTATCACTCTTATATTTTATTTTTGTCTTGAATGATCACGAGGATGCATTGTTTGACTTATTTCGATAGTTATTTAGGCCGAAAATAAAGTGAACGATTTAATCAATAGTTAGCTAAAGGACAACATCTTTTAAAACTGCTTCTCGGGACCTCATAAAGTTCATATCTTGGCATAACTCGCTTCGCGGTTTGAGACCTTTCTCGGACCGATATTTGGCAGCGACTTCATACTTCAAACCTTGAGAGACGTTCATGAAATTATGGTCTTCTCTTCATAATAGGAATTTCTTCACTTGAAGTTTTGAGAGATTCTTCATATATGGACCATGACTTCTTCATTTTTCTCCAATCTTTATTTGGGATTTTGATATACAACGATCCGCCTCCTTTTTGGACTTGGATCTATTCATCCTCATACCTTGTTAGGGCCTTTTCGGATAGACTTCTCCATTACTTTTGGGGATTTTTTGCTTTTCGTCGTGTGTCTCGATCCTTCATATTGATCTTTGATAAATGATTCTTCACATCACTTTGGATCTTTAGCAACAAAATGTAGCCCTCATGCCTTGTTAGGACCTTTTTGGACTCGCCAATCTTCGCATCCCGCTTCAATAAGTTATGCCTTTGCTATGAACTCTAATCCATACTGAGCAACTTTTAAACGATTTTGGGCTAGAAGCTAAGTAAATTTTCAAATCGTACAACCTTATTTATTGCAGATAAATTTATTAGCAAACGATGGGAGAATAGGCTCATAATTAACTCACATAAATTCACGAAAGAATACCAAACTTATAATTGACTCTATCATCTCTCGTTCTCCACAGTTTAAAATCTCAAGGAATGAGACTCGTGGATGCTTAGCCTATTAAATCAAAGTTTTGTGTTTTCGAGTCGCCTATAGGATCTTGCAAACTCTTAGACTTTTTCAAGTTTAGAAATCGCATTTTAAAGTTCCCTTGATAAACGACTCTCTAGGATCAATTATAGGAACTTGCGAAAGTTTCTTGTTCTTAACCCGTGAGAGTTAAGACTTTCGCGTTTTATAGCTCCCTATATAAAAGCCTAGCAAAACTTGACTTAAACACGTTAAGGATACTAGCTAGAGTAAACTTAGATAAGTAAACTCGGGTTGAGTCAAAAGATTCACAACGTTTGAAAATTAAAACCACTTTATTCAAAATTTATTCTAGTAAAGAAGGAAAATAACTATATAAAAGGAAAAACTAGTAGGCCAAAATAGATCAAAAATTCTTAAAAAATGTCGAAAAATTGATTTTTCGGTTAAAATGAGGACAAATACAAGGAAAATACCACTTAACTTCGATAGAAGTCCCCCCTACACTTAATATAAACATTGTCCTCAATGTTTAAGCATGTGGGAGTAAACTCCCCTACACTTAGGACATTGTGCACTTTGTTTAAATCTCGCTAAGGAAAAGACAACTAACGAGATTCCTATTTTAATATTGGAAAATATAAAATAGTGAATCGAAAAGAGTTTAGGATAGAACCGGGAAAATGGGAACACGGAATCACGGGTAGTCAAAAATCATCAAGAGTGGATCATTGAGCGCTCGAATCCTTGAATATTAGAAGAGAGGAAATAGCAAACACCAACGGGTCTCCCCTACACTTAGGATAAAGAAAGCTAAAAGATAGAAACATGGGTTGCCTCCCAAGAAGCGCTTGATTTTTGTTCACCGAGTCGTGAGCCTGACTCGACCTTGATTAGCATATGAAGAAGCATGAAACACATCCACCGGGATCAAATACATAGTTTTCGTCCATCAAATAGCACAAGCTTAAGGCGAACAAGGCAAGCCAAAGAAGAATAGGCAAGGTTCCCTTAAGCAAAGATGGAGCATGGTGGAAGCAAGTATGGTGTGGTGCAAGCATATCTTCAAAAGTTCCAAAGATGTTTCCTTTTATTTCATCAGGTGGATACTGAGATGGCTACAGAATATCGATACCGGGGTCGAACACCTTTTCCTTTAGGGGAAAATATCACTCAGGCTCAGCAGAATGTGAAGAACATCCGCGAAGAAGATGCACAACCTCGTCCTCAGAAGGTGGACAAAGAGGTGTTAACTCATACGTGCTGCGGATATTGGTGTCATCCGGTTGCTTCTCCTTTGAAAGAATTTTCTTCAAATTCGAAGTAGGATCAAGACCATAATCATCAAAGTCCAAAGGAGGTGCATCACTCTCATGAGGGAAGTAAGTATTGAGAAAAGTTGAAAAGTCGTCCTCAAATGAGTAATCATCCAAAGTAGGATCAAGTGATGGCGGAGGATCTTCATCATGTGAAGAATCACTCGAAAGAGTATCGGCCTCATCAAAATCATCATAAGTGGGCAAGTCGGGATACTCGGAAGTACAATCATCAAAATCATCCGAATCTGAGCTAGAATCATCATCATAAGCATCAAAGATCGGTGGATAATCATATTTGGGTGAAGGTTCCAAATTGGAGAGAGAATCATCCACATCATCATAAAAAAGTGGATTATCAATGCAAGAATCGAATAGAGGATTGTTGTAGACGACAAAATCATCAAGCACATTAATCATATTCATTGACTCTTTTCCATAGGATTTGCTTGTAAGCTTCCCCATTTTGAACACTTGTGCATCATCCCCGACTCTTAAGATTAACTCACCTTCGGCAACATCAACTAGAGCTCGTCCGGTTCTCAAGAATGGCTGACCAAGTATTAAAGGAATACGAGGGTCCATTTCATAATCAACAACGACAAAGTCGACCGGGAAAGTAAATGTGCCAACTTTAATGAACACGTCTTCGGCAATACCAACGGGGTAAGCGAGAGTGCGGTTTGCAAGTTCAAGAGTCATCTTTGTTGGAGTAAGGTCGGGTAATGATAGTGTTTTCCAAACACTCAAAGGCATAAGATTAATACTGGTCCCGAGATCAGCTAGGGCAGTAAATTCTTCGATTTTGTTAAAAACGCACGGCAACACAAAACGATCGGGATCTCCAAGTTTTTCCGGAAGTTCTTTAAGAATAATTGCAGAACAGTTTTCATTTAAGCGTGTGTTGGGGAGCTCAATCAACTTCTCCTTCTTGTTAAGCAATTCCTTGAATGCTTTGACAATTTCGGCATGTGGACAAGTGCTTCAACAAGGCTAATGTTGAAAGTCATTTAAGAGATCATCTTCAAATAATTCGACACTTGAATGTCATCCTTTGTGTGCATTTTGGTCTTGCCTAAGCGAGATGGATAAGGAATATTGGGGTTGGGTGGTGAAGGTGTAGGTGTAGGTTGAGGTTGAGATGTTGAAGGTGGGGTTGGTGGAGGATTCTTGGTGGGTGCTTCATCACGACGAGGCGGAGACGGTAATGGTGCACTACTACTAGGTGTAGGAGGAGTAGGGATAAATGGTGGTGGAGGAGGTGTAGATGATGGGGGTGGGATAGGTGGTCCTACTATGGTTACTCCACTACGGGTAGTAATAGCACTCACATTCGCTCGTGGATTGGTGACGGTGTTTGAAGGTAGAGAACTCGAGGTAGAGGGTTGAGTGGTGGGCAAGAAACTAGCCAACATATTCTTTAAATCATTCGTTTGATTGCTGAAGGAGGATTGAATATTATCTCAAAGCTCGGATCAAATGTCATTCCCTTGCTTGGTGATATCCTCTTTCAAATTGATAATTTGGCTTTGCAGATTCTTGATTTGCTCACCTTGGGTTCTCATTATCGCTTCAACATCTTGATTGATGGGTGGGGCTTGTTGAGCTGGTGGGTGATAAGGATTAGAAGCTCTTGGTGGGATTTGGTTGCTTCTAATGTAGTTGTTGGCGGGGTTTTGGTTTTGAGGAGAAAAATCGGGTGAAAGGTAGTTGTTGGACCGGTAACTCAGCAAATTTCTATCCCCTTGAGGTCGAGCTTGGTAATTTTCCGGTGAATAATTACCATAAGCTGCATACACGTTTTCCGGATTTCCTTGAGTAGAAGGACAATTAGTGTATGGGTGAGGACCGCCGCATGTTTCACAAGGATTGGCAACCGCTTTAACTTGATGTTGTTGGTTTGTAGCGAGAAGCAAGATATTTTTATTCATTTCAGTCATCATGCGGGTGAATTCGGTCATGTCGGGCTTTGCTGAAGTTGAAGAAACATTGACTCTCGGGTTGTTCCTTGAAGAAGCGGAGGAATCCCAGTTTTTGTGGTGAGTAGTCATGTTTTCAATAAGCTCTCTACACTCCTCGGGTCTCCTTTTCATAAATGTGCCACCGGCGGCTGCATTAATCGTATCACGATCTCGAAAAGTCAAACCGTTGTAGAAAGTATCTATTAAGGTCACAGGGAGCATGTTGTGGTTTGGACAACGATCGATCAAAACATTATATCTTTCCCAAGCATCAAAGAGAGATTCATCGGGGTCTTGCATGAAACCGCTGATTTGATTACGAAGGCTCGTGACTATGGATGGTGGAAAGTAGCGCGACAAAAAGTGTTGAGTCATGTCATCCCAAGTATGAATTGAATTTTTTGGAAGACGATCAAACCATTTCTCGGCGTGGTGGGATAAAGTATGTGGAAAGAGTTGAAGGCGAAGAACATCCATTGTGGCACCGGTGCACTTCATGATTTGAGTGATTGTAATGAACTTGTCGAGGTGTTTGTTGGCATCATCATCAGGCATTCCGGCGAATGGATTTGTTTGCACTTGCTGAATCATGTGGTGCTTCAACGAAAACTCCGGAGCCGTGATTTGCATCGGCGCAATCGGTCCTCCTCGTCCAAACATGGTAGGTTGACAAAGCTCCTCCATTGTCCGAAGATCGGGCTGTAGATGAACATTGTTGTTGTTATTATTGAGGTGCGGTGGATTATTGTTGTTGTTAACACCTGCCATAGCTGAATCTTCTCGAGTCTCGGGCTCTCGATAAGTAGAAGATCTAGTACGCATACACCTACAAAGGCAAAAGAAAAAGAAACCAAACACAAAGAGAATATATATACACAATAAAACTAAAATCTTTTTGGATTTTTGAAATTTTTAATTTTTATGGATTTTTAACTATTTTTAATTTTTATGGTTTTTTGAAAATTTTTGTGCAAGAAAATAACGCTCACGAATGAACGGATCCCAAAAAGCAACGCGTCTCTCAAAGAAAACCGTTAATCTTTACGAAAAGAGCCGGCAGCGGCGCCATTTGATACACGGTTTTTGTATGGTTCAATTTAATTCGTTTCTCGGTATCTTAACAAATTGATTTCCGGTTCAAAGTACGACTCAATTGTTTTTGGTGAAAAAGAATGTTTTTGGTTGTTTTTAAAATAAATGGTGCAAAACTTTAAAGTAAAAGGCAAGGCTAAAATAAATCTAAAGCAAGTAAACTTAAAGTGCAACTAAGTAAAAGGCGGGAAAAGTAAAGCTTGAAAATTAAAGAATTAAAAACAGAAACTAAAAATAACCTGAACACAGCTTATCCGGAATAATCCTTCGTTCGGAATAAATATTCATCCCGAATGTCACCTTCGTTCGGAATGTTCTTCTTCACTCGGAATATTGACCCAAACCCTTGATCCGGAATAAATCCTTTATCCAGAATATGTCACTTATCCGGAATAAAGTCTTGATTCGGAATGTTGGTCCTTGATCCGGAATGTTGTGCTTGATCCGGAATATTATTCCGAATAAACTCCTTGATCCGGAATGTTTTAATATTCGGAATAAAGCACTTTGATCCGGAATAATAAATTATTCCGGATGAACTGCTGATCCGGAATATTATTTGATTCGAAATGGGAGGTTGATCCGGAATAGCACCTTGATCTGGAATGTTGGATATTCCGGATGAATCACTTTGGATAAACCCTTTGATCCGGAATGTTTTGCTGATGCGGAATGTCCTCTTCACAAAGCCTTGATCCGGAATGTTGGATATTCTGGATGAACGACTTTGATACAGAATCTTCACAACTCAATTCCTTCACTCAGAATATTTTGTGCTTGATCCGGAATGATCATGGGAAAACAAATGAACAGCGAAGAACAAGGAAACAGGAAAAAGATACGGATCTAGATAAAAACTAAACAAAATCAACCACAAGATTAAGCAAACTAATAACAAATGATCAACTAATGATAATCAAACAAATCAAAACAATCAAACTAACAAATATAACCAAAATAATCAAAACCCACTTTAATCCATAAAAACTCAAAACATGAACATGAACATAAACATAAAGATTAAAGAAAGGAAGATAGGAGATGAACAATAAAAATAAAGATTGACAAGAATTAAAAGGAAACTTACTTGAAATTAAAGGTATTTAAGGTGCAAGACAAGTATTTAAATTTGACATGAAATTAAATGACAAGGTAATTAAATGTGTAAGGTAATTAAAATGGAAGAAATAGTTTGTCAAGCTATCCAACAAAATGAAATGATTAACATCCTAATCAATTTATAGGGGAGGATTAGGGAGTGCTTAGGAATCTTCCTCCCCTCTTTCATCTTTTCTTAATTGCATGATCAAGTCCTTAAGCCTTTAATCTTCTTAAATCTTCGACTTTAATGACTTTGTCTCGGGATTTCTTTAAACTTGTCTTGTAATTATTCAATAAATTAGACTTGAGTTCTTCGGCTTTTAGTAAACTTCCGTCTTTTGACTTTTTCTTCGATAAATCTTCAGAATTGGTCTTGGACTTCCGTTATTTTTGCACTCTTGACTTTTTGACTTCGTCTTTCGTCTTTTTCTTCGATAAAAGCCCGTGAATGCCCGTGTTTTCTCCACTTTTCACCTTTTTGTCCTAAATCACAACAAAAACACAAACCACGCATAATTCCGACATAAATGACATAAAATACACGTTTTGGCTCGGTTATTATTGTAATTAAGTGGTAAAAAGGATGAGTGTTTACACACCTAGTTGAAAAAGTTAAAACTAGAATCATCATCAAAATACTTAGAAGAAAAATCATCAGAATCATCCATGTCAGAACTAGAATCATCATCATAGTCATCATAAATTGGTGGAGACTCAAGAATTGGTGGGGCATCCAAATTGGAGAGAAAATCCTCCACGTCATCTTGGAAAAATGGATTATCATAGCAAGAATCAAAAAGAGGATTGTTGTAGACGAAAAAATCATCAAGCACATTAATCATATTCGCTGATTCTCTTCCATTGGATTTGTTTGTGATCTTCCCCATTTTAAAAACTTGAGCATCATTCCCGACTCTTAAGATTAGCTCAGCTTCGGCAACATCGACTAAGGCTTTTCCGGTTCTCAAGAATGGCCGACCAAGTATTAATGGAATACGAGGGTCCATTTCATAATCAACAACAACAAACTCAACCGGAAAAGTGAAGGTACCAACTTTAATAAAGACATCTTCGGCAATACCAACGGGGTAAGCGAGAGTACGATTTGCTAGCTCAAGAGTCATCTTTGTTGGAGTAAGGTCGTGTAATGATAGTGTTTTCCAAACACTTAAAGGCATCAAAATTATACTTGCCCAAAGATCGGCTAAGGCAGTGAATTCTTCAACTTTGTTAAAAATGCATGGCAACACGAAACGATCGGGATCTCCAAGTTTTTCCGGAAGTTCTTTAAGAATGACTACAGAACAGTTTTCATTTAGGCGTGTGTTGACAAACTCAACCATTTTTTCCTTCTTATTAACCAATTCCTTGAATGCTTTGACAAATTTCGGCATTTGGACAAGTGCTTCAACGAGGATAATGTTGAAGGTCATTTGTGATATCATCTTCCGTGGCAGCGGCACCATTTGATATTATGATTTTGCTAGTTAAAAAGGTTCGTGTTTCTCAGTGTCTAATCGAATTGAATTCCGGTTAAAAGTGCTACTCAGTCGTCTTTGGTGGATAAAAGAAAAGGTGTCGTTGTCTAAAACTAATTAAAGATAAAAATAAAGCTTTAAAAGGAAATGACAAAGTATAAAAGAAATGAACTAAAAATTAAAACGAATGACAAATAGTAAAGAAACGATATTAAAAACAAATATGAAAACGAAACAATTAATAAAAATAAATTTAAAAGAGGAAATTAACTTTCGACTGAAAAATAAAATTAACCTAATGAAAAAGGAGAAAATAAAACTATGTGGGTACTTTAAAACTGAACGAGGTAAAAACTAAAGCGGGCACTAAATAAAAGATAAAACTTAAACTTTTTGAAAAAATACTAATACTAAAAATTGATGAAAAATTCAACTAAAAATACGTGACTTTCAGAATTAAAATCGGAACAACTTTCAGATAAAACTAAACGATTACGGAACAATACTAATTAATAAACAAGCAGGCAAGAACCCTGCTCAAGCACCTAGGCAAGTAGGACAAAACTTATATATAGTTCGGAATAACTACTATGTTTTGGCGGGAAAATATCCAAGCACAAAAGCAGGTAGGAGAATCTAATATATAGTTCGGAATGTGTAATCAGAACTAGTTCGGAATGTGCTTGTTTCTAGTTCGGAATGCAGGATACAAGGTTTAGTTCGGAATGGAGGTTGATCTAGTTCGGAATGCAACATCTCATACCTAATTCGGGAAATTGATACCAGACGTAATTCGGGATAACTGAAACTGCATATAGTTCGGGAAAAAATGAAAGCACAAGTACTTCGGAATAAAGCTATCCTATACCTAACTCGGAATGTTAGGGTTTTAAAACAATTCGAACTAAAACAAAAACAAGCAAAATAAAAATTAAGCTAAAACCAAATAAGCACTTATCTAAAAACTTAACCAAAAAGATTTTAAGAAAAAGCTAATAAGCCAAAATTTAAAAACTTTTAAAAACTTTTAAAAACACTAAATAATAAAAATATTTAAAAACAAATTTTATAAAATAACTTTTAAAAAACACTTAATTAAAATTGAACAAACACACAATAAGCTATAAAATCAATAAGCCAACACAATCAAACACATAAAAACATAACAATTAATCAAATAAGCATGACAATAAGATAATAAGCATAAAGATTAACAAAAATAAGAAAGGTAGAATGGAGATTAATTAAAACTTGAGTAAAATTAAAGATTAAACAACACAAAATTAAACTTACTTGAAATTAAAGGCAAGAATTTAAATGACAATTAAGTAAATGACAATATGAAAGTGCATGTAATTAAATGGAAGAACTATGTGTCAAATAGCCAACACCTCCTAATGACACATTAGGAGGGTATATATAGGAGGATTAGTATGTCTTGATGCTTTCTTCCTTTTCTCGTCTTTTCGTCTTTATAAATTCTTCGACTTTCTCGACTTTGTCTCGGGATTAATTTAACTCGTCTTATAATTTCTTCATTTATTAGACTTGAGTTCTCCGACTTCATTAAACTTCCGTCTTTAGTCTTTTTCTTCGATAAATCTTCAGAATAGGCCTTGGACTTCCGTTCTTTTTGCACTCTTGATCTTTTGACTACGTCTTTTTTCTTTTTCTTCGATAAAAGCCCGTGAAAGCCCGTGTTTTCTTCCCTTTTCACATTTTGATCCTAAATCACAACTAAAACACAAACCACGCATAATTCCGACATTTACGACATAAAATACACGTTTTGGCTTGGTTATTATTATAATTAAGTGGTAAAAGGATAAGTGTTTTCACACTTATTACCAGTGTGCTTATGATTACAAAATATCTTATAACAAAAAGTAATCTCTTTACATATTTGATTAAAACGATTTACATTGTTGAATGCCTTGATACAAAACTTTCTGCAACTTCCCATCCAATTGACTGTTTCCCTTTTTAGCAAAATGTGTCAAGGGCCCATTTGACCCTTTCACATAGAACCAAACAAGAACCAAACCGGAGGAAAAAGAAGGGAATAAATGAGGGAATATTTGCAATTAGAAAAGGGCAAAATAGTCTCTACCTTTCAAAAGATTATTATTATTATTATTTAAAAGATACAAATAAATAAATTAAAAAATGGGTATATATGACAAATTTTGTAATTAAATTGGGTATATTTGACATTATAAGTTTTTGTTGGACATATATGACATTAAAGAGTTTTATTTAGGTATATAAGGAATTAACCCAACAAGATATAAACCCAACACATACAAAATGGTCAACTTAAAACCCGAACATGTACTTATGTTAACCACGAATGATTAGTCAAAAATACATAAGAGACTAAATCGGAAAAAACTGTTCTTGATTATTTATTAATAATTAGTAAGGCGTTGACAAGAAATTAAAAGTTTCCCATGGGAGTATAATAGCCACAAATAATTCATATGAGTTTTATCTAGCCCTTTATACTTACTTCAAACTCTATCATCTCTCATTCTCCATAATTTAAAATCTCAAATAATGAGACTCGTAGGTGCTTAGCCTAATAAATCGAATTAACGGTTTACATGGTTAAGGATACTAGCTAGAGTAAGCTTGAATAAGCAAACTCAGGTTGAGTCAAAATATTCACGATGGGTCCAATATGTCAAAGACGTCTAAACAAATCAAAACCATATCCTTTTTATTATATTTTTTCCTTTTCGTTTATTTTTTATGAACTTGAAAGAAATGGAATTATATATAAACATAAAAGAAAATACTATTAGGCCAAAATAGATCAAAATTTTGAAAAATATCAAAAACATTAATTTTCCCTTTTTAATGAGGAAAAATTCATGGTACAGCCCACTTTACTTTGATAAACATCTCCTATACACTTAAGATAAACATTGTCCTCAATGTTTAAGAGTGTGGAAGTATAAACTCCCATACACTTAGGACATTGAGTACTTTGCATAAATCAAGCTAAGGAAGAGACAACTAAAGTGAATTCAATTTAGTCATTATTAAGAGACAATTTAGAATCATAATAGTTTTCAAATAAAACCGGTATCACGAGTTCACGGGTCTCGTCAATAAGCACCATGGAATGAGAAAGATCACCCCTGAAACAAACACCGCAAAACACCAATATATTTGGCTCCCCGTACACTTATCCTCAACTATAATACCGTCTTATTCATGGAAAAACTAAGAAAAATAAACCTAGTTATTCAATGCTTGATTTTATTACCGGAGTCTCTAGCTCGACTCGATTCCCCGAATTAATTATCCATGGGGAATGTTTGGAGACACGGGACCATCTCTTCGAAGATTGTTGGAAATATAGTTCAATTGTGGGTCAGTTCATATTGGTGAATGGGTTAGGAGGTACGGAGTGTACACCTATAAGTCCCTGAACATCCTGACTCATATTATGGTTAAAGTTGTTCAGCATTACTGATGATCTTTAGTGAGTTGAACACTGGACTGAAGGTATTCATCAGGGAGTATTTCACTGAAGACTAGTCTTCAGTGTTTACTCATCAGCAAGTCCTTTCAGTACTGAAGGCTTCAGCGGTAACACCCTTCAGTGTTTGCTGATGCTTCAGTGGGACTGAAGAATAGACTAATGCTGGAGCTGAACTTGTACACTTGTAACGGTCTTTTGACCAAATCAAGTTGAGTTAATGACCACATTTAATTGGTTTTGTAACCACTTTCCTGGTATTATGGAGCACATTAAGAGGAACTTAATTGGCCGTTAATTCCTCTTAATTTCATTGACTAGGGTTTGAGTGCTCCAAAAATAAATAGGTGATCATTACTTGCATGAAAGACACAGAAACATAAACACATAGCAATGAAAGGGTTAAAGATTTGTGCCTATATCTCTAACATCATTTGGTCTTATCCCAAGTAGGTATTCGTGATACCCAGGCATTAGGGTCGAATAATTTACTTTGGAAAGTGATTACACGATTCCAAGTGGTATCCGGTAACCATTGTATTGTTTAGTAACTAGGATTGATTATCTATACCCTGGTTGGGACGAATTAAACTCCAACAATCCAAGTAAATTATATGTGATAATCAATGGAGGCTGCTATGAAGCATATGGTGGCTAACTTCTCCAAGCTGGATAAGTTTGAAGGGGTGGATTTCAGAAGATGGCAAAAGAAGATGCACTTTCTTCTTTCTACCATGAGCGTGGTGTATGTGCTGACTACTCCCATTCCTGATGGTGGTGATGATGATACTTTGGAGGAATTGAGGAAAAGGATCAAATGGGAGAATGACGACTATTTGTGTCATGGTATTATTCTCAATAGTAAGTCTGATTCCTTATTTGATATTTACCAAAATTCTGAATCTGGTAAAGAACTATGGGATTCCTTGGAAGCTAAATATATGGCTGAGGATGCATCAAGTAAGAAGTTCCTTGTGAGTCATTTCATAAATTAAAAAATGACTGATTCAAGACCAATCATGGAACAATACAATGAACTTCTTGGAATACTTGGTAGATTTACAAAACATAAAATGAACATGGATGAGACCATTCAGGTCTCTTGTGTCATTGACAAATTACCTCCTTCTTGGAAAGATTTCAAGCATACCTTGAAACATAAGAAGGATGAATTAACTCTTGTTGAGTTGGGCAGTCATTTGCGCATTGAGGAATCCCTCAGGGTGCATGAAAGTGACAAGCCAAAGAGCAACAATGTTGTTGTTTCATCAGTTGTCAATATGGTAGAGCATAAAAACTCCATCAGGTACAATGACAACAAGGGAAAACGTAAGCATCAGGATAAGACCAAAGCAAATCCTAACAAGAAGTCATCAGTGGCTTGTTGGAAGTGTGGGAAACCTAGACACTTCAAAAGGGATTGCAAAGGTTTTGATACTGGTAACAAAGCTAGTGGACCAGGCACAAATGGTTCAGTGATTGGTTCTAACAACACAACACTGAAAGGTCAGAATATGTTTAATGAATCTCACCAGATTTATTATGTTACATATGTATCTGAATCTTATTTTGTGCAGGATGATGATGTTATGTGGTGGATTGATTCTGGAGCAACTGTTCATGTGTGTAAAGATAGATGCTGGTTCAAGACTTATGAGTCACTGAATGATGGATCTATTCTTCACATGGGAAATGAATCAACAGCCCTAGTGCATGGACGTGGTTGTGTAGATCTTAAGTTTAGTTCTGGAAAGATTGTTAGCTTGTTTAATGTTTTGCATGTTCCTAATATTAGGAAGAATTTGGTTTCTAGTAGTGTTTTGAATAACTGTGGTTATAAACAAGTGATTGAATCTAATAAATTGGTTTTATCCAAACATGGTGTGTTTATTAGTTTTGGTTATTTGAGCAATCAAATGTTCAGGCTTAATATTGAAACAACCACCAGCATTGACTCAGTGAGTGCTGGTAGTGCAAATATTTGTTCAGCCTTAGTACCCTCTAGTAAACTGAAGGATTCTTCACTATGGCATGCTAGGTTGGGCCATGTCCACTTTAAGAGGATGCAAGATATGTCTAAAGATGGGTTAATCCCAGCATTTGACATGGCACTGAAAAGTGTCAGACTTGCATACTGAACAAAATAACTAAGAAACCATTTCAAGATGTAAAACGTGAAACTAAAGTCTTGGAGCTATTCCATAGTGACCTATGTGATTTTCATTCTACTCCTTCATTAGGGAATAAGAAATACTTGGTAATATTTATTGATGATGCTTCTAGGTTTTGCTATGTTTACTTGTTACATACTAAGGATGAAGCATTAGATAAATTTAAAGTATTTAAGACTGAAGTTGAATTACAACAAGGAGTCCAAATCAAAAGATTAAGGACTGATAGGGGAGGTGAGTACATGGATACTTTGTACTTTCAGTCTGTTGGAATTATCCATGAAACGACTGCTCCCTATACCCCACAACAAAATGGTATATCTGAAAGGAAGAATAGAGTACTGAAGGAAATGGTTAATTCTATGTTGTCCTATTCTGTACTGAGTCAAGGGTTTTGGGGTGAAGCTATGTTGACAGCTTGCTATCTATTAAATAGGGTTCCCAATAAAAGGAACAAGATTACCCCCTATGAACTCTGGACTAAAAGGAAACCAAACCTGGACTACCTCAAGGTTTGGGGTTGTAGGGCTGTTGTAAGACTCCCTGATCCAAAGGTGAAAACCTTGGGTAAAAGAGGCATTGAATGCATCTTTGTTGGATATGCTGAGCATTCCAAGGCTTATAGGTTCTATGTTATTGAACCTAATGATTCAGCTTCATTAAAATCAATCATTGAATCAAGGAATGCAAAGTTTGATGAGACTAGGTTCTCATCAGTCCCTAGACCAAGCTTTAGGACTCCTGCTGGAGCTGAGGACATTGGTGCTTCAGTGGAACCTGAAAGGGTCACTGATGAGGTTGTGGTTCAGCAACCTGAGCCTGAGCTTAGAAGAAGCACAAGGCATAGGACTCCAAGGAGTTTTGGGCCTGAGTTTCAACTATACTTGGTTGAAGGAACAAGGGATGAGGTCTCTGATCAATACTCCTATTGCTTTAATGGTGAGGATGATCCCAAAACATTTGATGAAGCAATGAAGTCCCAAGATGTTTAATACTAGGGTTTTCCTCGTATGAAAGTTTGTTGTCCGATCTTTTCGAATTGATTACTAGTAGAAAGTGCGACTCAGTCGTTCTTGGTGGAAAAAAAATGGTTTGGTTGATTACCTATTTTTAAACTAAAAGCAAATAAATGTCGTTAAGTAAAATTAAAGCTTTAAAAATTATACTTAAAACGTAATGAACTTAAAACTTAAAACTTAAAAACTTAAACCGTCGGAATGTAAAAATGAATTCTATCGGAAAGTACTAAAATTAAAACAATCGAAATAATTTGAAAGCAAAGCTATCGGAATAATGCATATGAATAACCATCAGAATGTAACAAAGTAAAATCCATCGGAATGTAGGTCAATCGGAATACACTATCTATCAGAATGTCCAAGCTATCAGAATGTTTCAGATCGGAATACTCAATCTTAAAGCTGTCGGAATGTAGTAAACAAGAATTGGGCAGAGTTTCGACTTAATGTAACCTTAAAAACCGTCGCAATATGCGATCGCAATGAGCGATCGCAATCACGATCGGAATAAGGGGGAAATAAACGTGATCGCAAAGTAAAACCCTTGGGTTATTGCGATCACAAGCAGCCGTCAGAATGTGTAAACCCTCAATATTGCAATGGAATACAAATAATCCGAAAATGGAGATAAGCCAAAGTCTCAATAAGCAGTTCCAATAAGCACACTTAACCGAATCTTAAACAACTCAATTAGCATAAATTTGACAACTTTTGAAATATGAAATTCGTAAACTTTATAAAAGAAACTTTAAAAAGGTTAAACTTTTTGAGAAAACCAAAAACAATAAGCTAAACACTAAATAAGCCAATAAGCATGAATAGCTCAAAGCTTAATCCGTGTAAGACTTAGAAAAGCATAAAAAGATGAACCTTTTAATCACGAAATCATCAAAATCAAACAATATGAAATATAATTTCGGATCAAAATCAAAGTAAAATCAAGAAAGGAAGAAAAAGATTAAGATGTCAACTTAACTTGAACTTTTTGATTAATGAAACTCAAATACAATGATTAAATAAAGCTTAAACTTGAAAGAAAAGATGAAGTTTTTATGAGAGAAAGTTTAACACTTTCTCTCTCTAAAATGAAAACTAAAGAAAGAAAAATAACTATCTAACTACACTCCAAATGTGTTTAGGAGGGTATTTATAGGAAATGGGAAGGTGCATGTGTTTCCTTCATTCTTTCTTTCTTCACGACTCGATTTAAATTCTTTGTCTTTCTCGACGTCGTCTCGGGATTTGTCGATGTAAATTGAACTTGTCTTGTAATTCTCTTCTTCTATTAGACTTGAGTTCTTCGACTTCATTAAACTTCCATCTTTAGACTTTTTCTTCGATAAATCTTCAGAATAGGCCTTGTACTTCCGTTCTTTTTGCACTCTTGATCTTTTGACTTCGTCTTTTCTCGTTTTCTTCGATAAAAGCCCGTGATAGCCCGTGTTTTCTTCCTTTTTCATCTTTTGGTCCTAAAACACAATAAAAACACAAACCACACATAATGCCGACTTTTACGACATCAAATACACGTTTTGGTCGTGTTTTCACACTTAATAAATCCCCTACACTCGACCATTGCAATGCCCTCATGCAATGCGTTAATTTCAAAGCACATATTACATTTCTCATCATAAATAACCCACCTTGGCCTTTATTAAATACTAAAAGTTAAGGAAAGTAAAAAGATAGAAATATGTACAAAACAAGTAAAGAAATCAAAGACTTACATTGGGGTATTGGCTGCCATGAATGTTTATCATCCTCAAGTTTCACGTTCCCCATACCAAGCTTAAAAACGAGATCATTGTTATTATACGTTAGCAAACTAACACGAATTCATGTGGGCCAATTATTTACTTAGACTCCCTTATTCCTAGGTGTATCTCTTATATTTTAATTTTGTCGTAAATGATCACGAGGATGCATTGTTTGACTTATTTCGATAGTTATTTAGGATGAAAATAAAGTGGGACGATTTAATCAATAGTTAGCTAAAGGACAAAATCTTTTAAAACTGCTTCTCGTGACCTCTTAATGTTCATATCTTGGCATAACTCGCTTCACGATTTGAGACCTTTCTCGGACCGATATTTGGCAGCGACTTCATACTTTAAATCTTGAGAGACGTTCTTGAAATTATTGTCTTCTCTTCATAATAGAAATTTCTTCACTTGAAGTTTTTGAGAGATTCTTCATACTTGGACCACGACTTCTTCATTTTTCTCCAATCTTTATTTTGGATTTTGATATACAACGATCCGCCTCCTTTTAGGACTTGGATCTATTTATCCTCATACCTTGTTAGGGCCTTTTTGGATAGACTTCTCCATGATCTTGTGGGGAGTATTTTCTTTTCGTCGTGTGTCTCGATCCTTCATATTGATTTTCGATAAATGATTCTTCACATCACTTTTGGATCTTTAGCAACAAAATGTAGCCCTCATGCCTTGTTAGGGCCTTTTCGGACTCGCCAATCTTCGCATCCCGCTTCAATAAGTTATGCCTTGGCTATGAACTCTAATTAATACCGAGCAACTTTTAAACGATCTTGTGCTAGAAGCTAAGTAACTTTTCAAATCGTACAACCTTATTTATTGCAGATATATTTATTAACAAGCGATGGGAGAATAGGCTTATAATTAACTCACATAAATTCACGAAAGAATACCAAACTTATAATTGACTCTATCATCTCTCGTTCTCCACAATTTAAAACCTCAAGGAATGAGATTCGTGGATGGTTAGCCAATTAAATCAAGATCAATAACACCGAAAACAACACAAATCAACCACAAGAAGAACTAAAATTTGCAGAAATTTAGATGAAATGAGTAAGATGGATGACGATTTATTGATTATGAGGTGAAATGAGTACAAATAGAATGAATTACATTAACTAAACTAAGTACAATATGTTAGACCGGTGAATGACTTCTGTAATCACAAGTCAAATCACAAAGAGACTCTATACACAATATGAATGTAGAATATAAATATAATCAAGGAGAACAGAATAACTATAAAGACTTGATCCTTTCTAAGGATTTCTAATACTGATAATGACTAGAACTACGTTTGGTGAAGGTGTACATAACCCTTCTGCCTAAGGTTCCTTTTATACTACAAGGAAACCCTAATACAGCATTAAAGAAAACGTGTAAAACTGATATGCATATCCTTTCCTGACATATCTCATGCATATCCTAACAGAATATTAAGTAAATAATAAAGTTTGATATCGACTAGGACCAGGAGTAGGACTTGCTCCTACTACTACTAGGACCAGGAGGAACTACATACCTCCTAGTCTACCTATTACATTCAACTATTACAATGGTCCTAACAATCCTCCCCTAAACTTGAATTTGACCTGTTGAGTTCAAGTATCCTGGAAAACGTGCAAATAAAGCCCGAGGATTGTATCAGCAAAACAAATAGCAGCATCAGCAAGATAAGAATCAGAGTAACCGCCGCAATATGAAACACTAGAAGCTTCTCCAAAGCTTTGAACAAATCAGCATCGTGTTGAATCTTTTCAGCAACATGAGCAGATTTGATGAGCCTTTACCAAGTAGCTGCTCGCTCTTGGGCTAGCCAGTCTTTCTGGTGGAATAAGCATCACCCTGGGAGACTAGAACCCAGCCTATCTCTTAGAACGTGAATCAATGGTGAGTGGGGGTACCCTGATGATTTTAGGCAAACCATCACAGCCGTCAACGGATTTGATACGTCTTTACCAGAAGCCGTACCCCTCTGGACTCGCCAACTCTCAGCAATAAAGCATCGGTGAGTTGAAAACCCTATAGCTTTAAGCAAGCTATTACAGCTATCAACGGATTTGATAAGATCTTTACCAAGAGCCGTACCCCCTTGGATTAGCCACTTTTCAGTCCAAGACTATGGCAAGTGAAAACCATCCAGTTTTTGGTAACCTGGCAACCATCAACGGATTTGAGAATCGCACCAGGAGCCGTACCCTCAAGGTGAATCAACTTTTTCCTATCGATTAGACATGGTAAGTTGAGAACCATTTGTTGTGAGGACCAAGTCCAACACCAAGTGAAACCAAGTACCAGTACAAGCACAAATCAGTAACCAGAACCCACAATGTGAAGCAGCCAAGGGGTATCATATTCACAAGTATAAAATCCAATATGTGTTAAAAGTATAAGCAGATATTATATAAAAAGTATTTCTTTTTTTAATTATTATTTTGTGTTTTTTTTTTAACTATAAAGACTTAAATTCACCAATCACTTTACATATTGGTGAAAAGAATGATAATATGAACAAATGAACAAAAATACAAAACATAAACACTTACAACCCAATCACATCACAAACCAGAAGCAGCCTTCTTATCTGCTATCAACCGCGCCTGAATACCTTCCACCAATGCCGTGGCCATAGAGGACTCGTTTCCTGATGGAGCAGTGGAAATTTGCAAATGAGTAGCCAACATCGCCTCCATCGAAGAAATTGTCAAAGGATAATCCACATTAGTCAGCATAAAAACCATATGACCAGATTCTAATTCCAACATATGCACACCACATCCTGCATATAACTTCCAGCGCTGAATCACCCATTGCATTTGATCCTTCCATATGCCCGAAACAGGAGCATTAGGAGGAGCATCCAACATCAGCTTAAGATCAGCCCAGATACGCAGACCAGGCCATGAAGACACGGCCATGGGGTCAAAAGGCATACTAGAATCCACAAGTCCATACAACGCCATAAGATCCATACGGTCAGCCCAAGACAACACACCCTGTAAACCCGTTGACAAACGCACAGACCCATCACTCAAAGTAATTCGATGGAATACGCCACCAGGAAGTGTTGTGGAACGCTCAACCGTGTAACCAGCAATGTTCCCATTTCCCAAAGGTAAGTCAGAATCACTGTCAGAAGCTGCATCAATCAAATTCTCAGGATCACGCTTCTCATAAGGGACTGTCTTACCACGGCGAACACGACGAGCTTGTTTCTGGCGAAGTGAACGTCTAGGTGTGGGATCACTAGGTGTGGGTTCAACCTTTACCGTAACCTCAGCAGCAGCAGCAGTGGGAGCAGGAGAAGTAGACTCATGAGTTTGCCCACCCAATGGATCAATAGGAGCTGCATCAGAAGTAGGAATTGGTTGAGTTCCAGTAACCGGTGGTGATGGAGATGGCAGATCAGGTGTAGCAGTAGTAGATGTGGTGGTAGCAAAGGTGGTGGTTGGAACATGTGTGGTGGTGGTGGTAACAGGTGTGGTGGTAGAAGCATGAGTGGTGGTGGTAGCATGACTAGCAGTAGAACCCAAAGGAGCAACCAAAGGAGACGTAGAGGTACCAACGGAAGTAGCAACAAAACCAGATGGACTAGCAGCAGAACCAGGAGTGGGAGCAGATGAAAGACCAGTAGAAGCAGCAGGCGAAGTAGAGGTCACACCACGAGGATGGTAAATAAATCTTTCCGGAATTGGTTGACTCTGACGCTTAACCATACTTTCATAAAGCGCCTTGAGCTCATCAAAAGTCAAAGCCCGAACCCGGTCCCACTTCCAAGGAGCATTTAAATGAGCAGCAGACTGATATTTCACATAGCGTTGCATCTGCTTGCGCTCCTCAGTTCTAGATAAAGGTCTGTTCTTTCTCTTTTCCCGAAGCTATGCAGCAAGGGCCAACTGGTGCTTACGCATCAATACCATAGCTCTCGGAATACAATTGTGCTCATCAACATCGTCACCCAAAAGATCTGTAAACTGAGCATAATCCCTGGTGAGAACAGTCAAAACTTGCATCCACTCACTACCACTCCAATGCATTGCATCGTGCTGAATTTGTTCACGCCTCCGCTTTCGAAGCTCTTCTTCAGCAGCCCTATCAGCTTCATCAATCTCGGCTTGAATCCGACGAGCAGCCTCCTCACCTAGCCTTTCCTCTTCAAGCTGTCGACGGGTACGCTTGCGAGATGGTGATGGAGCATCAGTCATTGGGGCTTTGCCCTTCGAATCATGGGAGGGACCAGCATTGGAACCAACAGCAGGACCAGAATCACCATCCATAGGAGTGGGAATAGCACCAGGAGAAGGAACACTGGAGGATGTCGGAGGAACCGGCAAATCATCATAAACTTTATCAGCAAAGGCAGCCTTTGCCAATAATGTCAAACCATCCTCAACATGCTCCGTACCCTCCTCATCAGAATCTGAATGGATCACATGCTTCTTCCGGTGCCGTTGCTGAGTTTCCAAAGCTTTGATGCGATCAGCCAGAGGAAGAACAAACTCCCTAGTAAGTTTCCGATGTTGGTTCAAATCAGCTTCCAATGAAATCATCCGCTCATGGTACCTGCGCAAAAGATCAAGCAAAGACATAAGTGTAGTAGGCTCCTCCGCCTGCCCACCAAGAGAACCTGGGTCAGGGAAAGCATCATTGGAGCCCGAAGCAACATATGGATCAACCTGTGGAGTACTAGTACCAAAAGGTTTATCAGCCGAGTGTGGAGCAGGACTAGGAGGTAGAGTCTCCACAAATGGAGACTTTTGTGGTACTGAAGAAGGACCAGCCTTGGAAGGGGATGGTTTTTCAACCACCACCTCCTCAACCAGCTCCTCCTCAACCACATGAGTGGCACCATCAGTAGGAGCCTCCTCCTCTATGGGGTCATCATCAATCACAACAAACTCAGGAGCCTCCTCCTCCTCACCCATAGGACCCTGAGCCAGTCCCAACATGGCCGCAGTCAGGGGCCTCCATTCCCCAGTAAATCCATTGACCATATTGTAATACACTTTTGCAGTAAGCTTAGACGGCACATGTTCAGTCCTATCACGAGGAATGCAAACCAGTATTTGCTGAAGAAACCTAGGGTACATAAGAAACTTCTTTCTCGAACCAGCATTAGATAGATTACTAACCATCCCCTCAAATAGATAATGAGAAAAGTTAAAAACTCTACCCTGGGCTAAGCAAATAAGACCAGTAGCCAAGGGAGTAGGGAAAGCATCCCAACTCCCAGACTTGGGACTCATACAATGGATTAGAAAGTGGACCAGAAGCTTCCATTGGGGGGAAAACCTATTTTTCTGGAAGTTAAACTTCCCCCCATGTTCGTATCCTAAAGCAGCCATCCCCTCCAATACCTCCGAATTGGGGATGGATTCAACACCACCCTCATCCTGAAGATGAAGAGAAGAGCAAATAGAAGCCTCAGTCGCCACATATTCACGTCCATCTATGGTAGCATGGAGTGCACGTGGACGACCAACCACATCCACAAGTCGAGCAGACACCCAAAATTGACGAATAACACTATCATATATGGTGGGACATACAGTAAATGCAAACCTTAGGTTGGAAGCTTCAATGAAATCCAGAATGTCAGCAAAATGTTCACGATGTGGACCACCACCCAGATAAGCAACTCGGTTGTGAGCAGGTTGGTAAGCAAGAGCAGCCATGGATCTTGTTTAATTGATGGAAGAAGGATTGTGATTAGGGTGGAGATAGTAGGAGCGGTTTTGTGTGTGTGTTGATTGTAATGAGTGAGTCAAGGGTGTAATTTGACCATAAATAAGGAAAATGGTAACTGTTCATTGACCCCTATTAATGGGGGGTTGCCCTTTCAAATTTAACCATAATTGCATAGTAACCACTTGCCCTTTGTAACATAATTACCAACTCCTAATTTACCATACTTAATTAAAAATGTAAATACCAGGATTGGGAGCGTTGACCAAAAGTCAAAGCACAAAATGGTCAGACCAGGAGCAAAACGTGAAGGACAAAAGGAATGAACAGTGTGCCAGACCAGTACCAAGAGCCAATCACCACTTGACATGGAAGGATTTTGAACCACCAGAAGCCAACCAATTAGGACTAGAAGCTGACCAATGAGGACCAGACGCCAGTCATGTAAGACCATATCCACTAGAAGTGAGCAAAAACCTCCACCAGAAGTAACACACACCACCAGAACCAAAAGTTGTGAAAATCTATCAATACGTTAGTCTGTCCTACGAATATGTACACAAAGCCTCCCCTTAGGCTTAGCCTCCCCTCAATCCTAGACCTCAAGGATTGACCATCCCAATGTGAACCACCAAGTGGTTAAACCAAGGACCATCAAACGCTTTAGTCAGTAAATCAGCAACATTATCATCCGTATGAACTTTAAGAACCTGAATCAGCTTCTTCTCATTGGCATCTCGTATAAAATGATGCCGAATTTCAATATGCTTTGTTCGCTGATGAAGAACAGGATTCTTCACAATGCAAATAGTGCTTTGATTGTCAATGAAAATTTTGGTGTTCATAAAATTGAAACCGTAATCCAACATCTGATTTTGGATCCACAAAACTTGTCCACAACAACTAGCAGCAGCAACGTATTCAGCTTCTGTTGAAGAAGTAGCTACTATTGTCTGTTTCTTACATTGCCATGAAATAAGCCGACGACCCAAGAATTGACAACCACCAGTAGTAGACTTTCTGTCATTATTAGCACCAGCATAGTCACTATCACTATAGGCTTCTAGAACAAAAGGTGATTCTCTAGGATACCATAGGCCCAGTTTAGGTTGAGCCTTGATATACTTGAAAATCTTCTTTACTGCACTTATGTTCGAAACCGTTGGAGTCACCTGGTGTCTAGAACAAGCACTTACTGCAAACATGATATCCGGACGAGATGCAGTCAAATACATGAGGGAGCCAATCATAGACCTGTACATGTGAACATTGACCGGGGGGTCTGGCTCATTCTTAAGTTTGATTTTAGCAACTTCATAAGGAGTCGCTGCTGGGCGAAGAGGATCCATGTCAAACTTCTGAAGAATCTCATGAACATATTTATCTTGACTGATGAAAATCCCATCCGATTGTTGCTTGACCTGAAGACCAAGGAATAAAGATAGTTCTCCCATCACACTCATCTGAAATTCGCCTTTCATCAAGTGTTCAAACTCATCACACCACTCCTTCCTAGTAGAGCCAAAGATAATGTCGTCCACATAAACCTGAACAAGGATAATGTCCTTGGTATTCCTCCGAAGAAATAGTGTTTTGTCAATAGTACCCCTTCTATAGCCATTCTTTAACAAGAAAGTTGAAAGACGCTCATACCAAGCTCTAGGAGCCTGATGTAATCCATAAAGAGCCTTGACCACCTTGTAAACTTTCTTGGGATGAAGTGGATCTACAAAGCCCTTAGGTTGAGTAACATACACCTCCTCGTCAATTTTGCCATAGAGAAATGCACTCTTGACATCCATCTGAAACACCGTAAAGCCCACATAAGAAGCAAAGGCCAAAAACAGACGAATGGCCTCGATCCTTGCAACCGGAGCAAAAACTTCAGTGTAATCAATGCCCTCAATTTGAGTGTGGCCTTGTGCGACAAGCCTAGCTTTATTCCTTACCACAATTCCCCGTGCATCCTTCTTGTTCTTGAGAATCCATTTGGTATTGATAGCTGTCTTTCCATCTGGTAAGTCAACCAGAACCCAAACATTCTGAAACAAGAATTGCTGCATTTCCTCCTGCATAGCCTCCACCCAACATTGATCCTCAAGAGCATGAGAAACAGACCTAGGTTCCACCTGTGAAAGAAAACAAGCAAACAAACAGTGTTGAAAGTCCGTATGATTATTACGCCTTTGATCTTCAATATAGCTCACAAGAGCATGATGATCAGACGAGGCCTTCTGCTGCATTCTGCGTGTCTTGACAGTAGAACTAGGATCTCCAATTATTTGAGTGGTAGGATGATCTTTGTGTGATTGCAAGACTGGATTGGAAGAAACCTCAACTTCTGGTGCCAAGTTATTGAGATCACCAACAAAGTCAGCATCATATGAAGCATTGTGGAAAATCCCATCTACTGGTTGTTTATGAATATCATCCAGCTTGGTAGAAGACTTCTTTTGATGGTTCCCCAAATCAGAAGGACTGGAGAAACGAGTATTGGAAGCAGACTCACTAGCTGGAGTACCAGTAGGTGATAAGCTAGCACTAGGAGCAGAAGCTGGAGTACCAGGAGCAGCTTTGTCAGTAGGCTCAACCAAGGGAAACTCAAAGCCACCTTGAGCAGCTGCTTTAGTAGCTTCTTGTTGTTGTTTGAGTAGAGTGTCAAGAGCTACTTGGGAATCCTGTACATCCAATGGAGTTGCATCACTAGGAGGAGTAGGAGAAACTGTGGTGGAATAGGATGGAACCACAAAAATGTCATCCTCGTCATTTGAATCAGAAAGACTAGAAGGAACACCAGTACTAGAAGTTGCAAACACTTGTGGTCCTACATCATGGTTAGTTTTGAAACGAAAATATCCTAACGAATCAATAAGATAATCAAGATCAAAATACCATTCTGGACCCTTGCCTTGAATGTTTGATTTCTCTTCAAAGTACCTAAGATTTATAGTTTCAATGATCCGCTTGGCTTGGAGATTGTAGACACGATAAGCCCGAGAGTGAGCTAAATATCCCACAATGTATCCTTCATCTGCCTTGCCATCAAACTTCCCCAAATAGTCACTAGTATTCAGAATGGTGACTGGACACCCAAAAGGCTTCAAATTAGCAATATTTGGAACTTTGCCCGTGAGCAGCTCATAAGGAGTCTTCTTGTGAGGATTGGTAATAGAAACCCTATTCAAAACATAACTTGCAGTATTAACAGCTTCTGTCCAGAACATGGTTGGAAGCTTGGAATCGGCAAGCATAGTTCTTGCTGCTTCTATTAGTGTCATGTTCTTTCTTTCTGCTACACCATTCTGTTGAGGAGTCCTTGCTGCACTATAATCTCTTTTGATGCCCTTAGCATTGCAAAGTGCGATAAGTTCAACTCGGTTCCATTGTCGCAACGAATACCTTTAACCTTCTTGGTCAACTGGTTCTCAATAAGGGTAAGGAAATCTCTAAGAATTGAGTAGGTCTCACTCTTGGCAGCCATGAAGAACACCCACGAAAACCTGCTATAACCATCAGTTACCACCAGACAGAATTGCTTGTGGTCAATGCTTCTAATAGAAGTAGGACCAAATAAGTCCATGTGTAGTAGGTGTAATGGTTCAGTAATAAGAGTAAGAGCAGTAATGGCCTTGAAGGATGCTTTGTGCTATTTGCATTTGCTGCAGGCAATACAATTTATATCATTTCTAAACGTTTTGGGAGGTAAACCAGAGACCAGGTTCATATTTGCAAGTTTGTGAATGGTCTTGAAGTTCACATGCCCCATCCTTCTATGCCATTTAGTGGCTTCATCTTCTGAGGCCTTAGCAACCAGACACGCTAGTTGACCAGTAGGGTTGACTTCATTCAACTTGATGCTATAGAGATTGTGTCTTCTAGGGATTCTGAGTAGAACTTGTGAGTCATCCGGAAGCTGAAAGTCTTTGGAGAGCACAGCGCATCGGTATCGGTGAAGAGAACAAACTGCTTCTTGTCACAAATTTGAGAGACCGATATCAAGTTGAAGTGCAGAATTGCTTCCACATAGTAGACCTGCTCAAAATTTAGATTAGGAGTCTTTATCGTTCCTTTGCCAGTGATCCTGCCTTCACCCCCACCAAAATAGACCTTGCCTCCATAAAATGGTACAAAGTTAGAGAGAAGACTTTTATTTCCTGTCATGCTCCTGGAGCAACCACTATCAACGATGCCTAGACTAGGATCTTGGTATGGAGTAACCTACAACAACAAGTTAATAAAGATGCAAAAGTTAGTGTTTTAAGGGGACCCAAACCTTTTCAGGTTTGAGCCTGCCTTGTGGATCTTTAGAAGAGTGCCAAGAATATTGATGAGATCCACCGTTGTTCCTTGGTTGCCTATGCATCATATGGGTATTATTATTGGACCAAGAACAACCTGCTGAGGGCTTAACAGCAGTTCCCAAACTTCCCAAACCAAAATACGTGTGGTCCATATTATGTGGATAAACTGGATTAAAATTTTGAAAATAATTACTAGTGGTTTGTAATCCAAAGTGTCTCCAATGATCAGAAACTAAAGGAGAGGACCTTCTAGAAGAAGTAAACGATTGAGCACTAGGATTAAGCCTTCTAGAAGCATATGGGGCAGCTCCTGGTGGACCAGGAGCAGGAAAAGCATGATTAACAGAAGCATGTGTGTCATAATAATCACAATCTTTAATTAAATGAAAGGCACTGCCACAAACAAAACATGTTTTGAAAGACCTTTTATTAGAATGAGATTGTTTCATACTGCCTACTTTATTACACACAATTCTAGGAGAAACATTCTTCCTAGGACTCAATAAACTAGGACCAGACACACGTGACACAACAGCAACTCTTTCTTCACACTTCTTAGCACCAGTAGCAGCATGTTCATTCAACTTGGAACTTGTAGGTCTCGACTCTTCACTTGAACCACTAGATGCAGAGTCACTGGCTTTGTCACTGAAAGTACACGAGACAAAGTCATTAGTATTAGTAGAACTTGTTGGGGACTCAAGCATCTGTGATCCATCCAAGTCATTATGCCATGAAGTGGGCATAAAAGTTCCAGTAAGAGGAGGAGGGACAACATGCATTTCTACTGCTGGTTTAAACCTATTGTAATTAGGTTTTCCCTCATCCTCTTTGTCGGCATCAAAGACACTTGAAAAAGATAAATCAAACACATCTTCTGAATCAATATATTTTTCAAATCCTAAGCCTCTTTTAGTTCTGCCAGACATGCTACTATTAATTAGTTTTGAAAGATTTTTAGGTGCCTTTTGCCATTTTTCAAATCGTAGCATTGTAGCATCTAATTTTCCTTGCATCTCCTCTTTTTCTTTGATACTAGCATCTCTTACTGTTTCTGTATATTTAAGCATATTTGTCGTGTTTTCTAAATCGATGCTTAGTATCCTGATTTTATCGTCATACGCACGTTGAGTATCTTGTAACCACCTCTATTGTTGTTCCAATGTGTTTAATGAAGCCTTATAGGCTTGAACCTCTAAAAAATACTTATCATTTTGATCATTTACTTCATTAAATTGGGACAACAATTCTGAGTATTTATCATGACAACCAAGAGGACAATGTTGTACCTGAGGTGAGATGCCCATAAGGGCAAACTCGTCTGCTTCTTCTGCATCAGAGAGATTCCTAGCAATCATTGCAAACACGTCAGTCGAGGACTCAGCCGATTCCAGAGTAGAAGCCTGATGATCATTCCAGTTGACCATAGAGTCAACAGATACCAATTCCTTCTTGTCATCTTTTATCTCCTGAACCTTGAAAGCGGAGTACCTGCTCTTCTCCTGATCATTCTTGGTAGGACACTCCCTTGCAAAGTGACCTTGTTGCTGGCAGTTATAGCATCGAACCTTGCTTCTGTCGAATCTTGCTGGCTCACGAGGGTTGTAATTAAATTTCCTTCCTGCTTTCTTCTCAAACTTGTGAACCCTAAGAGTAAGCATGGCCATCTGCCATTTAAGATCCATCTCATCCAGGTCAAGTTTATCGACCTGTTTGAAGTCATCAAAAGCAAGTTGTTGTTCAGCATTAACATCAGCCACAAAAGAATGAAGAACGGCTTCTACCATACTACCAGACTTGGCAGTAGGATCAGGAGCAAAAGTATGCTGAAAAGTGTGCTGAGAGGACACAGTATTGCTTGGGCTACTTGCATATGACATGGGACTAGACGCCATAGAACTCACAAAGGCAGAGTTAGTAGGAGTGGGAAAAGAGTCACTCGAAAATCCTCTCACATGAGGTTCGAAAGTTCTGAGCTTATGAAACAGATCATCAAAGTTGAGATAGTCAAGCCCACCTTTAGCTTTGAGAGAGATCACCACCTGATTCCATGAGTAGGGTAAGGCTTTAAGAAACCTAGCATTAATATCACCATCATCAGGCTTTGACCGAAGTTGATTCAACTGGCTCAATATCTTCTGGAACCTATCATACCCTTGATATAGACCTTCAGTTTCTGAAATTTTGAATTCTGTGAATTCATCTCTCAGCATGGATCTTCGCATTTTCTTTGACTCCTCATTCCCGCCAAACCTTGCTTTTATGCCATTCCAGATCTCTCTGGCATCATCCAGATGGTAGAAGTCACCTATGTGATCTTCAGGAAGAGATTGAAGCAAAATCGTTTTTGCTTTTACCTCCTTCTGAATAGCTATGATTTCTTCATGAGATTTAGGGTCAAGAAGGGTAATATTACCATTCTTGTCTCTTCCAGTAAGCTTCCTACTGTTCCCATTCAGAATGATCTTCCAAAGATCTTGATCAGTATTGGTGATCCACCATTCCATCTTCATTGCCCAGTTATCATATTCACCCTTTTTCAGAAGAGGGAATTTACCATTTGTGCTTGAGACCGTAGCAAGGATCTGCTGAGGTTGCACAATTTTAGGAGTGATGTCTTCTCCTGTTTGAGTAGAAGTTGAGGCAGACATGATAAAAAAAATGTCAGGAATAAGAAAACTTGATTCTTCTTGTATAGAGACCCTCCCAGGCTCTGATACCACTTGTTGGATCTACTAGATGTAGATCTTGTAGCCTGTCAGGACCGGTGAATGACTTCTGTAATCACAAGTCAAATCACAAAGAGACTCTATACACAATATGAATGTAGAATGTAAATATAATCAAGGAGAACAGATTAACTATAAAGACTTGATCCTTTCTAAGGATTTCTAATATTTATAATGACTAGAACTACGTCTGGTGAAGGTGTACATAACCCTTCTGCCTAAGGTTCCTTTTATACTACAAGGAAACCCTAATACAGCATTAAAGAAAACGTGTAAAACTGATATGCATATCCTTTCCTAACATATCTCATGCATATCATAACAGAATATTAAGTAAATAATAAAGTTTGATATCGACTAGGACCAGGAGCAGGACTTGCTCCTACTACTACTAGGACCAGGAGGAACTACATACCTCCTAGTCTACCTATTACATTCAACTATTACAATGGTCCTAACACAATAGGTCCTAACTGAATTGCAACAGAAGTTGTTGCAATTCCTAAAGAGTAGGTGGGAGAAAATTATGGAAAGTATGAAAGTTGTGTGTAGAGGAGCGTGGGTCTATTTATAGGCAAAGAGAGGAGCGGGGGTGAGGTCTGGGATTTGTAGAATGACATGTGTGTCAGTGAATGACAGAAGAAAGTCCAATAAGAAAGTGACAAGTGGATTAGGGTTTGTAGTATGAAAGTGAGATTGGGGGTTTTGATTTAAGCCACAACATCTCAATTAAGCACTCTTATTGAACTCGTCTTGGGTTGTAGATAATCTTTGTAGTTGATCACATCTTCTGAGATGGCCTGAATCGATCACAATCTGATGAAGAAAAGATAGATGACGTGGCAAAATATGTTTGGGCAACATGTGTAAGTTGGGATTAGTAATAAAGGTGCACTGTTGGGATTAAGTATTTATTACTCAAACATTCTTGATCCGTGTGACCCCAAATGATGGTTAGTGATTGGTCCACTTGGTTGGGCTAGTAGAAACTTTAGCAGCTTGGCAAATTTGGCCCTTATCTTTTGCAAACTTTGATCTTGAACCTTTAAACTTTGTAGAACAACAACTTTGGCCCTTGAACTTCATTAATTTTTTCACTTTTGATTCTTGAAGGCTTTTTGTCTTTTTCTTCATAAAAGGCTCGTGAAATCCCGTGTTTTCTTCGTTTTGAATCTTTTGACCTATTTTCACACAAAAACACAACATCGCGTAATTCCGATATTTAACGATACAAATTCGTGTTTTATGTTAATTTTTTGAATGTTTTAAGTGGTAAAAGGGTAGTTTACACACTTAACAAATTCCTTACACTTGATCATTGCAATGTCCTCATGCAATGCATAATTTTAAAGAACGGATTTATATTTTTCACCTTATTAACACATCATGACCTTTATTAGAACATATATATATATATAATACTACACTATTTCACATTTTTTTGGAATTTTATTTGAACAAAGAAATAAAAGAAATATAAGGAAATATAAGGAAATACAATCTCAGTTATTTATTTACTTTTGAAATTGTTTGATGGAAGAAACTCATAAAGAAATCAATTACTTTGATTAGGGCTTTTGGTACCATGAATATTAATCATCCTCAAGTATCACGTTCCCCATACTAAGCGTAAACATGAAGTCATTGCCATTCATAAGTAAAAGTGAATCGACTCATTCATAAGAATTAATTGTGTTAACTACATACTCCCACTTATTTTGCATCTTCTGATTTTATTTAGCAAATTGCTTTTGAGCAAATTTGACTTTATAGGCTTGAAATATAAAAGAAAATTCTGAAAATAAGGAAGTACGATTTTAATCAATAGTTAAACATATCATCCATTACTTAAAAAACCGCCCACAATTAATATAAGTCCACATCGAAATATTAAGCGATCACCTTATATATGCCAAGCTTATATTCCCGCTTAATAAGCGGTTACTCACACAGTAAATTGACTTACGCAATAAATTATATCCTTGGTCTTTTTAGGACTTTCGAATTCTCGATCCCACTGCCGCCAGCGCAATATTGGATCGGAAAATTTAATACCGTGATCCCGCAACCCGTCAAGGAAATATTGGACCATAATGGAAACCTTACACATCACTTCCTCATTTTAGGGTCTTTATTCTTTATTCTTTTTTTCTTTTTTTAATAAACTAACTCTCACGCCACTTAGTAAACAAGATAGGGTTAATACCTTATATACCCAACTAAAACCCTTTAATATCATATATATGTCCAACTAAAACTCATAATGCCATATATACCCAATTTAATTACAAAATTTGTCATATATATCCATTTTCTTAATTTACTTATTTTTATCTTTTAAATAATAATAATAATAATCATTTTGAATGATACAGACCATTTTACCTGTCTTAGATGAAGGGAAATATTCTCGCTTTTAATGAAGCCTTATTTAGGTTCAGAAGAATATCAACATATATATATGGTGGTTGCATGATCTATCAAACCGCATGAACGGTTTCTCATCAGATGATCTTCGAGGTTAGTGGTTCTTTGGTTTGAAAGTTATTAATTATCGTCTTGTGACCGGTAATGAATTTCATACTTATTCTTCGTATAATTAGACGTGCTTTATATATGTATGTGGGTATTCTTGTACAGCTGAATTCTGGACTTGAAATGAACATGCCATAATCATTATATGTTTTTTTGAAACAAGATAAAAGAATTGTTCAATAATTAACCCAAGACTTATAGAGTTGTAGCAGTAAACATATATTATTTGATGCTACCAACGAGAAAATAAACACAATAAATTTCTCTTAAAGGATTAGCAACCTGGCTTTAGGCCACCAAGAAGGTTTATATATTTCACACTTTTATTGGTTTTATGTTTCAGTTTAGATATTGAGCGGTAATTGTACTTTAATTTTAGAAAACAAGGAAAGGGGACAGAGGCAAGCAAAAGCACTGCAGTGAGGGGGTCAAACTGATTTAGATTTGGTAACATAGATTTAATTTTGATAAGATAATAAGCAACTATGTTGGAGCTTTTGGATATCGCTAAGCATTATTACATTATTTGTTTTGAAAAACATATGATAATGATTGGACCTGTTTATTCTTTGGGTGTTTCGGTTATTTATTTGAGTATATTATAAGTTCTGTTTGCCCAAATAGCACTTGTATAAAGTATTAGACAAAATGTCAATTGAACCGCTGATGCCCGATGTTTATAATTTACCAGTAGACATGACTATGAGTGAGGCTTGAGGCAGATTATCAATACAAAAACTCAGGCTGACAATGGGTCACGTTAGTTAGCAGACGGGTTGGGGTTTCACCAAAATTACTTTCTTGTGCATATTTGATAACAATTATAAATAATTATTGTTGTATGTATTCACCAGATGAAATCGTTTTGAAAGGAGCTTTAAAATGTTCTTGTATATTTCTCTCATGTACAAAAGTATAATGCAGATACCCAATTGCAAATGACTTGGATTATGCATCATTCATATATAATGCAGTAAGTACAGTTCAGATAATATATACAACTTGACCAGTTGATATTATGATTTTGCTAGTTAAAAAAGTTCGTGTTTCTCGGTGTCTAATCGAATTGATTTTCGGTTAAAAGTGCGACTCAATCGTCTTTGGTGGATAAAAGAAAAGGTGTCGTTGTCTAAAACTAATTAAAGATAAAAATAAAGCTTTAAAAGGAAATGACAAAATATAAAAGAAATGAACTAAAAATTAAAACGATTGACAAATAGTAAAGAAACGATATTAAAAACAAATATGAAAACGAAAGAATTAATAAAAATAAAACTAAAAGAGGAAATTAACTTTCGACAGAAAAATAAAATTAACCTAATGAAAAAGGAGAAAATAAAACTATGTGGGTACTTTAAAACTGAACGAGGTAAAAACTAAAGCGGACACTAAATAAAAGATAAAACTTAAACTTTTGGAAAAAATACTAATACTAAAAATTGATGAAAAATTCAGCTAAAAATACGTGACTTTCAGAATTAAAATCGGAACAACTTTCAGATAAAACTAAACGATTACGGAACAATACTAATTAATAAACAAGCACGCAAGCACCCTGCTCAAGCATCTAGGCAAGTAGGACAAAACTTGTATATAGTTCTGAAAATAAGGAAGTACGATTTTAATCAATAGTTAAACATATCATCCATTACTTAAAAAACCGCCCACAATTAATATAAGTCCACATCGAAATTTTAAGCGATCACCTTATATATGCCAAGCTTATATTCCCGCTTAATAAGCGGTTACTCACACAGTAAATTGACTTACGCAATAAATTATATCCTTGGTCTTTTTAGGACTTTCGAATTCTCGATCCCACAGCTGCCAGCGCAATATTGGACCGGAAAATTTAATACCGTGATCCCGCAACCCGTCAAGGAAATATTGGACCATAATGGAAACCTTACACATCACTTCCTCATTTTGGGGTCTTTATTCTTTATTCTTTTTTTCTTTTTTTAATAAACTAACTCTCACGCCACTTAGTAAACAAGATAGGGTTAATACCTTATATACCCAACTAAAACCCTTTAATATCATATATATGTCCAACTAAAACTCATAATGCCATATATACCCAATTTAATTACAAAATTTGTCATATATATCCATTTTCTTAATTTACTTATTTTTATCTTTTAAATAATAATAATAATAATCATTTTGAATGATACAGACCATTTTACCTGTCTTAGATGAAGGGAAATATTCTCGCTTTTAATGAAGCCTTATTTAGGTTCAGAAGAATATCAACATATATATATGGTGGTTGCATGATCTATCAAACCGCATGAACGGTTTCTCATCAGATGATCTTCGAGGTTAGTGGTTCTTTGGTTTGAAAGTTATTAATTATCGTCTTGTGATCGGTAATGAATTTCATACTTATTCTTCGTATAATTAGACGTGCTTTATATATGTATGTGGGTATTCTTGTACAGCTGAATTCTGGACTTGAAATGAACATGCCATAATCATTATATGTTTTTTTGAAACAAGATAAAAGAATTGTTCAATAATTAACCCAAGACTTATAGAGCTGTAGCAGTAAACATATATTATTTGATGCTACCAACGAGAAAATAAACACAATAAATTTCTCTTAAAGGATTAGCAACCTGGCTTTAGGCCACCAAGAAGGTTTATATATTTCACACTTTTATTGGTTTTATGTTTCAGTTTAGATATTGAGCGGTAATTGTACTTTAATTTTAGAAAACAAGGAAAGGGGACAGAGGCAAGCAAAAGCACTGCAGTGAGGGGGTCAAACTGATTTAGATTTGGTAACATAGATTTAATTTTGATAAGATAATAAGCAACTATGTTGGAGCTTTTGGATATCACTAAGCATTATTACATTATTTGTTTTGAAAAACATATGATAATGATTGGACCTGTTTATTCTTTGGGTGTTTCGGTTATTTATTTGAGTATATTATAAGTTCTGTTTGCCCAAATAGCACTTGTAGAAAGTATTAGACAAACTGTCAATTGAACCGCTGATGCCCGATGTTTATAATTTACCAGTAGACATGACTATGAGTGAGGCTTGAGGCAGATTATCAATACAAAAACTCAGGCTGACAATGGGTCACGTTAGTAAGCAGACGGGTTGGGGTTTCACCAAAATTACTTTCTTGTGCATATTTGATAACAATTATAAATAATTATTGTTGTATGTATTCACCAGATGAAATCGTTTTGAAAGGAGCTTTAAAATGTTCTTGTATATTTCTCTCATGTACAAAAGTATAATGCAGATACCCAATTGCAAATGACTTGGATTATGCATCATTCATATATAATGCAGTAAGTACAGTTCAGATAATATATACAACTTGACCAGTTGATATTATGATTTTGCTAGTTAAAAAAGTTCGTGTTTCTCGGTGTCTAATCAAATTGATTTTCGGTTAAAAGTGCGACTCAGTCGTCTTTGGTGGATAAAAGAAAAGGTGTCGTTGTCTAAAACTAATTAAAGATAAAAATAAAGCTTTAAAAGGAAATGACAAAATATAAAAGAAATGAACTAAAAATTAAAACGATTGACAAATAGTAAAGAAACGATATTAAAAACAAATATGAAAACGAAAGAATTAATAAAAATAAAACTAAAAGAGGAAATTAACTTTCGACAGAAAAATAAAATCAACCTAATGAAAAAGGAGAAAATAAAACTATGTGGGTACTTTAAAACTGAACGAGGTAAAAACTAAAGCGGACACTAAATAAAAGATAAAACTTAAACTTTTGGAAAAAATACTAATACTAAAAATTGATGAAAAATTCAGCTAAAAATACGTGACTTTCAGAATTAAAATCGGAACAACTTTCAGATAAAACTAAACGATTACGGAACAATACTAATTAATAAACAAGCACACAAGCACCCTGCTCAAGCATCTACGCAAGTAGGACAAAACTTGTATATAGTTCGGAATAACTACTATGTTTTGGCGGGAAAATATCCAAGCACACAAGCAGGTAGGAGAAGGTAATATATAGTTCGGAATGTGTAATCAGAACTAGTTTGGAATGTGCTTGTTTCTAGTTCGGAATGTAGGATACAAGGTTTAGTTCGGAATGGAGGTTGATCTAGTTCGTAATGCAACATCTCATACCTAATTCGGGAAAATGATACCAGACGTAATTCGGGATAACTGAAACTGCATATAGTTCGGGAAAAAATGAAAGCACAAGTAGTTCGGAATAAAGCTATCCTATACATAACTCGGAATGCTAGGGTTTTAAAACAATCCAAACTAAAACAAAAACAAGCAAAATGAAAATTAAGTTAAAACCAAATAAGCACTTATCTAAAAACTTAACCAAAAAGATTTTAAGAAAAAGCTAATAAGCCAAAATTTAAAAACTTTTAAAAACACTAAATAATAAAAATATTTAAAAACAACTTTTTATAAAATAACTTTTAAAAAACACTTAATTAAAATTAAACAAACACACAATAAGCTATAAAATCAATAAGCCAACACATAAAAACATAACAATTAATCAAATAAGCATGACAATAAGATAATAAGCATAAAGATTAACAAAAATAAGAAAGGTAGAATGAGAGATTAATTAAAACTTGAGTAAAATTAAAGATTCAACAACACAAAATTAAACTTACTTGAAATTAAAGGCAAAAATTTAAATGACAATCGAGTAAATGACAATATGAAAGTGCATGTAATTAAATTGAAGAACTATGTGTCAAATAGCCAACACCTCCTAATGACACATTAGGAGGGTATATATAGGAGGATTAGTATGTCTTGATGCTTTCTTCCTTTTCTCGTCTTTTCGTCTTTATAAAATCTTCGACTTTCTCGACTTTGTCTGGGGATTAATTTAACTCGTCTTATAATTTCTTCATTTATTAGACTTGAGTTCTTCGACTTCCTTAAACTTCCGTCTTTAGACTTTTCTTCGATAAATCTTCAAAATAGGACTTGGACTTCCGTTCTTTTTGCACTCTTGATCTTTTGACTTCGTCTTCTGTCTTTTTCTTTGATAAAAGCCTGTGAAAGCCCGTGTTTTCTTCCCTTTTCACATTTTGATCCTAAATCACAACAAAAACACAAACCACACATAATTCCAACATTTACGACATAAAATACAAGTTTTGGCTTGGTTATTATTATAATTAAGTGGTAAAAGGATAATTGTTTTCACACGTATTAAATCCCCTATACTTGATCATTGCAATGTCCTCATGTAATGCATTAATTACAAAGCAAGTTGTACATTTTTCATCATAATCAGTACACCTTGGCCTTTATTAAACACAAGACATAAAAGAGACAGAAAACAAGTAAAATGATCAAATACTTACCTTAGGGTTTTGGAATGTCATGAATGATTATCACCCTCAAGTTTCACGTTCCCCATACCAACTTAAAAACGAGATTATTGTTATTATAAGTTAGCAAACTAACACAAACTCATGTGGTCCAATTATTCACTTAGACTCCCTTATTCCTAGGTGTATCTCTTATATATTATTGTTGTCTTGAATGATCACGAGGATGCATTGTTGACTTATTTCGATAGTTATTTAGGCTGAAAATAAAGTAGGACGATTTAATCAATAGTTAGGTAAAGGACAAAATCTTTTAAAACTACTTCTCGGGACCTCATAAAGTTCATATTTTGGCATAACTCGCTTCCCGATTTGAGACCTTTCTCGGACCGATATTTGGCAGCGACTTCATACTTCAAATCTTGAGAGACGTTCCTGAAATAATGGTCTTCTCTTCATAATAGAAATTTTTTCACTTGAACTTTTTGAGAGATTCTTCATACTTGGACCACGACTTCTTCATTTTTCTCCAATCTTTATTTGGGATTTTGATATAAAACGATCCGCCTCCTTTTAGGACTTGGATCTATTTATCCTCATACCTTGTTAGGGTCTTTTTGGATAGACTTCTCCATGATCTTTAGGGGAGTATTTTCTTTTCGCCGTGTGTCTCGATCCTTCATATTAATTTTTGGTAAATGATTCTTCACATCACTTTGGATCTTTAGCAACAAAATGTAGCCCTCATGTCTTGTTAGGGCCTTTTCGGACTCGCCAATCTTCGCATCCCGCTTCAATAAGTTATGCCTTGGCTATGAACTCTAATCAATACCGAGCAACTTTTAAAACTATCTTGTGCTAGAAGCTAAGTAACTTTTCAAATCGTACAACCTTATTTATTGCAATTAAATTTATTAGCAAGCGATGGGAGAAAAAGCTCATAATTAACTCACATAAATTTATGAAAGAATACCAAACTTATAATTGACTCTATCATCTCTCGTTCTCCCCAGTTTAAAATCGCAAGGAATGAGACTCGTGGATGCTTAGCTAATTAAATCAAAGTTTTGGGTTTTCAAGTCATCTATAGGATCTTGCAAATTCTTAGACTCTTTCAAGCTTAGAATTCACATTTTAAAGTTCCCTTGATAAACGACTTTCTAGGATCAATTATAGGAACTTGCGAAAAGTTCTTGTTCTTAACCCCTAAGAGTTAAGACTTCCGCGTTTTAAAGTTCCCTATATAAAAGCCTAGCAAAACTTGACTTAAACACATTAAGGATATTAGCTAGAGTAAACTTAGATAAGTAAACTCGGGTTGAGTCAAAAGATTCACAATGTTTAAAAATTAAAACCACTTTATTAAAATTTATTCTAGCAACGAAATAAAATAACTATAACAAAGGAAAAATTACAAGGCCAAAATAGATAAAAAAATTTGAAAAATGTCGAAAAATCAATTTTCCTGTTAAAATGAGGACAAATACAAGGAAAAGCCCACTTAACTTCGATAGAAGTCCCGCCTACACTTAATATAAACATTGTCCTCAATGTTTAAGCATGTGGAAGTAAACTCCTCTACACTTAGGACATTGTGCACTTTGTTTAAATCTTGCTAAGGAAGAGACAACTAAAGTGATTCCTATTTTAATATTGAAGAATATAAAATAGTGAATCAAAAGAGTTTAGGATAGAACCGGGAAGATGGGTACACGGAATCACGGGTCGTCAAAAGTCATCAAGAATGTATATTTGAAAGCGCGAATCCCTGCACATGATAAGAAAGAAAAGAACAAACAAATACTAGGGTCTCCCCCTACACTTATTATATAAAAAAAGGATAAATACTGCGGGTTGCCTCCCGAGAAGCACTAGTTTTTGTTAACCGAGTCGTGAGCCTGACTCGACCTTGATTACAATAGGAAGAAGCTTGAAACACATCCACCGGGATCAAATACATGGTTTCATCAATCAAATAACACAAGCTTAAGGCGAAAAAGGCAAGCCAAAGAAGAGTAGGCAAGATTCCCCTAAGCAGTTGTTGAGCAGGTGGTAGCAAGTGTGATGAGGTGCAAGCATATATCCATAATTTCCAAAAATCTTTCCTTTTATTTCATCAGATGGATACTGAGATGGCTTAAAAATTGCAATACCAGGATCGAACACCTTTTCCTTTACGGGAAAATAACACTCAGGCTCAGTAGACCTTGATGAGGATCCGCACATAAATCTCATAATCTCATCTGACGAAGGTGGATAGAGAGGTGTCAAAACATAGGTACTACGGATATCGGTGTCTTCCGGCTTCTTCTCCTTTGAAACGGGCTTCTTCATATCCAAAGGAGGATAAAGACCATCATCAAAGTCTAAAGTAGGAGAATCATTCTCATTTGGGAAGTAAGTGTTGAGAAAAGTAGCAAAATCTTCCTCAAATGAGTAGTCATCCAAAGTAGGATCAAGCATTGTTGGTGGAGGATCTTCATCAAAAGTAGGAACAAGGTAATCATGTGAAGAATCACTCAAATGAGTATCGACATCATCAAAGTCATCATAAGTTGGCATGTTAATGTATATATTTTACTAGTTGAAAAAGTTCGTTTCTCGGTATCTTATGGAATTGATTTCCGGTTCAAAGTACGACTCAATTGTTTTTGGTGAAACAAATATTTTTGGTTGTTTTTAAAATAAATGTGCAAAGACTTAAATGAATATGACGTTAAAGTAAATCTAAGTCTAATTTAAAATAAAAGACGAGTATTTAAAAGCATGACGAAAATTAAAAGGCAATAAAAGTAAATAACGCAAACTTAAATCTAACCTAAAGGCAAACTTAAAACGCAACTAAAACTTAAAACTAAGGCAAGGCTAAAATAAATCTAAAGCAAGTAAACATAAAGTGCAACTAAGTAAAAGGCGGGAAAAGTAAAGCTTGAAAATTAAAGATTTAAAAACAGAAACTAAAAATAACCTGAACACAGCTTATCCGGAATAATCCTTCGTTCGGAATAAACATTCATCCGGAATGTCACCTTCGTTCGTAATGTTCTTCTTCACTCGGAATATTGACCAAAACCCTTGATCCGGAATAAATCCTTTATCCGGAATATGTCACTTATCCGGAATAAAGTCTTGATTCGGAATGTTGGTCCTTGATCCGGGATGTTGTGCTTGATCCGGAATATTATTCCGAATATACTCCTTGATCCGGAATGTTTTAATATTCCGAATAAAGCACTTTGATCCGGAATAATAAATTATTCCGGATGAACTTGCTGATCCGGAATATTATTTGATTCAGAATGGGAGTTTGATCCGGAATAGCACCTTGATCCGGAATGTTGGATATTTCGGATGAATCACTTTGGATAAACCCTTTGATCCGGAATGTTTTGCTGATGCGGAATGTCCTCTTCACAAAGCCTTGATCCGGAATGTTGGATATTCCGGATGAACGACTTTGATACAGAATCTTCACAACTCAATTCATTCACTCAGAATATTTTGTGCTTGATCCGGAATGATCCTGGGAAAACAAATGAACAGCGAAGAACAAGGAAACAGGAAAAAGATACGGATCTAGATAAAAACTAAACAAAATCAACCACAAGATTAAGCAAACTAATAACAAATGATCAACTAATGATAATCAAACAAATCAAAACAATCAAACTAACAAATATAACCAAAATAATCAAAACCCACTTTAATCAATAAAAACTCAAAACATGAACATGAACATAAACATAAAGATTAAAGAAAGGAAGATAGGAGATGAACAATAAAAATAAGGATTGACAAGAATTAAAAGGAAACTTACTTGAAATTAAAGGTTTTTAAGGTGCAAGACAAGTATTTAGATTTGACATGAAATTAAATGACAAGGTAATTAAATGTGCAAGGTAATTAAAATGGAAGAAATAGTTTGTCAAGCTATCCAACAAAATGAATGATTAACATCCTAATCTATTTATAGGGGAGGATTAGGGAGTGCTTAGGAAGCTTCCTCCCCTCTTTCATCTTTTCTTAATTGCATGATCAAGTCCTTAAGCCTTTAATCTTCTTAAAACTTGGACTTTAATGACTTTGTCTCGGGATTTCTTTAAACTCGTCTTGTAATTCTTCAATAAATTAGACTTGAGTTCTTCGGCTTTTAGTAAACTTCCGTCTTTTGACTTTTTCTTCGATAAATCTTCAGAATTGGTCTTGGACTTCCGTTCTTTTTGAACTCTTGACTTCGTCTTTCGTCTTTTTCTTCGATAAAAGCCCGTGAATGCCCGTGTTTTCTCCACTTTTCACCTTTTCATCCTAAATCACAACAAAAACACAAACGACGCATAATTCCGACATAAATGACATAAAATACACGTTTTGGCTCGGTTATTATTGTAATTAAGTGGTAAAAAGGATGGGTGTTTACACACCTATCAAATCCCCTACACTTGACTATTGCAATGTCCTCATGCAATGCATTAGTTACAAAGCACGATTACACTTTTCATCATAATTAATCCACGTTGGTCTTTATTAAAGATATAGAAAATTATAAACATTCAAAGTAAAGAAATCAAAAACATACCTTCGGGTTTTGGAAATGTTATGAATAATCATCATCCTCAAGTTTTCACTTTCTCCAAACCAAGCTTAAAAACGAGATCATTGTTATTATAAGTTAGCAAACTAACACGAACTCATGTGGGCCAATTATTCACTTAGACTCCCTTATTCCTAGGTGTATCTCTTATATTTTATTTTTGTCTTGAATGATCACGAGGATGCATTGTTTGACTTATTTCGATAGTTATTTAGGCCGAAAATAAAGTGAACGATTTAATCAATAGTTAGCTAAAGGACAAAATCTTTTAAAACTGCTTCTCGGGACCTCATAAAGTTCATATCTTGGCATAACTCGCTTCGCGGTTTGAGACCTTTCTCGGACCGATATTTGGCAGCGACTTCATACTTCAAACCTTGAGAGACGTTCATGAAATTATGGTCTTCTCTTCATAATAGGAATTTCTTCACTTGAAGTTTTGAGAGATTCTTCATATATGGACCATGACTTCTTCGTTTTTCTCCAATATTTATTTGGGATTTTGATATACAACGATCCGCCTCCTTTTTGGACTTGGATCTATTCATCCTCATACCTTGCTAGGGCCTTTTCTGATAGACTTCTCCATGACTTTTGGGGAGTTTTTGCTTTTCGTCGTGTGTCTCGATCCTTCATATTGATCTTTGATAAATGATTCTTCACATCACTTTGGATATTTAGCAACAAAATGTAGACCTCATGCCTTGTTAGGACCTTTTTGGACTCGCCAATCTTTGCATCCCGCTTCAATAAGTTATGCCTTGGCTATGAACTCTAATCCATACCGAGCAACTTTTAAACGATCTTGGGCTAGAATCTAAGTAAGTTTTCAAATCGTACAACCTTATTTATTGCAGATAAATTTATTAGCAAGCGATGGGAGAATAGGCTCATAATTAACTCACATAAATTCACGAAAGAATACCAAACTTATAATTGACTCTATCATCTCTCGTTCTCCACAGTTTAAAATCTCAAGGAATGAGACTCGTGGATGCTTAGCCTATTAAATCAAAGTTTTGGGTTTTCGAGTCGCCTATAGGATCTTGCAAACTCTTAGACTTTTTCAAGTTTAGAAATCGCATTTTAAAGTTCCCTTGATAAACGACTCTCTAGGATCAATTATAGGAACTTGCGAAAAGTTCTTGTTCTTAACCCGTGAGAGTTAAGACTTTCGCGTTTTATAGCTCCCTATATAAAAGCCTAGCAAAACTTGACTTAAACACGTTAAGGATACTAGCTAGAGTAAACTTAGATAAGTAAACTCGGGTTGAGTCAAAAGATTCACAACGTTTGAAAATTAAAACAACTTTATTCAAATTTTATTCTAGTAAAGAAGGAAAATAACTATACAAAAGGAAAAACTAGTAGGCCAAAATAGATCAAAAATTTTAAAAAATGTCGAAAAATTGATTTTTCGGTTAAAATGAGGACAAATACAAGGAAAAGACCACTTAACTTCGATAGAAGTCCCCCCTACACTTAATATAAACATTGTCCTCAATGTTTAAGCATGTGGGAGTAAACTCCCCTACACTTAGGACATTGTGCACTTTGTTTAAATCTCCCTAAGGAAAAGACAACTAACGAGATTCCTATTTTAATATTGGAAAATATAAAATAGTGAATCGAAAAGAGTTTAGGATAGAACCGGGAAAATGGGAACACGGAATCACGGGTCATCAAAAATCATCAAGAGTGGATCATTGAGCGCTCGAATCCCTGAATATTAGAAGAGAGGAAATAGCAGACACCAACGGGTCTCCCCTACACTTAGGATAAAGAAAGCTAAAAGATAGAAACATGGGTTGCCTCCCAAGAAGCGCTTGATTTTTGTTCACCGAGTCGTGAGCCTGACTCGACCTTGATTAGCATATGAAGAAGCATGAAACACATCCACCGGGATCAAATACATAGTTTTCATCCATCAAATAGCACAAGCTTAAGGCGAACAACGCAAGCCAAAGAAGAATAGGCAAGGTTCCCTTAAGCAAAGATGGAGCATGGTGGAAGCAAGTATGGTGTGGTGCAAGCATATCTTCAAAAGTTCCAAAGATGTTTCCTTTTATTTCATCAGGTGGATACTGAGATGGCTGAAGAATATCGATACCGGGGTCGAACACCTTTTCCTTTAGGGGAAAATAGCACTTAGGCTCAGCAGAATGTGAAGAACATCCGCGAAGAAGATGCACAACCTCGTCCTCAGAAGGTGGACAAAGAGGTGTTAACTCATACGTGCTGCGGATATTGGTGTCGTCCGGTTGCTTCTCCTTTGAAAGAATTTTCTTAAAATCCGAAGTAGGATCAAGACCATAATCATCAAAGTCCAAAGGAGGTACATCACTCTCATGAGGGAAGTAAGTATTGAGAAAAGTTGAAAAGTCGTCCTCAAATGAGTAATCATCCAAAGTAGGATCAAGTGATGGCGGAGGATCTTCATCATGTGAAGAATCACTCGAAAGAGTATCGGCCTCATCAAAATCATCATAAGTGGGCAAGTCAGGATACTCGTGTTGGGAATAAAATATGGGTCAGATCACCAAACGCTGATAAGAAGAAAGTCAACGCTGATAGATTGACTTTGGACGCTGATATAAGTCAACGCTGACAGCCTTGAAGATTGACACTGATAGAATATCTTTTGTTTATTTGTTTCTTTATTTATGTATGGTAAAGATAAGCACGACATTGTATTTTCTATTATTATCTTTACCTAGAATAGTTGATTCGTAGCTTATTGTACAAGACTTCTTGTTCTATAAAAGAAGGTCTTTTAGGTTAAAGTCATATATCAGTTTTTCATAGTATTCACAAGTTAAACCTTTCGTTGTAATCAACACGATTATTCTAATACAAGTGAAAGTTTGTTTAACATCATTGTGTTTTAGATCAAGTGTTAATTCCGCATAACACTTTGTTACTTTATTCATAAGCAAAGGTTTCTCTACGTGTAGTACTTGATCTAATCTCGTATACACAAAGCTAATCGATCTAAGTTTGGGATCAACAAGTGGTATCAGAGCTTGTTGAGAAACTTTTGATCTTTAAGTAACGCAGAACCCTAAAACACCAAACCCTAAAAACCCTAAAATTCTCAAAACCCTAAAACATCATGTCTGGCACAAATCAACCTCCTGCTTTGCTTCAAAACAACTTCTCAAACCCTAGTATCAAAATTCCCATGTTTGATGCCAGGAACTTTGAACTTTGGAAGTCCAATTTTGAGCAATACATAGCTATTCATGACTACACTCTTTGGGAAATTATCGAATATGGGAACACATTCGATAAAGCAGCAAAGATTACTGCTGCTATTGCCGCAAGGACAGCTATTCCTAATTGTCCTGAAGCTGATAAAGTGGAAAAGCCTGATGATGGGAGAGCGGTAGCTGTTGAAGATATAGCCAAGAAGAGGGTGGACATGAAAATTTTGAACATCTTGAAACATGCCCTAGGTCATGAGAATCAGCATAAGTACAAACGTTTTGAGTCTGCAAAAGAGCTTTGGGAAGCTCTTGAAGTAGCACATGGTGGCAATGCTGACACAAAAGAAGAAAAGAAGAAGCAACTCTTGCATGAGTATGCTGTCTTTAAAGCTCAACCTAATGAGAATCTCAGCAGTGTGAGAAGTAGACTTCTTGACATCACAAGTCAACTTTCCTTCATGGGAAAACAGATTGATGACCCTGAATTGAATGCTACTTTTCTCAAAAGCCTTGGTGATGTATGGAAGATTGAGACAAGATCTATTCTTGTCAATAACACCCACAAGACTTCCAGGTTTGATGACATCTTCAACAAGTTAAGGCTGTTGGAGAATGAATGGCAATTGGAGAGTGATAACAAATCTTCCAGCAGCAACATGGCCTTCTTTTCACAAAGTGAAGGCCAATTTGATTCCATGAACTTTTATGGACATTCAGCAACTGGATCTCAAGGTGTCAGCGCTGGATGTCAATCTGTCAGCGCTGGATCATATCCTGTCAACGCTTTGTACTCAAGCGCTGACACACACAATCATGGCGCTGATAGAATTAAACCTGCTGGTTTTGATCTTGATACTGTGTGTGCCTTCATTGCTTCTTTGCCTAGTGATTCAAGGATTACTTATGAAGATCCTGAGCAGATAAGTGATGAACAATTGGAAGAGATGGACATCAAGTGGACTATGGCTCTTGTAAGTTTAAGAGGAAACAGGTTCAATAAAAGGTTCAAGAAGAAGATGACCTTTAATGCTAAGGATGTTGCTGGCTTTGACAAGTCCAAGGTAGAGTGCTACAACTGTCATAGGATGGGGCACTTTATGAGGGAATGTAGATCTCCAAGGAGATCTGATGCTGGGAAGCCTTCTAGCCAAATGATTAAGAACCCAGATCCCAAGGCCATGGTTGCTGTTCAACAAATTGATGGCGTTGGGGAATGGGATTGGAGCTGGATGGCTAAGAATGAGGAAGAGGACAGAGCTTTGGTTGCTGAAGTTAAAGAAGAGCATGCTGAATATGCTCTCATGGCACACTCCTCCTCTTCATCAGATAATGAGGTATATGATGATGCTTTCTGTTCTAAGGGTTGTCGTTTAAATACTGAAAAATCAAAACAAGAGATAGTTAAATTATTAGATGAAGCAAGTACTCTAAGGTGCAAAGTATCTAACTATCAAATTGCTCTTACCCAAACAGAAAAGACAGTAACTGAGTATAAGAAAATGGAGTTTGATTTCAAGGATCAAATAAATATCTTAAAACATGAGTTACATCAGAGTAAGGATGTTCAAGATATAGTAAATAGGGTTAATCTTGATTTGATAGCTCAGTTAGAGGAGGCTAACAAAAATAAAGATAATGTGAGTCTTAAAATCCAGAGGTTTGATAAGGCCACACAAACCCTAGGAGAGTGTGTTAGTAAACAAAGAGACTCTAAGGATATGAGTGGGATTGGGATGAATAATTATACTGTTGTCCCACCACCAGCTGGGGATTTCTATGGTGTCCAATCAAAGGACTTATCTTGGACTGGCTTGCCAGAATGCCAAGAGGAGGAGTTCATTCCTCCACCTAGAGTGACTTCCCCAGTTGAGGAATATCAGCAAAAGCTGACTGACCTAGAAGAGTGGAAGAAAGCTAACCACACTTTGTTTGTTAAGGGAGGGTTATTGTGTGAAAGTCCAAATGAGCCCACACCAATCACAAAACCAATTGATGATCCTAAACCTATTAAGATCACACACCCTACCACTGGCAAACCTGTTGACCTTGGCCCACAAAATGTTAGAAAACCTAGTGTTAAATATGCAGAAATGTATAGAAATTCTAGGTCACCAAAAAGCCAAGTTAGTAACCATGGAACAGGCTTCTTTGCTTCTAGACCTAAGACTATGTCTAGAAAAGCTTGTTACACATGTGGGAGCTTTTCACATTTGGCCTACAAATGTGTCAACGCTTCCAATGTCAACGCTGACAGGAACCATTTCAGCGCTGACAAAAGTCAACATAGGTCAAACACTGTCAGACCCGATACCTTTGTGAACAAGAGTTCACAAGTTGTTAGACCAGCCCCATTCTTTTCTAGAGGGTCTAACACACAAGGCCTAAGACCTTTTCAAAAGTCAAATACTTGGTCAAATAGGCAATGGGTTCCTGTAGCAAACCCTAGGTTCAACGCTGATAAGAGCAATCGGGGCGCTGACAGGAGTAATTTCAGCGCTGACAGACACACTGCTAAACCTAGGTATTTGCAGCCACAGGGAAATAGGTCTAAAGCTTCTACTAGCTTAACATGGAGACCAAAACAAGACCAGAACCCTAATAATACTGGTATTTCTATGACATGCAACAGGTTTCATTATATTTCAAAGGCATTGTCAACACCAATTGGGGTTAACTGGGAATTTCATTCAAACAGGGATGAAAATGGGGTTGTTATGAGAACCAAGTCTGTTCTTGTTGAACAACCAAATGAATCCAAGTCTTCCAAGGCTTGGGTTCCCAAAGAAAACTAATGTGTTTTCTTTATGTGCAGGGCATTCAGAAGAAGATCAATGACTATGGATACTGGGATAGTGGATGCTCAAGGCACATGACTGGAAAGGAAGACTATCTGACCAATTTCTCTCCTATTCAAGATGGTGATAAGGTATACTTTGGAGGTGGCTACGGCACAATCACAGGAAAAGGAACCCTTGTCACCAACAATCTTAGGTTTGATAATGTCTTCTTGGTGAAAGACCTGGATTATAATTTGTTTAGTGTATCACAAGTGTGTGATAACAAAAATAAGGTTCTTTTCACAGATACTGAGTGCTTGGTGTTAAGCAAAGATTATAAGCTCCCTGAGGAGAAATACATAGATTTTAGAACACCAAGGCATAAAGACATATATAATGTGAATCTTAATGGAATTAAGGTAAATAATAAGATGTCATGTCTGTATGCTAAAGCCTCAGTAGATGAAAGTAATCTTTGGCACAGGAGACTAGGGCACATAAACTTTAAGAATATTAATAGGCTTGTGAGGCTTGGTTTAGTTGATGGTTTGCCTGAAAAGGCTTTCCACAATGACCACTCTTGTGTTGCATGTCTTAAGGGCAAGCAGCACAAGGTCTCATTCAGGTCTAAACAGGTGCACTCTAGTTCTAAACCCCTTCACTTATTGCATATGGACCTCTTTGGTCCAACTAATATAGAAAGTTTGAAGGGTAAATCATATTGTTTTGTCATTACTGATGATTACTCCAGGTTCACATGGACTTTCTTTTTAGCCAAGAAAAGTGAAACTGCCCTAAGTCTGATTAATTTCATTACCCAGATAGAAAAGAAAAATGGTAATGAGGTCAAAATTATTAGAAGTGACAATGGGGGTGAGTTTAGAAATCAGTTATTAGATGATTTTTGTGCCAAGAAAGGGATTACTAGGCAGTTTAGCATAGCTAGAACCCCACAACAAAATGGGGTTGCTGAGAGAAAGAATAGGACCCTTATTGAAGCAGCCAGAACCATGTTGGCTGATGCCCACTTCCCTATAGCTTTTTGGGCTGAAGCTGTTAACACAGCTTGTTATGTTCAAAATAGGGCATTGGTCAACAAGATACATAATAAGACACCTTATGAATTACTTTGGGGAAGGAAGCCAAATATTGGTTTTCTGAAGCCTTTTGGATGTCATGTAGTTGTTCTAGAAACTAGTGAGGCCCTAGGTAAATTTGATTCAAAAGGTGATGAAGGCTACTTCATGGGTTATTCAGTGCAGAGTAAAGGATATAGGGTTTACATTAAAAAGGAAAAACGTATACTTGAAAAGGTACATGTTAGGTTTTTAGAAAGTAAACCTAGTGATCCTGAGAGTGGTCCAAATTGGTTGTTTGACTTAGAACCTTTGTCTAGAGCTTTAAATTATATGCCTGTTACTGATCCAGACATTGTGAAGGTAACTTCAAGTGTTTTGGAAAAGAGAATTGGTAATGTTTCAGGTATACAGGTTGCTAAGGAGGATGGACCACCAGCAGTTATATCATCTCCCACACAAGAATTTGTTACACTTCCTATATGGACAGATGAGTATTATGCTGCTGCTACTGCTGCAAGGAAAGATAATGGTGGTGTTCAGATACCACCAACTACAAACATGCATGCTTCTTCAAGCGCTGACAAAGAGAAATCCAGCGCTGACACGACCAATTCAGACGCTGATGGCTCCAACGCTGACAACAACAATTCAAACGTTGTTAGCCCTAACGCTGACAAGCAAGGTTCAGACTTTGGAGATACTTTTACACAGCTTTTCTCTTCTCATTTTGAACAAGGTGAACCTTCCAATGTCCATGAAGAGATCTCTGTTGATCAAGAAGAATCTGAAGAAGATATTGGCAACATGGAGTGTGAAATTGAGGACACCAGAGTTATTGAAGGAGGAGTTCTCACTTCCACAGCTAAAGATCACCCCACATCTCAAATCATTGGTGATGTTATGGCTCCAGTTCAGACAAGAAGATCCCATCAAGGTCTTGGTGGATTTATTGCCAATATACACAAGAAGGTTGATACCCCTCTTGTACAAGCATGTTTGTTTGCCTGTTTTCTGTCACAGGAAGAACCCAAGAAGATTTTTGATGCTCTCAAAGAACCAAGTTGGGTGGAAGCAATGCAGGATGAGCTTCACCAATTTGCTATACAGGATGTTTGGGAGCTGGTTGATTGTCCTAGGTATGTGAGACCAATTGGGACAAGATGGGTTCTAAGGAACAAGAAAGATGAAAGAGGCATTGTGGTCAGAAACAAGGCACGTTTGGTAGCTCAGGGTTATACACAAGAGGAAGGCATAGATTATGAAGAAGTCTTTGCTCCAGTTGCAAGAATTGAAGCTATCAGAATTTTCTTAGCTTATGCTTCTTGCATGAATTTTACTGTTTATCAAATGGATGTGAAGAGTGCTTTCCTCTATGGCACAATTGTTGAGGAGGTTTATGTAATGCAGCCTCCTGGTTTTGAAGATCCTGAGAATCCAGACAAGGTTTATAGAGTAAAGAAGGCAATGTATGGCCTTCATCAAGCCCCAAGAGCATGGTATGGTACATTGTCCACCTATTTGGTGGAAAATGGTTTCAAGAGGGGCACCATAGATCAGACACTGTTTACAAAGAAGAAAGGAAAACATGTGTTGCTTGTGCAGGTCTATGTTGATGACATCATTTTTGGCTCTACTGATCCAAAAATGAGTGAGGATTTTTCCAAGCTCATGACAGATAAATTCAAGATGAGTGCAATGGGTGAGATGAACTTCTTTCTAGGTTTACAGGTTCAGCAGAAAGAAGATGGTATCTTCATCTCCCAAGACAAGTATGTAGCTGAAATCTTGAAGAAATATGGTTTTTCTCCACATGAGAAGGAGGCTTCCACTCCTATGGATAAGCAATACCCTTGGGGAAAACTTGGAGCTGGAAAGGATGTGGATGTTAGGCACTATAGATCAATGATTGGTTCATTGATGTATCTTACAGCCTCAAGACCTGACATCATGTTTGCTGTGTGTGCATGTGCACGCCATCAAGTGACTCCCAAAGAATGTCACCTTTTTGCTGTAAAGAGAATTTTTAGGTACTTGAGATGTTATCCAGATCTTGGATTATGGTACCCAAAAGATTCTCCATTGGACCTTATTGCTTATTCAGACAGTGATTATGGTGGTGACAAGTTTGATAGGAAATCCACAACTGGTGGATGCCAATTTCTTGGGAGCAGATTAATATCTTGGCAATGCAAGAAACAAACAGTGGTGGCCAACTCTACAACCGAAGCAGAATATGTTGCTGCAGCTGCTTGTTGTGGACAAGTCTTATGGATTCAGAACCAGCTGTTGGATTATGGGTATAATTTTATGCATACCAAGATTTTTGTAGACAATAACAGTACTTTATGCATTATTAAAAATCCTGTACATCATTCTAAAACCAAACACATAGAAATTCGACACCATTTTATAAGAGATTGCTTTGAGAAAGGTTTAATACACCCAGATAGGGTAGATACTGAAGATAATGTAGCTGATTTATTAACTAAACCTTTTGATGCTGGAAGATTTCAATATTTGGTAACAAATATTGGAATGGTTAATCTCACTTAATATGTGTTTTGGAACCTTTTTGTAAAAGTATGTACAGGATATGCATTGTTATTGGTCTTTGTGATGATTTAGATTTTCCACATTATTTTTCTAACACTGACAAAGGTAAATGCAACGCTGTCAAGTGTTATTTTGCCATTGTTGGAGATATTATTGTCTAACGCTGACAAGAGTTCCTTCAACGCTGATAAGTGTTGTCGGGACGCTGTTAGCAACAAATGTTAGTTTTGTGGTTTTCATCTAAATGTGCAGGTAATGGTAGCTTTATGCCATTGGATACAGAGTTGCTTATGGATCTTTGAAGAGCTATTTGGACATGTTTTGTTTATGGATGATGGTTGGAATATTTATATTCCTATCTTGACATAAATTTTTAATGTTCATATATATATTTTGAGAACTCATGTATCATAGTTTAAGGGGAGGTTTAAGGAACCTTTAGGACTCTTGGGTATTCTTAGAATACTCTCATCACAATTCTAGATTGTGTCCACAGGTGAGTATGGGTTAGTTTTACTAAACCATGAGGCACTGTAGCATGCATAGTATATCAACTTTGCATGCTGCCAAGACATTTTTGACTTAGAATTGGTTATGGTCTGATGGGAGACTTGGGATTACTTTGGATATGGGTTTACCTGGGAGTTACAAAGAATTTTATGAAATAACTTTGTTGGTAAGTATTTTGGTTAGCAAGGGACTCTAGAGGACATTTGTGTCTATCTTGCTTATGCAAGTGTGCATAAATGGACAGTGCTTGCCGCCCAGTAATTATTATCAACTTGTAAGATATTTCCCTTAGGATAAATTACTTTGTTAAGGTCTTTTTCTTTTTCAATATTTTTATTTTTACTTTTTAGACGCTGACAAGTTTTTCTCCAAACGCTGTTACGTCCAATCGTGACGCTGACAAGGCTTTAGGCAAACGCTGACAAGAAAATATAGCCGTTGGGCGCTGATGGGCTATTTTTGACCGTTGACACCTAGTGGGCCCTACCCAGTTGTTATTTTTTGACTAATCTTTGGCCGTAATTTTGGGGAGAAGTTACTTTTAATTAATACATGAGATAAGTTATATTTGATTCAAGATTTTCATGATTGCTCTTTGAATATAACCGCCTCATTTTTGACCAATCAAAATCATGCATCTCTCCTATAAATTTGGCTAATCTTTTTGTTCTGGGTATTCATATTTTCTTGTCTAACACTTTTCCTCCTTGATTTTTCCCATATCTTATAACCTAAACAGCTTTAAATCATGGCACCCAAATTCAACTCAAAGAATTTAACATTGGAGTTCAAGAGCCAACACAATATGATCGCTTACTTGACTGCTGATGATGCTTTATTTCCTCAGTATTCACAGATGGTGGCATTTTTAAATGCATCTTCATTGAGGTATGCACTTTCTCATACACCATTCGTCCCTGTCGCACACATTAGACAGTTTTGGAACAATGTTAGTTCCACAACAACTAATGGAGTGACCACATTAACATCTACTGTTCATGGAAGAACATGGGTGGTCACTGAAGCTTTGGTTCGCCAAGCTTTGCGTCTTGATGACGCTGATGGTGTGACTACTCTTGCCATAGCAACAATAGAACAGGGTCTTAGGGAATTGGGTTATCCTATTCCTGCTGATGTCACTTTAAATAAATATCATAAGCAGGAATTTCCCTCTGACTGGAAATATTTGATACATGTCCTTTTACAATGCTTAAGTCCAAAATGTACTTCTTTTAATGAGATAAACAGGTCAATTGCAAGTGCTTTGGTTTGTATCACACGTGGGCTTAAGTATAATTTTTCAAAAATGATTTTTGAAGGGATGTGTAAAAACAAGGGAAGTAAAATGACTTTGGCTTACCCTAGATTTTTGCAAATGGTCTTTGATTTACAAGAATATTGTTCTAGGGATCATGACACTTTTTATGAGATCCCTAAACAACAGAAAACCATTTTTGCTAAAATGAGCTCCACAAACGACCCCATACCTCTTACCTAACCCATGATTGAAGTAATTCAGGCTGCTCAACCACAACCAGACCCTGAACCCCAACTTGAGCCTATTCATGAACCATCACCTTCACCAGAAAACATGGACATTGACCAACCCAGCGCTGACACTCAAATTGTGGGCGCTGACACAGCCAATCCCAACACTGATACACTTCCTGAACAATCCCAAACACCCCTTAATCAACCCTCACCCACACAATCTACTTCATCTTCTACCCCATTGCAATCTAGGTTGACTAAACGCCAAAGGGTTACTGGAGTGTTCTCCTCTAGTGATCCTAGCCTTGTAGCAGAGAGAACCACCTCCACAAGTGTGGCTGGTGAAATGGGTGAGGCTGGGGCTATTGACACAGGCTTAGATGCTGGTCAAGACAGTCCCAACATCATTAAGACCTCATCCATGCCCCATGATCCTATTTTGGGAGGTCAAATCCCCATTCTAGCTGAGGGCAGATTGGAACCTATGACAATAATTGAATTGACGGCGGCTGTCATTAGCTTGCAAAAGCAAAATGTCAGTCTTGTACAAACTGTCAACAACCAGGGAAGAGAACTCCAGGTTTTGAGGGAGAGAGTAACTGTTTTGGAGAATCCAAGTAGCAGGAGTTTAATGGAGGAATCTTCCAAAGGGGAGGATAAAGAGGATGAGGAGGATGAGTTGATTCACACAGCTAGTGAAAAGAGTTCAGAAAAGAGTTCACAATTTAGTGAATCTTTGCAGATTGCTGAAGCTCTCACCAACTTGAAGAAGCATCCAGTTGTTGATATATCCAAGATGACACCAAAGAACTTGGAAGGATCTTTCAAAGAAACATTGGGCGCTGATACAGGTTTGGACGCTGACACATCCAACGCTGATAAAGGTAATCGTGGCACTGATAGGAGCAACTTGGACGCTGACAAAGTTGCAGGTAGTGTTGATGTATTCCAGCCATCAACAATTATCAAAGATGTGTCCACACAGGTTTCTTCTTCTACTTTACCAATTATTGATCCAAAAGACAAAGGTAAAGGTATTTTGATTGAAGAAGATGTTCCAAAGAAAGATGCAGCACAAATAGCATTTGATGAATAGTTGGCTGCACAACTTGTGGAAAGAGATTTGAAGAGGAGTAGAAGATCACCATTTGTTGTTTCTGAAAGTGAGGAAGAAAGTGGTGATGGAAAAGATGATGATAGCTCAGATTCAAGCATTCAAATTATTGAAGATTCAGAAAGGCTTGAATATGGAGATGAGCTAGCAAAGGAAAGGTTGAGTGAGTTGAAGAATCAGGTTGATTGGGACCTACCAGAAATCACCAGAATGTACCATGCTTGGGAAGACCAGGTGATGGACAACCCAGGTATGAGTTTATCAGATCAAATTTGGGGGTTGGAAGTTCTTCTTAGGGTACAAGAAGACATAAAGGTGATTATGAGATTTAATGCACAAGAGGTCAAAACCTGGCTCAAGAGAGATAGAAGGCAGTTGTACTATAAGTTGCTTAGATGTCATCAGCCTAATTGGACATCAAAGAAGTTGCTGGCCTTATCTTTTGAGGAGCTAGAGTATAGGGCACATCCTATTTGGAGGAAGGTGCAAGAACAGAATGTCTACCAGTTTCTTTCAGAAGAAAGAAAACAAGAGCTTGCAGAGGAGATGCAGATTCAAAAGGAAATAAGGATTGCTCAAAGACCAGTAAAGAAAGGAGATCCTTTCCAATTTCCTAAAGACATGGATGTGTATTTTCCAACTGAAGGTGTTATAAGGAAGCATCTCAAGCTTTCTCCTTTGGAAGCTTCTGATTTGGTAAATGTAGTACCTCTAGATGACAGAAATCCAATCATCAGTTTTGATGAAGATGAGTGTGGATTTTGGAAGGTTGGACGATTTGGAAAGGAGGTACATACTTTCACTTCAGTTATTTCTATATTTGCAAGCATAGACAGGGAAGACTTGGTGCATCTATGGAGGTTAATAGAGGCCAAGTATACAGCTGAAGCACCTACTTCAGCTAATGGAATAAGACTTTGGAACACATTTATGACTTTGTGTGGTCCAAAAGAAGCAGATCCTGCCATTTGGAAGGATCTTGAAGATGATCTCAGTAATCTTCATTGGAGGCTATATTCTACTTGTGGTGTATTTCATATGAGCTCTACAAAGTTTTCAGAATATTTGCTTGTGGATGCTGACTATTTCTTGTCCAAAGAAGTATTGGAGAAGATGCTAGAGACACCCTTGGAGATTGATTATACGAGTGATGTGGCCAAGGACTTGATCAGATATGTTTATCACCAACATAAGAAGTTATTGAAAGATTCCTCCTAAGCCTTTAGTTTTTATTCAGAAACTTGATCATTGGAATGGATATCAAGTTTAGGGGAGGATTGTTGGGAATAAAATATGGGTCAGATCACCAAACGCTGATAAGAAGAAAGTCAACGCTGATAGATTGACTTTGGACGCTGATATAAGTCAACGCTGACAGCCTTGAAGATTGACACTGATAGAATATCTTTTGTTTATTTGTTTCTTTATTTATGTATGGTAAAGATAAGCACGACATTGTATTTTCTATTATTATCTTTACCTAGAATAGTTGATTCGTAGCTTATTGTACAAGACTTCTTGTTCTATAAAAGAAGGTCTTTTAGGTTAAAGTCATATATCAGTTTTTCATAGTATTCACAAGTTAAACCTTTCGTTGTAATCAACACGATTATTCTAATACAAGTGAAAGTTTGTTTAACATCATTGTGTTTTAGATCAAGTGTTAATTCCGCATAACACTTTGTTACTTTATTCATAAGCAAAGGTTTCTCTACGTGTAGTACTTGATCTAATCTCGTATACACAAAGCTAATCGATCTAAGTTTGGGATCAACAACTCGGAAGTACAATCATCAAAATCATCCGAATCTGAGCTAGAATCATCATCATAAGCATCAAAGATCGGTGGAGAATCATATATGGGTTAAGGTTCCAAATTGGAGAGAGAATCATCCACATCATCAGAAAAAAGTGGATTATCAATGCAAGAATCGAATAAAGGATTGTTGTAGACGACAAAATCATCAAGCACATTAATCATATTTATTGACTCTTTTACATAGGATTTGCTTGTAAGCTTCCCCATTTTGAACACTTGTGCATCATCCCCGACTCTTAAGATTAACTCACCTTCGGCAACATCAACTAGAGCTCGTCCGGTTCTCAAGAATGGCCGACCAAGTATTAAAGGAATACGAGGGTCCATTTCATAATCAACAACGACAAAGTCGACCGGGAAAGTAAATGTGCCAAGTTTAATGAACACGTCTTCGGCAATACCAACGGGGTAAGCGAGAGTGCGGTTTGCAAGTTCAAGAGTCATCTTTGTTGGAGTAAGGTCGGGTAATGATAGTGTTTTCCAAACACTCAAAGGCATAAGATTAATACTGGCCCCGAGATCAGCTAGGGCAGTAAATTCTTCGATTTTGTTAAAAATGCACGGCAACACAAAACGACCGGGATATCCAAGTTTTTCCGGAAGTTCTTTAAGAATAATTGCAGAACAGTTTTCATTTAAGCGTGTGTTGGCGAGCTCAATCAACTTCTCCTTCTTGTTAAGTAATTCCTTGAATGCTTTGACAAATTTCGGCATGTGGACAAGTGCTTCAACAAGGCTAATGTTGAAAGTCATTTAAGAGATCATCTTCAAATAATTCGACACTTGAATGTCATCCTTTGTGTGCATTTTGGTCTTGCCTAAGCAAGATGGATAAGGAATATTGGGGTTGGGTGGTGAAGGTGTAGGTGTAGGTTGAGGTTGAGATGTTGAAGGTGGGGTTGGTGGAGGATTCTTGGTGGGTGCTTCATCACGACGAGGCGGAGACGGTAATGGTGCACTACTACTAGGTGTAGGAGGAGTAGGGATAAATGGTGGTGGAGGAGGTGTAGATGATGGGGGTGGGATAGGTGGTCCTACCATGGTTACTCCACTACGGGTAGTAATAGCACTCACATTCGCTCGTGGATTGGTGACGGTGTTTGAAGGTAGAGAACTCGAGGTAGAGGGTTGAGTGGTGGGTAAGAAACTAGCCAGCATATTCTTTAAATCATTCGTTTGATTGCTAAAGGAGGATTGAATATTTTCTCGAAGCTCGGATCAAATGTCATTCCCTTGCTTGGTGATATCCCCTTTCAAATTGATAATTTGGATTTGCAGATTCTTGATTTGCTCACCTTGGGTTCTCATTATCGCTTCAACATCTTGATTGATGGGTGGGGCTTGTTGAGCGGGTGGGTGATAAGGATTAGAAGCTCTTGGTGGGATTTGGTTGCTTCTAATGTAGTTGTTGGCGGGGTTTTGGTTTTGAGGAGAAAAATCGGGTGAAAGGTAGTTGTTGGACCGGTAACTCAGCAAATTTCTATCCCCTTGAGGTCGAGCTTGGTAATTTTCCGGTGAATAATTACCATAAGCTGCATACACGTTTTCCGGATTTCCTTGAGTAGAAGGACAATCAGTGTATGGGTGAGGACCACCGCATGTTTCACAATGATTGGCAACCGCTTTAACTTGATGTTGTTGGTTTGTAGCGAGAAGCAAGATATTTTTATTCATTTCAGTCATCATGCGGGTGAATTCGGTCATGTGGGGGTTTGCTGAAGTTGAAGAAACATTGACTCTCGGGTTGTTCCTTGAAGAAGCGGAGGAATCCCAGTTTTTGTGGTGAGTAGTCATGTTTTCAATAAGCTCTCTACACTCCTCGGGTCTCCTTTTCATAAATGTGCCACCGGCGGCTGCATTAATCGTATCACGATCTCGAAAAGTTAAACCGTTGTAGAAAGTATCTATTAAGGTCACAGGGAGCATGTTGTGGTTTGGACAACGATCGATCAAAACATTATATCTTTCCCAAGCATCAAAGAGATATTCATCGGGGTCTTGCATGAAACCGCTGATTTGATTGCGAAGGCTCGTGACTATGGATGGTGGAAAGTAGCGCGACAAAAAGCGTTGAGTCATGTCATCCCAAGTATGAATTGAATTTTTTGGAAGACGATCAAACAATTTCTATGCGTGGTGGGATAAAGTATATGGAAAGAGTTGAAGGCGAAGAACATCCATTGTGGCACCGGTGCACTTCATGCTTTGAGTGATTGTAATGAACTTGTCGAGGTGTTTGTTGGCATCATCATCAGGCATTCCGGTGAATGGATTTGTTTGCACTTGCTGAATCATGTGGTGCTTCAACGAAAAATCCGGAGCCGTGATTTGCATCGGCGCAATCGGTCCTCCTCGTCCAAACATGGTAGGTTGACAAAGCTACTCCACTGTCCGAAGATCGGGCTGTGGATGAACATTGTTGTTGTTATTATTGAGGTGCAGTGGATTATTGTTTTGTTAACACCTGCCATAGCTAAATCTTCTCGAGTCTCGGGCTCTTGATAAGTAGAAGATCTAGTACGCATACACCTACAAAGGCAAAAGAAAAAGAAACCAAACACAAAGAGAATATATATACACAATAAAAATAAAATCTTTTTGGATTTTTGAAATTTTTTATTTTTATGGATTTTTAACAATTCTTAGTTTTTATGGTTTTTTGAAAATTTTTGTGCAAGAAAATAACGCTCACGAATGAACGGATCCCAAAAAGCAACGCGTCTCTCACAGAAAACCGTTAATCTTTATGAAAAGAGCCGGCAGCAGCGCCATTTGATACACGGTTTTTATATGGTTCAATTTAATTCGTTTCTCGGTATCTTAACGAATTGATTTCCGGTTCAAAGTACGACTCAATTGTTTTTGGTGAAAAAGAATGTTTTTGGTTGTTTTTAAAATAAATGGTGCAAAACTTTAAAGTAAAAGGCAAGGCTAAAATAAATCAAAAGCAAGTAAACTTAAAGTGCAACTAAGTAAAAGGCGGGAAAAGTAAAGCTTAAAAATTAAAGAATTAAAAACAGAAACTAAAAATAACCTGAACACAGCTTATCCGGAATAATCCTTCGTTCGGAATAAACATTCATCTGGAGTGTCACCTTCGTTCGGAATGTTCTTCTTCACTCGGAATATTGACCCAAACCCTTGATCCGGAATAAATCCTTTATCCGGAATATGTCACTTATCCGGAATAAAGTCTTGATTCGGAATGTTGGTCCTTGATCCGGAATGTTGTGCTTGATCCGGAATATTATTCCGAATAAACTCCTTGGTCCGGAATGTTTTAATATTCGGAATAAAGCACTTTGATCCGGAATAATAAATTATTCCGGATGAACTTGCTGATCCAGAATATTATTTGATTCGAAATGGGAGGTTGATCCGGAATAACACCTTGATTCGGAATGTTGGATATTCCGGATGAATCACTTTGGATAAACCCTTTGATCCGGAATGTTTTGCTGATGCGGAATGCCCTCTTCACAAAGCCTTGATCTGGAATGTTGGATATTCTGGATGAACGACTTTGATACAGAATCTTCACAACTCAATTCCTTCACTCAGAATATTTTGTGCTTGATCCGGAATGATCCTGGGAAAACAAATGAACAGCGAAGAACAAGGAAACAGGAAAAAGATACGGATCTAGATAAAAACTAAACAAAATCAACCACAAGATTAAGCAAACTAATAACAAATGATCAACTAATGATAATCAAACAAATCAAAACAATCAAACTAACAAATATAACCAAAATAATCAAAACCCACTTTAATCAATAAAAACTCAAAACATGAACATGAACATAAACATAAAGATTAAAGAAAGGAAGATAGGAGATGAACAATAAAAATAAAGATTGACAAGAATTAAAAGGAAACTTACTTGAAATTAAAGGTATTTAAGGTGCAAGACAAGTATTTAAATTTGACATGAAATTAAATGACAAGGTAATTAAATGTGCAAGGTAATTAAAATGGAAGAAATAGTTTGTCAAGCTATCCAACAAAATGAAATGATTAACATCCTAATCTATTTATAGGGGAGGATTAGGGAGTGCTTAGGAATCTTCCTCCCCTCTTTCATCTTTTCTTAATTGCATGATCAAGTCCTTAAGCCTTTAATCTTCTTAAATCTTGGACTTTAATGACTTTTTCTCGGGATTTCTTTAAACTCATCTTGTAATTCTTCAATAAATTAGACTTGAGTTCTTCGGCTTTTAGTAAACTTCCGTCTTTTGACTTTTTCTTCGATAAATCTTCAGAATTGGTCTTGGACTTCCGTTCTTTTTGCACTCTTGACTTCTTGACTTCGTCTTTCGTCTTTTTCTTCGATAAAAGCCCGTGAATGCCCGTGTTTTCTCCACTTTTCACCTTTTCGTCCTAAATCACAACAAAAACACAAAGCACGCATAATTCCGACATAAATGACATAAAATACACGTTTTGACTCGGTTATTATTGTAATTAAGTGGTAAAAAGGATGGGTGTTTACACATCTAGTTGAAAAAGTTAAAACTAGAATCATCATCATAATACTCAGAAGAAAAATCATCAGAATCATCCATGTCAGAACTAGAATCATCATCATAGTCATCATAAATTGGCGGAGACTCATGAATTGGTGGGGCATCCAAATTGGAGAGAAAATCCTCCACGTCATCTTGGAAAAGTGGATTATCATAGCAAGAATCAAAAAGAGGATTGTTGTAGACGACCAAATCATCAAGCACATTAATCATATTCGTTGATTCTATTCCATTGGATTTGTTTATGATCTTCCCCATTTTAAAAACTTGAGCATCATTCCCGACTCTTAAGATTAGCTCAGCTTCGGCAACATCGACTAAGACTTTTCCGGTTCTCAAGAATGGCCGACCAAGTATTAATGGAATACGAGGGTCCATTTCATAATCAACAACAACAAACTCGACCGGAAAAGTGAAGGTACCAACTTTAATAAAGACATATTCGGCAATACCAACGGGGTAAGCGAGAGCACGATTTGCTAGCTCAAGATTCATCTTTGTTGGAGTAAGGTCGGGTAATGATAGTGTTTTCCAAACACTTAAAGGCATCAGAATTATACTTGCCCAAAGATCGGCTAAGGCAGTGAATTCTTCAACTTTGTTAAAAATGCATGGCAACACGAAACGATCGGGATCTCCAAGTTTTTCCGGAAGTTCTTTAAGAATGACTACAGAACAGTTTTCATTTAGGCGTGTGTTGACAAACTCAGCCATTTTTTCTTCTTATTAACCAATTCCTTGAATGCTTTGACAAATTTCGGCATTTGTACAAGTGCTTCAACGAGGCTAATGTTGAAGGTCATTTGTGATATCATCTTCGTGGCAGCGGCGCCATTTGATATTATGATTTTGCTAGTTAAAAAGGTTCGTGTTTCTCGGTGTCTAATCGAATTGATTTCCGGTTAAAAGTGCTACTCAGTCGTCTTTGGTGGATAAAAAAAAGGTGTCGTTGTCTAAAACTAATTAAAGATAAAAATAAAGCTTTAAAAGGAAATGACAAAGTATAAAAGAAACGAACTAAAAATTAAAACGAATGACAAATAGTAAAGAAACGATATTAGAAAAAAATATGAAAACGAAACAATTAATAAAAATAAAACTAAAAGAGGAAATTTAACTTTCGACTGAAAAATAAAATTAACCTAATGAAAAAGGAGAAAATAAAACATATGTGGGTACTTTAAAACTGAACGAGGTAAAAACTAAAGCGGGCACTAAATAAAAGATAAAACTTAAACTTTTGGAAAAAATACTAATACTAAAAATTGATGAAAAATTCAACCAAAAATACGTGACTTTCAGAATTAAAATCGGAACAACTTTCAGATAAAACTAAACGATTACGGAACAATACTAATTAATAAACAAGCAGGCAAGCACCCTGCTCAAGCACCTAGGCAAGTAGGACAAAACTTATATATAGTTCGGAATAACTACTATGTTTTGGCGGGAAAATATCCAAGCACAAAAGCATGTAGGAGAATCTAATATATAGTTCGGAATGTGTAATCAGAACTAGTTCGGAATGTGCTTGTTTCTAGTTCGGAATGCAGGATACAAGGTTTAGTTCGGAATATAGGTTGATCTAGTTCGGAATGCAACATCTCATACCTAATTCGGGAAATTGATACCAGACGTAATTCGGGATAACTGAAACTGCATATAGTTCTGGAAAAAATGAAAGCACAAGTAGTTCGGAATAAAGCTATCCTATACCTAACTCGGAATGTTAGGGTTTTAAAACAATTCGAACTAAAACAAAAACAAGCAAAATAAAAATTAAGCTAAAACCAAATAAGCACTTATCTAAAAACTTAACCAAAAAGATTTTAAGAAAAAGCTAATAAACCAAAATTTAAAAACTTTTAAAAACACTAAATAATAAAAATATTTAAAAACAACTTTTTATAAAATAACTTTTAAAAAACACTTAATTAAAATTAAACAAACACACAATAAGATATAAAATCAATAAGCCAACACAATCAAACACATAAAAACATAACAATTAATCAAATAAGCATGACAATAAGATAATAAGCATAAAGATTAACAAAAATAAGAAAGGTAGAATGGAGATTAATTAAAACTTGAGTAAAATTAAAGATTAAACAACACAAAATTAAACTTACTTGAAATTAAAGGCAAGAATTTAAATGACAATTAAGTAAATGACAATATGAAAGTGCATGTAATTAAATGGAAGAACTATGTGTCAAATAGCCAACACCTCCTAATGACACATTAGGAGGGTATATATAGGAGAATTAGTATGTCTTGATGCTTTCTTCCTTTTCTCGTCTTTTCGTCTTTATAAATTCTTCGACTTTCTCGACTTTGTCTCGGGATTAATTTAACTCGTCTTATAATTTCTTCATTTATTAGACTTGAGTTCTTCGACTTCATTAAACTTCCGTCTTTAGTCTTTTTCTTCGATAAATCTTCAGAATAGGCCTTGAACTTCCGTTCTTTTTGCACTCTTGATCTTTTGACTACGTCTTTTGTCTTTTTCTTCGATAAAAGCCCGTGAAAGCCCGTGTTTTCTTCCCTTTTCACATTTTGATCCTAAATCACAACAAAAACACAAACCACGCATAATTCCGACATTTACGACATAAAATACACGTTTTGGCTTGGTTATTATTATAATTAAGTGGTAAAAGGATAAGTGTTTTCACACTTATTACCATTGTGCTTATGATTACAAAATATCTTATAACAAAAAGTAATCTCTTTACATATTTGATTAAAACGATTTACATTGTTGAATGCCTTGATATAAACTTTCTGCAACTTCCCATCCAATAGACTGTTTCCCTTTTTAGCAAAATGTGTCAAGGGCCCATTTGACCCGTTTCACATAGAACCAAACAAGAACCAAAACGGAGGAAAAAGAAGGGAATAAATGAGCTTTTTATCAATAAATGAGGGAATATTTGCAATTAGAAAAGGGCAAAATAGTCTCTACCTTTCAAAAGATTATTATTATTATTATTTAAAAGATACAAATAAATAAATTAAAAAATGGGTATATATGACAAATTTTGTAATTAAATTGGGTATATTTGACATTATAAGTTTTTGTTGGACATATATGACATTAAAGAGTTTTATTTAGGTATATAAGGAATTAACCCAACAAGATATCAACCCAACTCATACAAAATGGTCAACTTAAAACCCGAACATGTACTTATGTTAACCACGAATGATTAGTCAAAAATACATAAGAGACTAAATCGGAAAAAACTGTTCTTGATTATTTATTAATAATTAATAAGGCGTTGACAAGAAATTAAAAGTTTCCCATGGGAGTATAATAGCCACAAATAATTCATATGAGTTTTATCTAGCCCTTTATACTTACTTCAAACTCTATCATCTCTCATTCTCCATAATTTAAAATCTCAAATAATGAGACTCGTAGGTGCTTAGCCTAATAAATCGAATTAACAGTTTACATGGTTAAGGATACTAGCTAGAGTAAGCTTGAATAAGCAAACTCAGGTTGAGTCAAAATATTCACGATGGGTCCAATATGTCAAAGACGTCTAAACAAATCAAAACCATATCCTTTTTATTATATTTTTTCCTTTTTCGTTTATTTTTTATGAACTTGAAAGAAATGGAATTATATATAAACATAAAAGAAAATACTATTAGGCCAAAATAGATCAAAATTTTGAAAAATATCAAAAACATTAATTTTCCCTTTTTAATGAGGAAAAATTCATGGTAAAGCCCACTTTACTTTGATAAAAGTCTCCTCTACACTTAAGATAAACATTGTCCTTAATGTTTAAGAGTGTGGAAGTATAAACTCACATACACTTAGGACATTGAGTGCTTTGCATAAATCAAGCTAAGGAAGAGACAACTAAAGTGAATTCAATTTAGTCATTATTAAGAGACAATTTAGAATCATAATAGTTTTCAAATAAAACTGGTATCACGAGTTCACGGGTCTCGTCAATAAGCACCATGGAATGAGAAAGATCACCCCTGAAACAAACACCACAAAACACCAATATATTTGGCTCCCCGTACACTTATCCTCAACTATAATACCCTCTTATTCATGGAAAAACTAAGAAAAATAAACCTAGTTATTCAATGCTTGATTTTATTACCGGGGTCTCTAGCTCCACTCGATTCCCCGAATTAATTATCCATGGGGAATGTTTGGAGACACGGGACCATCTCATCGAAGATTGTTGGAAATATAGTTCAATTGTGGGTCAGTTCATATTGGTGAATGGGTTAGGAGGTACGGATTGTACACCCATAAGTCCCTGAACACCCTAACTCATATTATGGTTAAAGTTGTTCAGTATTACTGATGATCTTTAGTGAGTTGAACACTGGACTGAAGGTATTCATCAGGGAGTATTTCACTGAAGACTAGTCTTCAGTGTTTACTCATCAGCAAGTCCTTTCAGTACTGAAGACTTCAGCGGGTAACACCCTTCAGTGTTTGCTGATGCTTCAGTGGGACTGAAGAATAGACTAACGTTGGAGCTGAACTTGTACACTTGTAACGGTCTTTTGACCAAATCAAGTTGAGTTAATGACCACATTTAATTGGTTTGTAACCACTTTCCTGGTATTGGCCGTTAATTCCTCTTAATTTCATTGACTAGGGTTTGAGTGCTCCAAAAATAAATAGGTGATCATTACTTGCATGAAAGACACAGAAACATAAACACATAGCAACGAAAGGGTTAAAGATTTGTGCCTAAATCTCTAACATCATTTGGTCTTATCCCAAGTAGGTATTCGTGATACCCAGGCATTAGGGTCGAATAATTTACTTTGGAAAGTGATTACACGATTCCAAGTGGTATCCGGTAACCATTGTATTGGTTAGTAACTAGGATTGATTATCTATACCCTGGTTGGGACGAATTAAACTCCAACAATCAAAGTAAATTATATGTGATAATCAATGGCGGCTGCTATGAAGCATATGGTGGCTAACTTCTCCAAGCTGGATAAGTTTGAAGGGGTGGATTTCAGAAGATGGCAAAAGAAGATGCACTTTCTTCTTTCAACCATGAGCGTGGTGTATGTGCTGACTACTCCCATTCCTGATGGTGGTGATGATGATACTTTGGAGGAATTGAGGAAAAGAATCAAATGGGAGAATGACGACTATGTGTGTCATGGTATTATTCTCAATAGTAAGTCTGATTCCTTATTTGATATTTACCAAAATTCTGAATCTGGTAAAGAACTATGGGATTCCTTGGAAGCTAAATATATGGCTGAGGATGCATCAAGTAAGAAGTTCCTTGTGAGTGATTTCATAAATTAAAAAATGACTGATTCAGGACCAGTCATGGAACAATACAATGAACTTCTTGGAATACTTGGTAGATTTACACAACATAAAATGAACATGGATGAGACCATTCAGGTCTCTTGTGTCATTAACAAATTACCTCCTTCTTGGAAAGATTTCAAGCATACCTTGAAACATAAGAAGGATGAATTAACTCTTGTTGAGTTGGGCAGTCATTTGCGCATTGAGGAATCCCTCAGGGTGCATGAAAGTGACAAGCCAAAGAGCAACAATGTTGCTGTTTCATCAGTTGTCAATATGGTGATAAAAACTCCATCAGGTACAATGACAACAAGGGAAAACGTAAGCATCAGGATAAGACCAAAGAAAATCCTAACAAGAAGTCATCAATGGCTTGTTGGAAGTGTGGGAAACCTGGACACTTCAAATGGGATTGCAAAGGTTTTGATACTGGCAACAAAGCTAGTGGACCAGGCACAAATGGTTTAGTGATTGGTTCTAACAACACAACACTGAAAGGTCAGAATATGTTTAATGAATCTCACCAGATTTATTATGTTACATATGTATCTGAAGCTTATTTTGTGCAGGATGATGATGTTATGTGGTGGGTTGATTCTGGAGCAACTGTTCATGTGTGTAAAGATAGATGCTGGTTCAAGACTTATGAGTCACTGAATGATGGATCTATTCTTCACATGGGAAATGAATCAACAGCCCTAGTGCATGGACGTGGTTGTGTAGATCTTAAGTTTAGTTCTGGAAAGATTGTTAGCTTGTTTAATTTTTTGCATGTTTCTAATATTAGGATGAATTTGGTTTCTAGTAGTATTTTGAATAACTGTGGTTATAAACAAGTGATTGAATCTAATAAATTTGTTTTATCCAAACATGGTGTGTTTATTAGTTTTGGTTATTTGAGCAATCAAATGTTCAGGCTTAATATTGAAACAACCACCAGCATTGACTCAGTGAGTGCTGGTAGTGCAAATATTTGTTCAGCCTCAGTACCCTCTAGTAAACTGAAGGATTCTTCACTATGGCATGCTAGGTTGGGCCATGTCCACTTTAAGAGGATGCAAGATATGTCTAAAGATGGGTTAATCCTAGCATTTGACATGGCACTGAAAAGTGTCAGACTTGCATACTGAACAAAATAACTAAGAAACCATTTCAAGATGTAAAACGTGAAACTAAAGTCTTGGAGCTAATCCATAGTGACCTATGTGATTTGCATTCTACTCCTTCATTAGGGAATAAGAAATACTTGGTAATATTTATTGATGATGCTTCTAGGTTTTGCTATGTTTACTTGTTACATACTAAGGATGAAGCATTAGATAAATTTAAAGTATTTAAGACTGAATTTGAATTACAACAAGGAGTCCAAATCAAAAGATTAAGGACTGATAGGGGAGGTGAGTACATGGATACTTTGTACTTTCAGTCTGTTGGAATTATCCATTAAACGACTGCTCCCTATACCCCACAACAAAATGGTATATCTGAAAGTAAGAATAGAGTACTGAAGGAAATGGTTAGTTCTATGTTGTCCTATTCTGTACTGAGTCAAGGGTTTTGGGGTGAAGCTATGTTGACAGCTTGCTATCTATTAAATAGGGTTCCCAATAAAAGGAACAAGATTACCCCCTATGAACTCTGGACTAAAAGGAAACCAAACCTAGACTACCTCAAGGTTTGGGGTTGTAGGGCTGTTGTAAGACTCCCTGATCCAAAGGTGAAAACCTTGGGTAAAAGAGGCATTGAATGCATCTTTGTTGGATATGCTGAGCATTCCAAGGCTTATAGGTTCTATGTTATTGAACCCAATGATTCAGCTTCAATAAAATCAATCATTGAATCAAGGAATGCAAAGTTTGATGAGACTAGGTTCTCATCAGTCGCTAGACCAAGCCTTAGGACTCCTGCTGGAGCTGAGGACATTGGTGCTTCAGTGGAACCTGAAAGGGTCACTGATGAGGTTGTGGTTCAGCAACCTGAGCCTGAGCTTAGAAGAAGCACAAGGCATCGGACTCCAAGGAGTTTTGGGCCTGAGTTTCAACTATACTTGGTTGAAGGAACAAGGGATGAGGTCTCTGATCAATACTCCTATTGCTTTAATGGTGAGGATGATCCCAAAACATTTGATGAAGCAATGAAGTCCCAAGATGTTTAATACTAGGGTTTTCCTCGTATGAAAGTTCGTTGTTCCGATCTTTTCGAATTGATTACTAGTAGAAAGTGCGACTCAGTCGTTCTTGGTGGAAAAAAATGGTTTGGTTGATTACCTATTTTTAAACTAAAAGAAAATAAATGTCGTTAAGTAAAATTAAAGCTTTAAAAATTAAACTTAAAACGTAATGAACTTAAAACTTAAAACTTAAAACTTAAAAACTTAAATCGTCGGAATGTAAAAATGAATTCTATCGGAAAGTACTAAAATTAAAACAATCGAAATAATTTGAAAGCAAAGCTATCGGAATAATCCATATGAATAACCATCGGAATGTAACAAAGTAAAATCCATCGGAATGTAGGTCAATCGGAATACACTATCTATCAGAATGTCCAAGCTATCGGAATGTTTCAGATCGGAATACTCAATCTTAAAGCTGTTGGAATGTAGTAAACAAGAAATGGGCAGAGTTTCGTCTTAATGTAACCTTAAAAACCGTCGCAATATGCGATCGCAATGAGCGATCGCAATCACGATCGGAATAAGGGGGAAAATAAACGTGATCGCAAAGTAAAACCCCTTGGGTTATTGCGATCACAAGCAGCCGTCGGAATGTGTAAACCCTCAATATTGCAATGGAATACAAATAATCCGAAACTGGAGATAAGCCAAAGTCTCAATACGCAGTTCCAATAAGCACACTTAACCGAATCTTAAACAACTCAATTAGCATAAATTTGACAACTTTTGAAATATGAAATTCGTAAACTTTATAAAAGAAACTTTAAAAAGGTTAAACTTTTTGAGAAAACCAAAAACAATAAGCTAAACACTAAATAAGCCAATAAGCATGAATAGCTCAAAGCTTAATCCGTGTAAGACTTAGAAAAGCATAAAAAGATGAACCTTTTAATCACGAAATCATCAAAATCAAACAATATGAAATATAATTTCGGATCAAAATCAAAGTAAAATCAAGAAAGGAAGAAAAAGATTAAGATGTCAACTTAACTTGAACTTTTTTATTAATGAAAATCAAATACAAAGATTAAATAAAGCTTAAACTTGAAAGAAAAGATGAAGTTTTTGTGAGAGAAAGTTTAACACTTTCTCTCTCTAAAATGAAAACTAAATAAAGAAAAATAACTAGCTAAACACACTCCTAATGTGTTTAGGAGGGTATTTATAGGAGATGGGAAGGTGCATGTGTTTCCTTCATTCTTTCTTTCTTCACGACTCGATTTAAATTCTTTGTCTTTCTCGACGTCGTCTCGGGATTTGTCGATGTAAATTGAACTTGTCTTGTAATTCTCTTCTTCTATTAGACTTGAGTTCTTCGACTTCATTAAACTTCCATCTTTAGACTTTTTCTTCGATAAATCTTCAGAATAGGCCTTGGACTTCCGTTCTTTTTTCACTCTTGATCTTTTGACTTCGTCTTTTCTCGTTTTCTTCGATAAAAGCCCGTAATAGCCCGTGTTTTCTTCCTTTTTCATCTTTTGGTCCTAAAACACAATAAAAACACAAACCACGCATAATGCCAACTTTTACGACATCAAATACACGTTTTGGTCTTGTTATTGGAAATAAGTGGTAAAAGGATAAGTGTTTTCACACTTAATAAATCCCCTACACTTGACCATTGCAATGCCCTCATGCAATGCGTTAATTTCAAAGCACATATTACATTTCTCATCATAAATAACCCACCTTGGCCTTTATTAAACACTAAACTTTAAGGAAAGTAAGAAGATAGAAATATGTACAAAACAAGTAAAGAAATCAAAGACTTACATTGGGGTATTGGCTGCCATGAATGTTTATCGTCCTCAAGTTTCACGTTCCCCATACCAAGCTTAAAAACGATATCATTGTTATTATACATTAGCAAACTAACACGAATTCATGTGGGACAATTATTTACTTAGACTCCCTTATTCCTAGGTGTATCTCTTATATTTTAATTTTGTCGTAAATGATCACGAGGATGCATTGTTTGACTTATTTCGATACTTATTTAGGATGAAAATAAAGTGGGATGATTTAATCAATAGTTAGCTAAAGGACAATATCTTTTAAAACTGCTTCTCGTGACCTCTTAATGTTCATATCTTGGCATAACTCGCTTCACGATTTGAGACCTTTCTCGGACCGATATTTGGCAGCGACTTCATACTTTAAATCTTGAGAGACGTTCTTGAAATTATTGTCTTCTCTTCATAATAGGAATTTCTTCACTTGAAGTTTTTGAGAGATTCTTCATACTTGGACCACGACTTCTTCATTTTTCTCCAATCTTTATTTTGGATTTTGATATACAACGATCCGCCTCCTTTTAAGACTTGGATATATTTATCCTCATACCTTGTTAGGGCCTTTTTGGATAGACTTCTCCATGATCTTGTGGGGAGTATTTTCTTTTCGTCGTGTGTCTCGATCCTTCATATTGATTTTCGATAAATGATTCTTCACATCACTTTTGGATCTTTAGCAACAAAATGTAGCCCTCATGCCTTGTTAGGGCCTTTTCGGACTCGCCAATCTTCGCATCCCGCTTCAATAAGTTATGCCTTGGCTATGAACTCTAATTAATACCGAGCAACTTTTAAACGATCTTGTGCTAGAAGCTAAGTAACTTTTCAAATCGTACAACCTTATTTATTGCAGATATATTTATTAACAAGCGATGGGAGAATAGGCTTATAATCAACTCACATAAATTCACGAAAGAATACCAAACTTATAATTGACTCTATCATCTCTCGTTCTCCACAATTTAAAACCTCAAGGAATGAGATTCGTGGATGCTTAGCCAATTAAATCAAAGTTTTGGGTTTCGAGTCATCTATAGGATCTTGCAAACTCTTAGACTTTTCAAGTTTAGAATTCGCATTTTAAAGTTCCCTTGATAAATGACTCTCTAGGATCTATTATAGGAACTTACGAAAAGTTCTTTTTCTTGACCCGTGAGAGTTAAGACTTTCGCGTTTTAAATTTCCCTATATAAAAGCCTAGCAAAACTTGACTTAAACAATGTTAAGGATACTAGCTAGAGTAAACTTAGATAAGTAAATTCGGGTTGAGTCAAAAGATTCACAACGTTGAAAAATTTAAAACCACTTTATTGAAAATTTATTCTAGCAAAAAAAAGTAAATAACGATAGCAAAGGGAAATACTACTATACTACTAGGCCAAAATAGATTAAAAATTTTGAAAAATGTTGAAAAATCAAATTTTCCAGTTAAAATGAGGACAAATTCATGGAAAAGCCCACTTACTTTGATAGAAGTCCCCCCTTCCCTTAATATAAACATTGTCCTCAATGTTTAAGCATGTGGGAGTAAACTCCCCTACACTTAGGACATTGTGCACTTTGGTTAAATCTTGCTAAGGAAAGGACAACTAAAGTGATTTCAAGGTGAACATATAAGATATGAAATATTGAATCACGACAGTTTAGGATAGAACCGGGAAGACGGGTACACGGGATCACGGTTTGTCAAATGTCATCGAGAATTGATCTTTGAAGCTTAAATCCATGCACATTAGAAGAAACAAGACAACAAACACATAACGGGCTCCCCCTACACTTATTATGAAAACGGTAAAGGATAGATCATGGGTTACCTCCCGAGAAGTGCTTGTTTTTGTTCACCGAGTCATAAGCCTGACTCGACCCAGAACTTAATTCAAGGGAAACGTGGTGAGGGGTGGAATCATCTCATGAGAGATGTCCTCACCAAATTACAACTTCACGCGCTCGCTATTCACCTTAAAATTGGGCCCATTTGGCTGAGAAAGCTCAATGGTGTCATATGGGAAGACTTTGGCGACGGTGAATGGACCAGACCAGCGGCTCTTCAGCTTTCCCGAGAAGATCTTCAAGCGAGAGTTAAAGAGTAAAACTTGATCACCAACGCGGAACTCTTGGTTCTTAATCCTTGCATCATGGATGATCTTGGTATTCTCCTTGTAGATCCATGAGTTCTCATAAGCTTCATTCCTTAGTTAGTTGAGCTCGTTGAGTTGAATCTTCCGAAGATCGCCGGCTTTGTTGATGTCGAAGTTAGCCCACTTCAAGGCCCAGTACGCCTTATGTTCCAGCTCAATAGGGAGGTGGCATGCTTTCCCGTACACAAGACGATAAGGTGTACAACGAATCGGGGTCTTATAAGCGGCACGGAAGGCCCACAAAGCATCATCTAACTTAGCAGCCCACGAGGCATGATGCTCTCCCACAGTACGCTCAAGAATTCGCTTCAATCCACGGTTAGATATCTTGGCTTGACCATTTGTTTGAGGATGATAAGCGGTGGAAAGACGGTGATTGACACCGTACTTAGCCATGACTCGAGCAAATTGATCATTGCAAAAATGAGTCCCGCGGTCACTGATTATAGCACGAGGAACATCGAATCGAGCAAAAAGCTGCTTCAAAAAGTTAACAACCACCCTCGCATCGTTCGTAGGGAGAGCCTTTTCTTCAACCCATTTAGAAACATAGTCAACGGCTACGAGGATGTACTTGTTCCCTTTAGATGATGGAAATGGCCCCATAAAGTCGATACCCCATACATCAAAGATTTCACATTCTTGTATGAAATTTTGAGACATCTCATCTTTGTGTGTGATCTTGCCTTGGCGTTGGCAAGCATCACAATTTTGAACCATCTCGTGAGCGTCATGATAAATGGTGGGCCAATAGAATCCCGAGTCAAACACTTTTTCGCGGTATAGTTGGGACCAAAGTGACCATCGGTGGGTCCTTTATGGCAAGCTTCGAGAATGTCTAAAGCTGCGGGTCCATCAACACATCGATGAATAATCAGATTAGCACATTGTTTAAAGAGATAAGGGTCATCCCAAAAGTAAGTCTTAACATCTTTAAAGAACTTCTTCTTTTGTTGGGATGTTAACCCTTCGATGAGAATACCACCCGCTAAGTAGTTTGCAATGTCCGCAAACCACGGGGTGTCATCAAGATTGGAATTGATAGACATTAAGGCCTCAAGGGGAAAAGAGTCATTGATCTCTTGATTCGGATGATCCCCTTGATAAGGATCCTCAAGTCTACTTAGATGATCCGCGGCTAGGTTTTCGGCTCCCTTCTTGTCACGAATTTCAATTTTAAATTCTTGAAGGAGCAAAACCCAACGAAGAAGTCTTGGTTTAGAATCTTGCTTAGTTAACAAGTACTTCAACACGGAATGATCGGTGTACACGATTGTGGTGGAAAGGACAAGATAGGGGCGGAATTTCTCAAAGGCATACACTACAGCTAAAAGCTCTTTTTCGGTAGTGGTATGATGCAATTGATCCCCCGTCATTGTCTTGCTAGCATAATGGATTGGTTGGAAGTGTTTGTTCACTCTTTGGCCCAAAACTGCTCCAATGGCAAAGTCGCTAGCATCGCACATCAATTCAAAAGGTAGCTCCCAATTAGGGGTAACCAAGACCAATGCCTTAGTTAGCTTGTCCTTAAGAAGATTGAAGGATTCAAGACACTCTTTAGAAAAGATAAAAGGAGTATCTTTTTACAAGAGGTGGGTCATCGGGCGAGCGATTTTAGAAAAATCTCGAATAAATCGATGATAGAAGCCCGCATGACCAAGGAAACTTCTCACACCCTTCACGGTTGAAGGTGGAGGTAATTTGGCTATGACATCCACTTTAGCACGGTCCACTTCAAGACCGGCTTTTGAGATTTTATGTCCAAGCATGATGCCTTCTTTTACCATGAAATGGCATTTTTCCCAATTTAGAACAAGGCGAGTGTCTTCACACCGCTTAAGCATGCGTTCCAAATTGGCATGGCAATGAGAGAAAGAATCACCATAAACCGAGAAATAATCCATGAAGACTTCCATAGTTTCTTCAACCATGTCATGGAAGATAGCCATCATACACCTTTGGAATGTCCCAGGAGCATTGCATAATCCGAAAGGCATTCTTTTATAAGCAAAATGTTCCATAAGGACAAGTGAATGTGGTTTTCTCTTGGTCTTTGGGATCGATGGGAATTTGAAAATACCCGGATAAACCGTCTAAAAAGCAGTAATAGTCATTACTCGCTAGATGTTCAAGCATTTGGTCCATGAAAGGAAGGGGAAAATGATCCTTTCTCATAGCATCATTGAGTTTGCGATAGTCTATACAAACTCTCCACCCTGTAACGAGACGAGTAGGAATCAACTCGTTGTTTTCATTGGGCACAACGGTGATTCCGCCTTTCTTAGGCACACAATGGACCGGACTAACCCATGGTGAATCCGAGATAGGGTAGATCATTCCCGCATCAAGAAGTTTGATAACCTCTTTTTTGATAACGTCATGGATCTTAGGATTCACCCTTCTTTGGCTTTGAATAGTGGGTTTAAAGTCGTCCTCCATGAGAATTTTATGTGTGCAAAAGTGAGGATCAATTCCACGAATATCAGAGATTTTCTAAGCAATCGCTTTCTTATGATTCTTCAGCACGGCGATAAGTCGAGATTTCTCTTCTTCTTTCAAGTCCTTAGCGAAGATGACAGGTGACTTCTTGTTGTCTTCAAGGAAAACGTACTCGAGATGAGACGGTAGGTCCTTAAGCTCTAAATCCGGAGGATTTTCGATGGAAGGTGTAGTCAAATTCGGATCATCGATAGAGATATCCTTAGGAGATGGTGGAGAAATATGGTCCTCATTGAGAAGTTTCTCAATGATACAAATGTCTTCATCCCAATTGGAGGGAGAATCGTCATATTGCAAATCCACATCCCCCAAAGTTGCTTCAAATTCTTTCAAAAGAAAATCACTTTCTCCAAATGGAGTTAGTGATGGAGCAATAGAGGCAACGGTCTCAACAATGGGTAGAGAACAAGAACCACTTTTACAGGCGTCTTTAAAATGTTCTTCACAAGCCTCATCAAGAACATCAATGAAATTAACGCTCTCGTTTTCAGAAGGCTGCTTAGAAAGTTTACCCATGTTGAAGACGATTTTATCGTCACCAACTCTCATGATTAATTCGCCCGCGGCTACATCAATGAGAGTGCGACCGGTCCTTAAGAATGGACGTCCAAAGATTAATGGAACACGAGGGTCCATCTCGTAGTCAACGACAACAAAATCCGCCGGAAAGGTGAATTTGTCGACACCGACGAAGACATCTTCGGCTATCCCCACCGGATAAGCAACCGTACGGTTAGCTAATTCCAATGTCATTCGTGTGGAGACTAGCTCGGGTAGAGACAATTGTTTCCAAACGCTAAGAGGCATTAAGTTGATACTAGCACCTAGATCGGCTAGGGCCATACAATTCTCTACCCCGGGTAAGTTGCAAGGAATGAGAAAACGACCCGGATCACCAAGTTTTGTGGGTAATTTTCTTAAGAGCACTGCGGAGCAATTCTCATTAAGTTGGGTCTGAGCAATATCGAGAAGTTTCTCCTTATCACTGAGAAGATCTTTAAACATTTTAGCATATTTCGGCATGTGAGTGAGAGCCTCAGCAAAGGAGATATTGAAATTCAATTGTTTAAACATTTTAAGAAAGTTAGAAACCTGAATATCATCCTTGTTCTTCAACTTCTCTTTCCTCAACCTTGAGGGATAAGGTATATTGGGTTGAGATGAAGGCTTTGGAATGGAATTCTCACTCACATCCTTGGGTGGTGGAGGGGTGGAAGTAGAAGGTGGTGGAATTGGAGAAGTAGAAGTTGGAGTTGTTGGAGAAATAGAAGGTGGAGGAACCGGAGAAGGAGACTCGTTTTCCTTTGTCACAATCACCGGTGTAGGTGTAGGAAGCTCGGGTTCCTTTAAACCTTTTCCACTGCGAGTGGTGATTGCTTTCATCTCCCCTCTTGGATTAGCAACGGTGTTACTCGGAAGAGAACCCGAACCAGAGGCTTGATTACTTGGGAAGAAACTAGCCATCATGTTCCTAAAGTCATTCGTTTGACTTGCCAAAGAGTTTCGCATATCGGCACGAAGATCATTCCCTTGTTTCACCATATCTGCTTTCATGTTGGCCATTTCCCGCTGAAGATTCTGCATTATCGCATCATTAGTCCTCATGTAAGTTTCAACCTCGTGATTAAATGCGGTGGTTTGGTTGGGAGGAAGAGCATGGTAGGCAGGTGGTTGATAAGCGGGTTGTTGGTAAACTTGGTTGTTTCTTTGAGGTGGATATCAGTTTCTTTGGGTTTGATATTAATTTGGAGCTCGAGGTTTATTTTGATTGTTGCGATTGAGGTTGGTTGGGTTTTGAGGTGGAAAACCGGGTGGTGAAAGAAAGTTGTTTGAGCGATAGCTGAGCAAATTACGGTCACCTTGAGGACGTGCTTGGTAGCCTCCTGTAGAAAAGTTACCGTTGGCGGCATACACACTTTCTGGATTGTCGTGAGTCGAAGGACAATCGGTGTATGAGTGAGATCCCCCGCATATTTCACATGATTGACTCAAACCATTAACTTGGGCATTGATAGCTTTGGTGTTGTTAGCGGTTTGGAGAGCAAGTGTTTCAACAAGCAAAGTAAGATTATCAATTCTCTTGTCGCTCTCATTAGTGCTAGCACTAGCCACATTATTCAGAACACTCTTGGTTTGCACTCTAGACTTGTTCTCAATAATATCCCAAGCGGCATTAGAAGACTTAACCAAAATGTTACCCCCCGCGGTACTATTTAGTGAATCTTGGTCATTCATGCTTAAACCATTGTAAAAAGTATTAATTTGATGTACTTTTGTGAAACCATGTTGTGGACACTTTCTGAAAAGTTCCTTATAACGGTCCCAAGATTCACTAAATGTCTCACCGTACTTTTGTTCAAAGGTAATGATTTCATTCCGCAAAGTGATAGTACGTGAGGGTGGGAAAAAGTAATTGATGAATTTGGTCTCTAAATCCATCCACGTAAGAATACTTTGTGGCGGTTCCTTATCAAGCCAATTCCGGGCTTGTCCCTCTAAGAAGAAAGGAAAAAGTTGCAAGCGAATCACTTCTTGTGAAACCCCATTATACTTAACCATATTAGTAAGTTGAAGAAACCTTTTTATATGGTCATGAGGATCATCAAGCGAACGCCCCAAGAAAGGTTGAGCAGAGACCATTTGAATGAAGTCGGATTTAAGTTCAAAATTGTTGGCTCCAGTCTCGGGTATGACAATAGCATCGGTGTTGCCCTCTACGTGCGATTGCAAAAGCTCGATCATTGGTTGATTGTCCATGGTGACAATAGGTGGAGTAATGACTTGGGCTTGAGTTGCTTTCTTCTTACGAGCACGAGTACGCATACACACCTACAAAAAGAAAAGAAAATAGACAAGAAATATTTTTGGGTTTTTTTTATGTTTTTCTAATTTTTTTTTGTATTTTTGGAAACTTTATACTTTTTAGGATTTTTTGAAAATTAAAGCAAGAAAATAACGTTCAAAAATGAACGGATCCCAAAATCCAACGCGTCTCTCACTTAAAACCGTTAATCTTAACGAAAAGAGCCGGCAGCGACGCCATTTAATACTAGGGTTTTCCTCGTATGAAAGTTCGTTGTTCCGATCTTTTCGAATTGATTACTAGTAGAAAGTGCGACTCAGTCGTTCTTGGTGGAAAAATAAATGGTTTGGTTGATTACCTATTTTTTAACTAAAAGCAAATAAATGTCGTTGAGTAAAATTAAAGCTTTAAAAATTAAACTTAAAACGTAATGAACTTAAAACTTAAAACTTAAAAACTTAAACCGTCGGAATGTAAAAATGAATTCTATCGGAAAGTACTAAAATTAAAACAATCGGAATAATTTGAAAGCAAAGCTATCAGAATAATCCATCTGAATAACCATCGGAATGTAACAAAGTAAAATCCATCGGAATGTAGGTCAATCGGAATACACTATCTATCGGAATGTCCAAGGTATCGGAATGTTTCAGATCAGAATAATCAATCTTAAAGCTGTCGGAATGTAGTAAACAAGAATTGGGCAGAGTTTCGTCTTAATGTAACCATAAAAACCGTCACAATATGCGATCGCAATGAGCGATCGCAATCACGATCGGAATAAGGGGAAAATAAACGTGATCGCAAACTAAAACCCCTTGGGTTATTGCGATCACAAGCAGCCGTCGGAATGTGTAAACCCTCAATATTGCAATGGAATACAAATAATCCGAAAATGGAGATAAGCCAAAGTCTCAATAAGCAGTTCCTATAAGCATACTTAACCGAATCTTAAAAAACTCAATAAGCATAAATTTGACAACTTTTGAAATATGAAATTCGTAAACTTTATAAAAGAAACTTTAAAAAGGTTAAACTTTTTGAGAAAACTAAAAACAATAAGCTAAACACTAAATAAGCCAATAAGCATGAATAGCTCAAAGCTTAATCCGTGTAAGACTTAGAAAAGCATAAAAAGATGAACCTTTTAATCCTGAAATCATCAAAATCAAACAATATGAAATATAATTTCGGATCAAAATCAAAGTAAAATCAAGAAAGGAAGAAAAAGATTAAGATGAAAAACTTAACTTGAACTTTTTGATTAATGAAACTCAAATACAAAGATTAAATAAAGCTTAAACTTGAAAGCAAGAAGTTTTTGTGAGAGAAAGTTTAACATTTTCTCTCTCTAAAATGAAAACTAAATAAAGAAAAATAACTAGCTAACCACACTCCTAATGTGTTTAGGAGGGTATTTATAGGAGATGAGAAGGTGCATGTGTTTCCTTCTTTCTTTCTTTCTTCACGACTCAATTTAAATTCTGTCTTTCTCGACGTCCTCTCGGGATTTGTCGATGTAAATTGAACTTGTCTTGTAATTCTCTTCTTCTATCAGACTTGAGTTCTTCGACTTCATTAAACTTCTGTCTTTAGACTTTTTCTTTGATAAATCTTCAGAATAGGCCTTGGACTTCCGTTCTTTTTGCACTCTTGATCTTTTGACTTCGTCTTTTCTCGTTTTCTTTGATAAAAGCCCGTGATAGCCCGTGTTTTCTTCCTTTTTCATCTTTTTGTCCTAAAACACAATAAAAACACAAACCACACATAATTCTGACTTTTACGACATCAAATACACGTTTTGGTCTTGTTATTATTGGAAATAAGTGGTAAAAGGATAAGTGTTTTCACACTTATTAATGTTGCTTTCTAGAAAGAAGTAATAAATGATGAGATGGATTCCATCATGGGCAACAACACTTGGGTGTTGGTTGATCTACCTCCAGGCTGTAATCCACTTGGTAACAAATGGATCTTCAAAAGGAAAATGAAGGTAGATGGAACTGTTGAAAAGTTCAAGGCAAGGCTAGTCATTCAAGGCTTTAAACAAAATTCAGGGATAGACTATTTTGATACTTATACTCCAGTAGCACGTATCAGTACCATAAGAATGTTAGCAAGTATTCACAATTTGATTATTCATTAGATGGATGTGAAGACAGCATTTTTGAATGGTGATTTAGATGAGGAGGTTTAAATGAACCAACCTCTAGGTTTCATCATGCCTGGTCATGAAGGCAAGGTGTGTAAACTGATTAAGTCCTTATATGGACTGAAGCAGGCACCTAAGCAATGGCACCAGAAATTTGATGAAGTGATTTTGTCTAATGGTTATTCACTTAACCAAGCTGACAAATGTGTATATAGCAAATTTGATGAATTTGGTAAAGGAGTCATCATTTGCCTGTATGTTGATGACATGTTAATCTTTCGTACTGACCAAGCTAAGGTTGATCAGGCAAAGGATCTTTTGTCATCAAAGTTCTCCATGAAAGACATGGGGGAGGCTGATGTAATCCTTGGCATAAGGATTAAACATGAAAGTGATGGTATTGTGATTTCTCAGTCTCATTACATTGAGAAGGTGCTGAAGAAATTCAGTCACTTTGATTGTGCTCCAGTGAGTACACCAATGGATACAAGTGAGAAACGGATGCCTAACAATGGTCAGGTTGTCTCCCAGCTTGAGTATTCTAGGGTTATTGGTTTCTTGATGTATGCCATGACTAGTACTAGGCCTGACATTGCATTTGTTGTGGGTAAACTGAGTAGGTATACTAGTAATCCTAGTACTCAACATTGACAAGCAATTCATAGAGTACTGAAGTATTTGAAATGAACAATGGATTATTATTTATCATATACTTGATATCCTTCAGTGTTGAAAGGTTACACTGGTGCAAGTTGGATCAGTAATACTGAGGATAATTCATCCACCAGTGGCTGGGTATTCCTACTTGGCGGTGGTGCAATTTCTTGGGCATCCAAGAAGCAAACTTGCATTACTGGTTCTACCATGGAATCTGAGTTTGTGACTCTAGCAGCTGCTGGCAAAGAAGCTGAATGGTTGAGAAACTTGCTTCTTGAGATTCCATTGTGGGTCAAACCTATGGCACCCATTTCTATCCGTTATGATAGTGCAACTACATTGGCTAAGGCATATAGCCAGATGTACAATGGTAAGTCTAGACACCTAGGTGTTAGGCATAGAATGATTCGTGAACTGATCACTAATGGAATGATTTCAATAGAGTTTGTGAGGTCTCAACAAAATTTAGCTGATCACTTGACAAAGGGATTGGCTAGAGACTTGGTTGTAAAGTCTGCTGAAGGGATGGGTTTAAAAGTCCACTCTAGTCACTGAATGCTAGGTTACCCAACTCCCTCCTGAGGAAACTTGGGAGCTGAGTTCAATGTGGAAAGCTGAACATTCAGGGGCTGAAGCACATGTATATCATCCCAAGGATGTGCTTGTACTTGCTGAAGGAGGATGAAGTTATAAACTTCTCAATGGTTAATGTCTTTGAAAAAGAGCATGAACTAAAAGGAACCACCTATGTAAATGTTAAGGTTTTGCCGCCTTAGGGAGCATGGACTTGGCTCTTACAACATTTATGAATTTGGATATGGACACATGGCTAGTAGTGTCAGGAGTTGTTATGTATTTCAAAACTTATGTGTATTTTATCTTCAGGTATTCAAAGTAGTTGAAAGGTTCAATTCTTAGAACACCCTGATTCTCGAATGTTTGAAGTGATGTACTAAGATAGAAATTCAATCCTTAGGATATTTTCATTTATGCACTGGTTTTGTTAATGTTAATTTTAATGCAAAAGGAATTGTACTATATTGGGGAGGATTGTTGGTAATATAGTTCAATTGTGGGTCAGTTCATACTGGTGAATGGGTTAGGAGGTACGGAGTGTACACCCATAAGTCCCTGAACACCCTGACTCATATTATGGTTAAAGTTGTTCAGCATTACTGATGATCTTCAGTGAGTTGAACTCTGGACTGAAGGTATTTATCAGGGAGTATTTCACTGAAGACTAGTCTTCAGTGTTTACTCATCAGCAAGTCCTTTCAGTACTGAAGGCTTCAGCGGTAACACCCTTCAATGTTTGATGATGCTTCAGTGGGACTGAAGAATAGACTAATGTTGGAGCTGAACTTGTACACTTGTAACGGTCTTTTGACCAAATCAAGTTGAGTTAATGACCACGTTTAATTGGTCTTGTAACCACTTTCCTGGTATTATGGAGCACATTAAGAGGAACATAATTGGCCGTTAATTCCTCTTAATTCCATTGACTAGGGTTTGAGTGCTCCACCTATAAATAGGTGATCATTACTTGTATGAAAGACACAGAAACATAAACACATAGCAACGAAAGGGTTAAAGATTTGTGCCTAAATCTCTAACAGCATTTGGTCTTATCCCAAGTAGGTATTCGTGATACCCAGGCATTAGGGTCGAATAATTTACTTTGGAAAGTGATTACACGATTCCAAGTGATATCCGGTAACTATTGTATTGGTATGTAGCTAGGATTGATTATCTATACCCTGGTTGGGACGAATTAAACTCCAACAGAGATGTCCTCTCCAAAATACAACTTAACACGTTGGTCATTCACCTTAAAAATAGGGCCAATTTAATATCCGTTTTTGGTATATCGTTTTTCCTCGACTTGACTCGACTCAAATTGATATCCAATTTATCCATTAAGATTTATCGTTTTTGGTTATAGAAGCTTGATTGCAATTTATATCTAATTGAAAACAAACACGTTAAAAGGGTAAAATAGCTATAATACGTAATACGTACTATTCTAAAATCACGTAGCCAATACCACAATTAAAGCACGAAGTACAATTTTATTTAGCTAAAAACAAGGAATTATTAAAATGACAAAATTATTAAAAGAAAATGAAAAAATTATTAAAAGAAAATAACAAAAATGAAAAATGAAAAAAATGAAAAAAAAATAAAATGACAAAAATGTAAAAATGTAAAGAAATAACAAACTTTTAATAAACTTGTATACTCTTGAACAAACTGCCTAAATCCAGGGATTCAAACTTCCAACTTCAAATAGTACAAACACTTATGCCAGAAATACAATCCAATAGAAACAACAAGGACTAAATGGAAATTTTCAACAACTTTTTAAGAAAGACGGGTTGATTAAAATTTTTAGCTAGATAAGCAGTTATAGTTAACCAAATAAGCTCAAACAAGTTTCAAAATGATCCTTATTCAAAGTAAGCTAGCCAAAACTGATTTTACGATATCTAATAAGCTGAATAAGCTAATTCAAAATTAAGCACTTGTACAACTTATGAGTTTAGCTTATTGATTGGTGTATTTTGCATACACCTAATAGCATGTTAACTTAGTATAATTATATATTTATTTTTCGTTATACATGTACTTTTAATGTGTTTTGTGATTATGTAGGTTACGAGCGAAGTGGAATAAAAATGGACGCTTTAATTAATTTTAGAAAAGATGCTGTGAGCGCCGATAAATGAAGAAGAAATATTAAGAAAAAAGATTTGAGCGCGTGGCAATATTTTCGGTCATTTTTTATTTGATCGGGCTTCGTTCGAGCAATTATTGATGTTGGGTTATTTTTAGTGGGCCAAAGTTATTATATGCCAAAAGAATAAAAGGAAAAAAAAATTTGGGCCCAATACCCAATAACCCACCAGTGGATATTATATAAAGAAAAAAAGAAGAAACAAAAAAAGAGACAAAAAGATATAGCAAAAAGACGATTGAAAAAAAAACGACGGACTTTGGAGGATTCGGTAGCCACCTATATCAAACGACTATTAAAAAAACGATTGGAGAGATTGCATACGGTGGGGATTCCACAATTCATAAAGAAGAGAAAAGGAGTTAGCTACAATTGGTGACATTCAGAAATAAAAAAAAAAGATTCCTATTGTGTTATTTGTATGATGGTTGAGATTAAGCGGGCCGGGTACACCGCGATGTCCGGCTAATTTTGTTGTAATTCCTTCCGGTAACTTTATTTTTGGTTTGATCATTACTTTTGGGTTATCATATTTTTATTACATTAATTTATGATTTATTTATAAATTATTTTTATCTATTTAATATTATGTTTAATTATTTGTACAAGACAATTTATTGTTAGTTAACGGTTCATACTTATTTTATTTAGTTAAAAAAAGATGGTCGTATAATCAACATAAATTGTACTTAAATAAATTGTTAAAACATAATTATTGGTTGGATTAATATAAGATTTATTATTGTGAGTCGTTGATAAACATAATAAATGCCAACATTAATTCATTCATATTAAGTCAAAATAATCTTTGTAATCGGTTCTAAAAAGTTTCAATAATCCATAAGTGTGATCAACCATAAATATTAGGAGCTGGAAGGGATTGCATTTTTCTTTTAATTGTTCACATCTTTATTTTATTTTTCTAGCTTTATTATTAGTTTAATAATTATTTTAATTTTTAATCAGCATTTCTATTATCAAAAGTATTTTAGTTGTTAGATTTAAAAGCCAAAACTTTTATTGATCAGTGGTCAACCCAAAACTTAAACTAAAACCACATATTCCTCGTGGATCGATACCCGCTTACCCTATCTAGTATAAGGTAATTAGGTTATTTTTTACCGGCACTTCGATGTCGATAAAAAATTTGGCGCCACTGCTGGGGAATCAGTGAGTTTTTCGTTTAAGTTTTTGTTAATATTTTTCTTAAATAAAATACAAAAATACAAAAGGATTTTTTTTTCTTGTTTGTTTGTTGTTTGTTTTATTTCTTGTGAGTGTGCAGGTTAGTGTATGCGCACAGGTAGATCGGGACGAACATCCCCGTTATATTACGATCCTGAGGTTGAGAAAAATGCAAGGTTAAGAAGGAAGACGTTTCGACAGTTTTCTACTAATCTTGATTTTTCAGGTTTAGCAGAGCTTTTCGTTAAATGCCAGGTGACGAAGATGTTGGCGGAGGTGCTAGCAGAAGTTGTAGCGGAGAAGAATCCCCACCACGGGGTATTGCTTCTTATTACAGGTCGGGGATCTTCGTGGATCCTTTGCCTATCGTTTATCCGGATCCGGTTGAAAGGGTTACAAGTAGCTTCAAGATCCAACCGAACCTCATAGCAATCTTGCCAGTGTTTAGAGGTCGTGAGGAGCCATATGCACATCTGCGAGAATTCTTCTCAATTGCTGACACACATCAGGTTAATAACATTACCAAGGACGAGGTAAGACTTCGCCTTTTTCCTTTTTCTCTTAAAGATCAAGCTAAGGACTGGTTCTCATCTCTTGAGCCAGGTAGTATTAACTCATGGTCTGAAATGCAATCTGATTTTCTTGAGGAATTTTATTCTATAAGTAAAACTGCTGCCACTAGAAATAAGATTAAATCCTTTCGCCAAATCCTAGGCGAGCAGTTTCATGAAGCATCTAGTAGACTTAAGGAGTTATTAAGAACATGCCCTCATCACGATGTTCCAAAATGGGAGCTTGTTAAAGTCTTCTATGATGGGTTGGATTATAAGAACCAACAATTGCAATGGCCACTAATGGGGGTATGTTTTTCTCGCGACCTATGGAGGAAGAATGGGAGTTTTTTGAAAAACTAAGCAAAGGTTCTAAGACCTAAGCTTCAGTGGATCGAAACAACCACCCATCTTCCGCCAATTTTGTGTCTAACCAACGTGGCACAAATTCTTAAATTAGCGAGTTAAGTAAGAAATTTGATCTATTGTTGAAAAATCTTGGAAAAGGTGTTCCAAATGTGTCTAATGTGTCGCATAGTGGGTGTTCAATGTGTGGTGATCCAAGTCACTCTGTCGATAATTGTCAAAGTTGGGGGGCGCCACCAAATGAGAAGGTAAATGGAGTCTATGGTTGTGACAACCGTGGTTTTGAGGTTCGTCACTTGGTCTTATTTTAAGGTTAATTTATGTGTGACTATGTGATTTGCGTGTTTACATGTTATTTTGCGTGAACGAGTTTGGTGTGGATATCGTTTACGGGTATAAAGTACTCATAAGTAAATCGAGGAAAGGTTATTTCATGTTCATGAGCTCACAAATTAGTGACTATGAAATGAAATGGTGTTATTTTGGTGTTTTACGTATACGTATAAGTATTATAGAAAATCGTATTTTTACGGTTTAGGGTTTTGCATTTAGGGGTCTCGGAAGAGGTATTTAGCCACGGGAGTATTTTTCGGGATGGTTTTAAGTCATTTAGGACTTAGTTAATTAGTTTATTTCATATTTCAAGAGTTTTTATAAAACTGTATATTTTACGTCTTTTACGGTATACGCGTAAATTTGACTAGTTTTAGGGTTTTGAGGTTCGGGAGGCTTTAGGAGCTGAAATAAATTAAGGGAATTTAAGATAATAATAATTAATAGTTAATTTACAGTAATATAGTTAAAAAAAGTCGGCCATAGGGTGTTGGACTTTTGGTTTTGGGCCAAATTTTGCTTAAGGAAAGGAAGGGGAGCCCAGTTTGAGTACTATTAGGCTTCCTGATCAGTTTTAATTACCCATATTACTCCCTTTAGCCCCTAAAATGATTTTTCATTATCCCAAACCTAATATGAGTCGTGATTAACAATGGTGGATGAAGAAAACCCAATTATTCAATTATGGTTTAAGGTATGCGCTAAAACTATGCTTAATTAACGTTTAGTTTACGTATGTAACCTAATATGATGGATTAGGGTTTGACATTCATAATTTTTAATTATATTTTGTTAATAATCTGTAATTAATGATGTAATTAATAGGTTTTTATCATTGGAAATTGTTTTTAGGTTTTAATTAGGGTTTATGTATAATTAATTAGACTAATTATGTTAAAATCGTTTTTGAAAAACTTGGCAGAATTTTAGGTCAATTGTTTTGACCATATATAGAGTTCTATAAACTCTTATTTTACGATCCAAGTATCCATAGAAAGGTAATTGAGTTGGCTTTCAAATTCAAGAAACGATAACTAAATTTGAGATAGGGAAGTGGGTCAAAAACAGGTTACAACAGTTGGAGGTCAAAACAGTTTTGAAATCAGCGGGTTTTCAATTAATGTTTTAGCGTGATTGGGGTACTTAGGAGTACACTTGAGCCCTATAATGAGCATGGGAGTTTTTTTATATATTAAATAATAGACCTGAAGGGTGGCTAAGCAAATGGGTTAGGGTAAGACCCCCTAATCATAACAAACTTTTTGTATGTTCAAAATCAGTAAAATCCGGATAGACAAAAGTATATATATATATATATATATATATATATATATATATATATATATATATATCGGGGCCTTAACAGTAGCTTTAAGGTTGGGAAAAAGGGGAGGTATTAGCTAAAATATGTAAAGGAATAGGTTTTCCTTTACAGAGATCATGTGTACGTTTAGGTGGGCATTTTGCTTATAGTTTGGAGACCTAAAAACTGGGACTGTTTTGGGTAAAATGTTAACATGACGGGTTATGAAGTAAACTGAGTTAAGGGCTTTATAGAGGGGTGTAATGAGATGCTTAGAGCATATAAATGAGGTATATATATGGGAGAAGGTTAGATGTCCATCATAGGTTGATGAGCCATCTTAGTGTTTGGTTCATGTTTTGATTGTGTGCTTTTGTTTGTTAGCTTTTTGCTAGTGCGCGGACTTTTGGAGAAGCTCAATCAGGTGAGTTTCATAGTCCCATGTCTACTAATGATTTTGACTTCCAGATGGGATGGAAGAGACACTGTCTTGTATTTATAAATTATGCTGTGAATGTTTGGTGATGGACTTGTGCATACTTATGTGATTAACTACTAGTTGATTCATGATTGTTTTATGTTTTGACTTGGTACCAAGGGAATGTTGAGAAGGCGGGGCCTTGGGAAGGTACATAGATGTGTGAGCATCTATGGGACCAATGGATAATAAAAAGGAGGGGCCTTGGGATTGGTACATAGGTGTATGGGCACCTATGGTACCATGGTGTTTGGTAAGGCTAGGAGCCTTAGATTTGGTTTGGTTTGTTAAATCTTGAATATTAGTTGTTTGCATGTTTGTATCACATTGTCCATATGTTCATTTGTTAGTGGTTGTTGTTCACATCTTATGGTTTGATTTTGGCGTTGAAGTCTAAATCTATGACTCTCACCAACTTTATGTTGGCGTGTTTTAGTGTCTCTTTCAGGTGATATTATGGTTAAGCGTGAGAATATAAGTGGCTAGGATTTGGAGTTGCGTAGGAATGCTTTTAGAAGGAGATCCCCGTTCCTTCTTAGTTTCTTTTGTTTGTTTAATAAGTGATACTGTTTACACCTATATGTTGATTTGTTTGTGTTATTTGTTTGTCTTGGGTAAGAGGTAGGACTGTTACCTACTCACCTAGACTCCTGCATTGATGAGATATTGTCATGAAATTTGTGTCACCTTTTATGACATTTCTAATTCATATAGTTCTCTCTATGGACACGCTATTGTTGTGATGATATCCATGCGTCGTGCCCAATATTCCGCCATGGTGGGGTGTAACAGAATGGTATCAGAGCCAATGGTTATAGAGAATTAGGTTGCCTAGTCTAGTAACCTAGTCTATAGCTTAAGGGTCCTTGCATATAGGCGTCATAGGAGTATGTGTGCATTTTATATTAATTAATGTTTTCTGGATGTTATTGGTTTTTACTTGCGATGTTTGTTAAGTTTTGACTAGTATGGGTTGAACCATAGTAGTTCATACTTAGCCACATGTTATTTTTGTTTTCGGGGTGTGACTAGTGCTGGTTGAACCATAATCATCCACGCTAGTCATTGTCGTATTTTGCTTAAATTGTACATTATAGTACATAATTTGGTACATGGTAGTTTCTATCTTTTGTTGGGTTATTTTATGTACCTGAGGTATAGTATTTTTCTTTTGTTGTTTAAGTCATGTTCCCTAAGAATCATGTGGTGGTTCGAGTTATTAGGAGTAGGTGGATATGAAGGATTTTAAGCTATTTCCACTCTTATGGGCGACATGAATTATAACTGATTATGTTTTCGTTTTGGATTTAGTCTATGCTGTTTTAGCTAGACTATGGATTTATGTATTTGAAGAGTTTGACTATGTTATTTTAATGGATGGTGTTTTGGACTTTTTTTTGTTATGTGGTTATGAGCTTATGTGAGTAGAAGGATTTATGTGTTATATGTTGTATTGATTCTTATAAGTGTCATCATAGGAGGGAGTGCATTGGGGAAATGGTAATTGGATAAGTATGGTGGCCAACATAGTTATACAAGTACCACAACTTCAATAGGTTCTCAAGTATGATTGCATGAAAGAGGGTTAGTACATGCTTGTATATGATGAGATATCGATTGTGGGTATATTTATAATATATGGGTTTATGTAACAGCTGCCTACGATATGGCTATTTTTGAGTATGTTATATGTTTTGGGTTATATTCATGTTGTGTGATTATGGGGTCACACGATATGGACTCGTTTTTAGTGATGGGTTTTATGCCTTGTGGTAAGATGGTGATTTCTCGTATGGAAAAACGAGTGTATGACGCGATTGATTGATCTGACATGTATGGTAACGTGTATGTTTTGGGTGATTTAATAGGTATATATATGCGGATGTATATATACTAGTATGTGTTAAGTTATGATATATGGTCGTTCAGTAGTTATTAACTTATTATAACTTGAACGTACCTTGTGTTTGCTCGTGTTTTATGATGCTGGAGTTTAATGGAGTTCCAACAACCTTTTGAGTCTTTTGATGTGTGTCTACATTCGGGTATGTATTTAATTAATGAGAACTACTAAATTTTCTTACAAATAAGTGTGGCTGATTATAGGAAAACGGTTTTGTAAAAAATTTGTAAGTGTATTGTATGATATCGTGACTTACATATTTTTTTAAGTTTGTGGTAGTAAGCTATAAAAAAAATTTGTCTTGAACATAATTGGATTAGTTTTCTATGTAACATGTGATAATACATTTTAAAGGGGTAAAGAAATTTTACAAAAATTTTCTTAAGTGTAGTTAAAACTTTAGAAGTATTTAACTAGACGTAAAGAGTAAAAGGGAGATTTTATAATAGTAATGATAATAATAACACCACACCTTGTAAACGTGTAATAGTTAGTTATAACAAGCCTAAATGGATTATATAAAATAATTATAATATAGAATAAAATGAATAAAAACACCATATTTTGTAAACACGTATTGGTTTCATAATAACAAGTAAAATGAGTTTAATGTGAGTAAACAAGATAATGTTTAGAATAACGTTATACTATACTAACTAGTGGATACCTTTGATAAAATAATGAAGATAAAAGATGAGTTTATTGTTAAAGGAGATGATAGATAAAGTGAGTTTTAGTACACTGACTGAGTTGTGCTCTTTGATAGTAATGAAGATGGTAAAATATGACTATGATTTCATTTATTGGTGTTAAAATATGGTCCTATTGTGAAGTAACTAATTGAGATGAAAATTTAAAATTTTCTAAGATATTGAAATTTGGTAATACAAATCGTGATGAGTCTATCTTTTGTTGTTGGCACACTCCATTGATCTTTCGGATTGCATTGTTTTGTTTTCAGTTGTTTTGGCTAGGTTTCGTTTTACCCTATATTTTATTTTGGGACATGATTGTTTGGAATTCTTTTGGTACACGACATGGTTGATTTATTTATGCGGTTGTTGGAACGTTAGGATGAGAGGATAGAGTTGGGTAGTATTACTTATGGTTAGATACTATAATGGAGAGATTTGTTTTTGTTTAAAGGTTGTGTTGAAGGAATGATTAAGATTTGTGGAGTTTTGAAACTTAGATTAGTTACGGGAATAAGGGAGTAAGTAAAGTTAGTTGAGTGGTCATGGGAACGAGATGTCATATTATGAGAAGTTGGTTGAAGTACCATTAGGAGATTGATGAAAGTACAAGAGGATGTGACGGTAGAGTAGAAAGTTTATACTAATGGTAAGATTGGGAAAATAACACGCAAGGGAATTGGTATAGTTTTGGAGGCAAGGTAGTAGTAGACACGTGAAGGAAAACATGGATGTGAAAGAATGATTGGTAGGAAGCTGATTAATGGTGAAGTAAAACAAGTAAAGAAGAGTGAGCCATTGAGGGGTTGAAGTACCTTTAGAAATATTGTGATAAAGGAGTTGAAGTTAGAAGCTACTGCGTAGTGTGAAGTTCCTAGGTAACATCATGGAGATGAGAAGGAGTGCGTGAGGAGCTAGATCGTGAAGCAAGAAGCTGCAAGGACTACGTGCCGGCTGCAAGAAGAATGCAAGAGATCTCGGAGGAGCCGCAGAAGTTGCTAGTACTGGATTAGTGACAAGTACAAGTATGCAAAAATTTCCTTACAGTTAGAGATGAAGAAGGAAAAAAAATCGGGTGGCAGAGTGGAGCTACGAAAAGCTGGACCAATAGATCGCGATGGAGTGACTACACAAAATATGAGTTAAAGCACTTGTGGAGGTAACAAGAGGGAGTCGCGTGCTACACGAAGATTGAATCTCTGGGTAGTCGATATCGAGGGACGAGTAGTGAAGCTAGAGCTGAATAAATTCGTGGACAAGTGAGTAGAGAGAGTCGGTTTTGTGAAGGTATTATGAAAGATTTGGAAGAACTAGATAGACTTAGTTAGTGGAGCTGGATTGTTATATCTACCTAGAATGGTAGAGGCATTTGGGGTACGAGACGTAGAGAATGATCTATATAGATCATGAACGTTTCCAACACATATTTAATCATCTTGATTGAACATTTGGAAAAGGTGATGGGTGGAGTTAAGTGATGAAAGAAAATTGCAAGGCCAAGTACCATCTGGGAAAGGCAAGCATGGTTGATGAGACATGGAATAAGAAGAATGAAGTGAAGTTGAGACGAACTTGAACTATATGGATGACGTATTAGGGTGGTTTGGATGAAGGATGTAGGTTGCACGAGTTGAGTTGTCTAAAGCAGAGAACGCGTCAACATGTATGTTGCGTGGCTTGGACAATCATATGGAGAAAAGGGACGTAGACTATACTTCCTACATAGATAGGAGTAGCTTAGAAAGGGCGATGTAAAGACGAAGTTGGTGAAAGGGATACATAATGGGGTGGAGGAATAAGTACGACGAGAGTTGGGTGATAGTCGATAGACTGACTAATTCATCTCATATTTCAAGAGGAATGAGAAGTCACGTAGTTGAGAAGTTGGAAGGATTGCGTACGGATGTGATGGAATAGAGGGTTTTGCGTAAAAGTTAGCCTAATATGTATGGAATGCCTTATTAAGGATTATGGCAAGGGAAGAAACGATGGGAAGCAAGCGTAGTATACCGTTGATAGACTAATGTTTGGTATGAGCATAGTATAGGGGTAATTGAGAAAGACGCCTAGAGCATTGGCGTGAGATTTGAAGATAGTGAGGTGATATTGAAGAGAAACCGTTAGAGAAAGAGGTTAGTACTCACGAACATCCACCTAGTGAAAAGGTGTAACACATGTTATTATGAAGGATGGTTAGTTACTTGGTGCCGAGCATGAGAAAGCAAGGATGAGGTGGTTGTTATGACATGTTTCTTGTGAATATTATGGGAAGCTTTTGGTTATGCAATCCTGCATATACCATTGGATATGTTTAAGGTTGGGAGAACTTCTGAATGATGGAAAATCCGTAAAGGATAAAAGCCGTTAGGTATGGTGATAGGAATTGTAGTAGAAACTGCTGGAGTTAATTCATTGGAGATGAGGTGGATCACCGTTACAGTGGGATGAAGTTAGAAGCGACCAACGTATTGGACCGGAGGTGGATCAGAAAACTATGGAGGTGGTGGCAGTGACTAGGTAGAGGTTGAAAATAGCAAAGAACCGACAAGAGAGCTATGCGGACAAGAGGCGTTAGCCGTTGAGATTTGAGATAAAGTTATGCTAAAGGTTTCACCATGGAAAGGGGTGGTGCGGTTTGGAAAGAAAAGGGAAGTTAGCACCTAGATTTGTGGGTCCATTTGAAATCCTTGAAAGGATTGGGCTAGTGGCGTATAGGTTGAGATTACCGAAGGAATTGAGTAGTGTGCATGACGTATTTCATGTATCAAACTTGAGGAAATGCTTAGCAAGACCTGACTTACAAGTACCGTTAGATGATATTAGTATGGATACGAGTCTTCGTTTATCGAAGAGCCGATAGAGATTTTGGGTCGTGAAGCTAGGACGTTAGATAAAAAGGGTAATATACCGTAGTTATGGGTAGATGGAATTTGGAACGTGGACTAGAGTTCACGTGGGAACGGGAAGGATTTATGAGGAGCAAGTATCCTCAGCTAATTCATAATGACTATCCTAAGGAGTAAATCTCGGGACGAGATTTCTATTAGGAGGGAGTGATGTGACAACCGTGGTTTTGAGGTTCGTCACTTGGTCTTATTTTAAGGTTAATTTATGTGTGACTATGTGATTTGCGTGTTTACATGTTATTTTGTGTGAACGAGGTTGGTGTGGATATCGTTTATGGGTATAAAGTACTCCTAAGTAAATCGAGGAACGGTTATTTTATGTTCATGAGCTCACAAATTAGTGACTATGAAATGAAATGGTGTTATTTTGGTGTTTTACGTATACGTAAAAGTATTATAGAAAATCATATTTTTACGGTTTAGGGTTTTGCCTTTAGGGGTCTCGGAAGAGGTATTTAGTCACGGGAGTATTTTTCGGGATGGTTTTAAGTCATTTAAGACTTAGTTAATTAGTTTATTTCATATTTCAAGAGTTTTTATAAAACTGTATATTTTACGTCTTTTACGGTATACGCGTAAATTTGTCTAGTTTTACGGTTTTGAGGTTCGGGAGGCTTTAGGAGCTGAAATAAATTAAGGGAATTTAAGGTAATAATAATTAATAGTTAATTTACATTAATATAGTTGAAAAAGTTGGCCATAGGGTGTTGGGCTTGGTTTTGGGCCAAATTATGCTTAAGGAAATGAAGGGGAGCCCAGTTTGAGTACTATTAGACTTCCTGGTTAGTTTTAATTACCCATATTACTCCCTTTAGCCCCCAAGACGATTTTTCATTCTCCTAAACCTAATATGGGTCGTGATTAACAATGGTGGATGAAGAAAACCCAATTACTCAATTATGGTTTAAGGTATGCGGTAAAACTATGCTTAATTAACGTTTAATTTACGTATGTAACCTCATATGATGGATTAGGGTTTGACATTCATAATTTTTAATTAGATTTTGTTAATAATCTGTAGTTAAATATGTAATTAGTAGATTTTTATCATTGGAAATTGTTTTTATGTTTTAATTAGGGTTTATGTATAATTAATTAGACTAATTATGTTAAAATCGTTTTTTAAAAACTGGGCAGAATTTTAGGTCAATTGTTTTGACCTTATATAGAGTTCTACAAACTCTTGTTTTACGATCAAAGTATCCATAGAAAGTTAATTGAGTTGGCTTTCAAATGCAAGAAACTAGAACTAAATTGGAGGTCGGGAAATGGGACAAAAACAGGTTACAACAGTCGGAGGTCAAAACAGTTTTGAAATCAGCGGGTTTTCAATTAATGTTTTAGGGTGATTGGGGTACTTAGGAGTACACTTGAGCCCTCTAATGAGCATGGGAGTTTGTTTATATATTAAATAAGAGACCTGAAGGGTGGCTAAGAAAATGGGTTAGGGTAAGACCCCCTAATCAAAACAAACCTTTTGTATGTTCAAAATCAGTAAAATCCGGATAGACAAAAGTATATATATATATATATATATATATATATATATATATATATATATATATATATATATATATATATATATATATATATATATATATATATATATATATATATATATATATATATATATATATATATATATATATATATATATATATATATATATATATATATATATATATATATATATATATATATATCGGGGCCTTAACAGTAGCTTTAAGGTTGGGGAAAAGGGGAGGTATTAGCTAACATATGTAAGGGCATAGGGTTTCCTTTACAAAGATCATGGGTGTGTTTAGGTGGGCGTTTCGCTTATAGTTTGGAGACCTAAAAACCGAGACTATTTTGGGTAAAATGTTAACGGGACGGGTTATGAAGTAAACTGAGTTAAGGGCTTTATAGAGGGGTGTAATGAGATGCTTAGAGCTTATAAATGAGGTTTTTATATGGGAGAAGGTTAGATGTCCATCATAGGTTGATGAGCCATCTTAGTGTTTGGTTCATGTTTTGATTGTGTGCTTTTGTTTGTTAGCTTTTTGCTAGTGCGCGGACTTTTGGAAAAGCTCAATCAGGTGAGTTTCATAGTCCCATGTCTACTAATTATTTTGACATCCAGATGGGATGGAAGAGACACTGTCTTGTTTTTATAAATTATGTTGTGAATGTTTTATGTTTGGTGATGGACTTGTGCATACTTATGTGATTAACTGCTAGTTGATTCATGATTGTTTTATGTTTTGACTTGGTACCAAGGGGATGTTGACAAGGCGGGGCCTTGGGGAGGTACATAGATGTGTGAGCATCTATGGGACCAATGGATAATGACAAGGCGGGGCCTTGGGATTGGTACATAGGTGTATGGGCGCCTATGGTACCATGGTGTTTGGTAAGGTTGGGAGCCTTGGATTTGGTTTGGTTTGTTAAATCTTGAATATTAGTTGTTAATGCATGTTTGTATCACATTGTCCATATGTTCATTTGTTAGTGGTTGTTATTCACAGCTTAGGGTTTGATTTTGGCGTTGGAGTCTAAACCTATGACTCTCACCAACTTTATGTTGACGTGTTTTAGTGTCTCTTTCAGGTGATATTATGGTTAAGCGTGAGAACATAAGTGGCTAGGATTTGGAGTTGTGTAGGAATGCTTTTAGAAGGAGATCCCCGTTCCTTCTTAGTTTCTTTTTTTGTTTAATAAGTGATACTGTTGACAACTATATGTTGATTTGTTTGTGTTATTTGTTGGTCTTGGGTAAGAGGTAGGACTATTACCTACTTACCTAGACTCCTGCATTAATGAGATATTGTCATGACATTTGTGTCACCTTTTATGACATTTCTAATTCATATAGTTCTCTCTATGGACACGCTATTTTTGTGATGATATCCATGCGTCGCGCCCCATATTCCGCCATGGTGGGGTGTGACAATGGTGGTCGTCCACGAAATGACCCATTCTCCGAAAGTTACAATCCTGGATGGCGCAATCACCCCAATTTCCGTTGGAAATATGAAGATAGTCGCCCTAATAATGCCCAACAACAACACTCTGGTTACAAACCAAGGTATGAGGGTGGCGATTCATATAACTTCCAACAAAATTCTTACAATCATAGGCCACAATAACAATATTCAAATCAGGGCCAAGGCCAAGATGATAACCGTCTCTTGAACCTTGACCAAAAATTTGATAGGCTTGTGGATTCATTATCTACCAACAATCAAGAGATCAATAGAAAATTTGAGGTCACTAATCAAAGACACGAGACCACTACTAAATCTATTGCAGCTCTTGAGAGACAAGTTGGTCAATTGGCGGATCAATTAAGTAAAAGAGATGAGGGAAGGCTACCGAGCTACCCCACCATGAATCCCGCACACAAGAAAAATGGAAATGAGCATGTGAATATGGTGACATCTCTTCGAAACGGCAAAATCTACAACAATGACAAGGGGATTCCAAGTTCTCCTGATGTCGATGATTTCGTTACTAATAATGAAATTATTGTTGAAGGTTAAAATTTTGATAATGTTAAGTCTGGTTCTGAGTTGGTAAATGATTTGTTAAATGATTTTCCTAAACCAACAACACCGAATCCTAAAGCTACTGAATCTCCCGAAGTTAAGGAGGGTGGTGTGTCCAGCACACCTTACCTTACGGCTTTGGAGAAATCGGCATCTGCAAGATTAGCTAAAAACGGGCCTCATGCTGAGGATATGTGGGAGACTTTCAAGAAAGTTAAGATCAATCTCCCCCTTATTGATGCTATCAAGCAAATTCCTGCTTATGCCAAGTTTTTAAAGGACTTGTGTACTCAAAAGAGGAAGCTGAAGGCGTCTTTGCCTAAAAAGATTGGCCTAACTGAGCATGTTAGTGCAATCTTATCTAGCTCTCTTCCTCCTAAATTCAAAGATCCTGGAGCACCGTTGATTTCAGTTGTGGTCAGAAATATTGCCATTAAGAAGGCACTCCTTGATCTTGGTGCTAGTATCAACATCCTTACTGCTAGTTTGGTTGATAAGTATGACTTAGGAACTCTTCATAAGACAGACACCATTATTTCTTTAGCCGATCGATCTACCAAAATTCCTAAAGGTATCTTAGAGGATGTTATTATGAAAGTTGATGACTTCTATTACCCAGTTGACTTCTTTGTTATGGACACCGAGTCACAATACAAGGATGTTCAACCAACTATTATCCTTGGGCGCCCATTCTTAGCCACGATAGATGCTAGGATTAATTGTCGGACTGGTGCCATGGATATTGCGTTCGGTAATAAGAAGATAAGATTGAATGTGTTTAATTCTATGAATTCTCCTATGATGAATGAATGCTACCAAGTAGATGTGATCGATGAGGAAATCCAAAAGCATGCATCCCGTATGATTAAGGACGATCCTTTGGAATTATATCTAACTGGTGAGAACGAGGAGATTTTTGACGTTGCTGAAGTTCAAGAGATCCAAGAGTGTTTGGTCGGTTCTTTGGATCATCAAAAACCACCTTGGTCTTATAAAGTGGAGACCTTGCCTTCTAACTTTTGACACGGCCACGAAGTCGTCTCTAGAGGTGCCTCCAACTCTTGAACTAAAACCTTCGACATCTAATCTCAAATATGCTTTTCTAGGTCCTAACAATACGTTACCTGTTATTGTTGCTTCTGATCTTTCTGAATCACAAGAGGAAGCACTTTTAAAAGTGCTTTCCAAGTACAAAGCAGCAGTGGTATGGACAATTGCAGACTTGAAAGGGATCAGCCCTTCATTATGTATGCATCAAATTGTTACGGACCCGGATATTAAGCCAGCAAGAGATGCGCAAAGGCGTCTGAATCCTAATATGAAAGAGGTAGTCAAGACGGAAGTTCTTAAATGGTTAGATGCCGGTGTCATCTATCCCATCTCGGATAGAAAATTGGTAAGTCCCACTCAAACGGTGCCTAAAAAGGCCGGAATCACCGTTGTGGAAACCGACAATGGGGAAAAGCTCACAACACGACCAGTCACTGGGTGGAGAGTTTGTATAGATTACCGTAAGCTGAATAATGCCACATCTAAAGATCACTTCCCACTACCTTTCATTGATCAAATAGTTGAGAAGCTTTCGGGTAAAAAGTTCTATTGCTTCCTGGATGGGTACTCCGGTTATAATTAAATACCCATCCATCCTGATGACCAGGCCAAAACTACGTTTACGTGTCCTTATGGAACATTTGCATTTCGAAGAATGCCTTTTGGCATGTGTAATGCACCCGCTACCTTTCAGCGGTGTATGATGAGTATCTTTTCTGACATGGTTGGAGAATATGTAGAGATATTTATGGATGATTTCTCCATCTTTGGTCAATCCTTTGAAAGCTGCCTTGATCAGCTTGAAAGTGTGTTAAAAAGATGCACCGAAACTAAATTGGTGCTTAGTTAGGAGAAGAGCCATTTCATTTTTCGAGAGGGAATTGTATTAGGGCATGTTGTGTCTGAAAAAGGATTTGAGGTTGACCATGCCAAAGTTCAAGTAATTTCGACCCTTCCTCCTCCCACTACCGTCAAGGGTGTGCGTTCTTTTCTTGGTCATGCCGGGTTCTATAGGCGATTAATTAAAGATTTTAGTGCAATATCAAAGCCTCTTTGTAATCTACTCTTAAAAGATGCACGCTTTGACTTTACTGAATCATGTCTTAAAGCATTCAACATGCTTAAGAAAAAGCTTGTAGAAGCCCCTATTCTACAATCACCTAATTGGTCGAAGCCTTTCGAGATCATGTGTGATGCGAGTGATTATGCTGCTGGGGCGGTTCTAGGACAGCGGGTCGATAAGAAACCTGTTGTAATCTTTTATGCTAGTAAGACTTTTTCAGAAGCTCAAATGAATTACACCACTACTGAAAAAGAGTTGTTAGCTGTGGTTTTTGCTCTTGATAAGTTTAGGTCATATATTTGGGGGCATTCTAAGGTGATAGTATTTTCAGATCATAGTGCCTTAAGACATTTGTTGACTAAGAAAGAGACAAAACCGAGGTTGCTTAGGTGGATTTTGCTTTTACAGGAATTTAATCTAGAAATTCGGGATAAAAAGGGGTCAGAAAATGTAGTTGCCGACCATTTGTCTAAAATTATCCCTCTACCGTTCAACCCTTCTGATGTGATTAAGGAAAGCTTTCCGGATGAAAGTTTATTTGAGGTTTCTAAGGTTCCTTGGTACGCAAATATAGTTAATTACTTAGCAGTTAAAAAACTTCCGGAGTTTTGGTCCAAGCAACAAAGAAAATACTTCTTCTCCCAGTTGAAGCATTATTTTTGGGAGGATCCGGATCTCTATAAGGTGTGTGCTGACCAAGTTGTTAGGAGATGTGTTCCCGACCATGAGCATATGGACATATTGGCTTATTGCCATTCTTATGCATGTGGTGGACATTTTGGTGCTACAAAAACTGGGCATCAAGTCCTACAAAGCGGTTTCTTTTGGCCGACAATATTCAAGGATGCCCAGTCTTTTGTGAAAGCATGTATTCGTTGCCAACAAGTTGGTGGGATTTCAAGGCGTGATCAAATGCCTATGAATCCCATACTTGTTGTTGAGATCTTTGAAGTGTGGGGTATTGATTTTATGGGACCATTCCCCACTTCCCATGGAAATGTGTACATTTTAGTGGCAGTGTCTAAGTGGGTAGAGGCTGAGGCTACTAGAACCAATGACCATAGTGTAGTTCTTAAGTTTGTTAAGAAGAATATCTTTGCTAGACATGGAATTCTTAAGGCTATCATTAGTGATGGGGTTCTCACTTTAAGAACTTCAGATTTGGAAAATTACTGAAACACTATGGAGTTAATCATAGGATAGCTAACCCTTATCACCCACAGACTAGTGGACAGGTGGAAGTATCTAATAGGGAGATTAAGCGAATTTTGGAAAAGACCATGCGTAGTGATATGAAAGATTGGTCCTTGAGGTTAGATGATGCTTAGTGGGCATATAGGACGGATTTTAAGACTCCTATTGGTATGTCACCGTGTAAGTTGGTATATGGAAAGGCGTGTCATTTACCGGTTGAGATAGAGCATAGGGCTGAACGGGCGATTAAGACTGTTAATCTGGATTTAGAGAAAGCGGGTAGTTCTAGGAAACTTTAATTATCTGAACTAGATGATATTAGACGTGATGCCTATGAATGTTCTAGGATTTATAAGGAGAAAACTAAAGCTTTTCATGATCGACACATCACCAAGAAATCTTTCGTGGTTGGTCAAAAAGTTTGGTTATTCAATGCTAGACTTAAGCTTTTTCCTGGAAAGTTGAGAAGTAAATGGACGGGTCCATACATAGTGACTCAAGTCTCTCCATACAGAGCCATTGAAATAAAAAATATGGTGGGTGGAGAGCCTTTTAAAGTTAATGGACACCGTTTAAAGTCGTATGTTGAGTTGGAGAGTGATCATATGGAAACGGTGGATGTGGTTTACTTGGAACCAATCCAACCGTCTCAATAGCTCATTTGAGTTATGTCTGGCTGAAGACGGTAAACTAGCGCTTCGCGAGAGGCAACCCGTGGTTTGTGGAACTTTGTCGGTGTGTTCACTACAAACCCTCACGAGACAAAACTCGTCCAGTCGGGCTACCGAGTGGTTTAAAGGCTTGTTGCATACGCTAAATGCAACCGTGATTCCTACAAAAGTGAGTTAGGTTTTTGTTTTTTGTGTGAGTTTGTCAAATTGATTTTTAACCAAAATTTCAATTTAAAGTTTTTGCATTAGGGGCAATGCAATGCTTTAAGTTGAGGGGGGTGGTACATGTGTTACATGTTTTTGTGTGAAACTTTGGTCAAAATGGGTTAAAATGTGATTTTTGGGAAAAATTGAAAATTTTTAAAGAATTTAATCACATTATAAGAGTCTTGTGCTAATTAGATGTGGAAGTTTCTTCTACATATATGTTTGTTGAGTGTTTGCAGATTCTGAAGATTAGCTTGTGGATGATTTATTGGAGCAAGCTAGAGGATTTGGCCACAATTATCAGGTGCACCCGATTCCATTATATAATTTGGTTATTAAATTGATTTGATTGTGTGCATGTAGTTAGGCATATGTATAATATAGATGATCAAACCACGCTGGTTGAATTCCCTCTACTTACCTTTGCTTAGATCAAGTAAAAAGTTTGAATAAATAATATGAAATATAGTAATGTAATAGTTGGGTTAGGACATTTGAAATTAATCTTATTCGGCTCGCCACCCGCGCACGGTGGCCTTAGAAAAGAGTTGGAGAACTGTCATAATTATTGGTGGTAGTCATATGCTGGGCTTGCCTATCTGATTCGTCACCCGCGCAAGGTGATACTTTAGTTGTTAGCATGGGTCAGACGCCAATTTTTATGATGGATAGCATTGCACTTAGCTGAGACAATTTTATGTGAAATAACCCAATCCTTGTATTGTTGTAATGAAATTAGAAAGATTAGTTTAATTTAGCGCATTATATAATTATACTATGTGGTAGATAATTCCATCATGTGATGTACCAGTAGGCACGAAGTATAACTGTTCCCATTTAAATTAAATATACTTAATTAACCGGTTCTCATATGCCAATGTGTCTTAGTATGCACCTATAGGACATATATTCATTTTTCTGAATAATTTGTCTTTATATCAACCTTGAAAGGAGTGTATAAAGCGTTCGGGATGACGTGTATAAGAAACGGTCCCGAATGGCTAAAAAAGGAGCTTTTGTGTGATGTGAAAAAAAATGAAAAACAAAGAAAAAAAAATGAAAAAAAATGAAAGAAAAAAAATGAAAAAAAAATTTGAAAAAGGAAAAAATAGAGGAGGTGAAAGTATGTAAACTAAAGTATGATGATTTATGATGTGCTCTTATGGTATAAAAACTCCAATTTTATAAAAGGTGTAAGATATTCTCACCTATTGTTTTAGATTAATGTTTAGATTGATTATAGGTGTGCATTAGGTACGTTGGACACATGGTTAATTATATGAAACATAAAGTAATGGAATCAATGGGAATGGTTATGCTAAGTGTTTAAGAAGGACAAAGATATTGGTAATCATTTTGGATTATTTGTCATGTAGGATGGTTATTAGTGTATTAGGTTGAATGTGATCTTTTTGATGAAATTTCAATAGTATGATTAAAAATTATGAAATTAACATGCTTGTATATTTTTTTTTTAATTTACTTGGGACAAGTAAAGGTTAAGTGCGAGGGGATCTGATTGGTGTATTTTGCATACACCTAATAGCATGTTAACTTAGTATAATTATATATTTATTTTTCGTTATACATGTAATTTTAATGTGTTTTGTGATTATGTAGGTTACGAGCGAAGTGGAATAAAAATGGACGCTTTAATTAATTTTTTGGAGAAAAGATGTTGTGAGCGCCGATATATGAAGAAATATTGAAGAAAGAAGATTTGAGCGCGTCGTAATATTTTCGGTCATTTTTTATTTGACCGAGCTTCGTTCGAGCAATTATTGATGTTGGGTTATTTTTTATTGGGCCAACTTATTATATGCCAAAAGAATAAAAGGAAAAAAAAATTGGGCCCAATACCCAATAACCCACCAGTGGATATTATAAAAAGAAAAAAAGAAGAAACAAAAAAGGAGACAAAAAGATAGCAAAAAGACGATTGAAAAAAAACGGCCGCCTTTGGAGGATTTGGTAGCTTATGGTTGAGTTTTTGTATACCCTTTAGGAAAAGAGTACCAAAATAGGGTAAGCACGACGATTTAGGAAAACCGTGTACAAAAGACCCTAAAATGAGTTCGTTCTCGAGGAGGCTAGTGCGTTGTGTTAAGAGATGATTAACTTTGTGATTTTATTGTTATGAGAAAAGAAAATAGAAATGGGATAAGAAGAGATTGACGGTTACGATGACGGATTACACTAAGACGAAAAGGTCGTACACGTAAAACCGTGAAAGCACCAAATTTAAAATTTTATCCTAAAAATTCCTAAAAATTGAAAACAAATCCTAAATAACGTATAAAGATTTACAAAGAATAAAAAATCACCCAAACCTTTTAATTGATTAAATAATGATTTTTTAATGCTAATTAAAGCCCTAAAAATCAATTTAATTACCAAAAAGCCCAAAATGAGTTTTATCAATTTGTAAACCTCTAAAACAACCTAACTTAATTTAAAACTATTTTAGAAAATTAGAAAATTATAAAATTAATAAAGACTATTTTAAATCAATTAAAAACTATTAAAACTATAAAAACTTAAAATAATTATAAAAATAAATCTAAGGACAATGAAAATATTCTAAAAGTTGCAAAACTCCTAACTTTATATATTTGAACTAGGAAAAATGAAAAAAGTAGAAAAAAACAATTTCAATTTTTAATAATAAAATAATAATAAAATAATGTAAAAAATTCAAAGTTAATAAAAAAAATCTAAAAAATTACCAAAAATCTAGAAAAATGTAACTAAGTCAGAAATGCAAACAAAAGTTTCCAAAACGTTTTTAATAATTTTATATTAATATTTAAAGTTGATCAAAAACCCTAAAATCATATAAAATCAAAAATAAGTTAGTTTGAAAACTTTAATTGATGTAAACCTCAAAAATACTATTAAAAACTTAAAAACTATTTTTCCAGATTTTTAAAACACTTTTTCCTATTTTTTATTTACTTTCTAAACTTAAAACTTAAAATAATCCTAATAAACTAATTAGACACGTGAAAAATAAACTTTTTAAGCAAAAAAGTCCTAAACTTAATAAAGAACCAAGGAAAAATGCTAAATGGTGAAAAGCTAAAACAAATAAGCTACAAACAGCTTATTTCTAAACTGCTTGAACAAATAAGCTATAAACACAAACCCCTTAAATATCAAATAAACCAAGTGATAACCAGTCAAAGACCCTAGGGCAACTGGTTATCACGTTGGTGTGTGAGAGGAGTGGCGCAGGTTCGAGTCCTGGCCACGTCCTTTTTGTTAAAAACTTTTTTTTTCTTTTTTAAACTTATAAAACTCAAAACCAGTAACTTACACTTACACTAAAACACAATCTTTATAACAATTACGCTAGAATTTAACCAAATGAATCAAAAACGTGCCCAGATAACCAACTTGTTAAAGTAACTGATGAACACAACAAAAGTGTATCTTCACAAGTGAAGAATGAACAAGAGGAGCTTGTTCATGGTGATTACTTAGTTGTTTTGGCAAGACAAGGCACCCCCACAACCAGTTGGGTTGTGGGGAGTCACAATATACAGGAAAAACTCACTTAGCACACACAAATCAAGCACACATGCCCATTTTCAGTTACTGACATGATATAGTAGAAAAAAGGAGTGTTTGCTGGTTCAAATGACCAAAGCTCTAATTTTAATCCAACAAATCTTGTTCAAGTAAGCATCAAAATGCAAATAACAAGTGTACAATCCTGTATTACCCCTAATTCTAACAGATAACAAAGATCAAATGCAAAATTTAACTACAAAGCTAGACAATTAAGGGCATACTGAAATTATCAAGTATAAGAAAAAATAAGACCATGAGAATTCTACCAAACCTAACCAAACACCAAGCCAATGATAAACATACACTACCACAGATAAGTCAAGTGTGTTAGGTCAGTTTTTAAATCATCAGCTTATCACCCTTGTAGCTTAATCCCTTATCCCAAACACCACTTTAACTTGCTGATTTTAAATTTTAACAAACAAAATGTTTACAAAACTTAACCAAATTGGTTCTAACTGATCTAAGCATGCATAACTACCCTAAATGAGCTAAATCAAACAGAAAACATTCAAATCAAAGCAGAATCATGCAAATTCATATACCAAACAGATTTTCAGAAAAATTAAGAAAGAAAAATGAGAAATGAAAGAGAATGAGCACCTCCCTCACTTTGCATCCTAGTGAGGGTCAGCAATGCTCCCTTGAGCTTAAACAAAAACTAGGTAAGCCAGGGGTCCTTGGAAGAAAATAGGTTGAGTTGAGGTTCTGCTTGAGTGACAAGACTCCAACCTCTTGTGATGAGTGAACACTTCCCTGCATAACACCACAAGACCAAATAACATATTCAAATATCAAATGCTACAAGCTTTTGGCTTGTAGCTTTTGATATAGTGAGTATAAACACAAATGGGTCAAAAGAAGCAAAAATGTTTTCACCTCACAATGCTTTTTACCCAAGCTTTATACCCACTGAATCTTGATATCCACAAGATATCAAGGTTCAATGGTCATATAGGAGCCCAAATAAAACAGCTTATGTGGCCTATGAACCTATTTGCCAAACTAGAAAAACAAATTTTCAAAACTTGAAACTACCCTTTTTGAAAACTCAGTTTAGAAAATATTTCACCAAATCAATTTGGAACTTAGTTTGTTTTTCTTACACACACCAACTTTTAAAACAATAAAAAGGAATTACAGGTTTGAAACAATACCAACTTTCATTACTTTTTAAAAAGGAATTACAAAATGCAGAAAAACAAAAACTGGAACAAAGCCAAAGTCACAAGTCGACTTGGCTTTTATATTGGATGATAGAAGCTACTAGAACTACATGAATAAAATAATACAAGGCTGCAAAACCCTAAACCCTAATCTGTATGATTTTCCATGTTTGCCCTTGTTGGAATCTTGAAAAGTTGGCCACATGTGATGAAAGTGAAAGCCCATTGTCCTTGAGTTGATCTGAGGCGTATATCCAAGTTTTGAGACCAAGTTTTGGTCTCAATCCGTTGATTTGGTCTTCTCTAGGGGTTGGGGATAGAGACGTGAGCAGGGGAGGTCCCCACAGTCACGTGGGGTGAGCTGGTGGGTGATTATGGGGTTGGGTTTGGGTTATCTTACGATCAATCAAGGATTTGGAGTGTTTAAAATAAAACCCCCTTGATTTAGGTTTAGTTCATCTTGGTCATTTTAGGGTTTAAGGGGTGATTAGGGAGGTGTTTAATCTGTTTTGGGAAAGGGTATTGTTTAAATGGGTGTTTGGGAGGGAAAATTAATATAACTGAATAATCAGTTATAATTAATTAAGGAGTGGTGGTGGAATGTAGACGTGGAGGGAGGGAGGAATGGGATTGGTGGATGGTGGTGACGTGGATGACGTGGCAAAAGGGTATTGGTGGTGATAGGTTTAGTTGTCTGGTCACTTTTGCCCCCTTGACTCTCTTCACTTCTTCAATTTGTAATTAACAGCCAACAACTCTTAAATCCTTAATAACAACTTTGCCAAAGTTGTCAAATATGGCACAAGCTTTTTCCAAACTTTGGATAAGGACTATTCATGCAATATTTACATTCCTCAAGGGCCAATAATGTAATATCTTGAAACTTTAGGACCAAACTTGTAATAATTGAGGTTTACAAGGGTCTAAAGTGACAAGTCTTCAAAAAGTGAGGGACCAATCTTGTCAATCTTCAAATCTTCAAGGTCTTCTTTGGAAATTCATGATTCGGGTCCGGTTCATTGTGCGGCTTCGTTTCCCGTGTTCGTTTTTGATTGATTCTTGTGATCTTTTTGTCATTCCCTCAATATCCGTACCTAAAATACACAAGCAACAAACACAAGCATATGTGTGGGTATTTTGATGATATTTTATGCATTTTAAGCCCCATTTGGACGATGAGACTATGTATAAAAGCAGTCTCATCACTCCCCCATACTAAACCATTGCCGTGACCTCACGTAATGCTAGAATAGAGTATCGTAGCACCTCCAAAATTCATTTTTATTCACTTTATTGAATGATAAACTAGCTACACTACTACTATTACTACTATTTGCGTTTTTAGACATAATGTATGATTTTCATCGCAAAATGGGACGTTTAGGTTCATAGAACAAGAACACGTGAATGCTTCGTTAGAAATAATTTCATCGTCCTCGATTTTCACCCCAATTCCATGCCAAGCGTGCAACGAGATCATTGTCATTATAAGTTAGTAATGCTAACACTACTCATATGCCCTAATCACGTACTTATCCTTCCATTATTCCTAAGTTGTATCTCTTATATTTTATTTTGTCTTGAATGTTTCACGAGGATACATTGTTTGACTTATGCGTTAATAGAGATTTAGGTCTAAAAATAGAGTCCTAACGGTGTAACCAAGACCATCAAATCAATAACCCCTCCTAATAGACAACGATGTCAAAAAATTAAGTCAACAAGAAGGATCGATAAACATGGTTTTATAACGGTTTTGAACATGAGACTTATTACCAAGACTTTTATACGCCCCCTAACAGAAGGGCCTTATTATCTTTGGTTTACCACCATCTTTTATTCAACTTCGCCATGAAGCTTTTATTATGACTTCGGTCTTGCCTTGCCTTTTATTATCCTCCTCATCGGTGGTTTTATTAGCCAAAGACGTATATCCTCACGCTAAGGCGAATTTTGGATCTTTAAAGCTTCGAAGATTAAGGCTTGATTCACTTTCAATTTTGCATAGATTTTTCGGCCTTGTGGGGTTAAAATTGTTTGCTTGATTTAGGTGAGCACTTGAAATCTTATTATTGGGTGAAGCTTTTGATTATTTGGGTGCCAATACTTCAAAACCGTGACGCTGGCGATACCTTAATGTCTTCCCAATTTAATTACACGGAAGCTACTAGAAAAGACTAGAAACCCAACAATCCCAACTAAACCGCTAAGTCAATATTTATTAAGCAAAAAATATTTACATGCGAAGGGAGAATAAGCAAACAACGAGAACACATGAGTTTTTGAAAGAATATGAGTACTCTATGTTTAGCATAGTAACTTATAATTAACCCTATCATTTTTCGTCCTCATTTAAGAGACTTAGCCTAATGTGAAGTTAAGGAATCAAAGCTAAGTGCTCAACACGCACGGTCGAGTCAAAAATTACTCTTATTCTCGCCATCGGAAAATCTACATTCGTGTCTTCAAACACTTATAAAACATTAGAAAAAATTTAAAATTTGGCCATTTTTAGCCTTATTTTGCAACAAAACGATAAACAAAAAGATAAACTTTGGAAAGCGTGATGGTTTAGCAAGGAAAGTATCTATTCACCCCCCCCATACTAAAGTTAAACATTGTCCTCAATGTTTCGAGTCTAGGGGTGCAAACACCCTCATACTAAAGACGTAGTCGAATGCCTAATCTAGCATGGAAAGGGTGTAACCTTTAAATTTAAAGTCGTTTATGAAGTGTGCTAAAAACCTAAGGTTAGAACATCAAAAGGATATATCATGGATATTGAGAAAGTCTTCAAAGCAAACGATCGAGTGCTCCCATAAAACGGACACGAGAGGCTCCAATCGTAAAGATCATGATCTAAAAACCACAATTCACAAACAACCACGGAAAAAAGGTTGGAAGGGCACAAATCCCCTCACATTAAACTAATTAGAAAGCAATAATATGTACATGGATAAGCATGGGTTTCCCCCACGAGGCACCTTGTTTTTGATAACCGAGTCAAAAGCTCGACTCGAATCCCAATAAATGTGATCATTTAGGGATTATCTTGGTATGGTCAATTTTTGGTTGGGCTTACATGATAAACAAGGCCCAAAAACAACCGGTATTAAGGACTAAGTCCTTTGATGGTGCAAAATACCAGGATCGAAGATGGCGTTCTCGTTTTCATTGGAAAAACAAATCAACGCCACTTCATCATGTGTCAACACAAACCCAAAGGGTTTCAAGAAAATAGATGAGGAGAAATAGAAGGGTGGGACAATGGGTAAGTCACAAAAACCATGAGCTACTCGAGGTAGACTCGCACCAATCAAATAGAAAGATTTTCCATTTATTGCATCGGTGGAAGACCGAGATTTCACTTTATAAGCAATTCCGGGATCAAATATCTCGTCCTCGGTGGAGAAAGGGGAGGGAACATAAGGGGCTTCCCCCACACTAAGTCCACACAAAGCATCGTCAAAAGGAGAAGACGAGCTTTTAGTACTCAAAACACGAGGTGATGACGGAGTTAGCATTGTGGAAAAATCTTTTAAATCCAATTTAAAATCTTTCCCTTTTTCATCTTTTAAACTCTCCTTATGAAAACCCGACTTAATTATGTCAAAAATATTTGCTCTTTCTAAAGCAATGTTAGTCACACTAAAAATTCTCACATTTGAAAACCGTTTTGGTTTAGGTGGTGGTAATTTCTCAAAACGTTTGTCAACAAAGAAAACTTCCCCATCGGGGTCAACATATTCATCATCCGAAGAATCATTCGTGATTGGAATCGTAGGCTTAACACTCTTAACCTCCACCGTCGGAGGGGACGGAAAATCGTTTATATCATCAACTCCTAAAACTCTTTTTGAAATCCTTTTACAAATGTTTTTGATGGGACTAACATTGTTCAAAGACGTGATAGAGTACACATGAGAAAGTGTGGAGTTTTTGTTGCATTTATGACGAGTTCTTCCTCATTAAAACGAAGAGGGATTTTCCTAGCATGCACATCGATAAGTGCTCTCGAGGTATCCAAAAATGATCGACCTAAAATTAGAGGAGCTTTAGGATCGATGGGGATGTCAACAACGATAAAGTCTACGGGATAGTAGAATTTTCCAACTTTCACGAAGACGTCCTCGGCTACTCCACAAGCTAGAATCGTAGAATGATCGGCCATCTCGATTGACATTCTTGAAGGAGTGAGATTACTAAGATTGAGCGACTTAAAAATCTCAAGAGGCATCAAATTTATACTAGCACCAAGATCGGCCAAGGCGTAGCATTCCTCCATATCTTGTATTGCACATGGGATTAAAAATTTACCGGGATCACCGACTTTTTGAGTTATTCGGCTAAGAAAAACCGAAGAACAGCTAGACGACTTTTGCAATTTCTGTTTGTTATTCAACATACTTTTAAAGTTTGCGGCAAATCGAGGCATCATGACCAAGGCGTCGGCGAAACTTATATTAAAATGCAAGTCACCAAACCTTTTCATAAAAAGTTCAAATTGATAATTATTTCGTTCTTGTGCCTTTTTCTTGTTTCGTCTTGAAGGGTAAGGTAAGGGTGGTGTGGGTTGGGGCATAGGCAACGGCCTTGGAATCTCGGGTTCCACTATTGGTATTGGTTCAACCGTAGGTGTGGTTTGAGCGGTACTTCGTGGACTTGGAATTTGCTCCTTTTCTACCACCACCTCGGGTTCTTTCTCTTTTCCTTCTCCGTAGAAGTACTTGGACGAGAAATGGGTTCTTTAAAAGTTTTACCACTTCGAGTAGTAATAACCTTCAATTCTCCTTTCGGGTTTACGATGGTATCACTAGGAAGACCACCCGAAGAAGAAGGTTTACACATGATAGCTTCAAACATTTTTCCCATTTGATCTTCAAACTTGATTGCCTAGCATCCGCTTTTAACAATTCTTGCTTAATCTCATGTTGACCTTGCTCCATTTTTTGTTGATTTTGTTGGAGACGTTGAACATTTCCTTCCATTTTATTAGCATGAGTCTTAAGTTCATTAGCAAGTTCGTTTTTAAGCTCGTTTTTCAACTCGGATCTTAAGCTAACCATTTCACGTTGCATATTATCAAACTTAGCATCGTTTGCTTTGACATAATTCAAAAACTCTCCTTGAAGATTTTTGGTGTGATCATTTTGAAAACCTTGTGTGGTAGTTTGAAAATCACGGTTTTGGTTTTGGTTTGAAATTTGCCCATTTCCACTTTGATAATTACCCTTGTTGTAGTTACGTTGATTTCCTTGATAAGCACCACTTTGATTGTTGTTTCGATAGTTGTTAGCATTTTGATTTTGTGGAGCTTGATTTGGGCGGGAACCTTGACCGTTTTGGTTATAAATTCTCGTGGCTACATAAGCATTCGAAGTGTTACCATCCGCGGTAATGCACTCGGAAAAATCATGAGCTCCACCACACGAAATACAACTCTTGGCAACCGCCTTAACCGATGCGGAATTCAAAGCATCTTGTGCTTTCCAATGAGTCATAAGAGTCGAAAACCTATCAAAAATCGATTCTCCTCATTTGCTTCATCTTGCAAGGCATTAATGCTACGAGACGATGACGAACACAAACTGGCAACACTCGGTGTGTTACGCGGGCTATAAACCTTGGACCTATTCTCAATGATTTTCAAAGCCTCTCGGTCGTTTTGCACAAAAAATTACCACCCGCGGCGGCATTTAGGTAATCTCGTTCATGATCATTAACCCCATTATAAAAAGTGTCAATTTGATGCAATTCGGAAAAATCATGGTGTGGACATTCATGTAACATTTCTTTAAACCTTTCCCAAGCCATTGAAAAACTTTCATTAGATCATTGTGTAAATCGTGAAATCTCGTTTTTCAAATGTGTTGTTTTAGATGGTGGAAAAAATTGATTCACAAACTTAGACACGAGATCACCCTACGTCAAAATCGAATTTGGGGGTTCTTTCTCGAGCCATACCTTGGCGGGTCCATCTAACGAGTATGGAAACAACATCATCTTAATGGCATCGTGTGGTACATCCTTAAACTTGCTTGTCGCGGTGAAACAATTAAATTGCCTAATGTGATAATGTGGGTTGTCTTTTTCGTGTTCGCGAAACTTGTTGGCTTGAAGCATAGACATTAAACCCGTCTTGATCTCGAAGTTCTCCGCGAGGATGGCGGAATCACAATGGCCTCTCCAAAACCCTCGGTGGGTACTTGAAGCAACTCCATCATAGTACGATTAGCCATTATAGCTTCTTGTTCTACAATAGGTTCCTCACTTGGAGTCTCTTCACTAGAAAGATTAGGAGTAGGTGTTGACTCCTTTTTGTTTTTTCGTTTACGTGCACGTCTTGCTTGATTACGAGTAAGCATAAACGTCACGTACAACGTGGGGATGAGCAAAGAAGATTCTTTTTGGTGTTTTTACTTTTTCTCAATTTTTTTGGATTTTTGATTGTTTTTACTTTTTTTTTGGATTTTGGAGTTGTATTAAGTAGACAAAAATCTACAAATCTCCTCCTTAATCAAATCTCTTGATTAAAGAAGCCTCAAGGAATGAAAACGATCACGTGAAGTGAACGCTTTTGATGACTTTAGAACGTTGGTGGAATACCAAAACGTTCAAGAGGGTTTAATCAATTGAAACCAAGAAAATATATATGATACTTAATAATACTTTGGGCGGCAAAACCCTCGATTAGCTCTGAAAATCAAATACTCACAAGCAAGCGGGGAAACGAGGCGGCGCGAAGCACTTAAGAGCCTTTTTCCTTAGGATATATTTTATAATATCCGCCTTATACCCACCTTATAGTTTGTATTTTTCAAAATCGAGCTTCTCGAAAGTATTTATCTATTTTTGCCTTTTTTTCTTTGGTTTGAGATTCGAATACAATGATTGGGTAATGACCTCCCAAGTCAAGGTTGTGATTTCTCACGTATTTAGAGTACTTGTGAATTTATTGTTCTACGTATACAATATAGTAATAGTATTCACAAAAAACGAAAAACCGATAATACGTATTAGTAGAGTGCTACTAATACAAATACTATTATGGCTATATAAAAACAACAATTGTTCATGTCAAAACACAACACGCCTCCCCGGCAGCGGTGCCAAAAATGATGGTTGAGTTTTTGTATATCCTTTAGGAAAAGAGAACCAAAATAGGGTAAGCACGACGATTTAGGAAAACCGTGTACAAAAGACCCTAAAATGAGTTCGTTCTCGAGGAGGCTAGTGCGTTGTGTTAAGAGATGTTTAACTTTGTGATTTTATTGTTATGAGAAAAGAAAATAGAAATGGGATAAGAAGAGATTGACGGTTACGATGACGGATTACACTAAGACGAAAAGGTCGTACACGTAAAACCGTGAAAGCACCAAATTTAAAATTTTATCCTAAAAATTCATAAAAATTGCAAACAAATCCTAAATAATGTATAAAGAGTTTACAAAGAATCAAAAATCACCCAAACCTTTTAATTAATTAAATAATGATTTTTTATGCTAATTAAAGCCCTAAAAATCAATTTAATTACCAAAAAACCCAAAATGAGTTTTATCACTTTGTAAACCTCTAAAACAGCCTAACTTAATTTAAAACTATTTTTGAAAATTTTAAAATTAATAAAAACTATTTTAAAACAATTAAAAACTATTAAAACGATAAAAACTTAAAATAATTATAAAAATAAATCTAAGGACAATGAAAATATTCTAAAAGTTGTAAAACTCCTAACTTTATATATTTGAACTAGGAAAAATGAAAAAGTAGAAAAAAACAACTTTCAATTTTTAATAATAAAATAATGTAAAAAATTCAAAGTTTATAAAAAAAATCTAAAAAATTACCAAAAATCTAGAAAAATGTAACTAAGTCAGAAATGCAAACAAAAGTTTCCAAAACATTTTTAATAATTTTATATTAATATTTAAAGTTGATCAAAAACCCTAAAATCATATAAAATAAAAAATAAGTTAGTTTGAAAACTTTAATTGATGTAAACCTCAAAAATACTATTAAAAACTTAAAAACTATTTTTCTAGATTTTTAAAACATTTTTTCCTATTTTTTATTTACTTTCTAAAATTAAAACTTAAAATAATCCTAATAAATTAATTAGACACATGAAAAATAAACTTTTTAAGCCAAAAAGTCCTAAACCTAATAAAGAACCAAGGAAAAATGCTAAATGGTGAAAAGCTAAAACAAATATGCTACAAACAGCTTATTTCTAAACTACTTGAACAAATAAGCTATAAACACAAACCCCTTAAATATCAAATAAACCAAGTGATAACCAGTCAAAGACCCTAGGGCAACTGGTTATCACGTTGGTGTGTGAGAGGAGTGGCGCAGGTTCGAGTCCTGGCCACGTCCTTTTTGTTAAAAACTTTTTTTTCTTTTTTAAACTTATAAAACTCAAAATCAGTAACTTACACTTACTCTAAAACACAATCTTTATAACAATTACGCTAGAATTTAACCAAATGAATCAAAAACGTTCCCAGATAACCAACTTGTTACAGCAACTGATGAACACAACAAAAGTGTATCTTCACAAGTGAAGAATGAACAAGAGGAGCTTGTTCATGGTGATTACTTAGTTGTTTTGGCAAGACAAGGCACCCCCACAACCAGTTGGGTTGTGGGGAGTCACAATATACAGGAAAAACTCACTTAGCACACATAAATCAAGCACACATGCCCATTTTCAGTTACTGACATGATATAGTAGAAAAAAGGAGTGTTTGCTGGTTCAAATAACCAAAGCTCTAATTTTATTCCAACAAATCTTGTTCAAGTAAGCATCAAAATACAAATAACAAGTGTACAATCCTGTATTACCCTTAATTCTAACCGATAACAAAAATCAAATGCAAAATTTAACTACAAAGCTAGACAATTAAGGGCATACTGAAATTATCAAGTATAAGCAAAAATAAGACCATGAGAATTCTACCAAACCTAACCAAACACCAAGCCAATGATAAACACACACTACCAAAGATAAGTCAAGTGTGTTAGGTAAGTTTTTAAATCATCAGCTTATCACCCTTGTAGCTTAATCCCTTATCCCAAACACCACTTTAACTTGCTGATTTCAAATTTTAACAAACAAAATGTTTACAAAACTTAACCAAATTGGTTCTAACTGATCTAAGCATGCATAACTACCCTAAATGAGCTAAATCAAACAGAAAACATTCAAATCAAAGCAGAATCATGCAAATTCATATACCAAACAGATTTTCAGAAAAATTAAGAAAAAAAAAATGAGAAATGAAAGAGAATGAGCACCTCCCTCACTTTTCATCCTAGTGAGGGTCAGCAATGCTCCCCTGAGTTTAACCAACAACTAGGTAAGCCAGGGGTCCTTGGAAGAAAATGGGTTGAGTTGAGGTTGTTGGTCGAGTGACAAGACTCCAACCTCTTGTGATGAGTGAACACTTCCCTGCACAACACCACAAGACCAAATAACAGATTCAAATATCAAATGCTACAAGCTTTTGGCTTGTAGCTTTTGATATAGTGAGTATAAACACCAATGGGTCAAAAGAAGCAAAAAGGTTTTCACCTCACAATGCTTTTTACCCGAGCTTTATACCCACTGAATCTTGATATCCACAAGATATCAAGGTTCAATGGTCATATAGGAGCCCAAATAAAACAACTTATGTGGCCTGTGAACCTATTTGCCAAACTAGAAAAACAAATTTTTAGAACTTGAAACTACCCTTTTTTGAAAACTTAGTTTACAAAATATTTCACCAAATCAATTTGGAACTCAGTTTGTTTTTCTTGCACACACCAACTTTTAAAACAATAAAAAGGAATTACAGGTTTGAAACAATACCAACTTTCATTACTTTTTAAAAAGGAATTACAAAATGCAGAAAAACAAAAACTGGAACAAAGCCAAAGTCACAAGTCGACTTGGCTTTTATACTGGATGATAGAAGCTACTAGAACTACATGAATAAAATAATACAAGGCTGCAAAACCCTAAACCCTAATCTGTATGATTTTCCATGTTTTCCCTTGTTGGAATCTTGAAAAGTTGGCCACATGTGATGAAAGTGAGAGCCCATTGTCCTTGAGTTGATCTGAGGCGTATATCCAAGTTTTAGGACCAAGTTTTAGTCTCAATCCGTTGATTTGGTCTTCTTTAGGGGTTGGGGATAGAGACGTGAGTAGGGGAGATCCCCACAGTCACATGGGGTGAGCTGGTGGGTGATTATGGGGTTGGGTTTGGGTTATCTTACCATCAATCAAGGATCTGGAGTGTTTAAAATAAAACCCCCTTGATTTAGGTTTAGTTCATCCTGGTAATTTTAGGGTTTAAGGGGTGATTAGGGAGGTGTTTAATCTGTTTTGGGAAAGGGTATTGTTTAAATGGGTGTTTGGGAGGGAAAATTAATATAACTGAATAATCAGTTATAATTAATTAAGGAGTGGTGGTGGAATGTAGACGTGGAGGGAGGGAGGAATGGGATTGGTGGATGGTGGTTACGTAGATGACGTGGCAGAAGGGTATTGGTGGTGATAGGTTTAGTTGTGTGGTCACTTTTGCCCCCTTGACTCTCTTCACTTCTTCAGTTTGTAATTAACAGCCAACAACTCTTAAATCCTTAATAACAACTTTGCCAAAGTTGTCAAATATGGCACAAGCTTTTTCCAAACTTTGGATAAGGACTATTCATGCAATATTTGCATTCTTCAAGGGCCAATAATGTAATATCTTGAAACTTTAGGACCAAACTTGTAATAATTGAGGTTTACAAGGGTCTAAAGTGACAAGTCTTCAAAAATTGAGGGACCAATCTTGTCAATCTTCAAATCTTCAAGGTCTTCTTTGGAAATTCATGATTCGGGTCCGGTTCATTGTACGACTTCGTTTCCCGTGTTCGTTTTTGATTATCCTTGTGATCTTTTTGTCATTCCCTCAATATCCGTACCTAAAATACACAAGCAACAAACACAAGCATATGTATGGGTATTTTGATGATATTTTATGCATTTTAAGCCATATTTGGACGATGAGACTATGTATAAAAGCAGTCTCATCAGTAGCCACCTATATCAAACGACTATTAATAAAACGATTGGAGAGATTGCATACGGTGGGGATTCCACAATTCATAAAGAAGACAAAAGGAGTTAGCTACAATTGGTGACATTCAGAAATAAAAAAAAATATATTCCTGTTGTGTTATTTGTATGATGGTTGAGATTAAGCGGGCCGGGTACACCACGATGTCCGGCTAATTTTGTTGTAAATTATTTTTATTGATTTAATATTATGTTTAATTGTTTGTGCAAGACAATTTATTGTTAGTTAACGGTTCATACTTATTTTATTTAGTTAAAAAAAAGATGGTCGTATAATCAACATAAATTGTACTTAAATAAATTGTTAAAACATAATTATTGGTTGGATTAATATAAGATTTACTATTGCGAGTCGTTAATAAACATAATAAATGCCAACATTAATTCATTCATATTAAGTCAAAATAATCTTTGTAATCGGTTCTAAAAAGTTTCAATAATCCATAAATGTGATCAACCGTAAATATTAGGAGCTGGAAGGGATTGTATTTTTCTTTTAATTGTTCACATCTTTATTTTGTTTTTTTAGCTTTATTATTAGTTTAATAATTATTTTAATTTTTAATCAGCATTTCTATTATCAAAAGTATTTTAGCTGTTAGATTTCAAAGCTAAAACTTTTGTTGATCAGTGATCAACCCAAAACTTAAACTAAAACCACATATTCCTTGTGGATCGATACCCGCTTACCCTATCTAGTATAAGGTAATTAGGTTATTTTTTACCGGCACTTCGACGTCGATCACTTATTGACTTAATCAAACCGACTATAACCTTACAAAATCAAACAAAACCTGAAAAAAATGAGGTCTATCCAAGTAAAATCTCAATAAGCTCTAAAAATAAGCTAAAACGAATGTTTGACCAAATCTCCTTATTTGACCAAAGTTGACTATATTTTTACTTTTTGAGATAATCTTTCCGATTACTTATTAGACTTATTAAAGTGATATTAAACAACTTTTACTGAATAGCATAAGCTGGAAACCTGGATTAAGCAAATTTGACTTATTATGCAAATCTAATGAAAACAGTGACTAATGAACACTTTTTAATGCTGAATCTTAGCTTATCTATTAAGCTGTGAAGAAAATGATGAACTACAAACTTTAACTCTCTGCTACTGGCTTCCAGATCAACAAACAACAAGCTCTAATTCAAACTTTTGAGAAAGTTATTAAGCTCTAAAGATGACTGTTTAGACAACTTTTCAAACCAGAACTTTTTAATGTGATTAAGTGTCAATTGCCTGTTTAACTATTGCTATTTGAATTTTAATGGCTGATTAGAGAATGATGTTGACTAGTAAATGAAACTAAAAACAATTCTCTACCAAATCACAAACAACAGATCAACAGATCATCAATACAAACACTCATATAACAACTAAACAGGAATTTTAACAAAGCAACTAGGTAATCTATTGAATACTGAATAATGAAAAGATACTGATAAAAAAACTAGCTATAACAGGTCAATTGCAACAAAAATCAACAGAGTTCAAGTAATTTCTACAGCTATGCAACAAAATGATTAGATTATGCTACTTCTTATATAGAAAACTAAAGTGAGCTTGACCTATACATCCAGTCCAAGTCCGTTGATAAAGATTGCTCACAGCAGATCACAAATACCTACAACACCTCTATTCAATGGATTCATCAGGTCAAACCACCAGAAAGTGAATTTGACTTTCAAATGAAACGGCTAGTACTCAATTGCTTGATCAAACCACAAAACTTAACAAAATTTGAATCTACGGCTTCACAAACACTATCACAAGTTGAATAACACCAACATCAACATAAATCAACCACATGAACAATAATTTGCAGAAATTTAGATGAATTGAGTAAGATGAATGACAGTTTATTGATTATGAGGTGAAATGAGTACAAATGGAAGGAATTACATGAACTAAACTAAGTACAATATGTCCTAACTGAATTGCAACAAAAGTTGTTGCATTTACTAAAAAGTGGGTGAGAGAGAATTCTAGAAAGTATGACAGTTGTGTGTGGTGGAGCGCGGGTCTATTTATAGGCAAAGAGAGGAGCGAGGGTGAGGTCTGAGATTTGTAGAATGACATGTATGTCAGTGAATGACAACATAAAGTTCAATAAGAAAGTGACAAGTGGATTAGGGTTCGTAGTACGAAAGTGAGATTGGGGGTTTTTGATTTAAGCCACGACATCTCAATTAAGCACTCTTGTTGAACACGTCTTGGGCTGTAGATCACCATTTGTTGAAGAGTTGGTTGTATAGCAGCTATAACCTTTTATGTGATGGCTTCAGCTGTAGATGGTGTTAGCCTAGCATTTAACTCAGCTACTTGAGCTTCAACAACCTGTTTCTCCCGTTGAAGCTTGGCCACCCGAGCCAGAAGAAATAAGACTTGATTACTTAATTCCTTTACCTAAATAGTCTTGGGAGATGGTAGAGTAGGAACTTGATCAGTTCGTTTGTCATTTGCTTATCCTTTACATTGGTAGCATAATGTAATCTCACCACACATTAGATTCTCAACACGTGTAAACCAAAAATGTGTGGAACCCTAATTGTATGGTGTAAAACCCGTATTTAAATTAGAGAAAGATAAATACGCGGTTTTTATTTAAAATATTTACGTAGAAACTATCACAAGAAAATATTACAAGAAATACTATTATGCAATTGTAATTATTACATTAGTTTAAAAATATATATATATATATATATATATATATATATATATATATATATATATATATATATATATATATATATATATATATATAGAAGGGCCGGTTGTTAAAACTAAAAGGACTTGGGCTTTAGCCCATTTTGCTATACAAAACAAACGGGAACCCCCTTTTTCTTTCATATCAGTCAAAAAAAAAAAAAACTAGGGTTTGGGGTTTGCTTGGTTGCCGCCGGCTAGAACAAAACACAAAGGGAAAAGATTTTGATTTCTTGCATTTGATTTAGTCGTATGTTTGTAAATCATTCTGAATAAGGTAATCTCTCTTTTCCTTTTCTTTTTATTAATCACGAATTATGGAATTTAATATCAAGAACACATGTTTTTTTATAAATTAAACATTTAATTAATGTAGTGGTGGTCGGGTTTTGTTGTTTGCACGCAAACCGAGACCATTAGGGTCTCGGTGTGTTTCTGTTTTGGCCCAGCCGAGACTACAAGTGTCTCGGTGATGGTCTTTGTGTTTGTCGGCAGTAAGCAAAACCCATCAGGGGTGTTTGGTCTTTACAGCCGCAGCAAAAGGGGGTCGGGTCTTGTGTTTTCAGCGAACCAAGACACCACATGTCTTGGTGATCTCATCCCTGCCCAGCCGTGACCCACACAGGGGCGGCTAGGGCCTGGTTCGACCCAAAAAGGGGCTGCCAAACCACCGGGCTGTTTTAAAAAAAATAAGGGTGCGTTTGGTTGTAAAAACAGAACAAACAGTGGGAACCGTATACTAGCAGTGGGAACCCTAAGGCTAACGGGGGGAAACTAAGACTAGCAGTGGGAAAAATGGACAGAAAAACAAGGGGTTAAATAACATTAGCGACAGTTTAGCGACAGATTTTTCTGTCGCAAAACTGTTAGAATTTATGCAGTTTTTCTTTTAAGAGGCAGTTTTAGCGACAGTTTTTGGTGACACAGAAATTCTGTCGCTAATTCTTGTGGACAGATTTTTGTATATTATGTTGGTTCGGTTAGTGTGACCGAGATGGGCTCGGTAGGCTCGGGACATGTTTATAAATAATAAAATAAATATTTTATACTATACCTTTTTAAATTAAATTATTTTCTAAATATTTTATATATATTTCAAGTGTATTAAATTAAATAAATTCCTAAATATTTAAAAGGGTATATTATTAGAAAACGAATTAAACAATGTAAGAACTTTCTAAATTAAGGAACTTTTATCTTTAGCGGGATACTTATTATAGAAATACTTATTGTCATAAATACGTTTGTACGTAGCTATTAGTAGAACGTTAATACATTACAATGAATTATTATAAGACCGTATTTAGCCGTTAATATGCGTATGGAATTTCAGAAATAAATAAATAAGAAACCAATAAGATCAGTAAAATTTAATAACGGATAACTGTTAACTTATTCGCGTCCTTTATTTATGTAGCACGCGTGAAGCCCGAGTAGTATTCGTTCAGTCTTCCATTCAGTCAGTTACTGGACTAGAGGTACGGATTTTCCGTCCTTTCAGTAAGGACTTCCTTCATATGCATGATTAGGATTTCCCATCTTCAGCCAAATGTTTTCCCCAGTATATGTTTAAAGTTATCAGTAATCATGTTAATAACTAAATAGAATTGCCTGAGCGTTATATACAAGCACGACCAGTTTATGTACTAGTTACGGAGGTACCGTAACCACGGCACTAGAGGCACCGGTGTCGTGACTCACATGCAGGAGAGTGATATCCTGCATCGTCCCACTCATGTTCAGTTTGGCCATTTTTATATGTATGTTTTAGTGGGGCGTATGGATGCATCCTAGGCTTATATGTGTTACAAGTTATCAGGGTGAATGTGGTGTGTGCTCTACATCCTTCACATTGGAGCTGATCCCTCCACCCAGCACAGTTATTTAGAGGTCACCCCTCTACAGCATGACGAGGTCACCCCTCCAGTTATTCATGCACGGTTGTTACAGCACGTGACCTATATAAGCTCTGGCAAATAAAATACAGTAAATGCATGTTTTCAGAATTTAGAGTTATATTTCAGTATCAGTATGTATGAACCAGGTCTTACAGATTTTATGCAAGGTTATACCACATGTTACATATCAGTCTTATAGCTTCATTGTTGACTTCTATTTCATTACCTTTCAGTACATTCTTATCATGCTATATCCGTCCACTGAGCGTTATGCTCAGCCGTAGTTTCCTTTCATGTTTCCAAACGGCAGGTACACAGGGACGATCTTAGGACTTCTAAGAGAGTACGTGCATTTGGATGGGAGCTATCCAGACTCCTTTATTTTTTATGCACACATTACGTTACTTTACTTTGGTTGTTTGGACACTGTTTCGTCCTTTTCCTTTCAATACTTAATCTTTATATTTTTGGGCTTGTTGGACTACTGATGTTTGATTCCGGTATTTCCGTTTGGTCAGTTAATGTTTAATACATTGCCTTGCATGCTTTGATGACACGCCATAAATACACGTAACGGTCCATTTATCCAAGTGGGGTGTTACAATTATGGTATCAGAGCTCACTATTCGTAACCGTTATCCACTTCCTCGTATTGACGATCTATTCGATCAGCTTCAGGGTGCCAAGAACTTCTCAAAAATCGATCTACGATCAGGCTACCATCAGCTGCGTGTAAAGGAGCAGGATATATCTAAAACTGCTTTTCGCACGAGGTACGGTCATTACGAGTTTGTTGTGATGCCATTCGGTCTCACGAATGCGCCTGCAGTATTTATGGACTTAATGAACAGAGTCTTCCACGAATTTTTAGATAAGTTTGTGATCGTATTCATCGATGATATCCTCATTTTCTCCAAATCCAAAGAGGAACATGAGAACCATCTCCGTACAGTTTTGCAGATTCTCAGACGAGAAAAACTATACGCTAAATTTTCGAAGTACGAGTTTTGGCTGAATACAGTGGCGTTTCTAGGCCATATTGTTTCCGCAGAAGGAATAACTATGGATCCTGCAAAGGTGGAGGCTATCACCAAATGGCCAAGACCGACATCTGTCACAGAGATACGTAGTTTTCTTGGGTTGGCGGGTTATTACCGCAGGTTTGTGGAAAACTTCTCACGTTTGGCGTTACCATTGACCCAACTTATGCGAAAAGGTGAGAAGTTTATTTGGACCGAGGAGAGAGAAAAGAGTTTTGAGGAACTCAAGCATCGATTGATCTCAGCACCGATACTTACTCTTCCATCCGGTACAGGTGGTTATCAGATTTACAGTGACGCATCAGGAAAGGGCTTAGGTTGTGTTCTTATGCAGCATGGGAAAGTCATTGCTTATGCTTCGCGTCAACTGAAGCCGTATGAGAAAAACTACCCTACTCATGATCTAGAGCTCGCAGCAGTCGTTTTCGCCCTTAAAATCTGGAGGCATTATTTATACGGTGAGTCGTGTGATATCTTCACCGATCACAAAAGTCTCAAGTATATATTTACACAGCGAGAGCTGAACATGAGACAGAGGCGATGGTTAGAACTACTAAAAGACTACGACACTAATATCCAGTATCACCCAGGTAAAGCGAATGTAGTGGCAGATGCCCTTAGCAGAAAGTCGGGTATGGTAAATGGCATCAAAGTTCAGGAAGAAATTATTCAGGACTTAGAACGTTACGATATTGAACTCTTAGTACGCGGACAAAGAGGATACTGGGCTAGTTTGAGGGTAGAACCAGATTTGCTCTCTAGGATTAAAGCCGCACAAGAGGATGATGGTGAAATCTGGGCGATTATCCAGAACATTGACCGGCAGACCGAATTTCGCATCGATGACGATGGTATCGTATGGCAGGGTACCAAACTCTGCATTCCAGAAGACCCTGCTCTCAGAGAAGCCTTAATGACTGAGGCTCACAGCTCTCCGTTCTCTATCCATCCGGGTTCCACCAAAATGTACCACGATCTTAAGCAGCATTTCTGGTGGAGTGGTATGAAACAGGATGTCGCAACATTTGTGTCTAAATGCTTAACCTGTCAGCAGGTTAAGATAGAGCACCAGCGTTCCAGTGGTCTTCTCCAGCCATTAGATATTCCAATATGGAAATGGGACAAGATCTCTATGGATTTTGTCACCGGACTACCACAGACTCAGCGGAGACATGATGCAATCTGGGTAGTTGTCGATCGTTTGACCAAGTCAGCACATTTCATTCCTATTCGTAAAGATTTCGCAGTCAGTAAATTAGCGAAACTATTCACCGAGGAGATCGTACGATTACACGGTACACCTTCGGAAATTATATCAGATAGGGATCCCCGTTTCACTTCTCATTTCTGGGGAGGTTTGCATAAAGCTTGGGGAACTAGGCTCAAGCTCAGCACAGCTTTCCATCCACAGACGGACGGTCAGTCAGAGCGTACCATCCAGACCTTAGAGGACATGCTACGCGCCTGTGCATTAGAATGGACAGGACACTGGGATGACTATATTTGCTTGGTCGAGTTTGCTTACAACAACAGTTGGCATGCTAGTATCAAGCGTGCTCCATTCGAGATGTTATACGGCAGAAAATGCCGTGCTCCTATTTGTTGGGATCAAAGAACGTTTGATTGAAGGACCTGAACTGATAGAACTGACCAATGAAAAGGTCGCCATCGCTAGGGCAAAGCTGCAAGAAGCGCGTACTCGCCAGAAGAGTTACGCCGACAAGCATCGCAGAGATCTATCATTTCAGACTGGAGATCGTGTGTTCCTCAAAGTATCACCCGCACGCGGTGTCAGACGTTTTGGACTCAAAGGCAAACTTAGCCCTCGTTACATCGGACCGTTCGAAATCCTTGAACGTATTGGTGAAGTGTCATATCGATTGGCGTTACCGCCTCAGCTTTCACACGTCCACAACGTGTTTCATGTCTCATTACTCAGGGGGTACAACTATCACGAGCTTCACAAAGTAAATTACCCACTCGATCAGATTCGGGAGGATTTATCTTATATTGAGGAACCCCAAGCAGTCTTAGATCGCCAGGATCGAGTTATGAGAAGGAAGACCATTCCTTTCGTTAAAATCCTGTGGAGGAACCATACCGAGCGGGAGGCCACTTGGGAAACAGAGGAGTCTATACGGACTTCTTATCCTCACTTTCAGTTTTGATTCGGGTATGTCTTTTCGGCTTTTATGTCTTCCAGCTTATAGCATTTTCGGATTTTACCAGTCAGCTTAAATACCCTATAATTCGGGGACGAATTCTTCTTTTAGAGGGGAAGAATTGTAAAACCCAGTACGACCGTATCTTTAATTCGGGGACGAATTATTCTTTTAGAGGGGAAGAATTGTAAAACCCGTATTTAAATTAGAGAAAGATAAATACGCGGTTTTTATTTAAAATATTTACGTAGAAACTATCACAAGAAAATATTACAAGAAATACTATTATGCAATTGTAATTATTACATTAGTTTAATATATATATATATATATATATATATATATATATATATATATATATATATATATATATATATATATATATATATATATATATATATATATATATATATATATATATATATATATATATATATATATATATATATAGAAGGGCCGGTTGTTAAAACTAAAAGGACTTGGGCTTTAGCCCATTTTGGCTATACAAAACAAACGGGAACCCCCTTTTTCTTTCATATCAGTCAAAAAAAAAAAAAAAAAAAACTAGGGTTTGGGGTTTGCTTGGTTGCCGCCGGCTAGAACAAAACACAAAGGGAAAAGATTTTGATTTCTTGCATTTGATTTAGTCGTATGTTTGTAAATCATTCTGAATAAGGTAATCTCTCTTTTCCTTTTCTTTTTATTAATCACGAATTATGGAATTTAATATCAAGAACACATGTTTTTTTATAAATTAAACATGTAATTAATGTAGTGGTGGTCGGGTTTTGTTGTTTGCACACAAACCGAGACCATTAGGGTCTCGGTGTGTTTCTGTTTTGGCCCAGCCGAGACTACAAGTGTCTCGGTGATGGTCTTTGTGTTTGTCGGCAGTAAGCAAAACCCATCAGGGGTGTTTGGTCTTTACAGCCGCAGCAAAAGGGGGTCGGGTCTTGTGTTTTCAGCGAACCAAGACACCACATGTCTTGGTGATCTCATCCCTGCCCAGCCGTGACCCACACAGGGGCGGCTAGGGCCTGGTTCGACCCAAAAAGGGGCTGCCAAACCACCGGGCTGTTTTAAAAAAAATAAGGGTGCGTTTGGTTGTAAAAACAGAACAAACAGTGGGAACCGTATACTAGCAGTGGGAACCCTAAGGCTAACGGGGGGAAACTAAGACTAGCAGTGGGAAAAATGGACAGAAAAACAAGGGGTTAAATAACATTAGCAACAGTTTAGCGACAGATTTTTCTGTCGCAAAACTGTTAGAATTTATGCAGTTTTTCTTTTAAGAGGCAGTTTTAGCGACAGTTTTTGGTGACACAGAAATTCTGTCGCTAATTCTTGTGGACAGATTTTTGTATATTATGTTGGTTCGGTTAGTGTGACCGAGATGGGCTCGGTAGGCTCGGGACATGTTTATAAATAATAAAATAAATATTTTATACTATACCTTTTTAAATTAAATTGTTTTCTAAATATTTTATATATATTTCAAGTGTATTAAATTAAATAAATTCCTAAATATTTAAAAGGGTATATTATTAGAAAACGAATTAAACAATGTAAGAACTTTCTAAATTAAGGAACTTTTATCTTTAGCGGGATACTTATTATAGAAATACTTATCGTCAGAAATACGTTTGTACGTAGCTATTAGTAGAACGTTAATACATTACAATGAATTATTATAAGACCGTATTTAGCCGTTAATATGCGTATGGAATTTCAGAAATAAATAAATAAGAAACCAATAAGATCAGTAAAATTTAATAACGGATAACTGTTAACTTATTCGTGTCCTTTATTTATGTAGCACGCGTGAAGCCCGAGTAGTATTCGTTCAGTCTTCCATTCAGTCAGTTACTGGACTAGAGGTACGGATTTTCCGTCCTTTCAGTAAGGACTTCCTTCATATGCATGATTAGGATTTCCCATCTTCAGCCAAATGTTTTCCCCAGTATATGTTTAAAGTTATCAGTAATCATGTTAATAACTAAATAGAATTGCCTGAGCGTTATATACAAGCACGACCAGTTTATGTACTAGTTACGGAGGTACCGTAACCACGGCACTAGAGGCACCGGTGTCGTGACTTACATGCAGGAGAGTGATATCCTGCATCGTCCCACTCATGTTCAGTTTGGCCATTTTTATATGTATGTTTTAGTGGGGCGTATGGATGCATCCTAGGCTTATATGTGTTACAAGTTATCAGGGTGAATGTGGTGTGTGCTCTACATCCTTCACATTGGAGCTGATCCCTCCACCCAGCACAGTTATTTAGAGGTCACCCCTCTACAGCATGACGAGGTCACCCCTCCAGTTATTCATGCACGGTTGTTACAGCACGTGACCTATATAAGCTCTGGCAAATAAAATACAGTAAATGCATGTTTTCAGAATTTAGAGTTATATTTCAGTATCAGTATATATGAACCAGGTCTTACAGATTTTATGCAAGGTTATACCACATGTTACATATCAGTCTTATAGCTTCATTGTTGACTTCTATTTCATTACCTTTCAGTACATTCTTATCATGCTATATCCGTCCACTGAGCGTTATGCTCAGCCGTAGTTTCCTTTCATGTTTCCAAACGGCATGTACACAGGGACGATCTTAGGACTTCTAAGAGAGTACGTGCATTTGGATGGGAGCTATCCAGACTCCTTTATTTTTTATGCACACATTACGTTACTTTACTTTGGTTGTTTGGACACTGTTTCGTCCTTTTCCTTTCAGTACTTAATCTTTATATTTTTGGGCTTGTTGGACTACCGATGTTTGATTCCGGTATTTCCGTTTGGTCAGTTAATGTTTAATACATTGCCTTGCATGCTTTGATGACACGTCATAAATACACGTAACGGTCCATTTATCCAAGTGGGGTGTTACATATGGTATGAAAAAAAGAATGTTTATAACAGAGTAAATGCATCATTTGAAAATAGTGTGATACACATTCAAAAGCATTTACTAATAAACTTGGCCACGAAAAGTTTTATGAGTAAAAAAAGTTTATACTTAAACAATAAATTAGTTTGTGTGTTTAAGTTAGAGATAAAATCACTAAGTTATTATCCAACCAGTAAAATTGTTACGCAATTTTTAAATTTTTATTTATTTTAATTAAAATTTGTAAGCATAAAAAAACATTGTGTCATCCAACTAACAAACATTCAAGTCAAAAACAAAAATGATTAAAAACTTTCGTTACAAAAACGCTACCTACACTTATGAAAAAGGTGTGACTGACAAAAAAAAAATTGTATTTTACTCCTTTCTAGCTTGATTAAAATGTTAGAAAATAAAACTATAGTCTTTTAGATATAATCTTTTTGAGAAACACTTGTGAAATAAATGAGTGTTAGATTACTACGTACTATATCTTCAAATCCACATGTACGACACATTGTATGAGAAGTGTTGAAGACAATAGACACCTTATACATGTTTCCACTCGCCACATATTACTAGTTAAAAGTTAAAACTGGCTGGTACGTGTCCCTCAATAACCTTAAAATTCCACCACCTATTACATGCACCACTCCACGTACGCACCAAAATCCAACATAAATAGCCAGTATCACTAGTTCACTACCATCATCACCACAACAACAAACACAGTACACAATGGCAAAGCTAATAGTTTTTGCAGTCGCATTTGCAGCCCTTGTAGCCTTTGCTTCGGCCTACACAACCATCATCACCACCACCATCGACGACCAGATCCCATACACACAGCAGTCACAGCAATGTCGACAACAGCTCAAACAAAAACAATTCAACCAGTGTCGCATGTACCTCCAACAGGGTCAGGGTCAGGGTCCCTTGGAATTAGACGACAACCGTAGTGGACAGCAGCAACAAACCCAAATCCGCCAACAGTGCTGTAACGAGCTCCAAAACGTCCACCAGCAGTGCCAGTGTGAGGCTGTCAGGCAAGTGTTCCAAGATGTCCAGCAGATTCATGGACAATTTGGTGGTCAGCAGATCCGTCAGTTGAAGCAGAAGGCTCAGAACCTTCCTAACCAATGTAACCTTCAAGTACAATCATGCCCACTCCCAACCGTCGTCACTACCACCACCACCATCGACGAAAACCGCCAAAGGGGCTCACAATCACAACAATCTTGCTACCAGAGGATCCAAGGACAACGCTTCCGGCAATGCCAAAGGTATCTATACTACTTTATAAACAAAATGTATCATTCATGCATGCATGCATGGATTTCGAACATCATATCCTATATAATATAAATCTTTTTCAACAGCTACATCCAACAAGCACAACAGAGTGGTTCATTCGGACCACTTTTGATGAGCTTCAACAGGCAAGGACAACAATACCAGCAAGAAATGCAACAATGCTGCAATGAACTCGAAAGGGTTCAGACCGAGTGCCAGTGCGAGGCTTTGCAGGAGGTTTACAGACAAGCCCAACAGCAACAACAGCAGCCATGGAGCCAACAACAAGGTGGCCGACGTGGTGGACAGCAGATGCAAGGTTTGAAATCCATTGTTGAGCAGCTTCGCAATCAATGCAACTTACAGGTCCAACAATGCCGAATCCCATCGACTATGTTTTGAAGTGAAAGCATGTGAATGAGTAATAAAGGGAATCACATCTCTAGCTAGTTTGAGGTTTTTTATGGTTTTGAGATGAGATCATGATCGTATCCTAATAACAGAATAAACTAGTACTATGTCACTTGTCATAAAGTTAAGTTGTATTTATGGTTTCCTGTCGTAAGAATAAATAATATGATAGTTCGATCTGAGTCATAATCTTTAAATCTTCTTGCTTTCCGCTTCTGCAAGACTTCAAGCTCGCAACATCATATCCCTTTGGTAGGTAACTAGGTATTTTTTCCCGTCACGAAATAATATCTCATATCCACACCACAATAAGTTGTTGCTAAATAACTACTGTAACTAATTTACAAAATGAAGACGAAAAATAAATGTCAACCAACTTTTTTTTTTTTTTCAAAAAAAAAACAAACTTAATTTTTTTAGGCTCAGTTTCGATTTGTCATAACACTAGAACAATAAAATAACTGTTCGATATCATATCTGGAAATCTTACAAAATCTCTCCCTAAAAATAAATGTTGAGCAAATGATCTCTCCCGGCCCTTGTTGGAACTATTGAGATATATATCAATAGTCTAAGGACCTTTTAGTATTATTAGTATATGTATGCATGTAAATTCTGTAAACCCAAGATAGTTAGTATTGGGTTGGGTCATAGATAACTGTATAAACCGTTTAGAATAGGGTTGTGTCTTTTACTTTTGAGGAATCGACATGTCCCTTTATTTGACAGACATGAAGGCACCGATTCTCTAAGTATATATAGGTTTGAGTCTGTAATCATTCATACATTCATATCAATACAAAAAACAGATTCAATATATACGTATCTTTTATTAGCAAGTTTGTTTTTTCATTCCAATAATTGGTATCAAGAGCAAGACGATCCAGGGAAGAAAAGACAAAATCATCAGAAAAAAGGGCTGTTGTTTTTTTTGGTAGTTTTGTCATCCACAAGAAAGAAGTTGGTTGTTTTGGATCGACTGAAGAAAGGAGAACAACAGGCTGTTTGTTTTTTTTTCGGTGTGGACAACCACCAGAAAACAAGAAAAACAAGATCGGGCTGCTGTGTTCTTTTTGTCAACAACCATTAGCGTTGGTGTTTTTTTTTGTTGACATCCATCAGAAAGAAAAGAAGTAAAAACCAACAACCAACAGGTTCCTCTTAATTCACAAATTAAAGTTAGTATATTCTTATATTTTTGTACGAAGCCTTTGTCACTCGAACTGTTCGTTTAAGCAAAACAACAAGTTAAACCGAATCCCCGTAAGAAGAAACCTTAGCGTTTCACCCCGTAAGAAGAAACCTTAGCGTTTCACCCCGTAAGAAGAAACCTTAGCGTTTCTGAAGGACAATATTGATTCTCTGTCTATTACATAACAACCGATTACAATATATAGATATCACAAAAGGTTCTAGAGTCGGGCTAAGGCCCAATACATAATAACACGGGCTAACACTCCCCCGCAGTTGGAGCGGGAGAAGAACGAACACTCAAACTGGATCGAAATTCGTCAAACAATGCAGATGGCAAGCCTTTGGTGAATATATCCGCATACTGGTAGCGAAAAGGAACGTGGAGAACACGAATCTGACCAGCAGTATCCAAGTCTCTAACAAAGTGAATGTCAATTTCAATATGCTTCGTACGCTGATGTTGAACGGGATTACTTGATAAATAAACCGCACTCACATTATCACAATAGACAAGGGTAGCAGAAGACAAAGGTGTATGTAACTCACGTAACAAATTGCGCAACCAACAAGTCTCAGCAACAGCATTAGCAACACCTCGATACTCCGCTTCTGCACTCGAGCGAGAAAGCGTCGCTTGACGTTTAGAAGACCAAGATAGTAAGTTGTTTCCAAGAAACACACAGTAACCGGAAGTGGATCGCCTAGTCGTAGGACAACCAGCCCAATCAGCATCCGAATAAGCAACCAAAGAGAGAGTTGATGAGGCAAATAACTGTAAACCATACTCTAAGGTCCCCTGGACATACCGTAAGATTCGCTTAAGAGCCGAGAAATAAGGCTCTCGAGGATCATGCATATATAAACAAACCTGTTGTACCGCATAGGAGATGTCAGGCCTAGTAAATGTAAGATACTGAAGAGAACCAGCAAGACTCCGATATAAAGTCGGATTAGAGACACGGTCACCATCACCACCCAGCTTAGACTCGGTATCAACAGGAGTCTTAGAAGGGTTACAATCACTCATATGTGCTCGTGCAAGAATCTCAGTCGCATATTTCCGTTGAGATAAAAATAACCCATCAGAATCTCGTGTCATAGAAATGCCCAAAAAGTAACTTAGAGAACCCAAATCCGTCATAGAGAACTCTTGATGTAAAGAAGCAATGATCTGTTGTAAGAAAGTCTCAGAGGATGCCGTAAGTACAATATCATCAACATATAACAATAAGTAAGCAGTATTGATCCCCTCTCGATAAATAAATAAAGAAGTATCACAGCGACTATGATGAAACCCAACACGAGTGATATAAGATGCAAAACGCTGAAACCAAGCGCGAGGAGCCTGCTTAAGACCATAAAGTGAGCGCTGTAATAAACACACAAAATCAGGATGATCGGAATCACGAAATCCAGGTGGCTGATGCATATAAACAGTCTCAGACAAATCTCCATGTAAAAATGCATTCTTAACATCGAGTTGATGAATCGGCCAATGTCTAGAAACTGCAAGACTAAGAACAGTCCGTATTGTACCTGGTTTAACAACCGGACTAAAAGTCTCATCAACATCAATCCCCTCAACCTGTGTGCTACCATTTGCTACAAGACGAGCTTTGTAACGACTAAGCGTACCATCGGCTAAAAATTTGTGACGAAAAAGCCACATGCAACGAACAATGTTGGTATCTGCTGGGCGTGGTACTAAAATCCACGTACGATTTTTAATAAGCGCATTATATTCATCACACATAGCATTTTGCCAATTTGAATCCCTAAACGCAACAGTATATGACTTAGGTAATGGTGAGATAGTGGACACATGAAAATTATATTTAGGATTAGGACGATTAGTCCCGAGTTGAAAACGTGTGATCATGGGATGAACTGAGGCGGGGTTCGGGTTTTGAGGTGGTACAAAATTATGGAGTGGAGATTTTTCAATAGGGGTCTGTGGTACGGGAGTGGGAGGTGCCGAGGCTGGTTGAGGGACCAAGGGTGATTGTGGAGGCGTAGGAGAGTGTTGGGCGGAAGGTGGTTGTTGGGGCGTAGGTGAAGGCGGGGGTGTAAGATCCATATTTGGAGGAGTGGATTGAGTGGCAACAGGAGGGTGCATATGATGGATTGGTATATCGGGCAAATCGTCAAGAAAAGAATAGGTAGGTGCAGTAGGCGTGGAGGTAGAGCCATATGGAAAAACGGTTTCGTCAAAAGTAACATGACGGGATATGATGATTTGGTTTGTATGTAGGTCAAGACAACGGTATCCACGATGATTAGATGCATGACCCAAAAATATAGATGGAGTGGCACGGGGTTCAAGTTTATGAGAGGGATATAAGTGAGGGTAACATAGACAACCAAATGTGCGTAAAAGGCTATAGTTAGGTTTGGTACCAAACACACGACTGTAAGGTATGTCATTGGAAATAGCAGTGGATGGCAAAATATTGAGCAAGTGAACCGCCATATTAAGGGATTCAACCCAAAATGTGGGAGGAAGATTTGCTTGAAAAAGTAATGTGCGAATGAGGTTGTTAATGGTTCGAATCATGCGTTCGGACTTGCCATTTTGTTGAGAAGTTTTGACACATGAAAATCGAAACTGAATGCCATTGTCACCAAAAAGTTTATGTAAGACACGGTTATCAAATTCACCACCATGATCACACTGGAATGACCGAATTTCACACTTAAACTGAGTATGCACATATTTACGAAACAAGAGAAATTTTGATAACACATCAGATTTATGAAGTAACGGATATACCCAAACAAATTGAGAAAAATGATCCAGAAACAATACATAATATTTGAAACCAGAAAAACTCGGAATGGGTGAGGTCCACACATCCGAGTGAATAATATCAAAACAAGAAGTAACGATTGTATCGGAACTAGAAAATGGAAGCCTCACGTGTTTGCCAAGCTGACAAGCATGACAAAGCACAGGAGGTTTCTCTTTATTACATGAAATGAAATTACGAGAAGCAAGACGACGAAGCACGTCACTTCCTGGATGTCCAAGACGCTGGTGCCACGTATGTTGACTGACAAGAAAAGCTTGAGGAATTGGAGAAGAAGCCGTGACCGGGTAAAGATCCCCCGTCCTATCACATCAGAGCAGTACCCGTCGAGTCATGAAATGCTTAACAGAAAAACCAAACGCGTCAAATTCAACAGTACAATTATTATCACGAACAAATTGACGAACGGAAATTAAGTTTTTGACAATAGAGGGAGTGATAAGGACATTATTAAGGTGAAGTGACCGAAAAGGAGTTGGCAAAATGCTATGGCTCGAGTTGGTGACGGGTATAGAGTGGCCATCACCAACCGAGACAGAAGAATAAATACAAGTATTAAAAACATCACGAAGATTAGTAATTGAATTATTAAGGTGAGAACTCGCACCTGTATCCATGTTCCAAGCACCGGTAGTAGGATCTTGAAGCGTCCCGACACTAAAGGCATGAGGCAATGTTGTAGCCTGTCCCGATGAAGAAGCCTCCTGTGGAGCAGCGGGCTGAGAAACCGGGCCGGCTAACGGCGCTGATGCTTGAGCCATAGAATAAGGCTGAACTGGGCTAAACCCCGGTGGTGGCCCAATAGGGTGAGAATGATGGACCGGAGATGGACCTGCCCCACCATGAGAATAATACGCCTGAGGAGCATGCTGATTAACACTAGCAGATGTTAAAGACAACTTGTCCAAAATCTTTAGCAATAAAGCATCAGTAGAAGTTGTTTTCATCCCACCCCCATTATTAGATCTAGGTTTTGCATGTGGATCATGCACAAACCGACAAGACTCACCCCAATGACAAGCGCCTTTAGCAAAGTTCCAACAAGGGCTCCGTGATTTATTGGGAGGGGTAGAAGTACGACGAGAAGTACCCGAGTCGGCCATAAGTACCATAGGGGAAGCTGAACTAGAATCCATAGGTAACGCAAGCTCCTTCGACTTCAACCTCATCTCTTCGGTGATTAACAACGAACGGGCTGTTTTAAGATCAGGAAAGATCTCTTGATAATGCATATAGCCCGCAACTTGATTATACTTCTCTGGTAGACCCTCAAGGGCATAGTGAACAACATCCTCTTCATTAACATGATAATCAAGGCTTTTGAGGATGGTGACGAGGGACTCGATGTGTTGAAAATAGGCCTCCATGCTTTGTGTTCCAAGTTTGACGGATCGTAATTCAGCCTTCAAAGCGGAAGTACGAGACCGTTTGTTATCCTTTACAATCGTACTAATAAGACTCCAAGCCTCCTTAGCTGATTTTGGTCGTGCAACAACCAACCTCTTTTGTAGTGCGTCCGAGAGAGTCGTAAAGATCCAAGATAGGATGATTTTGTCGACCTTAAGCTCATCCGGTGTCAGGGCAGGGGGTGTGCTTGTAGTGGGTCTGCTTGTATCGGTGTCTACTTGAATGAACTTAGTAACATCATAACTGGAACAAAGTTGTTCAAAAAAGAATGTCCAAGAGCCATAGTTCCAGTCAGCGAGATCAAGTTTGACGGGAACACGAGTGAGGAGGTGATGATGAGTGACCAAGGAGAGCTTATCCGAGAGAGAGATCGATTGTTCGGTGACAGTCATGGTGGTAGTAAAGGGTTTTGTAGTAAAGGGTTTTGGAATAGCAGATGTATGGACTGTAGGTAGGTTTGAAGTAATGAAAAGAAAACAAATCTTGATACCTGAGATCAAGAAACAAATAATATAGACTTGATACCTTTGATCAAGAAACAATATACCAACCTTGTTACCGTGAACAAGGGACTATGGTTTGTTACCTTTGAACAAACACCAATTACCAGAGAAGAGAAGAACAGATCGCTATTTTTTTTTATTTTTTTTTTTTAGGGTTTGGAGTTTTGTGGATCGTTAGGGTTGGCTCGATACCATGAAGGACAATATTGATTCTCTGTCTATTACATAACAACCGATTACAATATATAGATATCACAGAAGGTTCTAGAGTCGGGCTAAGGCCCAATACATAATAACACGGGCTAACAGTTTCATCCCGTAAGAAGAAAGCTTAGTGTTTCACCCCGTACGAGAAATCTTAGTATTTCACCCCGTAAGAGAAACCCCCGGCTTTTCAAAACAAGTAAGGAAGTACGAAAGTAAGAAAGTAAACAAGAAAGCAAACAAGCATGGTAGAAGGCGACAAGAACGATAACACATCGGTTCGAGAACTAGGAAATGTTTCACTACAATGTCCAAAACTGACCGACACAAACTACACAACATGGGTATTGATGATGGAAACAATAATGAAGGCGTATGGCTTTTGGGAAACGATAATTCCAAAAGAAGGAGTAGCAACAAATGAAAAGAAAGAAAACACATCGAAGTCAATTATCTTCCAAGCATTGCCACAAGATGTGTTGATGCAAGTTGCACAATACTCGACTGCAAAGGAAGTATGGGACTCGATCAAAGTCAAGAATTTAGGATCCGATCTTGTTCAAAAGGCACGACTACAAACCCTTAGGAGTGAACTAGAGACTCTAAGGATAAAACCAAACGAAAAAGTAAGTGATTTTGGAGGAAACTTAAGTAGTATAAAGGCCAAGTTCAAAGGACTTGGTGAAACTTTGGAAGATAAGTCGCTAGTAAGAAAATTACTCAACTCTGCTCCAAAGAAGTTTTTACCGATCGTGGCTACTATAGAACAATATCAAGATCTGGACGAAATGTCATTTGAAGAAGCCGTTGGAAGATTAACAGCTTATGAAGAACGAATCAAAAGTCAAGACACACAAGAGGCAAATGATCAAGACAAGCTTCTCATGGCAAGATCAAGTAATCAAAGTCATGGTAATGCTCGAGGAAGAAACTTTAGTAAAGAAGGAAAAGGATGTGAAACAAGTTTTCAACAAAGTACAAGAGAACAAAACAAAAAGAAAATGAGATGCTACGAGTGTGGTGACTTAGGTCATTTTGCACGCGAATGCACGAAATGGAAGAAGAAAGACAAGCAAGAAGAGTCTCTTCTCGTGTATGAAACTGACACCGAACCCACATTGCTCTGAAGACAAGTGAAGAAGACTCGATTACATGATTATATCATTAGGGGGGAATGTTGGAACAAATGATATATATCAATAGTCTAAGGACCTTTTAGTATTATTAGTATATGTATGCATGTAAATTTTGTAAACCCAAGATAGTTAGTATTGGGTTGGGTCATAGATAACTGTATAAACCGTTTAGAATAGGGTTGTGTCTTTTACTTTTGAGGAATCGACATGTCCCTTTATTTGACAGACATGAAGGCACCGATTCTCTAAGTATATATAGGTTTGAGTCTGTAATCATTCATACATTCATATCAATACAAAAAACAGATTCAATATATACGTATCTTTTATTAGCAAGTTTGTTTTTTCATTCCAATAGCCCTTACAAAATCTGTTGAACTAAAAATTAAATCTAGACATATCACCATTCACCAGTGTATTTGCACTCAGGGAAGGGTTAATGTCGCTACAAGAAGATCGAGTGGTTAAGTGGCCAATATAAGAATTGCAAGTAAAAGCTCTTATCTACCCTTAAATGTTCGGAAAATATAAAAACAAATGAAGCACATATAGCACATAAATTATATGGTTAATTTTACCCACAATTTTTTATAGCTAAGTGAAAAGTTTGGAGTGATAATAATTTTTTTTGTGTTTTTGAGATTTTTCAGGAGAGAATGGAGAAGTAAAGGATAATAAATTATACCAAATTTACTCTCCTAATTTTCTTCTCAAATTTGGGTAAAAATGAGTGAAGTTCATCTTTTAACTTTATTCTTGCTTATAAGCTTTTCTTTTCTTTTCAACTCAGGAACACACTATAAAAAATTATTTCTTCTTCATCTCCTCTTTACTTCTTTCCTTTTTTTTCCTCTTTGTCCCTTTTTCTTCCTTTATTATACTCGGGAACAGAGTGTAACACTTTTTGAAATGCGTGGAAGAAAGTTAGGAGTTGTTTATTTGTGGAAAAATTTTCATATTTTTTTGTTTTTAAATTTCCAGAGAAGAGAATTATTCTTTTCCCTAGAAAAGAGTTAAAAATTTGAAAATTGTGGTTTTTTTCAAAAAATGAAAAAATGTTTAGGTAAAAGAGGAAAAAATAGAAAAGTGTAAAATAATGTAAAAGTGGAGAATGAAAATTTCTATTTATTGAAAAATATTGAAAAAAATACAAATAAACAAGTTTTTTGTTTTTCTATTTTCATATGAAAATTTTTCTAGAAAAATAGGGTATATTTCCCTAACTAAACAGCACCTTAGCTTTTACCTCTGAGTTTCACCAAGTGACTTACATGGTGTTTCGTAAGTAGGATGGTAGGTGTAGTAATGAAGTAATACAATCATTTTTAATACTAATGTTTTAAAACCCAGTTTTTTAATTGACTCGGTTGAGTTACTGGGTCCAAGTTAACCCAGGTCGAACCGAGTCAACCCAGTTTTCTAAAAAAATAATTGTTTCCATATTTTTTATAATTAGTAAAAATTATATATTAAAACCATAAAAACTTCTATATATTAGAGATATAAATTGTTTACCAACCATATAATATATAAAGATAGAATTTCATCGCAAGTATGTACAATTTACCTATATTTAAAAAAACCCAAGAAAATTGAAACTCGACCGGTTCTCGAAAATCGGGTTCACCCGAGTCACCCAAAACCCGACGGATCTATCCGGATTTCGAAAATCTGAAACCCGAGTCAAAATGACCCTTTTGTTACCGAAACCAGGTCAACCGGTTAATCCGTCCAAATCGCCCCGGGTTTAAAAACATTGATTAATACACAATCTTTGATGACATTGTTTTGAAACATCTTTAGAATTATAATTATAATTTATTGGCAGCAACTCATACGAGTCTAATTATTTCGTAGTGACCTATTACTATTATAAGGTATAATTTAATTTTTTATTAACATGTATGGGAATATTTAACAAAAAGACACTTTAAAATGACTCACAAAAGGCTTGCACTAAAATAATGAACGACCAAACCAATATCCATAGTGAATCCTACTAATAAACCAAACTGGTAAAGCTAAATTTATTTTTACCAAAAACATCTGAACCATTCTTTAATTTTAAGGTCAGTGTCGTTGTTTATTTTCTTGTGTGATTCAGATGCGGTCAGATTTAAAACATCTTACCGAATCAGAGTTAAAAAATTAGTCTGGTTGGCTTTTAATAATGCAAAATCAAGTTGAACTTTTTATTTTAAAAAGTAAAAGAATGTATTTGAGAAACGCGATGATTATGAGAGAGAACAATTTAATATTGTATTGTAAAAAGCGTTTAGATTTTAGGTATCGATACGGTATGGTTAGAGACATTTTTTTGTTTATGTAGGTGTGCTGACATCTCTTGTGGGACCCCCAGAAACTAATATGGAAAACTAGGCAACGAGGGGGTAACACGTCATAGTACAAGACACAATGAATTACAGTTAATACAAAGCTGACGAAATAAATACTTGTACATTACATCATAAAAGGTCAGAGTTTTTAAACAAAGGTCCCAGAGTTTTAGAAGCGGAAATTATATTATTTCGTCTCGGTTTATAACATAAAGTTGCCCAAAAGATAGAACAGAATTCTGACAGTTTATATAAAACCAATCTTTCAAAAGAATCACAGAAATCTACAAGCTGCGATAATATCCTGCGGGCTCCCATCCAAGCAAAGCTAAGTAATAACACCTGAGATTAAACATGTAAAATTGTCAACACAAAGTTGAGTGAAATTCATAGGTTTAGCAGTAAAGGTGTGGAACACAAGCATTCATTTGTAACAAGAAATAGGGGAAATGGTTATGTACAGTAACCATTGTCCGAAACCATTATTATTGCTGTTCAGTTCATGAACCGAAGCTTAACTCAATGTGAGTTCCTCTAAGGAGTATTCAGCCTAAATACTCAAGTAACAGACAAATATCAGTGCGTCAAGGTACTTGAGACGGGGACAGTCAATCCCGATGGATCCACCCACAACATTCGCGCTTAGTACTCGAAATTAACGGTTCATGATCGGGAGAGGAAACTCAAGGCTAGACTAAAAAGCAATAATAATATTGAAAACCTGAAAACCATACATGTTCTGCATAGCATGCAAGTTCTGGATAGCATACAGTTTTTAAATGGTTGTGTTCCACCATGTAAAATCTCACCCCGTGTTTAGAAACCATGTACAAGTAAAAAGGGGCTATGAACTCACCTTAGCCACGAGGTAAGTCAATCACGGTACTCAGCAACTGAGTTGAAACGGTAGTGGTAGACGATCACCGACGATATGGATCCCCGGGGAAACACGAAAACCGCAACCTATCAAAATAAGGCGCGCGTTAAGACTCGTACTCGAATATAGATATGTACTAAATATAATATGACTCAATTGTTTTCAAAGTATTCATGTTTCAAAACCATTGACACGAACCAAATGAATTCATACTAACCATTTATTCGAACACTACACGTTAAAACACTTGTACACTTGAAAATGACTCGTTATACGACGCCAAGTCAACACAAGTCAAACTATCCTTTAACCTTACTTGGACCAGTAGCTAAGTCATTTATATAATGACTAAGCACTTGAGTAAGTCACCATGTCCGATGGTGAATACTCAAACTCACGCAACACAAGCATTGAACGATGTGTCCAAATAAAAATCAGCAAGTACACCCCGAATGTACACACCAATCTACCCTATCTAGGCTTGTCCGTTTTAGATGAAAATTGGTGTCAAGGTCACTTATATCCTGTATAAGACCTCACCAAAGTTTGAGCCAAAGTTCACACTTTAAAATCCATCAGCTCGACACTTTACTCGACTCCAAATTTGGGACAGATTTGTGCACTTGTTTTGTAAAACCGTTTAGACCACTTTAAAAGTACTAACTCGACAATTCGTCTTTTGAAACCACTACTAGACTCATCAATCTCAGTTTGTAAACTTTGAAAATCAGTAGCATCAACTATCTAACCAAGCCTAAAGTCCCCGAGAGTCGACCCACTATCAGCCACAATTTCATATTGTGTCGACTTGCGTCTCCCGGTACACGAAAACTAAAACTAGCATAACTTTTGACTCTTAATGACTTAGAAGCTCTATCTTATACCAAAACGACCGTCTCGGAAAAATCTACAACAATTTCAAATAATCTCAGTCGTTCACAGACTTTAAACCCACGAAAAATCTGTTTAATACCTGTTGTCCCAAAATAGCCTTTTAGAAAACAAGTCAAATTCATTTTTCACTCAAAACCAATCATTCCCATACCTCTAGGATCACTATACTACCATTCCTAACAACCAAACACACTCCTAAACTCATGCATGTAAAATTTAACAAATCAAAGATCAAAAATCAACCTTTTTTGAATGAAAACAAGATGATCATTGCATATATAACACATGCAAGATGATCAAAACACAAATCCACCATGGAATTATAAAGTCTTCAAATTTTGATGCATGTTCATGATTTTGATATTATTAGAATCACAAGAAAATTCTAAGAATGGGTCTTTATTTAGTTTTGATTGATTCATAGTAGAAATCAAGTTTTGAGGGTGTTTTGTGGTGGTGGAGTGGCGGAAGAAATGAGGGGGAAGGATGAGTTGGTTGATTTTTTTATAAAAATGAATTGTGTGTGTAAAGTGGAAGAAAAAAAAGTATATATATGGCTAGTTAAGTGGAGGGACCCAAGTTGCCAAATTGCAAACTTGTGGACTTAAAAACAATTAATAGTTTTAAAGGGTAGAAAATGGTCATTGGTAAATATTGAAAATATTTACGGGGCTCGGGTTTCGTAAAAATACTTTTCAAAATTTACAATGCATCATAAAAATGATTATATGATTTCCTGACACGACTTAATACGTAATTAAAACGAAATCGTCGAAAATATTAATTATCGAAACAATCGATAAATAAACGTAATATTTTGGGCATCCGTCGGTATCGCGATCACTAGGAATTCTCGTTGTACATTGATTTTGAATAAACTCGTTGTAAACGCACGCGGGTGATTTTAAATAAAAAACTTTGATTTAAATTAAATATGGAAAAATAAAATAAAGAAAAATTATAATTCTATACAAAGTATTTATCGATGTTCAGAAAAATACTTAAAAAGTATAATTTAAAAATCTCAGGATTTACATATAGAAATACAAGAAAACGTAATACGTTGGAAAAATTCAAGAAACACAAATAAAAGAATAAAATAATGTTGGAAAAGTACGGTTTCTCACAGTCTTCCCCCCTAAAGGAACTCTGGTCCCCAGAGTTCTCCTGAAAACAGTAGAAGATGCGAACAAGAGGAGGTACAAAGTGTCAAAATTCATTGCTTCCAAGGTAATTTCCGTACCACGACGAATCTTAACGGTTAGAATTTACTATGCTTCTGTTTCTTAACTCCTTTTCGTATAACTTTTCAGTCTTGGATTAGAATAACGATCTTTTAATACGGGGATACATCAAGAGATAGAATTGTTGGAAATACGTGCGATAAACTAACAAGAATGAACACAAGAATCGCTTAAACAGACAAAGTGCGTTAAGATGAATCAAAATTATAAATCAACAAGGGGTCGTAAGTCGTGCAACTGTAAAATGTGACAATCTTAAAATGTAAGAATCTATTTACAAGAGAAATAGAAGGGAAAATAAATACATATGATCATCCAAAATACAAGTTGTCACAATTAGTTGTCTATGATTTTGGTATTACTTTAAAACTCCGTTTAAATAGTTATTTTGATCAGCTTAAGAGCTTTTCGGGTGATTGTATGAAATTTCTGTTAGAAACTCAAGTTTATCGTTACCATTAGAGAAAATCAGATTTTCCAAGTTATTTAGAATCATTGTTAGAAATTATAAATTAATTTAATAATTTCCTTAGGTTGACAGTAAAGTATGATAAACTCAATTACTTTAAAAGATACAACTTGACATTGTTTAAACATAAGTTATAAATTTACTCAAGAGGATGTACAGATTCGATATTAAACTTGAAATGGGTATTTTGACAATTTAAACATTTGGTAAAATGTATAAAATGTTCTTAAAAATTATAAATAATTTTTAGAAATTCAAGAAAGTGTTTAAGATATCAAACGATAAACGCGTAACAGTTTCTGGTTTTCAGAAAGTGACAAAATAGCAAACGATTATGAAACGAATATCGATCAACAATTAGTATACAAGCAATAGCACGAGGGAATAAAACGGAAGTCGTATCAACTCTTAACGAACATGATAGAATATATGCATCGATGATGAAAGTAATAAGAAACAAAGGATTATAGCAAGTCATCACTTCTTGAATGCAGTTGGTGACACCAATAACAGCTTATTAAGTTCTCGGTGGTCGACATACGATCGAAGAGAAAAGCCATACAGCGAAATTTTGAATCAAAGAAAATTCTTAAGAAGTCACTTGATAGTAATTCCAGTAAGATGAACAACATTCGCAATGAGAGGCGAAATCAATACGTGGTTCACACGAACAAATTTCAAGACGATAAAGTCTAACACACATCATGACAAATACACGTAATCATCGTTCACGTCCAGTCGTAAATCATTAATCGCATCCAGAGACGTTTCGTAGTTCTACCAAAATAAATAGAGAAGGTCGATCGATGGAGGAGCATAACAACGTTGAAACTTCCAAGTCAGGTATCAATGGTAAGAATTTAGGCAAATGGTAACGAAAATTGTATCATGAGGATGATGAGGTAACAAGTAAGGCAATGATCGTCGAGTATGGAAATATATGTTTGAGGCATGTACTTTGTTCAACAAAAGATAAGGGTTCATCTGTGTATGTCGCGAACTGTTGTTACTCGCATAAGATGTAAAAGTTTTCAAAACTTTTATTTAATCAAACTTTTTAAGGAACATAGTTAAAAAGTTGATTCTTAGTCAAATATTTAAGGTGACTACTATTCGGCCTTGCATGGCTCCTTCTAAATTAGGCATAGGTGATCAAGCCATGCATAATTTAGGACTAGCAATGCGATGCTCAGCTTCGTCAAACCAGTATTACAGGTCATATTATTTAAAATATGTATATAATGCTATTTGTAAAAACAGAAATCAAAATAGTTTATGAAACTATTCGCCAATAAGTTACTGGCTAGATATTTAATTCAACAATTATAATGTGACAAGGGTTCTTTATAAGACCGTATTAGAACAATTTCTGAAAATGCATTGTAAAATTAACATAAATTAATTTTATAAGATAACCTTCAAGTATTTTTGTAAAGTCCAAGTGGAACTTTTGTAAAATGTTTCGCAAACAATACCAGTTAAATTCATGTGATGACATGATGATAGCTTACAAAATAGCGAGTGGGTTACATGAGGGAAATAAGGAGTAGTTCAAGACAGACAATGAAATGGTTACAAGGTGATAAGGTTTCAAGAGGTTTAGCCGAAATCGTCAAGAGACACGTGTCAAGATGATAACGAAAGATATGAAAGCGAGAACTTCAAGCCTCGGCCCAAATCAGTTGTACGATAGAAGCAAAGAAAGAAAACATAAAATGACAAATAAGTCATATATAAAAGAAAGGATAAAGGAATCCGTATGTGTGCACATCGTGATTAATTTGACAATAATATACCTTTAAGAAAGTAGGGTATCAGTTAACAAATAGTACAATCACTCCGAAAAGTTTCTATATTAGGAAGTCACCGAATTTCAAAAGTTCAAGATCTATGTACATGTATGACCGAACTCAAAGTTACTATTTTATACTTGTTCAAATGCAATCATTGTTTTTAGTTTGCAAAGTATCATTAGTTAAAGTTTTTACGAGCTCAAACGAACTCAAAAACACTTCACTCCATGTTTTTAACTTCTATCAGTTATGACTTTTGGTTTGACTAGACCAATTAACTCACTAAACGATATTCTAAGACTCAAAGTCTAATGCATTTCGATGTAAAACAATGTTTTGAACAACTTTCTAGTTTTACCCGAGACTTGAAACGGAATAAAAATGGACGAAAATGTCCTTGCATTAAATCTGTCAACAAAATGATATTTTAGCATTATTCAGAATATAACTTCTTAGATTTTACAATCTCAAATGAGCGTAACTTGCTCGATTTTAAAGTTTACTGGTCAAATTTTATGTCCTAAACGGACGTCTCAACAAGTAGAAATATATATTTTTATGTCTAAGGTTATAAAAATATTTTCTCGACACTGTTAAATTCCCTGTAAAGTTTCTGTACAAAGTATATTTTTCGACACAGCTTGGAATTAAATCCAATTTCATAATAACCCAGAAATAATGTACACACAAGACTTGTGGATTCTACAAAGACGAAAGAAGATAAACTGTATAGTTAGTCATGTAAAGAAAACACAGTTTGGAAATGGTTCGAGAATGCCAATGGTAATCTGAGAGATAAAAAAATGACCCATATCATCCGTGTCTTCGGCTGCAAGATGCAATGCAGGAAGGTCTCCTGGTGGCGTGATTTTTCAAAATCACAGGACATACCGAGAAAGAAACAAAATATTAACAAGTCACACTCCTGAGGCGAGGAGGTTTAATGAAAAAGGGAGGATACTAGTAGGATCGTATTCCAAACAATCGTCACATAATAAATGACGATCATGTGTTCAAGGTACAACGGATGTTGTAAGTCGAAGTCGAAACGTAGAATGGTCAATGAAATAAGATGTAATCCATGTACAATTGTCGTGTAAAACTGTGACGTAAAGGTCAATCAAGATTACGAAAACCAACGATATTATTCAATACTGATTCAACGAATTCTTCGAGATGTGTGACTCACACGATGTCCTTTAGTCTTTCTGGGAGACACATTGAGCTACACAATGATCTATAGACTAGATATTCAATTACGAATGGTCGGAAAGAAAATCTGCGTATCTAAATAGATATTTTAAAGGAGTTGAACAATGAAAGAAACACGCACGGTAGTAAAATGAAAATCAGGAGTTACTCGAAAACAACACTTCTTCAATTCCGAACAATGGTATCTCGAGAGTATGCACAACATGTATCAGTGAGTCGAGAAAAACAGACGGTTCAAAACGAACGAGCATATGAAGTCGGTCGTATCACGGATAAACAAGATAGCAGTAGTACTCAGAAAAATGAGCATGAAAAGTCGGCAGCATACGCGCTCTGAATACAAGTAGGCAACGTCATAACAGTATGAAATCATCGTTACAAGATCAGGTCACAAGAAAAAGAATTCAAGAAATGTAGTAATAACATATGTAATCATGTAACATCCAATGATAATTCATGAAGCACAAAGGCTTTGAAAAGACATAATAATTATCGTCATTAAAGTAAAGTAATATTTCAAAATGAAATCAAGAGATGAAATACTACAACGATAATTAAAAGTAAATAATAAGGATTAGTGAGTTACCCACAAAGATATCGAACAACAATGGCAGAGTCTGTGTTTGACACTTAGAAACAATAAAATATTTGAACTTTCGGTTATAGACTAAGTTTTTGAAAACGACTCAGTTCCCTATAACCATCGCTCTGATACCACTCTGTGGGACCCCCAGAATCTAACATGGAACAACTAGGCAACGAGGGGGTAACACGTCATAGTACAAGACACAATGAATTACAGTTAATACAAAGCTGACAAAATAAATACTTGTACATTACATCATAAAAGGTCAGAGTTTTTAAACATAGGTCCCAGAGTTTTAGAAGCGGAAAATTATATTATTTCGTCTCGATTTATAACATAAAGTTGCCCAAAAGATAGAACAAAATTCTGACAGTTTATATAAAACCAATCTTTCAAAAGCATCACAGAAATCTCCAAGCTGCGATAATATCCTGCGGGTTCTCATCCAAGCAAATCTAAGTAATAACACCTGAGATTAAACATGTAAAATCGTCAACACAAAGTTGAGTGAAATTCATAGGTTTAGCAGTAAAAGTGTGGAACACAAGCATTGATTTGTAATAAGAAATAGGGGAAATGGTTATGTACAGTAACCATTGTCCGAAACCATTATTATTGTTGTTCAGTTCATGAACCGAAGCTTAAATCAATGTGAGTTCCTCTAGGGAGTATTCAGCCTAAATAGTCAAGTAACAAACAAATATCAGTGCGTCAAGGTACTTGAGACGGGGACAGTCAATCCCGATGGATCCACCCACAACATTCGCGCTTAGTTCTTGAAATTAACGGTTCATGATCGGGAGAGGAAACTCAAGGCTAGACTAAAAAGCAATAATAATATTGAAAACCTGAAAATCATACATGTTCTGGATAGCATACAAGTTCTGGATAGCATACAGTTTTTAAATGGTTGTGTTCTACCATGTAAAATCTCACCCCGTGTTTAGAAACCATGTACAAGTAAAAAGGGGCTATGAACTCACCTTATCCATGAGGTAAGTCAATCACGGTACTCAGCAACTGAGTAGAAACGGTAGTGGTTGACGATCACTGACGATATGGATGCCCGGGGAAACACGAAAACCGCAACCTATCAAAATAAGGCGCGCGTTAAGACTCGTACTCGAATATAGATATGTACTAGATATAATATGACTCAATTGTTTTCAAAGTATTCATGTTTCAAAACCATTGACACGAACCAAATGAATTCAAACTAACCATTTATTCCAACACTACACGTTAAAACACTTGTACACTTGAAAATGACTCGTTATACGACGCCAAGTCAACGCAAGTCAAACTATCCTTTAACCTTACTTGGACCAGTAGCTAAGTCATTTATATAATGACTAAGAACTTGAGTAAGTCACCATGTCCGATGGTGAATACTCAAACTCACGCAACACAAGCATTGAACGATGTGTCCAAATAAAAATCAGCAAGTACATCCCAAATGTACACACTGATCTACCCTATCTAGGCTTGTCCGTTTTAGATGAAAATTGGTGTCAAGGTCACTTATAACCTGTATAAGACCTCATCAAAGTTTGAGCCAAAGTTCACACTTTAAAATCCATCAGCTCGACACTTTACTCGACTCTAAATTTGGGACAGATTTGTGCACTTGTTTTGTAAAACCGTTTAGACCACTTTAAAAGTACTAACTCGACAATTCGTCTTTTGAAACCACTACTAGACTCATCAATCTCAGTTTGTAAACTTTGAAAATCAGTAGCATCAACTATCTAACCAAGCCTAAAGTCCCCGAGAGTCGACCCAAAATCAGCCACAATTTCGTATTGTGCCGACTTGCGTCTCCCGGTACACGAAAACTAAAACTTGCATAACTTTTGACTCGTAATGACTTACAAGCTCTATCTTATACCAAAACGACCATCTCGAAAAATTCTACAACAATTTCAAATAATCTCAGTCTTTCATAGACGTTAAACCCACGAAAAATCTGTTTAATACCTGCTGTCCCAAAATAGCCTTTTAGAAAACAAGTCAAATTCATTTTTCACTCAAAACCAATCATTCTCATACCCCTAGGATCACTATACTATCATTCCTAACAACCAAACACACTCCTAAACACATGCATGTAAAATTTAACAAATCAAAGATCAAAAATCAACCTTTTTTGAATGAAAACAAGATGATCATTACATATATAACACATGCAAGATGATCAAAACACAAATCCACCATAGAATTATAAAGTCTTCAAATTTTGATGCATGTTCATGATTTTGATATCATTAGAATCACAAGAAAATTCTAAGAATGGGTCTTTATTTAGTTTTGATTGATTCATAGTAGAAATCAAGTTTTGAGGGTGTTTTGTGGTGGTGGAGTGGCGGAAGAAATGAGGGGGAGGGATGAGTTGGTTGATTTTTTTATAAAAATGAATTGTGTGTGTAAAGTGGAAGAAAAAAAGTATATATATGGCTAGTTAAATGGAGGGACCCAAGTTGCCAAATTACAAACTTGTGGACTTAAAAACAATTAATAGTATTAAAGGGTAGAAAATGGTCATTGGTAAATATTGAAAATATTTACGGGGCTCGGGTTTCGTAAAAATACTTTTCAAGAGTTACAATGCATCATAAAAATGATTATATGATTTCCCTACACGACTTAATACGTAATTAAAACGAAATCGTCAAAAATATTAATTATCGAAACAATCGATAAATAAACGTAATATTTTGGGCATCCGTCGGTATCGCGATCACTAGGAATTCTCGTTGTACATTGATTTTGAATAAACTCGTTGTAAACGCACGCGGGTGATTTTAAATCAAAAACTTTGATTTAAATTAAATATGGAAAAATAAAAAAAAATTATAATTCGATACAAAGTATTTATCGATGATCAGAAAAATACTTAAAAAGTATAATTTAAAAATCTCAGGATTTACATATAGCAATACAAGAAAACGTAATACGTTGGAAAAATTCAAGAAACACAAATAAAAGAATAAAATAATGTTTGGAAAGTACGGGTTCTCACATCTCCAGCCAGGAAATAAGCATTTATGAACTTCTTGACTGACTCGTCAGATGAAAAACCTACACTCATATAGGCTGACGTTTTAGTTTTTGGGTGGGTTAGAAGAGAATATGTGTTAGTGGATTTACTGGGTTTCTTGTAACACCTCACTTTGATAAGTGGACCGTTACGTGTATTTATGGTGTGTCATCAAAGCATGCAAGGTAATATGTCCTAAAATATACATGACCAAAAGAGAAAACTGGAATCAAACATCGGTTCCCAAACATAAGCCCAAAACATAATAAGGTAAATGAAATGAAAAGGACAAAACAAGTGTCCAAATAAGCATAAGTATATGAAGGAAAAAGAAGAAGAAGTCTAAGGCAGCTTCCAACCTATGCACGCCCTCCAAATGCTCAAGTCTGTCCTTGGTACCTACCGTTTTGGGACATGGAAAGGAAAGTAATGGCTGAGAAATACGCTCAGTGAACGGATATATATGATGATATGAATGACTGAAACATAAGTAAAGACTGAAAAGCAGCAGAATAAGTGTAAGTCTTGGAAAACCTGGAACATGTTTATAAATTGGTTTATATTTATGAGAACTTATGTTTATATCTGGAAACTGTATTTTAATTTGCCAAGAGCCCATATATGTCATGAAGGTATCAACTGGCATGAATACATAGAGGGGTGATCTCATCATGCATTAGAGGGGTGACCTCTAATTATACTGGTCTGGGTAGGAGGGATCAACTCCTTGTGAAGGATGTAGAGCACACACCACATTCACCTGATAACTATAAGTTGTAAACTAGGATGCACCCATACGCCCCACTGATAATACTGATAATGCACAAACTGAAAACTGATGGGACGCCACGAGAAATCACTCCCTCGCAGATGAGTCATAACACCGGTGCCTCAAGTGTTATGGTTAAGGTACCTCCGTAACTAGATGACATGGTCATGCATGTATATAGCTCATGTATTTTAAAATAAACATAAGTATTACTGAAAATCTTAATCACATAAAAGTACTAGGGAAAACAGATGGCTACAAACGGGGAATCCTAATCATACATACGAAGGGGATGTCCATACCGAAGGACAGAATATCCGTACCTCGTTTCCAGTAATGAAGTGAGAATGAAAGATGAAGGATCTACTCTGACTTCACGGATACTACATAAATAAGGGACGTGAATAAGTTGTCTGATTACTGTATACTTTACTGTTTCTGAGTGTTCTTAACTTGTTTTACATGTTCTTGTCTTCTTTTACTGTCTCGTGTATTATCTTGTAAATATTCATGGTTTCCATGTATTCTGATTACTGTATTTCATGTATCCATGTGTTATTATACTTGTAGTATCATAATAAGTAACTTTCTAAAAATAGTAGGTTTCCATAAATAGTAAGTTTCAAAAATAGAATGTTTCCAAGAATAGTAAATTCCCAAAAATAGAAAGTTTCCATATTTAGTAAGTTTCCAAATATAATTATAAGCTTGATTAATAAGTCCAAAATATAAGCTAGAGCTTAAATAAGCATAATTATAAGTAATGGTGTCATAATAGTAAGGTTTATAAAATAAATACTTGAGGTTAAAATGATGATTATTAATTAATAATATAAAGGCATGGTTTTAATAAGAATTATTAATTAATAACATGACATGATTTATTTTAATAAAACTTTACTTTAGCTAAATAATTAAATTAAAGTATGATACTAATTTAATTATGTCATATTCATGAATTATTACATTTAATAGTTATAACCTAAGTGTCATGGTTAATTTAATTATAATAACATGTAATTAAATTAATTAATTTATTAAAATGGTTTAGCATCATAATCCTTGTATACCTTGTCGTTACCCGAGCCTACCGAGATACCCGTCTCGGTCGCCCTAAGCAAATTAAACAAACCAAACATCACCACAGCCTGATTAGCGACAAAAATTTATGTCGATGCGCTGTCGCGAATCTGCCTTTGCAAATATGCGACAGAAATTCTGTCGTTGATTCTGTCGCTAATCTTGAAAACAAACCGAACGAGCCCCTGCTGGGTTTGTATGGTGTTGCAGCTGTCAAAACAAAACTGCCCCAGGTTGTGGAAAATCCCCACCGAGACCTTAGTGGTCTCGATTCCCGTGACAACCAAACCCGAAACCCTTTCCTATCTTGATTAATTTCATGTTTTATCAATGTTTAACATCATGTGTTCTTATTTATTTTTACAAGAATCATAATCAAAAAGACATAAATAAAAGAAAAGCTCAAAGGTTTGATGATACTGAATGTTTAATGAATCAATCATGAACAACCCGAACATGAATCCCAAATTAATCAAGATCAAAACTCCCTCTTTTTCTTTGCTAAAGCTGGCGGCCCAGAAAGTGAAAATGGAGGCTAGGGTTTTATTTTCTTTTTATAAAAGTGTTAAATGAAATTCCCTGACTCATTTTAGTTACTTGTTATTTTGGTTAACGGGCCGGGCCATGGGCCATTCTTTCTTGTCTTTAAAACTGGCCTAACAAACACTCATATACATACATTGGGTTTTCGAATTTTGTTAATTCTCGTGTATTAATATTTGTGGTACGTGTTCGTGTTTTAAATTCGTGATGGTTCTTGTCGTGTTTAATTATTGTACGTAAATACTTAATAATAGTATACATAGTACTCGTCGTAGTAAATTAATATACATAATACTTGTGTTAAATGTTCGTGATACGTGTAGTATATTAATTAATGTAAAGTTTTAATTTAATCGTGATTTCATGCATTTAATATTCTTGGTATTTTTATGCGGGTTTTACAACTCTTCCCCTCTAAAAAGAATAATTCGTCCTCGAATTAGAGACATGATATAGCTGGAATGGACACGGACGTGACGTGATTGAAAAGGACAAGGTGACGTGACTGAAAGAATATATCTGAATTCTGGAAGGAAAAGGATGAGAAATCCGGATGGACTCCTCCGTTCCAAGTGGCTTCCCGCTCGAAACGGTTCCTCTGAAGGATCTTTATACAATGATAATCTTGGTCTTCGTGATCCTGCCTTGACGATACGTAAAAGTGTCTGGTTCATCAACGTAAGATAGATCCTCATGAATCTGATCATGTGGATAAGAAATAACGTGTAAGGGTAAATGAAATGTTACGATGCCAAATAACTTGGAATAACTTATATTTGTAATGTATGAGCAGTGATGCGCGAGACATACTAAAACGTAGTACGTGAACAATTGTAAACGTGATACGTGAACAATTGTGAACATGGTACGTGGAGATATAGTGAATGTAACATGAGGATATATGGTGGACGTGATACGTGTGACATATCGTGAACGTGGACTAAACATGATATGTGAAACATATCGTGAACGTGAGATAAATGAGGAGGTAAAACCAAACGATATGAGTTGAGACGTGAAATGTGACGTGAAACGTCCGTCTGAGGATGGAAAGTTTATTAAATTTGAGTCTGGTCTCCCAAGCTTTCTGCAAATCTTTCCAAAACGAAAATGAAACATAAATCGTAAGATAGAATACGATCATGAACGTAAATAATGTCATGAACGTGAATGTGTGAAGCAAATTGTGAAGTTGAACAACAACGTGAACTTAATTAATGAAGGTGAACGTGAAACTTTATCTGATCTGATAGCTGAAGGCGTGCCATGTGATCGTACGATCTTTGGCTGGAAAATGTCTGATAATCTGATAACTGTGAAATCCATGAAAGGGATATGCAGACTTGGTCAAACGGTTGAAAACAACCCATATAACATCATGCTTCATCTGAGCCTTCGGTAATCCAGTAACAAAATCCATGGAGATCTTGTCCTATTTCCGTTCAAAATTTATACTGGTTGAAATAAACTACTAGCATGTTGGTGTTTTGTCTTAACATGTTGGTATGTCATGTAACTAGATATAAACGTAACTGCAGCTTGTTTCACTAGGAACTGGAAACCTAGAAGTTTGGAAACTATGAGTCTCTGTAAATTAGACTTCTCTTAGCGTAGGATCCTCTAGAACACATAACCTTATGTAGGATTCTCTACTTTACGCGTAAGCTTATTCATGGTAACACTAGCCGTGAGAAACAATGTGGTTCAGCGTGTCACTGTAATCAACCAAAATTCGTACTTGAAAAGGATCCAGTGTACTATTTCTCCTGTCGTGGAATTGTACCATAATGCGAATATGATCTTCGTGCTCTTCTCCAGGCTTGGAAAAATCAAGATTTCATCAATCAAAACAATAACGAATTTTTCTGTGAGTTCATGAAAACTCAATTCATCAAATCCATAAATGTTGCTGGAACATTTGTGAGACCAAAACAAAATCATGAAGCATGACCAAATCGTGTACGAATAGTTGTCATGGAAATGTCCTGCTCTTTCACTCGCCACTGTTGGCAGCATGGTCAGAAATCTATCTTGGAAAAGTGTTTGGCACCTGGTAGTCGATCGGATACGTCGTCAATACGTGGAGGGGAATAACGGTCATGAATGGTGATTTGTTTAAATCGACATCAGTCGATACATAATCTCATGCTACCGTCCTTCTCCTTAATAAACAGAACCGGTGCACACCATGGTGATACACCTAGGCAAATGAACTTCGTTCAAGCATCTACTGTAACTGATCCTTCAACTCTTTTAGCCCGCGGGAGCCATGAGATAAAGAGCCTTGGAACTTGGTTTTGCTCCCTAATTTGCTCGATGTTAAGTTCCACCTGGCGGATAGGAAGTATACTCGGAGATTCTTCTGGAAATACATCTGGGAAAATTTTGAAATAATGGGCTGATCTTGAATAAAAGGAACTTCAGAAGTCGTATCATAAATGATAGCTAGAAAATCTTCGCAGTCATGGGATAATAAAACACGTGCTTTTAAAGAAGAAATAATTTGTATAGATTTTCCTGGTGGAAAACAGTGATGAATGTATTCAAGAGCCTGAACGTCGCTGAATATGATCTGATATGACTGACGATCAATCGTAGCGTAGTGTGCTATTAATGGTCCAAATCATCATTAATCGAATCCCGCATCTGTCTAAGGATAGCGCGTTAGAAGATTGGATCTTGTCATCAGACTGAAAGGATAACCTTCGTACACATGGGTGATAAGAACGGCGTCTTTTCTGGTCATGAATGTCTGAAATATGTGTTCGAGAAGTGAAAGTGCCATGTCAATACATGATGTAAACGTAGCAGACTTTACTGAACGTGTTTCACCTGTCTCACGCAGAAAGAACACTGCGTGTCCAAACGTGAACAATACGCCGGTGATGGTACTGAAATCCTTATACGCCGGTGATGGTACTAAATTTCTTTGGGCCTGATTCAAAGTTTATACGTGAGTCATGTGTCTTGACTCATGTCTTGGGAGACTATACGAATAACATGTGTCTTGATTGGTGTCTTGACATGTGTCTTCCGAGATCATACTTGAGACATTTTTCTTGATTGATTTCTTGACAAAAGTCTCGATATGTGAAACAATAAAATTGAAGATCTTAGGATATCATGCCAGAATTGGCGGATCGGTTGGACTGCTGTCCCTTTGTATTTCTGATTACGTCCGTTCCCGGAGCTCTGTCATTATTGTCAGAGTATTTTGTTGTCACGGTAGTTGTCACTACCTCCTTTTTTGTCAGTTCCATGACGGTCATTATCATGATTGTGATCTTGTAACTATTCAGCTGAGTGGTCGGCTGGTACTGGTTCTCACTCATATGCTAGAAAACACAATTGAATGGCACATGACATATAACTGAGAGAATAAAGACATAGAATGAAATGGTACGCCTGGTGGATCAAGAAAAATTCTAGTATGGTTGCTCTGATCTATCGCCTTCGTCTTTGTTTTGTAGAATCTCTAAGCTACGAGTCACATCATCTCTTGCACAAAATTTGTAAGTGGGAGACATCTGAGATAATTTAGAACCGATTAGTAATGCACATGGAGTGCGGTAACTGGAATACACCTGGAATATGATACATGAGTACACATGGAATATGGTACATGGAGTACACATGGAATATGGTACATGGAGTACACATGGATTTCACATGAGATGATCGATACGGTGTCAATCATCTGTCAGGGTCAAAGGAAGGTAAATGATTGAATGGTTTTAAACCAAACTGAAAAGGAAAACCTAATAGCCTAGCTAACTCAGCGTAGACATAACTCCACTTACATGAAAAAGTACGAAAACATAAATAAACGATATTCAACAATGATCCGCATGAAAGCATGATTAATGAAAACCAACTGTGACTATCATAAAAGTATGATTAAATGCAATCCATCCATGTTTAGCATGAAAGCATAAGCAACATGAAGAACCATTGAAACATAATCGACATAAGGGAGCATAGCTTGCAAAACTGCGTTGACTGCTGCAGCTCATTCCTCATTGTTGCGTGTGTTAACCCTCTGACAGTTTAAAATAATTAACATAAATGATAAATCTGACATAACATGAAATAAACATAAAATATGCATGGAATCGTTTATGAAGGCATGGCCAACTAAATTGACATGAGCAAGGGTGAACGGCTATGGGTCGGTTCAGAAAATAAGACTAACATGAGCAAAGGTGAACGCCTATGGGTCGGTTCATAAAATAAAATTCTAATAAAAAGCACATGCGACTAAATATGGCCAGTCATGTACCAACCATTACTTAGTCAAAACTTTGCATAAAACAATGATACGTGAAATAAACAAATGAAAATCAACTATCAGTTTAGGAAGATCCTGGTGACTACCCACTAGTCACAAGTCAACTTTTTGAGCCTACAGGTTGAAACCTTGTGCTCTGATACCATAATTGTAACACCTCACTTTGATAAATGGACTGTTACGTGTATTTATGGCGTGTCATCAAAGCATGCAAGGTAATATGTCCTAAAACATACATGACCAAAAGGGAAAACCAGAATCAAACATCGGTTCCCAAACATAAGCCCAAAACAAAATAAGGTAAATGAAATGAGAAGGACAAAACAAGTGTCCAAACAAGCATAATATAACAACCAGTAGTTTTGGTTAATGTAATATCCATGTTCATAAATAAAAAGGTGATTTTACTCTGAAATTTTTGCATTTTCACTATACTTCATAACTGACTTCTAGATCTAAACTATCACAATTACCACATCAACATATTCCTATATGTTGTAAACACCATGTATATATCAAGTCTGAGTTTTAAAAGTTATCATAGGAATAAACAATGAATAAGAAAAACTCAAATATAACAAGGATACCCTAAATTCTCATAGAAACCCTAGAAATCCCTTATAAACTAATATTTCAAGCAATGTAACCTCAAGATAACAATGTACTATTATTAAACACTCTACACTAATTCTAATCCACCATATAAAGAAAAATTAAATAATCACAATACACTAATATTCACTAATTACAAGCTAATTACAAGAAAATGACCTAAAACCAAGATTAGCATATAAAATCAAATCTATAATGAATTAGACTCTAATCTTTTGAAACCAAACATAAAACTCAACTAAGTATCATAATATGATCATACATTTATCTTGAACCAAGTTACAAATTATTAAAGCATAAAGTACAAGTTTTCAAAGCATAGAACCTTAATCTTATTTAAATAACCCTAGAATATGATCAACTTATATAAACCCTCAAACTAAGAATGTAGAACCCATAGAAATCATCAAAATATCATATAAGCCCTAGAATAAGCATACATAATGATATAAACCCTAATTACCCAAGTTAGAAAATCATTAGAATTAATGATCTAAAAACCCTAATATTAAGAAATCTACATGGAATAACTACCTAGTTCTTTTTGGACAAGTCTACGAATACTCATAGGACTTAATTAATATTATAAGATGATATTAATACAATCTACAAGTACCCTAATGCACAAGGTACAAGATTTCAATGCATGACTTGTAAATTAGGTCAAAATAGGTATTTTTACTCTTTAGACATGTTTACCCTAACTAAACCCTTAAACCAAGTGTGAGAACTCATTGGACACCTAATACACAATTTCTAGGACCTAAATTAAGTTTACATCAGTAGCTAAGAGGAGGATAATCACATTTGCTAAGATTAAACCCTAGATCATTAGAAAACCCTAATCTACAAATAGATACTTCCCATTTTCACATCAAACCTTTGTTAAAGTTCAAACCAAAGCCCCAATCTCTTAAAAAGAATTTCTATCCCTAATTAAGCCCTAATCATTCACTAATCACTTTGCTAAGCCTTTAATCACCAAAAACACAAAGCATAAGTTACAAGCCCTAGTTTTAGGATCCGGTTTTACATTTTCCCCCCAAAACTTATTTTCAAACCATTTCCCTCCATTCCAAGTTTTAAAACCAGATATTTATTCATCCTAAGATACTTTAGGAGTGTGACAAGTAGGTGTATCACCTCCTTGCTTGCTACACATCACCATTCCTATCTATATGTTGTCGTGACTTATTTCTAGCCACAAGGAAGGATTAGGACTAAGCTATGACCTATAAACTTGTTTATATCTTCACTAGCCATCATTAGTCACCCCTCTATCTATCTTACACTTTTAGATGCCAAACTTGGAGGCTAAGGGTCTTTTCAAGTATAAATAGGGGCGTACGTCTTCATTTGAAACTTTCACACCGTTTCCTTTGTATCTCATACCCATTCTCCATTTCCACCTCTATATATGTCTTAGGACATCCTACAAGATCAAAAACCAGGTCTAGAAGCTAGCCATTGAAGCTCTTGAAGCTTTGATAGCAAGTTGTGTTCATAAGAAGCCATAAGGAGCCATTTTGGAGCTACCTAGGTAAATCTATGTTAACCAAGGATTTTATCTTGTTATAATGTTTAATTAGACTTTTTATAATGCCAAAATTATGTTAGAAAGATAATCCAAAAGAAACTAAGACATTTCATCATTTTAAATGAAAGTTATAAGTTAAAGATGTCTTAAAACCCTAGTTTTGTAATTTACATAAAATAATAAGCAAAAACCCATTTCAAAAGCTATAATTCTGAGTAAATGGTGTTATTATGATTATAAATGTGTTTAAAAACTTTTTTTCTAATCCTAGATCATTTGGATCATTTTTGAGCTTGTTATGTGATTTTTACAAGTATAAGGACTAAAACTGTCATTTTTGAAACTATAAATCATTTTGGGCCAAAAGGGTCATTTTATGAAATTAAAAGCTATAAGAATAAATTTTGGAAAGTTTGAGACCCTAAGGTTTTATAATGAAGGTTTAAATTGCAATTTATGAAACTTTATACTTAAAGGGTAAAAAGTGTAATTACACCAAACTACAATAACAAGGACTATTTTTGCCAACATTAAAACTCAAAATGTAATAAAACATGTTGTGTCATTTTAGTAGGAATCTTTTTACAAATATGTTTCATCTCGATATTACGTTCTGACTGAGTGGTTGGGTTTACGATTTAAAGTGTCCTTGCTCCTCAAACATTTATAGAATGACTTCTGAGTATGATGGCCCGAACACTGATACTATTACTCTAAATTAATTCAATCAAAGAATATTAATCAAAGAGAATGAACTCAAGACTAACACTTGGTATATATGCATATTGTGTGTCAGTCCAGATTCCGTGAGAAGGTTGTGGTTGGATAATCAAAAAGACTCTATAGGCTAAGGTGAGTTTATAGCCTCACATTTTAAAAGCTTATAAACAATCTGAAAAACCGTGAGGGGGATATATGCAAAACTGAAATACAAGTGTTTTTGTATGCTTCCTACATGATTATTGACACTATGTTTACTTGTTTCCATCCCATGTCCCTTTTTAATCGTGAACCACTTATAAATTTAATGAGCGCTAATATCGTGAATAGTACTATTAGAGACTGACATCTCCTATCTGGCCTAGTCGCACTTGCTAGCAGCTAATGGTCCACTCCTAGGCTAAACATATATACTTTATTTAGCATAAATCAGGATAGTATGGCAATCTTCCTGCTTAAGGGCAATTTGTTGGATTTTTCTGATAATGTCTAGTCGCGGGTCATGCGCTAGTGCAGTAAGAATCGATGAATTTAAAACTGGGTGTATAACACTGTAGCCCGAGAGTCATACTTGTATTCAAATCATGTTTAAAACCTATAAATTCACTCAACCTTTGTGTTGACTTTAAGCATATATCTCAGGTGATTGAAGACTGGCATGCTATGGAGGGTAGAGTCTTGAATAAGTTATCATTCTATCAATAAAACTAGATCTTTGGGAAACCTGTGTTTATACAGCGTATGTACAGTTGTTAGCAAAACTTTGTGTTGATACAAAAGTTGGATGATCCTTGCTAGACCCGAATTAGGCTTAATTCGGGTAGGCTGGGCTCCGGCTCTTGCACCAAGTGAATAACTTGCTGAGATCCTGCACACTAAAGCAACACGCGTTAGACTTACCGTGGGAGCGTATCTGATATGAGTGATTTTACTCATATCAATTATATCTTAAAACAATGAATAAAAGCATAAAATGTTTAAATATTGCCTTGTATATGATTGTTTGTTGTTTGATGTGTGTAGGTACCAAAGATCGCGAAAATCGACAAAAACCGACACGAGTTTGAAGAAAAGATCGAGGAAGCCAAATATGAGTTCGATTTTAGCGGTTTTAATCATTTATGAAGGTTATTTGGGCTTGTGGGTCCCACATTTGGAGTATGGGCCCAAAATCCCAATAAGAAAGCAAGAATTACTTACTTTGGTTAATAAGCCCACAACATGGCCCAATTTAGCAATTCATATGAGACGGATGGAAAGTTAAATCTTTGGCCCAAGCCCATATGTTAACCAAAAACAAAGAAACATGTGGACATGTTTTTGGGCTTGTTCAAAACCCATTAGGGTATTTATTCAATAGATAAACGTATGGAAAGTGTATAAATTTTTCACACTTGGTCAAACTTAACACACACACGTTTATTAATTCGTTATACTCTATGTAAGCCATCTCTCTCACCTCTTCCAACCAAAATAACCAGACATCCACCCTTAACCCTAGTTCATATCAAATTGGGGCTTTTATTAAATTAAGGCGCGTGATAACACATGCGCCCTTAATTAATTATCCCCCTAAACCGGAGATAGAAGATGCTCTCAACCAGGTGACGTGGCCTATTTTCTCCTATCTGATCGGATGGGACACCTCATTCCCACCAATCCACCAATAAAATGAAGACACCTCAGCCTGAAACTAGCACAACTAGCACACTTGATTGCCACGTTGGAAATCCGTATGCTAGTTGGCCAATCTTAGCCACAGGATCAAAACAAGATGGAAAGAGAAAGATAGAGATGTTGATTGAAGGGTCAAGATCAAAGGGCTTCCTCAACAAACTCTACCAGCAGTCTTGGGGGTTGGCCTATATAAACCCCCATATTTTCTGTAATCAGGCATCCAATTTTACTTTAAAGTTATTATGTAGAAATAGTGTTAGGATTAATTTTGTATTTTTCTTTATCAAATCTTGTAATCTTTCTTGATATTTAATAAAAGTTTATTTACATCAATTAAATTCGTGTCTTATTTTTCTGCTTAAATTGAAATTATAAACTAATTCTATATTCCGTTTCATGATAATAATATTTATGATATTCAATTTAAGCTAATTAATAGCTTAAATTAGATATTAAAAGTGAATTTGGAATCAATTTATCCCCACTAGATAAATAAGGTTACTGTTCGAGAGTTATGATGATGGTGAATGGTGTTCGATTCGATGGTATTTGATGGGTACGATGATGGTGATGTCGGTTTAGGTTCATAAGAAGGCTCAGCGCCATCCTTCGTCCCAAAGGATATCTACACAAGGTTTTAATTCCTTTTTATTTTTGGTTTATGTTTTATAGTTTTATAATTTGTGGAATAATGATGTTACTGATAATATGAGGAGTGTGTTTATCTATGTTATGTTTAGATATGTATTTAGCTTGGATTTGAGAGTGGAAGTTTTATAAATTTGATCGGTTTCGATTTTGCTACGATATTAAGTTGTTTTGAGTAGTCTGCCAAGTTTAATTAATAATGCTTGATTAATTGTCATTGTTGATTGTAATATGAATTTGATTTGGGCTTGTGTGTTAATGAATCTGCTTAGCTTTTGTTAAAGTCTAATTCTAGTTTTGTTTGTTTAATATCATCTGTTCTTGTAGTATTAAGTTTTTGAGATTGATTTTGAATGATATTTGAATGCTGCTGATGTTGGGGTAGAATTTATTAGCTGGATAATTGAGTTGATTGAATTGAACCTCATTGTTGTTATGGTGTTCGTTTGGTTGTTTGCTGATTGAGTGATACTTTTTTGAGTAAGTCGTGACTAGTTTTAGACTAAATTGAATATAGTATGCTGATATAAGTTGGCCTCTAGCTGATATAGGATTTTAGTTTTTAGCTTGTATGTAATATGGCCATCATCCTCGAACTGGGGACGTTTGGTTAGCTAATTTACATTACAAAAAAAAACATAATCATCACAAAAAGAACCACTCCTGTGGTTCGACCCCTTGACCTCAAGGGTAGCAGCATAACGTGTTAGCCATCTCGACTCACTCTCTTTTTGTGTTTAAGTATAGCTCAGTTAATTAATATAGGAGTTATTTTTTTCAAACTGTTAGTTTTTAATTATATAGATTTATTTACGAGATTTAATTTCTAGATTAATAAGTAGTTTAGTAAATTTTCGTTTATAAAGTTTTAATAAATTTTTAATACAAATTTATTATATGTTTTTAAAAGTTTTAATAATAGCTACGTTTTATTATTTTAGAAGTGTTAAAATTTAAAATTAGTTTTAAGATTATTAGACGAATTTTATATAAAGTAGTTTGATAAATAAAACTTTCTTTTTAGAAAAATAAAAGTTAATTTTAAAATAGATTTAATTAGTGTTTACATTTAAAATAGTTTTTTTTAATTAGTTTATTTTGTTTTAATAAAGTTTTTACAAAAAGTTAATTGGATTTCAAAAGTTTAAGTTTTTATTTACTAGTTTAAGTTTTAAAATAGTTTAGTTGTTAAAAAATAATGGGGAACGATTCATAGGATTTAAATTTGGTAGAATTTATTTTAGTTTAAAAACCGATAAACCATTTAAATCAATTGTCCAAATCAAAGCAAAACGTCTCAAATTCACTCGATCTTCGTGTACAACGAACTTGGTTCACCAACGTGTTTAATTAAATCCGTCTTTGGTAATTTTAGTCTATTACTTTTTCCTAAAGGTAATTTTCTAATTTACCCTATATCGTATCTAATTATCACATATACTATCCACGACACATCAAAAATTTTGGCGCCGGTGCCAGGGATCTTGTGTACGATTCGTTTTGTGGAGATTTTTTGATCGTTGATTTGAAGACCCTTTCCGTCCTCGGAAAGTTTTATTATTTTTCTATTATTATAGTATGTATCGTTTTTCGTGTTTTTTGTGATTACTATATTGTATTACGTAGAACAATAAATTTACCTACTTCTAAATAAGACCTTAGTTGGGATTTCATCACCTAGCTATTGTATTCGAATCCAAAACGAAAAAAAGGCAAAATAGATAAATACTAATATAAAGTTTGAACTCGATTTATACAAACTATAAGGTGGGTATAAGGCGACGAGCTATAAAAGGCCGTCTAAGGAAAAAGGTTTTTAAGTGCTTTGTGCCACCTCGTTTCCCCGCTTGCTTGTACGTATATTGAGAGGGACGACCGATTATTGGTTTGCCAACTCAGGTAGTATTATATCTTATTTTGTTGTTTACTTATTGAACCTCGAGACGTTTAGGTTTTCACCTATCGTTTCAAAGTCGACCGAGGGTAATTTACTTCCATAGTAGTTATCCTTATTCCTTGTTTTTTATCGATCATTTTTGATTGAGCAATACCAAATAAAATACCAAAAATATCTTTTTCTTGTCTAATTTCTTTTCTTCAATCCTCTAAAATTCTCGTCATTTTGGTTTATGCAATTACGATCTTCTCGACTTTCGATTGATTACAATAGGCTTGAAAATATTCCTCGTAGAAATAGAAATCGTCAACAACGAATAGTGGAACCCGAGCTTCCACCTATTGTTGTAGAGATGGCCGATAACCGAACAATGGAGGAATTGCTCCGTGCACCCACCGAAGGGTATGGGGAAGCAATCGTTGTGCCGGCTATTTTGGTGGATCATTTTGAGATTAAGACGGGTCTTTTATCGTTCATTCGTGCCGACCAATTTCGTGGCAATGAGACCGATAACCCGCATTCTCACATTCGGAATTTTCTTCGAATTACCTCGACTCTCAAGTTTAGAGATGTGCTGAATGACGCGATTAAGCTCATGCTTTTTCCGTACTCGCTCGAGGGTAACGCTAAGATTTGGTATGAGAAAGAACCACCGGGTTCGATTTTGACATGGGATGATTTAGTGTCTAAGTTCATGAATTATTTCTTTCCACCATCCAAAACAACACACTTTAAGAACGAGATCACTAGATATAAACAAAAAGTGCATGAATCGTTTGGGGTTGCTTGGGTAAGGTTTAAAGATTTGTTAAGACAATGTCCACACCACCGTTTCTCGGAATTGCATCAAATAAATACTTTTTATAATGGGCTTAATATGATTGAACAAGATTCTTTAAATGCCGCCGCGGGTGGTAATCTTTTAAGAAAAACTCCGAGAGACGCGTGGTGTATAATTGAGAATAAGTCTAGAGCACAATATTCACGAAACATACCGGTTGTTTCCAATGTGAATTCATCTAATACCGAGATTGCTAGATTGGACTATAAGATTGACACGATTTTGAATGAGCTTAGGAAGAATCCTCATGGATCGATTAATATGGTTGAGAATTTTTGTGTATCATGTGGTGGAGCACATCCTAATTATGCTTGTTCAACCACAGAGTTTGATCAAGCTAGTGCTATTTCCGCGACAGGAACTTATGGCTCCAACGGTCAAGTTACTCATCAAAATCATGTTGCTCCACCGGGTTTTCCACCGGTTCAAAATAGGTACAACAATGGGAACAATGGGAATAATTTTAACCGTGGTAACCAAGGCAATTACAATCAAGGAAATGGGTTTAATGCTAATCAAAACAATCAAGGTTTTCAAAGCAATAATCAAAATGATTTGTCAAGCTACATTAAAACGAATGAGGCAAATTTGAAAGCTTTTCAAAATAACATTCAAGGACAAATGGCAACTTTGAAGAATGAGTTTCAAAATACGCTTAAGGAGAAAAATAACAAGATTGAGCTTAACCAACAAAGAATTGAACAAAGATTAGAGCAAAACCAAAACCGTTTTGAGCAAAAAATAGAGCAAAGTCAAAACCGTATGCAACAAAGTATGGAACAAAGTCAAAATAAATTGCTTTCGATGTTAGAGGGATTTATGTCCAAACCATCTTCTTCTTCGGGTTGCTTACCTAGTAATACCATTCCAAACCCGAAGGGAGAGCTTAAGGCCATCACCGTTTATGATGATTGTGATAATTTAGAAGAAGTTGAAGTGGTTGAGTTTAATCCTCCACCTAAAGAAACCTTTCTAGATGTAACCAAGGCTACTTTAAATGTGATTAGTACCTCGGTTTTCTTTGATTTCTTTCCCGAGAAGTATAAAGATCCGGGTCAATTCTTGATACCTTGTGTTTTCAATAAGCTTGGGGTATGCAAAGCTCTAGCCGATCTGGGAGCTAGCATTAACTTAATGCCCCTAGCCATTTGGAAAACTATTGACTATGCACCACTTAGTACTACTCGAATGATCATTGAGCTTGCTAATGGTACCACCACCCGTCCGGTTGGTATAGCGGAGAATGTCATTGTTAAAGTGGGAAAGTTTTTGTACTTAGCCGATTTTGCTATAGTTGATTATGAGACCAATCCTCGTAAGCCTATCATTCTAGGACGACCATTTTTATGCACGGCTCATGTTCAAGTTGATATGAGGAAAGAGGAGATTAAATTGTTTTATGGGGATAAAAGTATTATTTTTAAACCAGAAAAGATTCCAAGATTTGTTTCTAAGAAAGTGGAAAGTGTGAAACTTGTTAAAGCTATTGAAAATAATAAGAAATCTCTCTTTTCTAAAGTTGTTTTTCCAATTTTGGAAACCTCATTTTGTGATGAAGAAAAGTTAAAGGAAGATGCTTGTTTTGTTGAATCATGTTGTAATCTTACCTCATCTCCACTCACTCCACACGAGGATGATAGTTCTAAGATTGAAAAGGAAATTTATGAATACCTTAGTGCACCATTTGATGCTAGTGAGTTTAATAGTGAGAATTTTGATCCCGAGAGTGATATTGCTTTAATTGAAAAATCATTGAAAATGGACTAATTTTCACTCTCTTCAAGGACCAAATTGATGATCCTAAGGCACAATCTTCAGTTGAAGAGCCTTTGATTCCTAACTTCACACCGAGTGAGGTTAGTGACTATTCATTCGATAAGTTCGCCGATGAACTTGTTGATCCATTTCCACGGGGAAGTGAAGACGTTACCGATTTCGAAATCGAGCGTGTTTCTCATGTTTTACCTACCATTCTCGAGGAATTCACCGATGAATTTCCTTCTAATTAGAATGATGATCTTGTATCCGAGTGTGACACACTTGATACTTTGTCGGATATTTCTTGTGATGACAAGATTGATGACACTTTTGTGACCTACTCAAATCCTCTCTTTGAAGCTTCAACGAACAATAATCCATTGTTTCAAGAGGATTTTGAGAGCATCATACTTCCTACATCTCACAACCTTTGTGATGATGAACTTCTCTTGAAGGAGGTTGATGAGTTTCTTTATATAGACATTCCTTAGGAATTTGAGGAAGAGTCTAATGATGGTGATGAGGATTTTTGGTTTGATCACCCGATTTATGATGATGATAATGTTGACCCGGAGGGAGAAATTACCTTTACTCCAATTATCCTTCCCACTCGCTTTGATCTTAATGTGCGGGTTTTTCATGCGACTCATTTTGAGTACCATGACCCCTTTTTTCACATTCATAAGAGTGATAAGGTCAAAAAAGTCATGCAAGTTGATACAACTAGTGTTGAGACTTTTATACCACCATTACTATGTGCTTTATATGATCTTGGATTAGCATGGGGGGACGACACCGTATTGTCTATTCCTTTTTCTCCCGAGGAAGAGGTATTCGACCCTGGAATCGTTGATTTAGGGAAATCTCGGCCTTTCACTGATGCAATAATTGAAAGTTTTTTCGATCATCTTGGTGCGAGTTTATCTTGGGGAGCATGCTTTATCCATATCATGACTTGTGACTACCATCTCTTTTTGGAAATTTATGTTGGAGTTTTATCCTTTCGTCTGTCATCTGACAACGAGGATGAGATCTTTGACCCCGGCATCGTGCTTTATCATAGATTCTATTCCATTATGCCAGTTTTCACCATTTTCCCTTAGGACCAATGAATGCGGGGATCGAGTCGAGCTCATGACTCGGTTAACAAAAACGAGGTGCCTTGTGGGGGAGTCCCATACATTCTATCTTCTATCTATTTTCTAACATTAATAAGGCTTGATCTTTCAAGCTCGTGCTCGTTTTTGTTGTGTTGTGAATCTTAGGTATGACCCTAATCATTGAAGACTCTCGTGTTCGGTTTTTACCGGTCCACTTGATCTTCCATACTTAGATTGCCAAAAGGGGCACACTCTCTATCCTTTGATTTTTATCGACTAACGTTTTATCTTGAAGCATAATTAATAAACGGATTATAGATTTGCGTGCTCTTTCCATGTTAGGATTTTGCATTAGACTCTTCGTGTTTTAGCAAGGGGGTGTTACTCTTGAGCTAAGAAACATTGAGGACAATGTTTTGTTTTAGCATGGGGGAGTCAATCGATATAATCGCTTGCAATTGCTTTTGTCGTGTCCAAACGTAATTGTTTTTCTCGTTTTTCATAAAAAAATTAATTTTTAGTGTTATTTTTAAGTTTTAATAAAGAAAATATGTGTTTTTGACACAAATGTAGGCTTTCCGTTGATGAAAATAAAAATAGTTTTTGACTCGACTCGGTTTTTACCTTAGCTTTTCCTTAACGTGTTTGAATTAAGTTTTGCTAGGCTTTTATATAGGGAGCTTTAAAACGCGAAAGTCTTAATTCATACGAGTTAAGAACAAGAACTTTTCGCAAGTTCCTATAATTGATCCTAGAAAGTCGTTTACCAAAGGAACTTTAAAACGCAAATTCTAAAACTTGAAAACGTATAAGAAGATGCAAGATCCTATAGATGACTTGAAAACCCAAAACTTTGATTTAATTGGCTAAGTATCCATTGATTTCACATTTTTTGAATTTTACAATATGGAGAACAAGAGATGATAGAGTTTGATCATAAGTTTCTAAGATTAATTCTTCTTTGTGCAAGTATTTTTTGTGTTTGATTTAATCTCCTCGTATTTATTTTCCACGCTTGAATAAGTAATTGCTTAATAAATGAAGTTTTTAGCGGTTTAGGCTTGATATCTTAACTCGTAACTCCTTCTTTTTCTTCCCTTGTAACAAAAGTAAGAACACATTAAGGGTGTCAGCGTCATGGACTTTTGATCATGGGATTGCGGAAATTTGGCTTACTATATATATCATATTAATAAGAAGAATAAATAAAAACATGTTCTCTTGGAGCCTTCGGGTGGGAGTCATGTAGCACTAACCTTGTCATTAGAGCCTTAGGGTGTATGGCAAGGGTACCTGTTGAATAAAAATTGCTTCATCATCATGATCCATAAGGTGGGATGGTGAATGTCAATTCCCTTATTTTTGTCCAAGGAGCCTTCGGGTGTGGATTTTAAATAAGGAGCACAATTGCATCTTAAAGAGCCACAAGGTGATATGATGTGATTGTTGCTAACTCTATTAATAAGGTCATAATTGACTTTGGAGGTTTTATTGTTGCTTTAAGTAGACCTACTAGCCAAATTTCGGGTCTAGGGATTTATCCCTTAAATCGTGTTAAGTAATCCTTGATGTGGGCTTTCTTTAGTGACAACGGTTTTTGAAGTCGAGGTTAGGTTTTGAGTGTTGGGTTTACACCGTTCTTGCCTTCATTTTTGGACTAATAAATATCAAATAAGTCAAATGAGCCTTTGGGTGAATGACATTTAAAATCTAGAGATACAATTAGGAATAATAGGAGATTGCGTTTAACACAAATTACTTGTACGAGTTGTTTTAATTTTGGGGCTTATGATTGACAATGATCTTGTTTTTACACTTGGCATGGAAAAGTGAAAAGTCGAGGACGATGAATCTATTTGAGTTTTATGATCCTAAAAGTTATTTTTCAATAATGAAAGCAATACATTATGTCTTTGCAAAATAAATTGTCAAAACTTGAATAAGAGTGTAGTTAATGTTTTATTTTATCATTGCGTGAGGACACGGCAATTGCTTAGCAAGGGAGAGTTTGATATGAGTGATTTTACTCATATCAATTATATCTTAAAACAATGAATACAAGCATAAAATGTTCAAATATTGCCTTGTATATGCTTGTTTGTTGTTTGATGTGTGTAGGTACCAAAGATCGCGAAAATCGACAAAAACCGACACGAGTTTGAAGAAAAGATCGAGGAAGCCAAATATGAGTTTGATTTTAGCGGATTTAATCATTTGTGAAGGTTATTTGGGCTTGTGGGTCCCACATTTGGATAATGGGCCCAAAAGCCCAATAAGAAAGCAAGAATTACTTACTTTCGTTAATAAGCCCACAACATGGCCCAATTTAGCAATTCATATGAGACGGATGGAAAGTTAAATCTTTGGCCCAAGCCCATCTGTTAACCAAAAACAAAGAAACGTGTGGACATGATTTTGGGCTTGTTCAAAACCCATTAGGGTATTTAATCAATTGATAAACGTATGGAAAGTGTATAAATTTTTCACACTTGGTCAAACTTAACACACACACGTTTATTATTTCGTTATACTCTATGTAAACCATCTCTCTCACCTCTCCCAACCAAAATAACCAGACATCCACCCTTAACCCTAGTTCATATCAAATTGGGGCTTTTATTGAATTAAGGCGCGTGATAACACACACGCCCTTAATTAATTCTCCCCCTAAACCGGAGATAGAAGATGCTCTCAACCAAGTGATGTGGCCTATTTTCTCCTATCTGATTGGATGGGACACCTCATTCCCACCAATCCACCAATAAAATGAAGACACCTCAGCCTGAAACTAGCACAACTAGCACACCTGATTGCCACGTTGGCAATCCGTGTGCTAGTTGGCTAATCTTAGCCACAGGATCAAAACAAGATGGAAAGAGAAAGATAGAGATGTTGATTGAAGGGTCAAGATCAAAGGGCTTCCTCAACAAACTCCAACAGCAGCCTTGGGGGTTGGCCTATATAAACCCCCATATTTTCTGTAATCAGGCATCCAATTTTACTTTAAAGTTATTATGTAGAAATAGTGTTAGGATTAATTTTGTATTTTTCTTTATCAAATCTTGTAATCTTTCTTGATATTTAATAAAAGTTTATTTACATCAATAAAATTCGTGTCTTATTTTTCTGCTTAATTTGAAATTATATATTAATTCTATATTCTGTTTCATGATAATAATATTTATGATATTCAATTTAAGCTAAATAATAGCTTAAATTAGATATTAGAAGTGAATTTGGAATCAATTTACCCCCACTGGATAAATAAGGTTACTGTTCGAGAGTTATGATGATGGTGAATGGTGTTCGGTTCGATGGTATTTGATGGGTACGATGATGGTGATGTCGGTTTAGGTTCATAAGGAGGCTCAGCGCCATCCTTCGTCCCAAAGGATATCTACACAAGGTTTTAATTCCTTTTTATTTTTGGTTTATGTTTTATAGTTTTATAATTTTTGGAATAGTGATGTTACTGATAATATGAGTAGTGTGTTTATCTATGTTATGTTTAGATATGTGTTTAGTTTGGATTTGAGAGTGGAAGTTTTATAAATTTGTTCTGTTTCGATTTTGCTACGAATTTAAGTTGTTTTGAGTAGTCTGCTAAGTTTAATTAATAATGCTTGATTAATTGTCATTGTTGATTGTAATATGAATTTGATTTGGGCTTGTGTGTTAATGAATCTGCTTAGCTTTTGTTAAGGTCTAATTCTAGTTTTGTTTGTTTAATATTATCTGTTCTTGTAGTATTAAGATTTTTAGATTGATTTTGAATGATATTTGAATGCTGCTGATGTTGGGGTAGAATTTATTAGCTGGATAATTGAGTTGATTGAATTGAACCTCATTGCTGTTATGGTGTTCGTTTGGTTGTTTACTGATTGAGTGATACTTTTTTGAGTAAGCCGTGACTAGTTTTAGACTGAATTGAATATAGTATGCTGATATAAGTTGGTCTCTAGCTGATATAGGATTTTAGTTTTTAGCTTGTGAGTTTTTTTTAGAATTTTTACATCTGATATGAGTTTGCTCTTCATGTGATTGCTGAATTTATGTATGTCTGCTGGATTTATTAGATTAAATTTTGCTTGTATATGATGTAAGTTGTAGTCTGTTAATCTTTGATTTAACTGAGTATTCGATTTGTGGTTTCTTAAAAACTGATTGTGTATTGTAGTTTTTAATTTGTGGTTACTTCGTTGCATATTTTCTGCTGTATGTAATATGGTCAGCATCCTCGAACTGGGGACGTTTGGTTAGCTAATTTACATTCCAAAAAAAACATAATCATCACAAAAAGAACCACTCCTGTGGTTCGACCCTTGAGGTAGCACCATAACGTGTTAGCCATCTCGACTCACTCTCTTTTTGTGTTTAAGTATAGATTAGTTAATTAATATATGAGTTATTTTTTTCAAACTGTCAGTTTTTAATTATATAGATTTATTTACGAGATTTAATTTCTAGATTAATAAGTAGTTTAGTAAATTTTCGTTAATAAAGTTTTAATAAAGTTTTAATACAAGTTTATTATACATTTTTAAAAGTTTTAATAATAGCTACGTTTTATTATTTTAGAAGTTTTAAAATTTAAAATTAGTTTTAAGATTATTAGACGAATTTTATATAAAACAGTTTGATATATAAAACTTTCTTTTTAGAAAAATAAAAGTTAATTTTAAAATAGATTTAATTAGTGTTTAGATTTAAAATAGTTTTTTTTAATTAGTTTATTTTGTTTTAATAAAGTTTTTACAAAAAGTTAATTAGATTTCAAAAGTTTAAGTTTTTATTTACTAGTTTAAGTTTTAAATAGTTTAATTGTTAAAAAATAATTGGGAACGATTCATGCACTTAGGATTTAAATTTGGTAGAATTTATTTTAGTTTAAAAACCGATAAACCATTTAAATCAATTGTCCAAATCAAAGCAAAACGTCTCAAATTCACTCGATCTTCGTGTACAACGAACTTGGTTCACCAACGTGTTTAATTAAATCCGTCTTTGGTAATTTTAGTCTATTACTTTTTCCTAAAGGTAATTTTCTAATTTACCCTATATCATATCTAATTATCACATATACTATCCACGACACATCAGTATCCCACGATTAGACTCCGGCGTGAGAGTAAGTAATCGGCTAGGGTTAGAAATCGGTAGTGAGTTGAGAGTATGGAGAATGTAATACCTTTGTGAACCCTCGGGGGTTCCTTATACAGGCAGTGAAACCCTAATGGGCTCTCACTATTACTTCGGCCACAAGCATAAGATAATCACCATAATTATCTTGATTGTTATCTTCTAACTATGGTGAGTATATATCCTATTCTTTGAGGCAAATCCCAAACCTGATAGGATTGTGATTCTGGCTAACCCTGTTCCGGTCGTGCTGGGTCGTGGGCCGCATACATCTTATGCGATCACTATTCATTCAAGCCCATAAGCTCAAATGACATTAATCCAACCCATTCGTGATGGGCCGAATGTGGGTAGTACCCGTGGGCCGGGTTGGTGATCCGGTTGGGGACTAACTGTCATCATTTCCCCCCAGTCTAGTTGTTACAGCCGTAGGCGTAACCACTAGACTAATCAATGTCTTTTATATATTGTTGTCGCAAACATAGCCGCACTCCAAAAGGCCGTCCGGGACAATATTAATGAATGCATTAATGGTTGTCATTAGTCGGATGTTTTGTTTGCAAAAGTGCACCAGACAGGCCCAACCTTGAGCCACGTAAAACTGTCAAGATGTAACCCGTGGGTCCCTTCTGACGTTTCAGAAGTGTAAGAAATCCCACCCGTTAGATGGGCGTAGCGGTTTACACGTGGCAAACATCCATGACATCTCGTAACCCGAGGCAACCCTATAAAAGAGTTGGTGTAAAACCCGTATTTAATTACATGTATATTAAATACGTCGAAACTGTACCTTTTGAAAACTAACAACACGCGAGAATAATACAGACGATTACGAAAAAAAATAATAATAAAAAAAGAAAGGATGGGTTTTACCCCCTTTGTGTCATCATCAGACGAAAAAAAGAGGCAAAAGAAATTTAGGGTTGCTTCCTTTTGTTCCTGCCAACAGATAAGAAAAAAAAAGAGGCCGTCGGCCATATTCAGACAACAAGGGGTTCAGGATTTATTGCACCAATGGTAATTCGTTTTTTTTTTCCTCTTCTCTTTATGAATCACGAATCATGGAAGCACCATCAAGAACACACAAGTTTTGGTTAATTAAAACAAGAAAAAGATCAGTTTGGTGGTCGGGTTGTTTGGCTGCACGAAAACCGAGACCACTATGGTCTCGGTGTGGTTGATGTTTTGGACCAGCCGTGACCCACAAGGGACGGTTTGGTTTGCTGTTGTGTCAGCAGAAACATATACCACCAGGGGTGTTTGCTTAATAAAACAGCAGGGGGAAAATGACCATCAGGGGGTGTTTGGTTTAATTCGCAGGGGGTGTTTGGGGTAAGCAGTGGGAATTTGAAAAACAGTGGGAATATAACACTAACGGTGGGAAGTATAACAGAACAGTGGGAATATAACACGAGCAGTGGGAACAAATAAGGAGGAGTGGGAATAATATTAAACATAAAATAAAAGTTTTAGTTCAAAAATTAGCGACGGTTTAGTGACACTAAATTTTGTCACAGTTATGTAGCGTCTGTTTTTATAGACGGTTTTTAGTCACACAGTTTTAGCGACAGGTTTTTCTGTCGCTAGTTCTAGTAGGCAGATTTTATATATTTGTTGAATTATTTTAGTGCGACCGAGAAAGGGGTATCTCGGTAGGCTCAGAATATAATTAAAATAAATAAAGATAAAGATTTTGAATTACATCTTTTAAATTACTTTACTTTAAATAAATGTTTTAAAATGCATTTAAGGAATTTAATATAAATTAGTTTTATAAATTGTAAAAGGTTATAATTTTATTATAGGAATTAAATTATTTTGGAAACTGATAGGTGTGAAAACACCCATCCTTTTTACCACTTAATTACAATAATAACCGAGCCAAAACGTGAATTTTATGTCATTTATGTCGGAATTATGCGTGGTTTGTGTTTTTGTTGTGATTTAGGACGAAAAAGTGAAAAGTGGAGAAAACACGGCATTCAAGGGCTTTTATCGAAGAAAAAGACGAAAGATGAAGTCGAAAGATCAAGAGTGGAAAAAGAACGGAAGTCCAAGACCAATTCTGAAGATTTATCGAAGAATAAGTCAAAAGACGGAAGTTTACTAAAAGCCGAAGAACTCAAGTCTTATTTATGAAGAAATGTCGAGGCGAGTTCAAAGAAATCCCGAAACAAAGTCATTAAGTCCAAGATTAACAAAAGATTGAGAAGAAAAGGACTTAAGTGTGCAATTAAGGAAAAGAGGAAAGAGGGAGGAAGCTTCCTAAGCTCCTCCCTAATCACCCCTATATATAGTTTGATCCCATTTCATTTTCATGTTGTTGGTGGCTTGACAAGCCACACTTCCACCATTTTCATTTCTTGTCATTTAATTTCTTGCAATTTAATTTCATGTTATGCACTTTTAATTTCTTCAATTCAAGTAAGTCTTTTTATTTTGGAATCTTTTCTTTTAATCAAGTTCTTATCTTTAATCATCTTCTTCTCCCTTTCTTACTTTGCTTCTCTTTGATTCATGTTCATCCTTGATTTGTTTTCATCTTAATGCTTATTTGATCTAAAGTTTTCTTAAAAAGTTCATCTTTTTAAAAGTTTGATTTGAAAGTTTGCTTATTTTTAAGTTTGATAAGTTGTTATTCATGCTTATTAAGTCAATTTCGATTTAGATTCGTGCAAGTTTTAGTTTGAGCTTATTAACCATAGCTTATTGCTTTTGCTTAATTTTTGGATCAAAAAGTTAGATCGGAAAGGGTAAACCCCTTTGCAATCACGTATTCCAATCACCTTGATTGGAAAAGGGTTTTAAATTCCAATCAACATTCCAATCAGCATTCCAATCAACATTCCAATCAGCATTCCAATCAACATTCCAATCAGCATTCCTTTCGCATTCCTTTTACATTCCTATTAGCATTCCAATCAGCATTCCAATTAGCATTCCAATCAACATTTCAATCAACATTCCAATTAGCATTCCTATTAGCATTCCAATCAACATTCCAATCAGCATTCCAATCAGCATTCCAATCAGCATTCCAATCAACATTCCAATCAGCATTCCAATCAACATTCCAATCAGCATTCCAATCAACATTCCAATCAGCATTCCAATCAACATTCCAATCAGCATTCCAATCAACATTCCAATCAGCATTCCAATCAACATTCCAATCAGCATTCCAATCAGCATTCCAATCAACATTCCAATCAGCATTCCAATCAACATTCCAATCAGCATTCCAATCAACATTCCAATCAGCATTCCAATCAACATTCTATATAGCATTCCTATTAGCATTCCAATCAGCATTCCTATCAGCATTCTTATCAGCATTCCTTTTAGCATTCCTTTCAGCATTCCTTTTACTTATCGCAATTTACATTTTCATTTTACTTAGTAATAGATAACCAAACCATTTTCATTTCCACCAAGAACAATTGAGTCGCACTTTGAACCGGAAATCAATTCGAGAAGATACCGAGAAAACGAACTTTTTCAACTAGCAAAATCTTACATTAAAATGGCGCCGCTGCCGGCTCTTTTCGTGAGGATCTACGGTTTTTTGTGAGAGGCGCGTTGGCTTTTGGGATCCGTTCACTTGTGAACGTTATTTTTTCGAGTCAAAAATTTTCAAAAAAAAAAAAAAAAAAATCCAAAAACATTTGAAAAATCTTAAAAAGCATTTCTTTTTCAAAGTTTTGCACCAAAAATATTCTTCTTGCTTATCTATCTTTCTCCATGGATTTTTATGTCCATTGCGTCGGGTGTGGGAGACAACTGTACGGGAACGACTCTTGTCAATGGTGTACATGTGAGCGGTGCGGAAACGATATCGACAACACACAATTCGGATTTTGTCCCTTGTGCAACTCGACTAATTCATTCTTTTTGAACCCACATCCTGTTCCCCCGTGCATCTATTGTGGAAGCGATTCTCATTGGCATGTTTCGTGCCCGGTTCGATACCCGTATGGTCACGGGCAAGAACCGGGGTACAATTATGACAATGAAAATAGCTATCCACAAGACGCACCCAGTCTTTTTCCTCACCCGTTTTGCAACAACTGTGGGGGTCCTCACGAAAGTTTTCACTGCCCTACAGGGGATCAAAATTACTATAATTATACCCCTTCCAGTTTTGACCAACCCCTGCAATACCCAATTGATCATCAGCCTCGTCACGAGATGAGTTACCAAGAACCAATTGACGATCTTGCTACAGCCTTTCAAGAACAAAGAAACGATCTTGCTATAGCTTTTCAAGAACAAAGCAAAGAGCTTTTACACACGCTGCAAACTTGTATGGAGTCATTTTTACAGCAGCGAGATCAGACGAGTACTCATATCCCTGAGCTTATTATTGGCCCTTTAGGTAATGAGGAGAGCGATGACGATATTGAGGTTATTTTCGACGAGGAGGAATTTCTAAAGCAAAGTAAGACTTCTTCCCTTCCTCCTTCGTCTATTGCTATCACACCCGAGGAGCCCGTTGGCTCTCTCATCATGGAGGATGAGCATATTGACGTTATCTCGGCAACTGAATCGGACAAATTCCTAAAGTCTCGTGTCGAGGAACTTGTCGTCATCCCAAGTGAGCCCGCAGGTATTCCGAAAAATCTGTGTGATGTGCCGACTTTTGCGGAGCATAAGGACGAGGTCGATTTGACAATCATTGATCACATAATCACAAATCCACAAGCGCTAATTGATTTTCCCAACAAGAGTTCAACATGTGGTGAGTATGATGATTTCGTCTTCGAGCCTGAGATTGAGGAAATTATCGACCAAGAGCTAGCTCTTTTACCTCTGCTTTCTCCTACAAGCGAGGTCGACTTTTCCAACATCGATGCCGAACTTGATGAGTTGGAACGTCTTATTTTTCATAATAATGACGAACCAACTAACTTGCCCAAACATCCTATTCTCGAGGAGTTACCTAATCAACACTCCTCTTATGAGAATTACGTTTACCACATTCGTGAGGATTTACCTTATCAACAATCCCCACAAATGAATGATGGTTTCGTACTTGATCGTGATCTTTTCTACCGAGTTTCTACACTCCTTATCCACGATGATATTCACAAGATCTACTTTCATGAGGATCAATGCTTTGACCCGGGAGGTGACATGGACCATTCTATTATTGATAACTTTACGGCTTTGCCAATTGGTCAGCATCCGTTGTCTTTGGAGGATGACAATGTGATTCCCTTACCCACCCCACCTCCCGTCAATCTGGATTTCACTTGCTTTTCTTATATTGAGCAGACTTTCCTACCATTCAAGACTTATCCTCCCGCCTCTCCTTTGTTGATGTCCTCCGGGAACGAGGACAAGGTCTTTGATCCCGGTATCACATTTGAGGCTTCCCCATGGACCATTTAATTCGGGGACGAGTCAGGCTCGTGACTCGGTTAAAAAAAACAAGCGCTTTTTGGGAGGCAACCCAATTATCTATCTATCTTTCCTGTTTTCACCATAAGTGTAGGGGGAGCCCCGTTGGTGTTTCTTGTTCTCTTTCTTATCATGTGCAGGGATTAGAGCTTCAAAGACACACTCTTGATGACTTTTGACGAACCGTGATTCCGTGTTCCCTTCTTCTCGGTTCTATCCTAAACTCTTTTCGATTCACTATTTTATATTTCTCAATATTAAAATAGGAATCTCTTTAGTGGTCTTTTCCTTAACGAGATCTAAACAAAGTGCACAATGTCCTAAGTGTAGGGGAGTTTACTCTCACATGCTTAAACATTGAGGACAATGTTTATATTAAGTGTAGGGGGGACTTCTATCGAATTTAAGTGGTCTTTTCCTTGTATTTGTCCTCATTTTAACCGGAAAATCAATTTTTCGACATTTTTCAAAATTTTTAATCTATTTTGGCCTAGTTGTAGTCTCCTTTATTTTTGTTACTTTCTAGCATTTTAATAAAATGGTTTTAGCAAGTTTAGATATCTTAGATATATTAGGCCCGTTGTGAATATTTTGACTCAACCCGAGTTTACTTATCCAAGTTCACTCTAGCTAGTATCCTTAACCATGTAGACCTTAATTGGTTTATTAGGCTAAGCATCCACGAGTCTCATTCCTTGAGATTTTAAATTGTGGAGAACGAGAAATGATAGAGTTGGTTATAAGTTTGGTATTCTTTCATTAACTTATGTGAGTTAATTATGATCTTTTTCTCCCCTCGCTTGTAAATAAATAAATGCAATAAGTAAGGTTGTACGATTTGAAAAGTTACTTAGCTTCTAGCCCAAGATCGTTTAAAAGTTTCTCGGTAATGATAAGAGTTCATAGCCAAGGCATAACTTATGAAGCGGGGCGCGAAGATTGGCGAATTCGAAAAGGCCCTAACAAGGCATGAGGATTCAATTTTATTGCTGAAGATCCAAAGTGATGTGAAAAGCATTATTCCTAAAATCAATATGAAGGATCAAGACTCACGACGAAAAGCAATCAACTCCCATAAAGATCATGGAGAAGTCTATCCGAAAAGACCCTAACAAGGTATGAGGATAAATAGATCCAAGTCCGAAAAGGAGGCGGATCGTTGTATCTCAAAATCCCAATTAGAGATTGAAGAAATAATCATGAAGTCGTGGTCAACAAAGCTGGAGTACCCCTCAAAAGTCTCCAAGTGAAGAAACTCTATAACGAAGAGAAGACCATTATCTCAAAAACGTCTCTCGAAGATATGAAGTATGAAGTACATGCCAAATATCGGCCCGAGAAAGGTCTCAAATCGTGAACCAAGATATGCCAAGATATGAACTTTTTGATATCCCGAGAAGCAGTTTTAAGAGATTTTGTCCTTTAGCTAACTATTGATCAAATCGTCCTACTTTGCTTTCAGCCTAAATAAATTATCGAAATAAGTCAACAATGCATCCTCGTGATCATTCAAGACATCAATAAAATATAAGAGATACTCGTAGGAATAAGGGAGTTTAAGTGATTAATTGAACCACATGAGTAAATGTTTGTTAAGCTAACTTGTACTAACAATGATCTTGTTTTTAAGCTTGGCATGGGGAACGTGAAACTTGAGGTTGATGAACATTCATGACACACAAGCCCTAATGTAAGTCTTAGATTTCTTTACAAGTTTCTTCCTTGTTGCATCTTGTTATTTTCTATCTTTTTGATTTTCCTTAGTTGTTTAATAAAGGCCAAGGTAGGTTGATTATGATGGAAAATGTAAAACGTGCTTTGTAGCTAATGCATTGCATGAGGACATTGCAATGGTTAAGTGTAGGGGATTTGATAGGTGTGAAAACACCCATCCTTTTTACCACTTAATTACAATAATAACCGAGCCAAAACGTGAATTTTATGTCATTTATGTCGGAATTATGCGTGTTTGTGTTTTTGTTGTGATTTAGGACGAAAAAGTGAAAAGTGGAGAAAACACGGCATTCAGGGGCTTTTATCGAAGAAAAAGACGAAAGATGAAGTCGAAAGATCAAGAGTGGAAAAAGAACGGAAGTCCAAGACCAATTCTGAAGATTTATCGAAGAATAAGTCAAAATACGGAAGTTTACTAAAAGCCGAAGAACCAAGTCTTATTTATGAAGAAATGTCGAGACGAGTTCAAAGAAATCCCGAGACAAAGTCATTAAGTCCAAGATTAACAAAAGATTGAGAAGAAAAGGACTTAAGTGTGCAATTAAGGAAAAGAGGAAAGAGGGAGGAAGCTTCCTAAGCTCCTCCCTAATCACCCCTATATATAGTTTGATCCCATTTCATTTTCATGTTGTTGGTGGCTTGACAAGCCACACTTCCACCATTTTCATTTCTTGTCATTTAATTTCTTGCAATTTAATTTCATGTTATGCACTTTTAATTTCTTCAATTCAAGTAAGTCTTTTTATTTTGGAATCTTTTCTTTTAATCAAGTTCTTATCTTTAATCATCTTCTTCTCCCTTTCTTACTTTGCTTCTCTTTGATTCATGTTCATCCTTGATTTGTTTTCATCTTAATGCTTATTTGATCTAAAGTTTTCTTAAAAAGTTCATCTTTTTAAAAGTTTGATTTGAAAGTTTGCTTATTTTTAAGTTTGATAAGTTGTTATTCATGCTTATTAAGTCAATTTCTATTTAGATTCGTGCAAGTTTTAGTTTGAGCTTATTAACCATAGCTTATTGCTTTTGCTTAATTTTCGGATCAAAAAGTTAGATCGGAAAGGGTAAACCCCTTTCCAATCACGTATTCCAATCACCTTGATTGGAAAAGGGTTTTACATTCCAATCAGCATTCCAATCAGCATTCCAATCAACATTCCAATCAGCATTCCAATCAACATTCCAATCAACATTCCTTTCGCATTCCTTTTACATTCCTATTAGCATTCAAATCAGCATTCCAATTAGCATTCCAATCAACATTCCAATCAACATTCCAATTAGCATTCATATTAGCATTCCAATCAACATTCCAATCAGCATTCCAATCAGCATTCCAATCAGCATTCCAATCAACATTCCAATCAGCATTCCAATCAACATTCCAATCAGCATTCCAATCAACATTCCAATCAGCATTCCAATCAACATTCCAATCAGCATTCCAATCAACATTCCAATCAGCATTCCAATCAACATTCCAATCAGCATTCCAATTAGCATTCCAATCAACATTCCAATCAGCATTCCAATCAACATTCCAATCAACATTCCAATCAACATTCCAATCAGCATTCCAATCAACATTCCAATTAGCATTCCTATTAGCATTCCAATCAGCATTCCTATCAGCATTCCTATCAGCATTCCTTTTAGCATTCCTTTCAGCATTCCTTTTACTTACCGCAGTTTACATTTTCATTTTACTTAGTAATAGATAACCAAACCATTTTCATTTCCACCAAGAACAATTGAGTCGCACTTTGAACCGGAAATCAATTCGAGAAGATACCGAGAAAACAAACTTTTTCAACTAGCAAAATCTTACATTAGAAACTTTCTATTTTTAGCAGGTTACCAAATATAGAATTAGTGTAACATCAGAATATGTTTTGTACCGTAATTAATTATAGAACGTTAATATGTTTAAAAAGAAATAGTAGAAGGCTCGGAACTATTAGTTAATATGAGTACAGTAATTCGGGAATAAAATAAATAAACCGAGAAACAGTTAAGATCAGTAAAATAAATAAACATCAGTCAACTTATTTTCGCGTATGTTATTTATGTAGTATCCGTGGAGTCGGAGTAGACCTTTCAGCTTTCGTTCTTATTTCATTACTCGACACGAGGTACGGATTTCCCATCCTTCAGTATGACTTTCCTGCTATGCATGATTAGGATTCTCAGTCTGCAGCCAAATGTTTTCCCAACTATATGTTATAAATTATCAGAAATTATTTTAATAACTAAGATATTGCTTGAGCCTTGTATACAAGCATGACCAGTTAGTTGTACTAGTTACGGAGGTACCGTAACCATGACAGTTGAGGCACCAGTGTCGTGACTCACCTGCAGGAGAGTGATATCCTGCAGCGTCTTACTCAGCTCAGCTTGCCCATTTTATCAGTATTATTAGTGGAGCGTATGGATGCATCCTAGGCTTATCAGTTTACAGTTTATCAGGTGAATGTGGTGTGTGCTCTACATCCTTCACATTGGAGCTGATCCCTCCACCCAGCACAGTATTTAGAGGTCACCCCTCTACAGCATTTAGAGGTCACCCCTCTACAGCATGACGAGGTCACCCATCCAGTTATTCATGCACCGTTGTTACAGCACATGACCTATATAAGCTCTGGCAATTAAAATACAGTAAATGCATGTTTTTAGGCCCAATAGTTATTAAATCAGTTTATATTGATAAATCAGATATATACAAAATTTACTTAGTTTACTCCCATTGTCATAACAGTTTTAGTTTCAGTATTTGTTACCAGTTCTCTTCCAGTATATTCTTATCATGCATTATATCCGTTCACTGAGCATTATGCTCAGCCGTAGTTCTTTCATGTTCTAACGGTAGGTACACCAGGACACTCTTATGATCTTGAGAGCATGTGCATTGGATGGAAGCAATCCAGACTTTTATACTTTATGCATTTCATTCTTATATTGCCGGTTGGACATTGTTCAGTCCTTTCTTTCAGTATTTTACTTTTCATGTTTGAGCTTATGTTGGATTACCGATGTTTGATTCCGGTATTTTCGTTATGGTCAGTTAATGTTTTAGGACATTTACCTTATGCTTTGATGACATGCCATAAATACACGTAACGGTCCACTTATCCAAGTGGGGTGTTACAATTATGGTATCAGAGCTATAGGTTCGACCTGTAGGCTCTAAAAACTTGACCCGTGACTAGTGGGTAGTCACCAGGAACTTCTCAGATTTTGGCGTTGTTATCTTTCATGTTTCTCATGCATTCATCAGTCATTTTCTTCATTACCAGTCAGTTTTCTTAAATTTTTTACTAAGTAAAAGGTTGGTATAGGACTGGCCATATTTAATTGCATGTGCTTTTTAGCGAATTCTCGTTTTGGTAAACTAACCGTAGGCGTTCACCCTTGCCCGTTCAGATTTTTGTATAGATGAACTGACCATAGGCGTTCATCCTTACTCATGTCAGATTCATGTTTTCAGGCAAATATTACTTGGTGAACCAGCCCATATACGTTCATCAACGTTCATTTCAAATTTTCATGCTTTACAGTCGAATGTTGTTTTGTGAACCGATCCATAGTTGTTTACCTTTGTCATATCAGGACATTTCATAAAATTTTGACAAGTATGGATTGGACTACAACCACCCATATCTAGTCCTAGATCGTAAATTTCTATACATGACAGTTCTCAGAAAATTTGACAAGTATGGATCGAACCAGAATCGCCCATACTTAGTCACATGCTTTCCTTGTAAATTATGTGGATTGAACCATAGCCATCCACACCAGTTGTTATTAATTCTCAGTTGACTATACCTTTATGTTCTTGATAACAATCAAGTTTCATACCCTCAAGTGGATGTCGTTTTCATATTGATTAAGTTCATGTCTCCTTATGAGGATTTCATTTCAGCAAGGTGATGATATTTTCATGCTAAAGAGTTATAGTAAAATCCTGTTTTCATAATAAATCATGTTTGATCTTCATCAGGCATTTCGTCATGCTGACCATTGTTGAAATTCCATTTAAACATATTCTTGAACCTCTATACAATCAGCGTTAAGTCAATGCAGGAATTACCAGGCTATCACGTTACCCATTTCAGATCAGTCTACTACCGTTTAAATCAATTTAATCCTTGATCATGTCAGACAAGTGACACCAGTATTAATCATTCCATACAGTTTCCACTAGTGCCATGTACAGTATTCCATATGTACCCCATGTACAGTGTCTCATTTATACTCCATATACAGTATTTCATGTGTACTCCATGTATAGTGTCTCAGATATGCTCTATGTACAGTATTCATTTGTACGTCATGTACAGTAGTCCAGGTGTACTCCAGGCACCCTACTCCATGGATATTTCTAATCGATCCTCAATCATCTCAGGCGTCTCCACTTGTCGATATTCTATCAGGTGCTGATGTTGCGCGTGAGTTGAAGATTTTACCAGATGCTGATACTGCTAACACTTTGAAGACCTCACAAATGCTGATACTGCTGATACTTTGGAGATCTCTCAAGATGTTGATGCCGCTCATACTATGAAGACTTTGTAGAACAAGGACGAAAACTATAAGTTTGAAATTTCTGATAAGAATAAATTCCAACCATCAGACACTACCATTCCATTCCATACTCTTACCTTCTTAGCTAGATGTCACACTTCACTCAACTAACCGTTCATTCAGAAGAGTGGGAACCGGAACCCAACCAGCCACTCAGCAGAATAGTTACATGAATCACGGTCATGATAATGACCGTCATAAATTGATAGACAAAGCAGTATTGACAACCACCGTGCTTATAATTGATCAGTCAGTAACCATCAGAACTCTGGAACGGACATGACCAGAAATACAAGAGGTCAGTAGTCAAACCGGTCCGCCAATCCTAGCCGTTACCAAAATTTTTAGCCTTGTCAGATTCACCCATTAAAATACATGTCCAGACAACAGTCAAGACACAGGTCTCAGGTATCATTCAGAAGACACATGTCAGGACACCAGTAACGGTACACGTCATACGAATATTTTCGCAAAATACGAGTCAGAACTCATAACTCCATTATGTTTATAAACCAGGCCCTTAGTAATTCAGGGTACCCTTCAGAAAGGGATATACCGTTCTATTATGCCACACATGAAACATATCATAAAAAAAATCCAGTCACCACCACTAGAGTATTATTCAGGTTTATTTCACGTATTCCCATGATAGCTTTATTTTTAAAACATGTATTTACCGACCTCCCAGCCAGAAAGGACTCCACCGTACCACCCATGTTTATTAAAGTTCTCCTTTCAGTTAACGACGAGATCCGTCCTACTAAATCCCAAATATATTCATTATATTTCTGCCAGAAAAATCAGTACGAATTATTTCTGCCTTACATGTGTGTGACTTATCAGTCCATAGCTACGAAGACATTCTAGCCACCAGTTATGATCCACTTCTGAAATTCTTAAACTTATGTTCAGCAGATTTTCTTCCTTCACCACTTCCAGAAGTAATTGAGAAGGTGTTCCAGAAATTACTTCCTAACCATGAGACAGAATTTAACATTGAGCTTGTCTCAAGAACAGAACCTGCTTTCAAAACTCTTTATTCCAGGGCTTCATCTAAATTAAAAGAGCTGCAGCCATTGTTGCAAGAGTTACCGGAATGAGGCTTTATTCGCCCTAACGCACGAATAGTAGGTGTACCGTTTTTGTTTATCAGAAAGAAGGCCGGTAACATGAGATCATGTATCGATCACCGAAAATTTACAAGATCGTCATTCATAAACCGATACCCAATCCACGAATACGAGGTTACATGACCTGCTAAGATGTCTTAATATTTTCCAGAACAATTAGCTACCATGCCACCGGCGGTGGTGAGAGAAGAACATGATGTTTTCCAGATTGCTGTTGAACATGTTGTAGCCTCTCTAAAAAATTTGACTTATACGTCTTAGCTCCCTAATGCCCAGCTATAGTATGAAATTTATGAATAAAACTTTTCATGTATTTCCAGAAAAAATCGTCAGTATAATCATAACTAACATTCCTATCCGCTAAGTTCTAGAGAAAACATGGGAATCATCTTTTCGTGATCCTACAGATTCTCCAATAGGAGAAAATTATATACACAGCTTTCCAGATGTATATTCCAGATGAACAAAGTGACATTTATGAGCCACCCTACTTTAGCAGAAAGAAATTTCAGATAATCCTGCGAAGGTGAAGGCCATCACCTGATGGTCCCGACCGACGCCTGTGAACGAAGTACAAAATTCTCTTGAATTCAATTGACTGCTACCGCAGAAATTGCTGACAGTTCTCACGATTAGCTTTCCATGACTAAGCAGGATTATGTGTTCCACAAGATCCTACTCTAGGAGAGATCTAAATTACTGAGACTCATAATTATTTCATGACTATTCACTCAGATTTCACCAGAATGTACCATAATCCCAGGCAGAATTTTGATAGAAGCAGTATAACACATTGATGCAGCTATGTTCATACCTTGATGCCTGGCTATCAGCAGGTACAAGATAAAACACCGACATGCTAGTGAGTTATTATAACCATTAGAAAATTTCGAACAAAAATGAGATAAGATTCCATGGAAATTATTGTCAGCTACCACAGACTCAGGCGAAGCATGATGCTATCTAAGTCGTTGTTAACCAGTTAACCCAGCCTACACTTCTTCTTTTATCCGAGATGATTACACAGTAACAATTCTGCAGGAAATTCAGCAATAGATCGTATGATTCCAAAGTGTTCCATCAACAATCTTGTCAAATAGAATTTAGCGTTCTTGAATAACACTCAGGTTCATGTTCACGATCACATGTACGTCCGCGTTCACATTCAGGTTTGTTTCCACTTTCACGTTTACGTCTCATTCGCAGTATGTTGCTGTTTCAGTTCATGTTTTATGCTATCTCGTGATTTAATTTCACGTTTGTGTTCCTAATATTGTTCACGTTCAACTTCGTGTTCCATTCCACAATACATGTTTCACAGATTACCGAATACGGTTATAAAAAGCTTAAGAAATCATACTCAAGTTTAGCACAGTTTTCATAATCAGGCAAACGTTTCATCTCAGACCGTATCGTTTGGCATTCCGTTCTCAGTCCGCATACGTTCATGATATGTCTAGTATCATGTTCACAGTATGTTTCACATATCACTTTCACGATATATCCCATGCCCAGCATTAATCAAATGATCGCGAACCACGTTCACAATTGCTCACGTAGCACGTTCACAATTGTTCACGTAGTCCGTCCCTTTATGTTTTAGCAGCTTACTCAGAGATATAAATGTTATCATTTCAGGATATTTATATGTACCGTTGCATGTATCATACATGCTATAGCTTATTCAGTCTATCAGATTTAGAAAATTCATCTTAAATATGGAACCAGAAACTACTCAGCATTGTCATGACAGGGTCATTAAGACCAAGAGTTGCATTGTATCAAGATAATTGAAGGAACCGGTTCGAGTGGGAGGCCACTTGAAACGGAGGAGTCCATCCGGACTTCTCATCCTTTTCCTTCTATAAGTCAGTTATGTTACTTCAGTCATGTCACGTTCCATGTCCTTTTCAGTCATATCACGTTACATATTCACTTCAGTCACGTCATGTTTATACATTTTAGCAGTATTATGTTTTAACCAGAATTAAAATTATTCTTTCAGCTCATAGACCTTTTAAGCTTTCATGTCATTTCTACTTATGTGTCCTTTCAGCTTATACGTCTTTCAGCTTATTAACATTTTCAGTTTTTTTTTACAAGTCAGCTTAAATACCTTATAATTCGAGGACGAATTCTCCTTTTAGAGGGGAAGAATTTGTAAAACCCAGTACGGTCGTATCTTTAATTCGGGGACGAATTATTTTTTTTAGAGGGGAAGAATTGTAAAACCCGTATTTAATTACATGTATATTAAATACGCCGAAAATATACCTTTTGAAAACTAAAAACATGCGGGAATAATACATACGATTATGAAAAATAATAAAAAAAATGTGTAAACTATATAAGTATAAGGGGCCGGTTAGAATTTAAAAAAAATATACATAAAGGGCCGAAGGGCCGGTTTGGTTTGTTGTAAGAAAAAAGGAAAGAAAGACTTGGGCCAAGCCCATTTGGAAAAAAAGAAAGGACAGGTTTACCCCCTTTGTGTCATCACCAGACGAAAAAAAAAGAGGCAAAAGAAAATTAGGGTTGCTTCCTTTTGTTCCTGCTGACAGATACGAAAAAAAAAAAGAAAGAGGCCGCCGGCCATATTCAGACAACAAGGGGTTCGGGATATATTGCATCAATGGTAATTCGGTTTTTTTTCTCTTCTCTTTAAGAATCACGAATCATGGAAGCACCATCAAGAACACACAAGTTTTGGTTAATTAAAACAAGAAAAAGATCAGTTTGGTGGTCGGGTTGTTTGGCTATACGAAAACCGAGACCACTATGGTCTCGGTGTGGTTCCTATTTTGGACCAGCCGTAACCCACAAGGGACGGTTTGGTTTGTTGTTGTGTCGGCAGAAACATATACCACCAGGGGTGTTTGCTTAATAAAACAGCGGGGGAAAAATGACCATTAGGGGGTGTTTGGTTTAATTCGTAGGGGTGTTTGGGGTAAGCAGCGGGAATTCGAAAAACAGTGGGAATATAACACTAACGGTGGGAAGTATAACAGAACAGTGGGAATATAACACGAGCAGTGGGAACAAATAAGGAGGAGTGGGAATAATATTAAACAGAAAATAAAAGTTTTAATTCAGAAATTAGCGACGGTTTAGTGACACTAAATTCTGTCACCGTTATGTAGTGATTGTTTTTATGGACAGTTGTTAGTCACACAGTTTTAGCGACTGATTTTTCTGTCGCTAGTTCTAGTAGGCAAATTTTATATATTTGTTGAATTGTTTTAGTGCGACCGAGAAAGGGATATCTTGGTAGGCTCGGAATATAATTAAAATAAATAAATATAAAGATTTTGAATTACATCTTTTAAATTACTTTACTTTAAATAAATGTTTTTAAAATGCATATAAGGATTTTAATATAAATTAGTTTTATAAATTGTAAAAGGGTATAATTTTATTATACGAATTAAATTATTTTGGAAACTTTCTATATTTAGCAGGTTACCAAATATAGAATTAGTGTAACATCAGAATATGTTTTGTACCGTAATTAGTTATAGAACGTTAATATGTTTAAAAAGAAATAGTAGAAGGCTCGGAACTATCAGTTAATATGAGTATAGTAATTCGGGAATAAAATAAATAAAACGAGAAACAGTTAAGATCTACTAAAATAAATAAACATCAGTCAACTTATTTTCGCGTACGTTATTTATGTAGTATCCGTGGAGTCGGAGTAGACCTTTCAGCTTTCGTTCTTATTTCATTACTGGACACGAGGTACGGATTTCCCGTCCTTCAGTATGACTTTCCTGCTATGCATGATTAAGATATTGCCTTAGCCTTATATACAAGCATGACCAGTTAGGTGTACTAGTTACGGAGGTACCGTAACCATGACACTTGAGGCACCAGTGTCGTGACTCACCAGCAGGAGAGTGATATCCTGCAGCGTCCCACTCAGCTCAGCTTGGCCATTTTATCTGTATTATTAGTGGGGCGTATGGATGCATCCTAGGCTTATCAGTTTACAGTTTATTAGGTGAATGTGGTGTGTGCTCTACATCCTTCACATTGGAGCTGATCCCTCCACCCAGCACAATATTTAGAGGTCACCCCTCTACAGCATTTAGAGGTCACCCCTCTACAGCATTTAGAGGTCACCCCTCCAGTTATTCATGCACCATTGTTACAGCACATGACCTATATAAGCTCTGGCAATTAAAATATAGTAAATGCATGTTTTCAGACCCAATAGTTATTAAATCAGTTTATATTGATAAATGAGATATATCATATTTTACTCAGTTTTCTCCCATTGTCATAACAGTTTTAGTTTCAGTATTTGTTACCAGTTCTCTTCCAGTATATACTTATCATGCATTATATCCGTTCACTGAGCGTTATGCTCAGCCGTAGTTCTTTCATGTTCTAACGGCAGGTACACCAGGACACTCTTATGATCTTGAGAGCATGTGCGTTGGATGGAAGTAATCCAGACTTCTTTACTTTATGCATTTCATTCTTATATTGCCGGTTGGACATTGTTCAGTCCTTTCTTTCAGTATTTTACTTTTCATGTTTGAGCTTATTTTGGATTACCGATGTTTGATTCCGGTATTTCCGTTATGGTCAGTTAATGTTTTAGGACATTTACCTTATGCTTTGATGACACGCCATAAATACACGTAACGATCCACTTATCCAAGTGGGTGTTACAATTTGTGTGGTAATTGTGTAAACACACAGTTAACAACTCCATTTCCGCCACTGTTATTCCTTTGCTTATTTCTTCATTTCCTCTCCTTCTTTTCCATGGAAATCCATCACTCCAGGTTAGACCACCGCGCCTTTCTAATCCTATTTATAAATCATGGTGAAAGATAATCATGTGATCACGGACGTCCTCAATGTGATGGGTCCGCAGAGAAATATATAGACTTTCTGTCTGAATATTATATTCCTGAGAGCGTAAACCCCACCTATCCAGGTGACGGTGAAGCCACCACGGACATTCCTCCGGGGAAAATAGGCGTGTACACGCGCCTATTTGACTCGGCTAACTACCGCATCGCCCTCTCTAGGTTCCTCGTAGATGTGTTATTGTATTATGATTTCCATATAACCCAGCTTCACTTTATAGGGGCGTGCAAGGTTAACCAATTTGAGGTTACCTGCCATGCCTGCAAAGTAACTGATTGTGGTAAATTACGTCTCTTTTTTAGGAAAACAAAAGAGCGTAAATGAGCGGTAAGTATTAAACAAATGATTTTAGGAAAAATCAAGTGTTAATGACCCAAATAAAGTTCGTTTCCCAAGGAGGTACATGTGTGTGAATAGTTTGTAATTGATTTGAGATTAATATTTGAGAGAAGGGGATGAGAAAATAGATTAACGAAGATGTTAAATTAATTACTACGACGACAAAACGTAAAATCGTAAAAAGGGCTAAAATAAAATTTAATTCTAAAAATTACCAAAAAATTACCAAAAATTAAATTAAATAAACTAAGAGTTTACCAATAATCAAAACTTTTTCAAACCTTATAATTAATTAAATATTAATTTTTAAATGCTAATTAAAGCCCTAAAAATCAAATTAATTATCAAAAAGCCCAAATAAAGATTTTTCAATTGGTAAACCTCTAAAATGACCTAAAAAGATTAAAAACTATTTTTTTATAAATTTTTAAACTAAGAAAAACTATTTAAAATGATTTAAAAACTATTAAAACTGAAAATAATTATAAAAATCAATCTAATGATGATAAAATTAATCTAAGAGTTGCAAAAATCCTATTTTAATTTATTGAAGCTAAAAAAATATAAAAAGTGCAAAAATGTGAAATTTGAAATTTAATAATAAAATAATATTAAAATAATATTAAAAATCCAAAAATTAAAAAAATTCTAAAAACTTGCAAACTAGTTTATTTTAACCTAAATAATCAGAAAATGAAAGTGAAATTACAAAATTACCCCTAATGGGCCCCCAAATGGGCTAAAACCAAAAACAGTCAACCTTAATGGGCTTTTGGGCCCAAAAAGTCAAACTAGTCCCAAATGACATGAAAAAGCTCTATCTGACTCAAAATTTAATTCTAAGCACAAAAGTTTAAAGGCCCAAAAGCTGATTCTGAGCTTATCACAGCTTAAAAGGTCAATAGCTTATTCTTATTGGGCCAATAAGCCCATTAAGCAATAAGCCAATGCCATAAGCTCTGCTTAAACACACAACCTTCTTTTGAGATGCCTAAGAGATCTGTAAAAAGAAATTTTGAAAAAGCTCACTCAATAAGCCAAAAATAAGCAAAATAGAAATCCACAAAATGACAAAATAGTCAGGTTAGAGTTCTAGGCTGTTTCAGAAGCTCTGGTTTGTTGCAAAAGCTCACAAATATCTTAACTAAGAATAATCAATCAAGAAAATCACAAAAGTCCAAGTAGAATAAGCTGTGTGAACCAATAAGCTGGCTGAAAAAGCCAAATAAGCTAGTTTTCTAGCAAAAGCTTAACCAAAAGACTTGTAACCTTCCAGACTTGTTATTAAGCTAAGAAAAATGAGTTCTATTGCAAAATCCAAGTTGTTGCATGTACCAATAAGCAGTTCTCAAAAATAAGCCAATATGTGCTTATTTGACCAAAAGGCAAAGTACTCCAAAGTTCACCAAATGATCAGGGATGGTTTATGGACTTGTTATAAGCAACTTTTATGAAGAACTCAAGGAGGGGTCCTTGTGAATCAAGAGGTCAGTTGACTAATTGATGACAGATTTTCGCAAAAAGGGCTTAATAATCCAGTTAGCTTATAAGCCAGCAACAAAGTACACCAAATAGCAAAATCTACTCACAAGCAGCACATAAACAAGATCCACGAAACAAAACAACGGGGCATACACTAGAATGATAAATGCAAGCACAAAATGAGGTGGTCACTTTGCTGATGCAAAAGACCACTTCAGCCAACTTTGATAAGCTCTATCACCTTCAATAAGCCACCAAGTTCAACAAACAGATAATGCACAGATAGCTTATCACCTAAACTATTCCCAATCCTGATTTCAGACCTTAGATCCAACAAACAAAGACGTTATTGGATCTGATGTGTTTGACCAATTTCAAAACACTTTTTATCAGATTTTTACAAAACTTCAAATCCCTTTTCCAAACTTTCAGAAACTTAACTAATGACTAAAACTTGTTTAATATGACTTGTTTAGACCTCCCAAACCCTATGAACCAAGGGCACAAGGCCTTATGAACCAGTAAACCCAAACAGCCTTTAATAAGCCCTTTTTCAAAGCAACTTATTAATTTTACAAACAACCTACTGATTTTAATGATCAAATAGCACAACTAGGTGATAACTAACAGCTACCAACCATAGAACACAAAGCACAAACACAAAATCACCAAATCACATAGCAAAACACAAATCAGACAATATCATGTGATTTTTTAGAGGAATCTTACCAAGAGGTTATACCTATCCTCCACAACATCCTAGGAGGATCAGCAATGCTCCTTGGACCTTGTTCAACAACTAGAATAAGACCAAGGTACTTCAACAAAGGAGATGAAGGACTGCCTTGGTTGATGTTTCAAAGTAGAAACTAAAGGACTTGATTTCTTCAACACAAGCAACAAACAGCCCAACCAAAGGCTCCAATCCCTTCACAAGCTTGGTGTCAACAAGCTTGTAAGAGCTTATAGCTTTTGGTCAAGGATTAGTACAATAAAAATAGCAAAATCAGATGACTGATTTCAAGTTATTTTCAAACTTGAAAACCTTACCAAACATAAACGTCCTTAAACCACAAGATTTAAGCACATATAACATCAAATGGAACTCAGAATTACCCTTAAACAACACCAACTTTCAAAAACATAAAAAGGAATTACAATTTTCTCAAAATACCAACTTTTATAAAATTTAAAAAGGAATTACAATGTTTAAAAGGTAAAACTGGAACAACGGACTCTCACAAGTTGAGGTCTCCTTATTTAAGACTAGTAGACGATTCTAGAATGCTGAAATACATGAAAACCCTAGCTATGAATTTCCAGGAATGCCCTTGAGTGCTTGTTGTTGTTGAGCTGTCCATTTTGATCAACGTCAATTTTAGCTTTGGGGTTAAGCTAAGAGTCTAAGCTGTTGATTTGGCCACGTCAGATTCCTTGGAGAGTAAGTTGTGATGTGATAGGTGGACGAGGTTGAGTGTAGGGTCACTTGGGTAGCGGGATTGAGGGTTTTGTGTGTGGGATGGGTTTCTGCATGTGTGAATCAAGCGTGTGTTAAGGTAATTGCAATTTACCCTTTGTTTTAAGTAAGGTAAATTATGGGGTGAAGAACATGAACAGTGGTAACTTTTGATCCGAAAAAGGTGGGTTAATGTGTTTGGCGCGTGTTTGTGCTAGTTTGAACTTTGGGAAATGGCACAATAAGTCCTTGTGTTTTGTTTAAGTGTGTAAAACACGTTTTCAGTCAACCAAACTTAATTTCCTTTGTTAAATAAGTTCTAAACTTCACGCATTGGCCACAAAACTTTGCAATAAAGGTTTCAAGGGTTGTTTTTGCCATTTTTCATATTTGAAGGGCTGATCTTGGACATTCTTGATCTTCAAAGGTCTTCATTGTTTCTTTGACTTCATGAGGGACCATTATTGGCAATTTAGAATTGTCGAGGGACTAATCTTACCAATTCTTCAAAGTTGAAGGACCATTTTGTAATTTTGACAAACTTTAGGGACCAAACTTGTAATTATGAATATACAAGGGTTTTAAGTGTCATTTCTTCATATTTTAAGGATCAATCTTGTACATCTTCAAGTCTTCAAGGGTTTTTCTTGGATAATTCATGAACTAGGGCCCGGTTCTTTGTACGGCTTCGTTTCTCGTGTCCGTTTTTTCCTTGTTTCTGTGATCTTTGTCTTTTTCACGATATCCATACCTAAAACACACAAGTAAACAAATACAAGAATATATATGGTATTTTATGACATTTTAATGCATTTAAAGCCCGAAAAGAATGATGAGATCATGTATAAAAGCCATCTCATCAGTAACTCCCACTGTTAATCTATTTAGGGTATTTTACTCCCCCCAAATGGTAAATGGGTGGCTGTCGTTTAAAAAACGATCCACAACCGCCCTCATGTCTTATAGCAAACCATTAGATTCCCTCAAGAAAAAAAAAAGATTCCCTCAAGAAGTGGTACGACCATTATTTTTTCATAGATGCCAAGGTGTTCCCTACCCTTCTCGTTATGAAGTACAAAGTAAGCTTCGACCCCCCACCCTCATCCAGGGATTATAGCAGCCAGGATGTAAAAACATTAGACACCCACCACACTGATTTCCATAGGGGCCTACCGGAGCACTTCCTATGCTTAATAAGGATCGGTCGTAATTATTTTGGGAGGGAGGATAGATACCCATGCTTTCTGACCGAGCGTAGACAGGGTAGGTATTCTTTATACATGAATATGTATAATAATGTGTCCAAAATGCTTGTAAATTTACTAACACTTATGCGTGCTTATGTCCGCAGAGATGAAGTTGTTTGATCTTCTACGCCAAGGGGATCCAAGCAAGGTTCCGGAAGGATTCCGACCCCTGAAAGAGGGCGAGCCCCCTTACTAGTCGCTACCGCAAACATGACCATCGCACTAGAAGAAACAACCGAGCAACGGTCGGATGAGCAGGGGCCTGTGATCCAGAAGTCACCGCTGGATTTTACCAATGAAGATGGTGGTGAGCTGCTGCTGGAGAATGCCACCTCCATCCAAGGTGAAGAACAACCCACAGATCCATCTATCAACCGCTTATTTGATGATGATGAAGGAGAAGAAGAAGTGGCGCAGGAACCCGGATCCTCTCAACAATTAAAACCTGCGTCCAAGAAGCGCAAAACCACCAGGAAGGTGGTGAAGAATGTAGAAGCTGAGGCGGGGGACCACAATGTGCCCCCCAAGAAACTGAGGAAAGACCACCCGCGGTTCCAAGAAGGGAGCAGCACCACAATGCCTCAAGGCAACCCTCCGCCGCAAGTAGATACCCATGTTTGGAAGGCGACACTTGTTAGCGCCGTGGCTCCTACCATCACGGAACCAATGATAGACGTGACGTAAGTACTGATTATACTTCATAATATCTGATCCCTATCAAAAACTCATAAATGTTTGTTTTAATAACAGGGTGGATCCTTCGATAGCGGCACAAGAGAAGGAAGTGGAGAGAGAACCTTTTCCCATGATATCCATGATGCCCCCATCACCTCCCCCGACTCATGAAGAGGAGCCTCGTGCCGAGGGTCCGGATACCAACCTCCGCCCGACATGAAACTTGTCCAGCCTAACAAGACTAGAGGCGGAGTCTGAGTGTAAATAGTTCATCGACCAATTAACCCCTTCCAGCGCTGACACAAGATTTAGATGAACTTGAGCATGGGACTCTTCTTGAGCAGTATGATGTGGCCACAGCACACCAAGTAACAGTGGGTGCGGCCTTACGGCGTCGCCTGGAGGAAGCCTTAGCTAATGTAAGCCGTGCTGACAAGAGGATTGCTCGTAGAGAAGAAATGGTGGAAAAGCACGAGAAGACAATAGCCTCCTTCCAGGCGGACTTGGTCGTGGCGGAATCAACAATAAAAGAACAAACCAACCACACCAACGCCCGTGAGGAGCGCATTGCTGAGTTAGAAGCTCTCCTAGCGGCATCCAATGATAAGGTGCATATCCTTACCTATTTATACCAATTGTTCACATAATCCCTATCTTTCTTTGTAGTGACCCCAAGTGTTGTTCACAGGTATCCACAGCCGAAGCCGCCGCCAGAACCGCAACATACCAATCCTCCGCCCTGGCAGAAGAGCGGGACATGGTAAAGGAAGAACTTACCAAGGAACGGGATGTCATGGAGGAGCGAACAGCGGTGGTAGAGGGAGAACTGAACATGCTGGCGACAGACTGCACCGAAGTGTTGTGCCCTCCACTGCTCACGGCCATAGCTGGTCGTAGGTGGATGGTGGGTCAAGGGATGCGCCTATCCGTGACAAGGGTAACGGAGGCTCCTCAGTTTGTGCATGCCTTTGCGGATGTTGTATCAGACAGTATTGACCGTGGCAGGCATGAGGGGTTAACCAAGGCTGCAGAACTGATAAGCAAAAAAGAGGACATCTCCAAGCATGCCTATCATAACCCCGAAGTAGAGGAAAAAATGACCGCCTCCATGGCCGCCCTTGGGGAAATTCAGCACCCCTTCCTAGATGACCTTGAAGCTTTAAAGGATGCCTCCAACGAGGAAGTCATGACCAAGCTCACCTCAGACCCAATCCAGCTTACCCTACCAACATATGATGCCAGTTTGAAGGTTATGAAGGGTGAGAAGCTCTTGGTTGAGGCGTTGGAAGCCAATCTGGCCAGGGCGCAGAGTGGAAAGGATGCTCGTGGCGAGGCCCTTCGTGCCATGATTGTTGAAGGGAAGAAGGAAATAGGAGAGTTTCTGCCCCCTTTGTAATTTAACTTGTTGTAAACATTTGCATCTTGTATTTATTCGTCCGTGCATGTACACGACTGGAATTCACAACTCTGTGCAAACATTGTTAGAATATCATATGTATAAGTCTGTGATGATCACGGCAATTTTGTTTATTGAATTTGAAACTTGTTTATATTCCTTAGATGTCATGTATTTGTTTGCATGACATGTCACGTCTTTATCAAGAATAAAACTAAGTCTATAATTTACTAGACGTGCAACATGTGTCTTTATCATGTATGTCACTATGTAAGCACGACATGCGGAAACTTATTACAACGTCTTGTAAATAAGGTGTCTAGTAAGGATACATGATTCGCGTCACTGGGGTTGCATCCCTCTTATGCGACAAGTTGAATTATTAGGATCACTTAATCCTCTTACCCCACCTGGGAGCGAATAGTACATGTATGGTTTGAATGAATGCATATGAATAAGAAATAGCACATTATGGAATTAACAAACAAATCTAAGACATAAGACAACAATTTGCACAAGAACAGGCCGTGGAGCTAGCTAGGCACCACGGCATTTTATTAGAACGTTTACGATTTTTGACAGAATTAAAATCCTAAGACAAATAGAACCTAGAAAGCATGAAAACAAAAAATACATGGATCTTCATTGAGGCTGACCACAGCAAAGTGTCCATGTGGAGGCCGTAACCCTCTCAGAGGTAGCATCGTTTAAGGTTGCAAATATTCCACGTACGATCCAAGTCACGGCTATCCATATCATGCAACTTGTACGCACCTAGTCCTAAGGCTTCCGTGACCTCATACGGCCCTTCCCACTTTGGACCAAGCTTCCCTGTGTTCTCCGCGCGACTTGCCTTGTTAGCACGATAAACAAAATCCCACGGTCGAAAGGAAACACCCTTGACTTTGGAATCGTAATAAGCTTTCATACGTGCCTTAGACTTGGCCTCATTGATGGCTGCTATCTATCGTGTTTCCTCTAATAAGTCTAGATTGACCCGGAGCTGCTCATCGTTCGTGACGACGTTAACCTCCGTAGTGCGGATTGTTGGCATCCCAATTTCTGTTGGGATCACGGCCTCGGTTCTGTAAGCCAGCGCGAATGGAGTGTCCCCATTGGATGTTTTGATCATTGTCCTATGTGCCCATAGGACATGCGGCAGTTCATCTACCCACTTAGCACTTCGTTCATCTAGGCGTGCTTTGATACCTTCACCTAGGCTTCTGTTTGCCCGCTCCACGAGACCATTAGTCTGTGGATGTTTAACCGATGCGAAACGCCGTGTAATGTTCAACGCCGCACACCAATCCTTGGATGGATTATCGCGAACTGCTTTCCGTTACCCGAGATAATCTCGCCTAACAAACCAAAATGGCACACAATATTTTCCCAAACAAACTTTTTTACCTGTTTGCCCGTAATCGTTTTAACCGCCTTAGCTTCTATCCAGCGTGTAAAATAGTCCATTGCGACGATCAAGAACTTAACGCCTCCTGTGGCAACAGGAAAAGGTCATGCGATATCGATCCCCTACTTATAGAATATCCATGGGGATGTGATGGGTGTTAGTTCTTGTTGTGGATGTCGCGATACTGGCATGTGCACTTGGCAGTCGCTGCATTTACGAATCATGTCTCGTGCATCCCGATGCATAGTCGGCCAATAGTACCCTGTGCGTAAAGCTCGTGCCAGTACGGATCTGGGGCCTGCGTGCATGCCACATGACCCTTCATGTATTTCACTAATCATATAGCTAGCCTGGCGCGGCCCACGCATCGCAACCACGGCTGTAGGAAGGAACGCTTGTATAGAATACCATCTCGAAGTTCGAAATGCTACGACTTCCAATTGATACGCCGTGCCGCCTTTTCATCCCCCGGAAGGGTTTCATCAGTTAAATAGCTGATGATCAGGGTCATCCATGTAGGTCCCTCTTCTTTAACTATAGTTGCGATTTCCCCTCCTGTAATGGATTTTTCCTTGATTATTTCCACCAATACTTGTTTGGATAAATGGACGAAACTTGTAGACGCAATCTTGCTAAGAGCATCCGCCTTCTTGTTCTCACCTCTTGGTACCTGCTTGATGGAAAACTTCCCAAAGGTGGCGATGAGTGACTTGACTTTCTCCAAGTATTGGATCATGTTATCCTCCTTGGCTACGTACCCTCCTAGGATGTGATTCGCGACAAGCCGTGAGTCCACGTAGGCCTCAAGGTTGTGGACTCCCATCCTAGCGGCAATTTTTAAACCCGCAATCAATGCTTCATATTCTGCCTCATTATTTGTGGTTGTGAACTCAAAACGCAAGGCGTAGGTAAACTTCATTCCTTCCGGATTCGTGAGAATGAGGCCGGCTCCTGATCCGTCCGTGCACGAAGATCCGTCAGTAAACAAAACCCATGGTTCCGCTGGAATTTCCTCTTTTTTCACCATTGGTTCGTCCTCCTCAGCTTCTCAATTAGGAAATCTGCCAAAATTTAGCCCTTAACCGCTGTCCTTGGTCTATAGGAGATGTTATGTTCTCCTAGTAGGACGCTCCACTTCTGTAGCCTCCCGGTCACGTCCGGTTTAGAGATGATCTATTTTATTGGTTGATTAGTGATGACCACAATTGGGTGCGTCTGGAAATACCGGCACAACCTTTTCGCGGCGTACACTAGTGACAAAAACTAACTTCTCCATTGATGAATAGTTCAGCTCCGGCCTTGCAATGCTCTGCTTATAAAGTAAACCGGTGTCTGGACTGAGTCTCGATCAGTCATGAGGACTGCGCTTATTTCTCCGTACGTAGCGGATAGGTACATGATGAGCTCCACCTTAGGTCGGGGTGCAACTAGCATAAGAAGAGCCGCGAGATGCTATTTAAGCTGCCCAAAGGCTTCCTCTGCTTCTTTTGTCCAGCTGAAATCTTCTTTCTTCAAGCACTTCTTGAGTGTTTTGAATAGAGGTAGTGACTTCTCTGCGGACTTTGACAAGAACCTATTGAGCCCGGCCAGCTTTCCATTGAGTGATTGTACCTCCTTGAGTGTCCGAGGGGACGGTAACTGTATCACGGCGTCCGTATTCTCCGGACAAGGCTTAATGTCGTTTGGATTAATCATATACCCAAGGAACATCCCTTCGGTTGCCCCAAACGTGCACTTTTTTTATTCAGTTTTATGTTGATTCTCCTCAACGTGTCGAACGTCTCCTGGATATCACGGAGAAGTGCCTCCTCCTTATGGATCTTGATGACCAGATCGTCAAAATAGACCTCAAGTTTACGACCTATATGGGAGTCAAGGCTTTATCAACGAGTCGCTGATATGTCGCTCCATCGTTCTTTAGTCCGAACGGCATTTTCGTGTAACAATACACGCCCTGACTAGTGTGAAACGCCGTCTTCTCCTCGTCCTCTTCTGCCATCTGGATCTGATGGTATCCTTTGTATGCATCTAAAAAACATTTGAAAGGGTATCCGCATAAGGATTCCACCTTTCAATCAATTTCTGGTAAAGGATAGCAGTCTTGTGGACAAGATTAGTTCATGTCCGTAAAGTCCACACACATGCGCCAGCTCCCATCATGCTTCTTGACCATGACCGGATTGGATAACCATTCAGGGTAATATACCTCGCGCATAACTCCTGCGTCCACCAATTTCCGTACCTCATCCAGTATTACCTGGCTGCGTTCTAGTGCTTGACCATGCTTCTTTTGCTTAACGGGGGTATCCCTGGCGGATTTGAAGTTAATGTTCTGCTATCAAACGCGGCACACCTGTCATATGCTTAGGCTCCCATGCAAATATATCAAGGTTTGCTTTTAGGAGAGAGCGCATGGCCTTCTTCCCGTTATCCGATAGCGTTCCCCCTATGGCCACCTCTTGCTCCGGGTAGTCGGGTGGATTACCACCTTCCAATTGGGGGGTGGTGATCCTTCCTTAATGGGAACAAGCTGGATTGGTGCTGTTACGGCATGGCATTCGGATGCCGGCACGATCGAATTGTAAATTGTAAAAATTCCCCCTTCGACTGGGAATTTAATCATACCATGAGTCGTGGACGGGACAGCCCTTATGGCTAGGATCCCTGGTCTTCCGATAATACTATTATATGGGGAGTGTGAACGTATCACCATAAAGTTCATCCATGCCGTAGTGGAATGCTCTTTATACCCAATGGTTACCAGTAGACGCAGCTGTCCTATTGGCCAGATAGTATCTCCACTAAAGCCAATGAGCAGCGACGTGGCCGGTACTAATTGGCTTTTTATCTCTGGTCGTAGCTGTACAAAGCAGTGTTCGTAGAGTACTTCCGCCGATGATCCTCCGTCCAGATACATACGACGAACGTTGTGTGTTCCAATGCTTACCTCAATCGTGAGAGGTGCATCGGCCACGTTGCTTGCCGTAATGGGAGGGAATGATATCTCTCTGTCGCGTGAAATTTTTTGACTAACTTTCTGCTTTGTGCGGCGCTGCCAAGATTGGATCATATATATGGTTTAAGGCTTGTCCTTTTGGGAGTCCTTCTTGTCGTATTTTTTGTTATCCATCCCATCCTTCCAATCCTTGACCAGGTGTTTGAGTTTGCCTGACTTAATCAGTGACTCTATATGCTTTTTGAGCTGGATGCACTCCTCCGTTTCGTGGCCCTTGTCATTATGGAATTCGCAGAAGCGATTTCCCTGACGGCGGTCGACTGGAGTTTTCATTGGAGGAGGCCTTGGGAAGTTCGCCCCTTCTATAAACAAGATATCTCGGTAAGTCATCTTTAGAGGGGTGAATTTTTCGTCCAATCGCCCTCCTTTATTCTGGCTCTTGTAATCCGAGCTCTTTCTGTTGCCTTGGGTGCTTTGACCCCCTGATTGCCTCTTGGGTTGGTCGTTCGATCGATAGTTATGGCTTCCCTTTGTAGGATACGCCGCAGCTACCGCGGTTTCTCCTTCTACAAAGTTTCTAACCCTTTCCATGAGGTCGTCGTACCTCTCCGTTCATTTGTCATTGAGACGCCTAATTAGCTCCCTATTTGTTATGGCATGCATGTAGTCAGAGATTTTTAGGAGCTCGGAGCACGTTTTTTTTCGCATGCACTCGTGTTAACCATAAGATTCAAAGCTATCAAGAGGGTAATCCGGAGGTCGGGGAGGATAAAAGAAATGTTTAGACATTTTTAGAGAGAGAAAGTAAAGCTTGAATGTAGTGTGTGTATTTAGAGAGAGAAAGGGAAATACACAAATAAGAAGAATCCTCGCCCTTCCATGGAAGTATGGAGGGGTATATATAGGCTAGACAAGAGGTCACTTTGACAACATGTCAATAGTAGTCCCTCCACGTTTTGCCTATCTGAATAAAATGTAATTCCGTAAATGGCACTCACATTTTAGGGCTAACAATCTTCCCCCAATGTGGAGACATACGGAATTACTTACAATGTTCCTAACAAGTAAAAATACAACAAAGTAAAGTCTTCCAAGGCGCTTCCAATGCTGAGGATGTCTTTTAATTCTTCTTGTCTTCATAACTTGTACCTCAGCTTGAATCCTCTTTGTCTTTGCTTGTTGTGGAACAATTGTAATATGCATGATTTGGATTAACTTCCCCCCAATTCATGCAGCATGTATTAAAAAACTTTCTTCATAGACTTCTTTTTGACGAAGTTTCTGATTCAGCTTCCTCCCAAACCAATATCTGTATCTTAAGCAAATTCTGACACTTTGATGTAGTTTTAACAATCTTCTAGCTCATCGGTTTAAGTGCACAGCGGAAATTTGTAGAAGAATCACACCAAATAACACTTCTTCTATACTGTTTCATGTCGTTTAGGCTTTGGTGATAATCCGTTTGGGGTAACATGCAGGAAATCAGCAACAATTCTTCTTACGCCTGCAGAATACTTCATAAAAATCATATAAAGTAAGTAGAATACACTACTTCCCCCTGGAAGTTGATCCGATTACTTCAAAGTATACGATCTTCCCCCATGATGATTTTGAAGTCTCGGAAGCATCATTATCGTGGACGTCCATATACTCGAGAAGTTCTTAGTCTTAAGCAAATGTCTTGAAAAGTTTTGAAAGTCATTGAGAAACTTTGAAAAATTTTGCTTAGACTATGAAGTACCATTGTCGTTGTGAAGATCATAAATATCCCGTCAGAATTGATTGCTGATTCCATCTCTCTCTGTCTAACTTACCAACCTCGAATTCATTCGGCTATTTGTTGTGACCACATGTGAAGTAAACTCGATATTCCAAACTTGAAACTGAAGTACAATCCCCCAAATTTGTTACTTAAACTTGCACTTATGTCGATTGAAGAACGGTGCAGAAACAAGTCTCTAATACCTCTTGAAGTTATCCACACGAGCAACTGCGTGTGACACCCAAAAATGATAGTAATCCATGTCGTCGACCATCCACCCCTTGACAGTGGAAACTAGATAATTCAAGTCTCTGATAGATGTGTAAACACCCATCCTTTTTACCACTTAATTACAATAATAACCGAGCCAAAACGTGTATTTTATGTCTTCTATGTCGGAATTATGCGTGGGTTGTGTTTTTGTTGTGATTTAGGACGAAATTGTGAAAAGTGGAGAAAACACGACATTTACGGGCTTTTATTGAAGAAAAAGATGAAAGATGAAGTCGAGAAGTCAAGAGTGCAAAAAGAACGGAAGTCCAAGACCAACTCTGAAGATTTATCGAAGAAAAAGTCGAAAGACGGAAGTTTATCAAAAGCCGAAGAACTCAAGTCTATTTTATTGAAGAATTGATATGTGTGAAAACACCCATCCTTTTACCACTTAATTCTTGCTAAAACAAGACCAAAACATGTATTTAATATCATTTGTTTGGAATTATGCGTGGTTTTTGTGTTTATTGTGTTTTCAGAGTCAACCGGGAGAGTATTGAAGAAAACATAGGATTGCACGGGTTTTATCAAGGAAAAAGACTCAAGACGAAGTCTATTGTCCAAGAGATGCAAAAGATTTGAAGTCATTGTGCCTATTTGAAGATTTATCGAAGAATAGAGCCAAAGATGGAAGATTCATATATGTCGAAGAACTCGAGTCTATTAAATAAAAGATTATAAGACGAGTTGGAATTATTCACCGACACTTCTCAAATCCAAGTCGGAAACGTTTATTTAAAGACGCATGAAGACTAAAGAAGAAAGAAGAAAAAGGAGCCCAACCAAAGCCCAATCACAAAGCCCACCACCATACACACGCCTATATAAAGCCCTTACTTCACAAATTTTCACACACTTAGTTTTTTAGTTAGTTTTTAGTTTTCATTCTCTCTAGTTTTAGAGAGAGAAAGTTCTAAACTTTCTCTCACTACTTTTCATCTTTTTCTCTTTCAAGATCAACATTTGTATTACTTTTCATTAATCAAGTTCAAGTTTTTATCTTTTAATCTTTATTCTCATCCTTCCTTTCTTTTACTTTTATTGATTTTGGTACAAATCTCGTATGATCCGTGTTGTTCATCAATGATTTGTGCTTAAAAAGTTGATTACTTTTTATGTTTCCTTAAGTTTACACATAAATAAGCTTTAAGATCCTTGTTCTTATTGGCTTATTTATTGATTTAGCTTATTTATTTTCTAAAGTTTTTATAAAAAGCTCATCTCTTTATCATTTGATTTATGCTTTTGCTTATTTGAAGTTTAGATAAGGTGTTCTTAGTACTTATTTGATCAGCTTATAGTTGGATTCGAGTTTGTTTTGGGTTTTAGCTTATCCTAATAGCTTATTTCCCTTGCTTTTGTCCCGAATTTGCACCATTTCGGAAAGGGTAACTCCCTTTTCCGACCGTATATTCCGACCTAACACATCCCTCTTTCCGATCGACCGATCGGAAAAGGGTTTAGTTTTCCGATTGGTGACATTGTGAACATTCCGATTGGCCTCAAATCCTAGTATTCCGATTGCCTTGTTTTTCCCCATATTCCGATCATTGCTATTGTCCTTATTCCGATTGCCTCCCTTATCAATATTCCGATTGGTTCCGTTTGGTGTATTCCGATTGTGCACCTTTTAAAACATTCCGATTAGTCTCACTAGTTCAATTTTCCGATCAGTTTATCTCCCATATTCCGATCTATAGATCGGAATACTTTCCGATTGACCCTAGTTTGTTTGTTCCGATTTGATTGTTTTGCTATTCTCCGTTCTTACTTTCTTTTAGTACTTGTCAATTAAGTTTTTATTTTTACAAAAGTTCTCCAAGTGTTAGTTTTTATTGAATGTCCATTTATTTTTCTAGTATAATTTTTAACGTTTTCCAAACTTTTATTTTTAAGCTCGTCTTTTGGTTTAATCTTTTAAAGCTTTAAGTTTACTCTTCGACACTTAATCAATTGTTATTAGTTTAAAATAGATATATAAACCAACCACTTTTTATTAACCAAGAACAAATCATTCCACTTAAGGCCGAGATCAATTCGAGAGGATACCGAGACATAAATTGAACCCATACAAAATCACTCGCTGTATCAAATGGCGCCGCTGCCGGCTCTTCTCGTTAAGATCAAAAGTTTTTTGTGAGAACTTGGATTTTGGGATCCGTTCCCCGTGAACGTTACTTTTTCATAAATATTTTCAAAAAATCCTAAAAAATATAAAATTTTCAAAACTACAAAAAAATTAAAAAAAAACAAAACATAAAAACCAAAAATATTTTTGCTTTGTTTTTCTTTGTTCGTTCTTTTGCAGGTGTATGCGCACTCGGTCCACGTCTTATCAAGAGCCCGAGCCTCTCGATAACTTCGACATGGCTGGTGTACAAGCCAACAATAACATACCACCTCCAAACAACAATAATAACAACAACAACCCGCCTTTCAACAACATGAACAATAACCACAACAATGAGCCTCAACCGGATAATCGCCCGATGATTGAATTGCTACAAGCTCATGTCGATGGCAACACGGATCCAATTGTCATACCTCCAATTGCCGCCAACAATTTCGAGCTAAAATCAGGCTTTATCCAGATGGTCTCCGCTCAACCATTCTTGGGACGTACCATTGATGACCCACACGACCACATAAAGAGATTCTTGCAACTCACTAACACGGTCAAGTTCAATGGTGTTCCACAAGAAGTTATAAGGTTACAACTTTTTCCCTTTTCTTTAGAGGGACAAGCCCGGCATTGGCTTGCTAAGGAACCGCCACAGAGTATTCTCTCGTGGACGGATTTGGAAACAAAGTTTATCAATTACTTTTTCCCACCCTCTCGTACTACCGCTTTGCGGAATGAAATCATAAATTTTAAACAAAAGTACGATGAGTCGTTCAGTGAATCTTGGGATCGTTTCAAAGATCTTTTAAGAAAATGCCCACAACATGGTTTTACCAAAGTACATCAAATTAATACTTTTTACAATGGTTTAAGCATGAGTGACCAAGATTCACTGAACAGTGCCTCGGGGGGTAATCTTTTGGCTAAGACTTCCAATGCTGCTTGGGACATCATTGAGAATAAATCTCGTGTGCAAACCAAGAGTGTTCGGACCAATGTCGCTAGTGCTAGCACTAGTGACAGCGACAAGCGACTTGACAAAATCACTACGCTTCTTGAATCGCTTGTCACCCACACCGTCATCAACAACAACAGCAACAACGCAAAAAACGCTCAAGCTAATGCTGTCAGCCAACCTTGTGAGATATGCGGTGGTCCTCACTCTTACACAACTTGTACCGCCACCCAAGACTACCCTGCTGAGAATGTGAATGCGGCATATGGCACCTATCCTCAACCTGCTTATCAAGCTAGACCTCAAGGTGACCGTAACTTGCTTAGCTACCGCTCCAACAATTATCTTTCACCACCTGGTTTTCCCTAAACCAACAACAAAACCTTAATCGCCCTCCAACAACAACAACCTCGTACACCATACATCCCTCCTCACAAGCAGCAACAACCTGCTTATCAACCACCCGCATACAATGCTCCTCCAAGCCAAACCCCCGCATTACACCAAGAGGTTGCAACCTACATGAGGACCAATGATGTGATCGTGGAAAATCTCCAACAGGAAGTGCGAAACTTGAAGGCAGACTTGGTAAAGCAAGGAAACGATTTGAGAGCCGACATGAGAAATACTATGGATAGTCAAACGAATGACTTAAGAAACATGATGGCCAGTTTCTTCAACGGTAATCAACCCTCTTCTTCGGGTACTCTTCCGAGTAACACCGTTGCGAATCCAAGAGGGGAGATGAAAGCAATCACCACTCGCAGTGGCAAAGGTACCAAGGAACCCGAGCTTCCTATACCTCCACCGGTGGTTGTGACTAAGGAGAACGAGTCACCTGCTCCTATTCCTCATCCTTCTCCTTCCCCAATTTCTCCACCTCTTCCTTTTACCCCTCCTCCACCCAAGGATGTGAGTGATCCTATTCTTCCAAAGCCTTCCTCTTCTTCCAATATACCTTATCCATCTAGGTTGAGGAAAGAGAAGCTCAAAAGCAAGGACGATATTCAGGTTTCGAACTTCCTTAAAATGTTCAAACAATTGAATTTTAACATCTCCTTCGCTGAGGCTCTCGCTCACATGCCCAAGTATGCGAAAATGTTTAAAGATCTTCTGAGCGACAAGGAAAAGCTCCTCGATTTTGCCAACACCCAACTTAATGAGAATTGCTCTGCAGTGCTCTTAAGGAAATTGCCAACCAAGCTTGGTGATCCGGGTCGTTTTCTTATCCCTTGCAATTTCCCGGGAGTAGAGAATTGCATGGCCCTAGCCGATCTAGGTGCCAGTATTAATCTTATGCCTCTAAGTTTTTGGAAGCAATTATCTCTCCCAGAGCTAGTCCCCACCAAAATGACTTTAGAATTAGTTAACCGTACGGTTGCTTATCCAGTGGGGATAGTCGAAGACGTCATTGTAGGAGTCGACAAATTCACCTTTCCTGCTGATTTTGTTGTCGTCGACTACGAGATGGACCCCCGTGTGCCACTCATTGTTGGTCGTCCATTCTTAAGGACCGGTCGCACTCTTATCGATGTTGAAGCCGGCGAGCTTATCATGAGAGTGGGTGACGATAAAGTAGTCTTCAACATGGGAAAGTTGTCTAAACAGCCTTATTCATATGAGAGTGTTAATTGTATTGACGTTCTTGATGAGGCTTGTGAAGAACACTTTAATGATGCTTGCAAAAGTATTCCTACCTCTCTTCCCAATGTTGAGACCGTGTCCTCTATTGATTCATCGTTGTCTCTATTTGGAGATAGTGATTTATTTTGGAACAATCTTGAAGATACCATGGGAGATGCGAACTTATCTACTGATGATTCTCCCACCAATGGGGATGAAGACATGAATTTCTTTGACAATCTTCTCACCGAAGACAATCCTTCGCCTCCATCTCCCACGGTCATTGCAATCGATACTCCGACTTTGAATACGCCTCCCGTCGAAAATCCTCCGGATTTAGAACTTAAGGAGTTGCCGCCCCATCTCGAGTATGTATTTCTTGAAGAAGCGAAGAAGTCGTCAGTCATCATTGCTAAGGACTTAAAGGAAGAAGAAAAAGCCCGACTTGTCGCCGTTTTGAAGAAGCATAAAACAGCTATTGCTTGGAAGATTTCTGATATTCGTGGAATTGATCCTCACTTCTGCACCCACAAAATTCTCATGGAGGACGACTTTAAGCCCACAATTCAAAGCCAACGAAGGGTGAATCCAAAAATCCATGAAGTCATCAAAACAGAGGTTATCAAACTTCTTGATGCGGGTATGATTTACCCTATTTCGGATTCACCATGGGTTAGTCCAATCCATTGTGTGCCCAAGAAGGGCGGAATAACCGTTGTTCCCAATGAACACAACGAATTAATTTCCACTCGTCTCGTTACTGGGTGGAGAGTTTGTATAGACTACCGCAAACTCAATGATGTCACGAGAAAGGATCATTTCCCTCTACCTTTTATGGACCAAATGCTTGAACGATTAGCGGGTAATGAATATTACTGCTTTCTTGATGGTTTCTCAGGTTATTTCCAAACACCCATCGATCCCCAAGATCAAGAGAAGACAACATTCACTTGTCCCTATGGCACATTTGCTTACAAAAGGATGCCTTTTGGCTTATGTAATGCGCCCGGGACTTTCCAACGGTGCATGTTAGCTATCTTCCATGACATGGTTAAACAAACCATGGAAGTCTTCATGGATGATTTCTCGGTCTTCGGGGATTCCTTCTCTTCTTGCCTTGCCAATTTGGAACGTATGCTAAAGAGGTGCGAAGACACTCGCCTAGTTCTGAATTGGGAAAAATGCCATTTTATGGTAAAAGAAGGCATCGTGCTGGGACACAAAATCTCCAAAGCCGGTCTTGAAGTAGACCGTGCTAAAGTCGATGTTATCGCCAAGTTGCCTCCACCTTCAACCGTGAAGGGTGTGAGAAGTTTTCTGGGTCATGCGGGCTTCTACCGTCGATTCATCAAAGATTTTTCTCAAATCGCTCACCCGATGACCCACCTCTTGGAAAAAGATACTCCTTTTATCTTTTCCAACGAGTGTCTTGAAGCCTTCAACTCGCTTAAGGATAAGCTTACTAAGGCACCCGTCTTAGTTACCCCCAATTGGGAGCTGCCTTTTGAGTTGATGTGCGATGCTAGTGATTTTGCTATTGGAGCGGTTCTGGGACAAAGAGTGAACAAACACTTCCAACCGATCCATTACGCTAGCAAGACAATGACGGGGGCACAATTGCATTATACGACAACCGAAAAAGAGCTTTTAGCTGTTGTCTATGCCTTTGAAAAATTCCGCCCCTATCTTGTCCTTTCCACAACAATTGTGTATACCGATCATTCCGCGCTGAAGTACTTGTTGACAAAGCAAGATTCCAAACCAAGACTTCTTCGCTGGGTTTTGCTTCTCCAAGAATTTAAAATCGAAATTCGCGATAAGAAAGGAGCTGAAAACCTAGCCGCGGATCATCTCAGTAGACTTGAGGATCCTTACCAGGGGGATCATCCGAACAAAGAAATCAATGATTCTTTTCCTCTGGAGACCTTAATGTCTATCAACTCGACTGCTGATGAAACCCCGTGGTTTGCGGACATTGCAAACTACTTGGCGGGTGGAATCCTCGTTGACGGGTTAACATCCCAGCAAAAGAAAAAGTTCTTCAAAGACATCAAGACTTACTTTTGGGATGACCCGTATCTTTTCAAACAATGTGCCGACTTGATTATTCGCTGATGTGTTGATGGATCGGCAGCTTTCGAAATCCTTGATGCTTGCCACAAAGGACCCACTGGTGGTCACTTTGGTCCCAACTACACCGCCAAAAAAGTGTTTGATTCGGGATTTTATTGGCCCACCATCTACCGTGATGCTCACGAGATGGTTAAACGATGTGATGCTTGCCAAAAACAAGGCACGATCACACATAAAAACAAGGCACCATCCCTCACCACGTTCCCCATGAACTAATTTTGGGTCGAGTCAGGCTCGTGACTCGGTTATCAAAAACAAGCGCTCCTCGGGAGGCAGCCCGAGTATCTATCTTTTTATGTGTTAACCTCCTAAGTGTAGGGGGACCTACATAGGTGTTTGTATTTGTGTGGTGATGTGATTACAGGGATAAGTGCACTCTTGGAAACTTTGAAGAACCGTGCTCCCGTGTTATCCAAAATCTGGTTCTATCTCTCAACTATCGTGATTCAATTTTCTTCATACTCACATTTGAAATTGATCACTTTAGTCGTCTCTTCCTTAACTCGAGTTAACCAACGTGCACAATGTCATAAGTGTAGGGGATACTTTTCCCACATGCTTAAACATTGAGGACAATGTTTATCTTAAGTGTAGGGGGGACTTCTATCGAAGTTTTAAGTGGACTTTTCCATGAAAATGCCTTCATTTAACCGGAAAATCATCTTTTTCAACATTTTTCAAATTTTTAATTAACTTTGGCCATTTAGTCGTAATTTTTAAATTTTTATCGTTGCTTTCATATGTATATATCCCGCAATAAAGTCAAAAATTTTAATAAAGTGGTGTAGCTAGTTTAGAAATCTTTGACATATTAGGCCCGTTGCGTTTATTTTGACTCAACCCGAATAGACTTATCCAAGTTTATTCTAGCTAGTATCCTTAACCATGTAGACCTTAATTGGTTTATTAGGCTAAGCATCCACGAGTCTCATTACTTGAGATTTTAAATTGTGGAGAACGAGAAATGATAGAGTCAATTATAAGTCGGTATTCTTGCGCAAGCTCACTTGGTGTAATTATTTGCCTATTCTCCCATCACTTGCTGATAATTTATCTGCAATAAGTAAGGTCGTACGATTTGAAAGGTTACTTAGCTTCTAGCCCAAGATCGTTTAAAAGTTGCTCGGTAATGATAAGAGTTCATAGCCAAGGCATAACTTATGAAGCGGGGCGCGAAGATTGGCGAGTCCGAAAAGGCCCTAACAAGGCATGAGGACTCCATTTTATTGCTGAAGATCCAAAGTGATGTGAAAAAAATTATTCCCAAAATCAATATGAAGGATCAAGACTCATGACAAAAAGCAATCAACTCCCATAAAGATGATGGAGAAGTCTATCTAAAAAGACCCTAACAAGGTATGAGGATAGATAGATCCAAGTCCGAAAAGGAGGCGGATCGTTGTATCTCAAAATCCCAATTAGAGATTGAAGAAATAATCATGAAGTCGTGGTCAACAAAGTTGGAGTACCCCTCAAAAGTCTCCAAGTGAAGAAACTCTATTAACAATGAGAAGACCAGTATCTCAAGCACGTCTCTCAAGATATGAAGTATGAAGTACATGCCAAATATCGGCCTGAGAAAGGTCTCAAATCGCGAACCAAGTTATGCCAAGATATGAACTTTTTGATATCCCGAGAAGCAGTTTTAAGAGATTTTGTCCTTTAGCTAACTATTGATCAAATCGTCCTACTTTGCTTTCAGCCTAAATAACTATCAAAATATGTCCAAAAATGCATCTTCATGATCATTCTAAGACAAAAATAAAATATAAGAGATACACCTAGGAATAAGGGAGTTTAAGCATTTAATCAAACCATGTGTGTAAGTGTTTTAATTGCTAACTTATAATAACAATGATCTCGTTTTTAAGCTTAGTTTGGGGAACGTGAAACTTGAGGGTGATAAATATCCGCAGCACCGAAGCCCTAATGTAAGTCCTTGATCTCTTTGCAAGTTATTTCCATCCTTTGGTTTACTTTAAAGTTTTAATTTCACTTAGTACTTTCATCTTCGTTTAGTAGTATATTAATAAGGCCAGGGTTGATTGATTATGAGAAAAGTGTAAATGTGCTTTGTCACTAAGCATTGCATGAGGGCATGGAAATGGTTAAGTGTAGGGGATTTGATAGGTGTGAAAACACCCATCCTTTTACCACTTAATTCTGGCTAAAACAAGACCAAAACACGTATTTAATATCATTTGTTTGGAATTATGCGTGGTTTTTGTGTTTATTGTGTTTTCAGAGTCAACCGGGAGAGTATTGAAGAAAACATAGGATTGCACGGGTTTTATCAAGGAAAAAGACTCAAGACGAAGTCTATTGTCCAAGAGATGCAAAAGATTTGAAGTCATTGTGCCTATTTGAAGATTTATCGAAGAATAGAGCCAAAGATGGAAGATTCATATATGTCGAAGAACTCGAGTCTATTAAATAAAAGATTATAAGACGAGTTGGAATTATTCACCGACACTTCTCAAATCCAAGTCGGAAACGTTTATTTAAAGACGCATGAAGACTAAAGAAGAAAGAAGAAAAAGGATCCCAACCAAAGCCCAATCACAAAGCCCACCACCATACACACGCCTATATAACGCCCTTACTTCACAAATTTTCACACACTTAGTTTTTTAGTTAGTTTTTAGTTTTCATTCTCTCTAGTTTTAGAGAGAGAAAGTTCTAAACTTTCTCTCACTACTTTTCATCTTTTTCTCTTTCAAGATCAACATTTGTATTACTTTTCATTAATCAAGTTCAAGTTTTTATCTTTTAATCTTTATTCTCATCCTTCCTTTCTTTTACTTTTATTGATTTTGGTACAAATCTCGTATGATCCGTGTTGTTCATCAATGATTTGTGCTTAAAAAGTTGATTACTTTTTATGTTTCCTTAAGTTTACACATAAATAAGCTTTAAGATCCTTGTTCTTATTGGCTTATTTGTTGATTTAGCTTATTTATTTTCTAAAGTTTTTATAAAAAGCTCATCTCTTTATCATTTGATTTATGCTTTTGCTTATTTGAAGTTTAGATAAGGTGTTCTTAGTACTTATTTGATCAGCTTATAGTTGGATTTGAGTTTGTTTTGGGTTTTAGCTTATCCTAATAGCTTATTTCCCTTGCTTTTGTCCCGAATTTGCACCATTTTCGGAAAGGGTAACTCCCTTTTCCGACCGTATATTCCGACCTAACACATCCCTCTTTCCGATCGACCGATCGGAAAAGGGTTTAGTTTTCCGATTGGTGACATTGTGAACATTCCGATTGGCCTCAAATCCTAGTATTCCGATTGCCTTGTTTTTCCCCATATTCCGATCATTGCTATTGTCCTTATTCCGATTGCCTCCCTTATCAATATTCCGATTGGTTCCGTTTGGTGTATTCCGATTGTGCACCTTTTAAAACATTCTGATTAGTCTCACTAGTTCAATTTTCCGATCAGTTTATCTCCCATATTCCGATCTATAGATCGGAATACTTTCCGATTGACCCTAGTTTGTTTGTTCTGATTTGATTGTTTTGCTATTCTCCGTTCTTACTTTCTTTTAGTACTTGTCAATTAAGTTTTTATTTTTACAAAAGTTCTCCAAGTGTTAGTTTTTATTGAATGTCTATTTATTTTTCTAGTATAATTTTTAACGTTTTCCAAACTTTTATTTTTAAGCTCGTCTTTTAGTTTAATCTTTTAAAGCTTTAAGTTTACTCTTCGACACTTAATCAATTGTTATTAGTTTAAAATAGATATACAAACCAACCACTTTTTATTAACCAAGAACAAATCATTCCACTTAAGGCCGAGATCAATTCGAGAGGATACCGAGACATAAATTGAACCCATACAAAATCATTCGCTGTATCAAGAATTAAAAGACGAGTTTAAAGAAATCCCGAGCCATAAGTCATTAAAGTCCAAGATTAACAAAAGATTAAGAAGGGAAGGACTTAATGGCGCAATTAAGAAGAAAGGAAGGAAGGGAGGAAGCTTCCTCTAAACACCTTCCTAATCTCCTATAAATACCTCTCATTTTCATTTCATTAGTTTGGTTGGCTAGAGTGACACTAGTTCTTCCACCTTTTAATTACTTGCACATTTATTTTATTGCACCTTTAATTACCTTGTCTTGCACTTTAATTTTCAAGTAAGTTAAATTTATCTTTATTGCACCTTTACTTTACTTGTTTGATCTCTCATTCTACCTTTCTTTCTTGCTTGATCTTTATGTTTACATGTTTATTATCTTGCTTATTTGATTAAAGATTGTGTTTTTATGCTTTTGATTGTTTTAGATCATTGATTTTTATAGCTTATTGTGTTTATCTTTAAGTTTATAAAGTTTTTATAAAAGTTATTTTTATATAAAAGTTTGTTTTTCGTAAAGCTTATTCATTTCGTGTTTTAAAAGTCTTTAAATTTCAGTTTATTAGCTTCTTCTTATACGGTTTGCCTTAGGATTTTCGTTGTGTGCTTATTTGATTAGTAGCTTATTTTTCTAGCTTATTTTGTGCTTTTTCCTCCGTATTCCGATCTGACAAATCGGAAAAGAGTTATACATTCCGATTGGAGTGATCGGATAAGGGTTTTGATATTCCTAACAACATTCCGATTGGAGGGATTTGATATTCCGATTAGGGTAGGTTTTGAGTATTCCGATTAGGGGTTGTGACAGCATTCCGATTGGTGCTCCTTTCCTCATTCCGATTGAGGTGTTTGTTTGGTATTCCGATCAGGTAAATGACAGTTATTCCAATTAAGGGGTTCTGATCAGTATTCCGACCAAGTTCCACTCCACATTCTGACGGGATCTATATTCCGACCAGAAGGGTAAGTAAACATTCCGATCAGGGTTCTAACATTCCGATCGAGGGTAAGTGACAGTTATTCCGATTAAGAGTGTTAGTGATATTCCGATCAGGGGGTTTTGGTTATTCCGATGGTGAGTCTGATCGGAATATATTCCGATTGGGTTTATTTTTATACTTTGTCTTGTTTAATTTATACGTTCTCATTTTAATACCTTGTCGATTTTAATTCTCGTCACGCTTTTAATTTCTCGTCATTTACTTTTCAAAGTTTTAATATTGCACCCATTTAATTTTAATTAGATTTAGATTTATTTCATCGCATCTTTATTTTAACGCACTTTTACATTACGTCATTACTTTTAAGTCTTTGCACATTTTAATTAAAATCAACCAAAAATATTTGTTTTACCAAAATCAACTGAGTCGTACTTTAAGCCGGAAATCAATTCGATTAGACACACATCAAAGAACTTTTTAACCTGACTAAAAATCAGTATTAAATGGCGCCGCTGCCGGCTCTTTTCGTAAAGAATAACGGTTTTCTGTGAAAGACGCGTTGTTTTTTGGGATCCGTTCACTTGTGAGCGTTATTTTTCTTGCATAAAAATTTCAAAAAACCATAAAAATTAAAAATTGCTAAAAATCCATAAAAATTAAAAATTTCAAAAATCCAAAAAGATTTTATCTTTATTGTGTATATATATTGTCTTTGTGTTTGGTTTCTTTTTATTTTGCATTTTCAGGTGTATGCGTACTAGATCTTCTAAGTATCAAGAGCCCGAGACTCAAGAAGATTTAAGTATGTCAGGTGTTAACAACAATAATAATCCACCGCACCTCAACAATAACAACAATGTTCTTCCACAGCCCGATCTTCGGACCATGGAGGAACTTTGTCAACCTACCATGTTTAGACGAGGAGGACCGATTGCGCCGATGCAAATCAACGCTCTTGAGTTTTCGTTGAAGCACCACATGATTCAGCAAGTGCAAACAAATCCTTTTAGAGGAATGCCTGATGATGATGCTAACAAACACCTCGACAAGTTCATTACAATCACCCAAAGCATGAAGTTGCCTGGTGCCACAATGGATGTTCTTCGCCTACAACTCTTTCCACATACTCTATCGCATCATGCCGAGAAATGGTTTGATCGTCTCCCGAAGAATTCTATTCACACTTGGGATGACATGACTGTACGCTTTTTGTCGTGCTACTTTCCACCGTCCATGGTCACGAGCCTTCGCAATCAAATCAGCGGTTTCATGCAAGATCCCGATGAATCTCTTTTTGATGCTTGGGAAAGATATAATGTCTTGATTGATCGTTGTCCAAACCACAACATGCTCCATGTGACCTTAATTGATACTTTCTACAACGGTTTGACTTTTCGAGATCGTGATACGATTAATGCAGCCGTCGGTGGCACATTCATGAAAAGGAGACCCGAGGAGTGTAGAGAGCTAATTGAGAACATGACTACTCATCATAAAAACTGGGATTCCTCTGCTTCTTCAAGGACCAATCCGAGAGTCAATGTCTCTTCTACTTCAGCAAACCCTGATATGACCGAACTCACCCGCATGATGACTGAAATGAGCAAAAGTATCACGCTTCTCGCTTCAAACCAACAACAACAACAAGTTAAAGCAGTTGCACCTTCTTGTGAAACATGCGGCGGTCCTCACTCATACACCGATTGTCCTTCGACTCTAGAAAATCTGGAAAATATGTATGCAGCTTATGGTAATTATTCATCGGAAAATTACCAAGCTCGACCTCAAGGGGATAGAAATCTGTTGAGTTACCGGTCAAACAACTACCTTTCACCCGGTTTTTCTCCTTAAAACCAAAACCCCGCCAACAACTACAATAGAAGCAACCAAATCCCACCAAGAGCTTCTAATCCTTATCACCCACCCGCTCAACAAACCCCACCCATTAACCCGGATGTTGAAGCCATCATGAGAACCCAAGGTGAGCAAATCAAGAATCTGCAGAGCCAAGTTATCAATCTTAAAGGAGATATCACCAAGTAAGGGAATGAGATAAGATCCGAGCTTCGAGATAATATTCAATCCTCCTTCAGCAATCAAACAAATGATTTAAAGAATATGCTTGCTAGTTTCTTGCCCGCCGCTCAACCTTCTACTTCAAGTTCTCTACCTTCAAACACCGTCACCAATCCGCGAGCAAATGTGAGTGCTATTACTACCCGTAGTGGAATTACCATTGTCGATCCACCTATCCCACCCCCATCATCTACACCTCCTCCACCACCATTTATCCCTATTCCTCCTACACCTAGTATTAGTGCACCATTACCGTCTCCGCCTCGTCATGACGATGTCTCTAGGAAGGAACCTTCAACATCTCAACCTTTACCTACTACACCTGCACCTTCACCACCCAAAACCAATATCCCTTATCCCTCTCGTTTAGGCAAGACCAAAATGCTAACCAAGGATGACTCTGAAGTGTCATGCTATGTGAAGATGATCTCTCAAATGAACTTCAACATTAGCTTTCTTGAAGCACTTGTCCACATGCCCAAATTTGTTAAAGCATTTAAGGAATTGCTTAACAAGAAGGAGAAGCTGATTGAGCTCGCCAACACACGCTTAAATGAAAACTGCTCTGCAGTTATTCTTAAAGAACTTCCGGAAAAGCTTGGAGATCCCGGTCGTTTTGTGTTACCTTGCGTTTTCAACAAAACTGAAGAATTTACTGCCCTTGCTGATCTCGGGGCTAGTATTAATCTTATGCCTTTGAGTGTTTGGAAAACACTATCATTGCCCGACCTCACTCCAACAAAGATGACTCTTGAACTTGCAAATCGCACTCTCGCTTACCCCGTTGGTATAGCCGAAGATGTGTTCATTAAAGTTAGCACATTTACTTTCCCGGTCGACTTTGTCGTTGTTGATTATGAAATGGACCCTCGTATTCCTTTAATACTTGGTCGGACATTCTTGAGAACCGGACCAGCTTTAGTTGATGTTGCCGAAGGTGATTTAATCTTAAGAGTCGGGGATGATGCACAAGTTTTTAAAATAGGGAAGCTTACAGGCAAATCCTTTGGCCGAGAATCAATGAATATGATTAATGTGCATGATGACTTTGTTGTCTACAACAATCCTCTATTCGATTCTTCCATTGATAATCCATTTTTTCAAGATGATGTGGATGATTCTCGGTCCAATTTGGAACCTTCTCCCATTTATGATTCTCCACCGATCTTCGACGCTTATGATGATGATGATTCTAGCTCAGATTCGGATGATTATGATGACCTTACTTCTGAGTATCCCGAGCTGCCCACATATGATGATTTTGATGAGGCCGATACTCTTTCGAGCGATTTTTCACATGATGAAGATCCTCCGCCATCACTCGATCCTACTTTGGACGATTACTCATTTGAGGAAGACTTCTCTATGTTTCTTAATACTTACTTCCTCATGAGAGTGATGCTCTTTGGACTTTGAAGATTATCGTCTTGATCCTACTTTGGATTTGAAGAACATTCTTTCTAAGGAGAAGAAACCGGTCGACACCAATATCCACAGCACATATGATTTAACACCTCTTTGTCCCTCTTCTGAGGATGAGGTTGTGCTTCTTCGCGGATCTTCTTCACACTCTGCTGAGCCTGAGTGCTATTTTCCCCTAAAGGAAAAGGTGTTCGACCCCGGTATTGATATTCTACAGCCATCTCATTATCCACCTGATGAAATAAAAGGAAATATCTTTGGAACTTATGGAAATCTGCTTGCACCACTTCACCCTTGCTTCCACCGTGCTCCATCGCTGCTTAAGGGAACCTTGCCTACTTTTCTTTGGCTTTCCTTGTTCGCCTTAAGCTTGTGTTATTTGATGGACGAAAACTATGTCTTTGATCCTGGTGGATATGTTTCATGCTTCTTCCTATGATGATCAAGGTCGAGTCAGGCTCACGACTCGGTAATCAAAAATCAAGCGCTTCTTGGGAGGCAACCCATGTATCTATCTTTTCGCTTTCTTAATCCTAAGTGTAGAGGAGACCCGTTGGTTTGCTATTTCCTCTCCTCTCTTCTTATTATCAGGGATTCGAGCTTCAATGATCCACTCTTGATGATTCTTGACAACCCGTGATTCCGTGTCCACTTCTTCCCGGTTCTATCCTAAACTCTTTTTGATTCACTATTTTATATTTTCTCAATATTAAAATAGGAATCTCGTTAGTTGTCTCTTCCTTAGTGAGATTTAAACAAAGTGCACAATGTCCTAAGTGTAGGGGAGTTTACTCCCGCATGCTTAAACATTGAGGACAATGTTTATGTTAAGTGTAGGGGGACTTCTATCGAAGTTAAGTGGCCTTTTCCTTGTATTTGTCCTCAGTTTAACCGGAAAATCAATTTTTCGACATTTTTCAAAATTTTTGATCTATTTTGGCCTATTAGTTTTGCCCTTTGTATAGTCATTTTCTTTCCTTATTAGAATAAATGTTTAATAAAGTGGTTTTAATTTTCAAACGTTGTGAATCTTTTGACTCAACCCGAGTTTACTTATCTAAGTTTACTCTAGCTAGTATCCTTAACGTGTTTAAGTCAAGTTTTGCTAGGCTTTTATATAGGGAGCTATAAAACGCGAAAGTCTTAACTCTCCCGGGTTAAGAACAAGAACTTTTCGCAAGTTCCTATAATTGATCCTAGAGAGTCGTTTATCAAGGGAACTTTAAAATGCGATTTCTAAACTTGAAAAAGTCTAAGAATTTGCAAGATCCTATAGGCGACTCGAAAACCCAAAGCTTTGACTTAATAGGCTAAGCATCCACGAGTCTCATTACTTAAGATTTTAAACAGTGGAGAACGAGAGATGATAGAGCCAATTATAAGTTCGGTATTCTTTCGTGAATTTATGTGAGTTAATTATAAGCCTATTCTCCCATCGCTTGTTAATAAATTTATCTGCAATAAATAAGGTTGTACGATTTTAAAAGTTACTTAGCTTCTAGCCCAAGATCGTTTAAAAGTTGCTCGGTATGGATTAGAGTTCATAGCCAAGGCATAACTTATTGAAGCGGGACGCGAAGATTGGCGAGTCCGAAAAGGCCCTAACAAGGCATGAGGGCTATATTTTGTTGCTAAAGATCCAAAGTGATGTGAAGAATCATTTATCGAAAATCAATATGAAGGATCGAGACACACGACGAAAAGCAAAAACTCCCCAAAAGTCATGGAAAAATTTATCCGAAAAGACCCTAGCAAGGTATGAGGATAAATAGATCCAAGTCATAAAAGGAGGCGGATCGTTGTATATCAAAGTCCAAAATAAAGATTGGAGAAAAATGAAGAAGTCGTGGTCCAAGTATGAATCTCTCAAAACTTCAAGTGAAGAAATTCCATTATGAAGCGAAGACCATAATTTCATGAACGTCTCTCAAGGTTTGAAGTATGAAGTCGCTGCCAAATATCGGTCCGAGAAAGGTCTCAAATCGCGAAGCGAGTTATGCCAAGATATGAACTTTATGAGGTCCCGAGAAGCAGTTTTAAAAGATTTTGTCCTTTAGCTAACTATTGATTAAATCGTTCACTTTATTTTCGGACTAAATAACTATCGAAATAAGTCAACAATGCATCTTCGTGATCATTCAAGACAACAATAAAATATAAGAGATACACCTAGGAATAAGGGAGTCTAAGTGAATAATTGGCCAACATGAGTTCGTGTTAGTTTACTAACTTATAATAACAATGATCTCGTTTTTAAGCTTGGTTTGGAGAAAGTAAAAACTTGAGGATGATGATTATTCATAACATTTCCAAAACCCAAGGTATGCTTTTTGATTTCTTTACTTTGAATGTTTATAGTTTTCTATCTCGTTAATAAAGGCCAATGTGGATTGATTATGATGAAAAATGAAAACGTGATTTGTAACTAATGCATTGCATGAGGACATTGCAATGGTCAAGTGTAGGGGATTTGATAGGTGTGTAAACACCCATCCTTTTTACCACTTAATTACAATAATAACCGAGCCAAAACGTGTATTTTATGTCTTTTATGTCGGAATTATGCGTGGTTTGTGTTTTTGTTGTGATTTAGGACGAAATTGTGAAAAGTGGAGAAAACACGGCATTTACGGGCTTTTATTGAAGAAAAAGATGAAAGATGAAGTCGAGAAGTCAATAGTGCAAAAAGAACGGAAGTCCAAGACCAACTCTGAAGATTTATCGAAGAAAAAGTTGAAAGACGGAAGTTTATCAAAAGACGAAGAACTCAAGTCTATTTTATTGAAGATATAAAAGACGAGTTTAAAGAAATCCCGAGCCATAAGTCATTAAAGTCCAAGATTAACAAAAGATTAAGAAGGGAAGGACTTAATGGCGCAATTAAGAAGAAAGGAAGGAGGGGAGGAAGCTTCCTCTAAACACCTTCCTAATCTCCTATAAATACCTCTCATTTTCATTTCATTAGTTTGGTTGGCTAGAGTGACACTAGTTCTTCCACCTTTTAATTACTTGCACATTTATTTAATTGCACCTTTAATTACCTTGTCTTGCACTTTAATTTTCAAGTAAGTTACTTTTATCTTTATTGCACCTTTACTTTACTTGTTTGATCTCTCATTCTACCTTTCTTTCTTGCTTGATCTTTATGTTTACTTGTTTATTATCTTGCTTATTTGATTAAAGATTGTGTTTTATGCTTTTGATTGTTTTAGATCATTGATTTTTATAGCTTATTGTGTTTATCTTTAAGTTTATAAAGTTTTTATAAAAGTTATTTTTATATAAAAGTTTGTTTTTCGTAAAGCTTATTCATTTCGTGTTTTAAAAGTCTTTAAATTTCAGTTTATTAGATTCTTCTTATACGGTTTGCCTTAGGATTTTCGTTGTGTGCTTATTTGATTAGTAGCTTATTTTTCTAGCTTATTTTGTGCTTTTTCCTCCGTATTCCGATCTGACAAATCGGAAAAGGGTTATACATTCCGATTGGAGTGATCGGATAAGGGTTTTGATATTCCTAACAACATTCCGATTGGAGGGATTTGGTATTCCGATTAGGGTAGGTTTTGAGTATTCCGATTAGGGGTTGTGACAGCATTCCGATTGGTGCTCCTTTCCTCATTCCGATTGAGGTGTTTGTTTGGTATTCCGATCAGGTAAGTGACAGTTATTCCGATTAAGGGGTTCCGATCAGCATTCCGACCAAGTTCCACTCCACATTCCGACGGGATCTATATTCCGACCAGAAGGGTAAGTAAACATTCCGATCAGGGTTCTAACATTCCGATCGAGGGTAAGTGACAGTTATTCCGATTAAGAGTGTTAGTGATATTCCGATCAGGGGGTTTTGGTTATTCCGATGGTGAGTCTGATCGGAATATATTCCGATTGGGTTTATTTTTATACTTTGTCTTGTTTAATTTATACGTTCTCATTTTAATACCTTGTCGATTTTAATTCTCGTCACGCTTTTAATTTCTCGTCATTTACTTTTCAAAGTTTTAATATTGCACCCATTTAATTTTAATTAGATTTAGATTTATTTCATCGCATCTTTATTTTAACGCACTTTTACATTTACGTCATTACTTTTAAGTCTTTGCTCATTTAAATTAAAATCAACCAAAAATATTTGTTTTACCAAAATCAACTGAGTCGTACTTTAAGCCGGAAATCAATTCGTTAAGATATCGAGAACAAGAACTTTAACTTTTTACATACAAAATCTCAGTATTAGTCTCAATCATAAATTTTATCACCCAAGCAAGTCATCAATCGATAGATTGGGTTTGAAGAAAAGGGGTAGAAAATTAGAAGGAAGGCTCGATGATAAAATAAGTAGACGCCTTCATGAAATCCTACTTCAACTTCAAATAAAGAATACCAAATCCACTTCATGATCACTTGTCTTTGTAGAATCAAAACTAGCCGTTGTCGTTAGATTGAATCTTATATCGGATCGTTTTAGCGTAAAGTGTTTTGTTTGCTTTGGTGTTGTGTGTTGTGAATGTCGTTAACTAGAACAAATTATGAAATGACATGTCTCTGAGGGACAAAATTTGTCTAGATAACTTGTCATTTAAGCCCAACGTCAGTCAAATGCCCAATTGATGCGCGGATCGAAAATATTAGGTTTAAAACCTATAAGTTTCTTTGTCCTTTAAGCTCTTTCGATCGAAACATATCAAATACCCGCATCGAAAATCATGTCATCATAACCCAAATAATACAAAATTTAGACAAAAAACTCCCATCTAAATTATATGTTACCGCAGCCCAGTAACCAACATTTGCCTCGTCTAACAAGAAAAATAGACAAATTCAATTGACCATTTTGTCAATCCAGCCCAGTGCTTATAAAAACAGGCCCAAATCAACAAATCTAATAACCAGCCCACTCAAATGAAAATACCCGGTCCAGCTCCTAATGTCCAACAATGAGATTGAGGGATATATAAGACACCATTTACCCTAATCTCATTCATAACCAAAAACCTAATCTCATTTTTTATCAGCCGCTATCCCCAACTCTCATCTATCTCCAACGCCTCTTTTTCCTTCCATCGTACTCTCCGCCCCGAAAACCTCTCACCAACAAATCTGCTCCCAATCTGATCACCTCCATCGCATCTTATAAACTTATCACAATCAGACACATCTAATAGCAGTCAATACTCAGATGATTCCCTTATCACTCCAAAAACATGAAACAAATCATCCATTAAAAAATCAAAGGAATCCAAACCAAACTTGTTGCTAAGATCGTGTGTTCTTTGTTGTTTAACAAATGAACATGCAAAGATGTATCATCTTATTTTTCCATAAGCATGAACACGAAGAGTCAACAAGATCTCAATAAAGAGGTCTCGGGTAGGTCCTTATTTTTGACTGCATGTCGATTTTAGATGGATGTGATGGGAGTCTACATGAATCGAAACATAAAAGAACAAACTTTCTAGTTTGGATTCTTATATTTTTGATTCGAATATAAACACAGATCAGGGATGATACATATCAAACTTACATGATCTTTAGGATCATTGAAAGTTTGAAGAATCTGAGATTAAATATGTCATTTTGTTTCGAGTTTTGATGTATAGAGGGAAATAGGAGATGATGGGATTAAGTAGATCAAGTCGGTGTTGTGGAGTTATAAGGATGGAATGATTTGTTGTTGGTTCTGGTCAAAATTTTTGTCTATATAGATCTCGGTAAGTTTTGTTAAACTTGTCCCAAAGTTTTTCTTTTAAAGAAGCCATCGAAGTCAGTTTTGAGAACAAGCCATCGCAACATGAGTAAAAAGTCCATCGCAGTCTAGTCCTTTCATCGCAATGAGTAAAAAATGGTCCATCGCAGTCTAACATTTTAAACCATCGCAGTCTAAAAAATTAATGCCATCGCAGTCTATTTTTTTTTTAAACCCATCGCAACATGTCATCGTAATCACCCATCGCAGTGGCCATCGCAATATACGATTGCAACATTTCCATCGTAATGCGAGCCATCGCAATGAATAAAACAAGCCATCGCAATCAATGCGATCAAAAATAGCCATCGGGAACTCCCATCGCAGTCAAGCCATCGGAATGTGCATCTGAAGAGGGTTTTGACCCAATTTCTTGGTTTCTCCAAAAAAATGGATCAGATCCATATTTGTCTTTTTCCCAAAAAAATGATCTGGTGATTTTCAGACCTGAAAAACTTAGATAATAGAATAAAAGAGAGAAAAGTGGAGATGACACGTAACCAATGATAAAACCACCAACACCATTAAAAAATACAAGACTTTAGTACATTTTTGGACAGATTTGAGGACATTTATTCATCTTGGACTACGGATTTAGCAAGACCGGATCCAGAAAAACATGACTTTATGACTGATAAGCATGACTAAAAACTACGTGACCAGAAAGCTTAAAGAATAAGCATAAATGAGCTGCAAAAAGGCCACGAACACCAAAAATAAGCAAACACAAACACAAAACACCCCCGGTTAGCTCTAATACCAATTGTTAACCATAAGATTCAAAGCTATCAAGAGGGTAATCTGGAGGTCGGTGAGGATAAAAGAAATGTTTAGACATTTTTAGAGAGAGAAAGTAAAGCTTGAATGTAGTGTGTGTATTTAGAGAGAGAAAGGGAAATACACAAATAAGAAGAATCCTCACCCCTCCATGGAAGTATGGAGGGGTATATATAGGCTAGATAAGAGGTCACTTTGACAACATGTCAATAGTAGTCCCTCCACGTTTTGCCTATCTGAATAAAATGTAATTTCGTAAATTGCGCTCACATTTTAGGGCTAACAATTCGTCATTGAAACGTTACGTGAAGTCCTCCGTAGACTCTCCGGGCCGCTGCTTGACGGTTGCTAATGATACCGGATCCCTGTTATACTTCTTTCGCTGAGTATAATTATTTCTGAACGTGGTGCGCAGCTCGCCGAAGCTATCAATACTTCGGGGAGGGATCCTTTCAAACCAATCACGGGCATTGCCAATCAAGGTCGAATTGAACATCTGGCACCATATAGGCATCGGCCATCGTTCAATTTTCACATGTGTATCAAATATCTTTAGATGATCATCAGGATCACCAGACCCATCATAGGTTTTAACGCACACCGGCATACGGCGCTTCTTGTCCTCAGAGTAGTTCCGTATCCGGAGAGTGAAGGCATCTTCTCTGTCATTGCACCATGGACGGGAAAGATCCTCCTCCGCGATCCGATAGTAGGGATCATCATAGTATCCCTCTTCGTCCGATGGTGGTGGAGGAGTATACCTAGGTCGGCGACGCTTGGGAGGATGATCATCTGAATCCGACCCCGAAGGGCCGGGAGGAGGGGGTGGTGCCCCACTTCTCGGCTGATGACCACTTCTGTGAGAAGACCTAGGAGCTTTCTTCCCACCATTCACCCTATCCCACACGCTGGTGCGACGATTGTTACCGGTCGTTTCCAACATCGGGCGTTCGGTAGAGTCGTCGGACCTATCCCCTTCCTCACGGGATTGTAGTAATTCCTGCATGATGCGATCCCCTATGCGCTCGAACACGTTCTGAGGTTGAGGGTTTTCCTCAAGGGGAGTTCATTCCTGCGGGCGCGCCCTTCTCCTCCTCTTTTGAGTTTGAGGGGAGGTTCCAGGTGCGATACTGCCAAAGTTGATCCTAGATTGGAGGTTCCTTCCTAGGTTTAGCCTTGACGCGATACACGGGACGATCCTGTAAAAGTTCTGTGTGAGAACACGCTCGAGGTCTTCGTCACCGAGTGATTCCACTTCTAATTCTGTCTCGATTGGTGGCCTCCACGGATCCTTGTTAGGGCCTTTGGCGCACTCCCCGGATCAGGATTATCCATGGTAATGGTTGGTGGTGGGGTATTGTCGGACGTGCCTACCCCACCAAAAGGCTGAAAAACGTTTCGGTTATTCAGTCCGCCTGTTTGGCTGCCAGGGGACTGGGTGGAGATGAGTATCCCATCCCCCGTGGACTTTCGGTTCCCATGATTCGTGTTCCTCAGATTCCCTTGCGGATGTCCCTTCGTCATTAGAAGAGATCGTTGATTGATATTTTTGCTTAGTGTTTGGGTCCCACGGATGGCGCCAACTTGTTGATAGAAAAGTTGGATGATCCTTGCTAGACCCGAATTAGGCTTAATTCGGGTAGGCTGGGCTCCGGCTCTTGCACAAAGTGAATAACTTCCTGAGATCCTACACACTAAAGCAACACGCGTTAGACTTATCGTGGGAGCGTATCCCATGATTAGACTCCGGCGTGAGAGTAAGTAATCGGCTAGGGTTAGAAATCGGTTGTGAGTTGAGAGTATGGGGAATCTAATACCTTTGTGGAACCCTCGGGGGTTCCTTATATAGGCAGTGAAACCCTAATGGGCTGTCACTGTTACTTCGGCCCCAAGCATAAGATAATCACCATTAATAGCTTGATTGTTATTATCTAATTATGGTGAGTGTATATCCTATTCTTTGAGGCAAATCCCAATCCTGATAGGATTGTGATTCTGTCTAATCATGTTCCGGACGTGCCGGGTCGTGAGCCGCATACATCTTATGCGGCCACTATTCACTCAAGCCCATAAGCTCAAATGACATTAATCCAACCCATTCGTGATGAGCCAGGTGCGGGTAGTACCAGTGGGCCGGGTTGGTGACCCGGTTGGGGACTATACGTCACTCTGATTTAAATAAATGAATGATAACATTTGTTTTATAAAAATCTCTTTTTGGCCTTTTCTATTATTGTGACTATGATACTATGAAGTAATACCCCAGATCAATATTCCATTGCGTAAAGGTAAAATGGGGGTGTTACACATAAGTATATGAAGGCAAAAGGAGAAGAAGTCTAAGGCAGCTTCCATCCTATGCACGCCCTCCAAATGCTCAAGTCTGTCATTGGTACCTGCCGTTTTGGGACATGGAAAGGAAAGTAACGGCTGAGCAATACGCTCAGTGAACGGATATATAACATGATATGAATGACTGAAACATAAGTAAAGACTGAAAAGCAGCAGAATAAGTGTAAGTCCTGGAAAACCTAGAACATGTTTATAAACTGGTTTATATTTCCGAAAACTTATGTTTATATCTAGAAACATAAGTAAAGACTGAAAAGCAGCGGAATAAGTGTAAGTCCTGGAAAACCTAGAACATGTTTATAAACTGGAATATATTTCTGAAAACTTATGTTTATATCTGGAAACTGTATTTTAATTTACCAAGAGCCCATATAGGTCATGAAGGTATCAACTGGCATGAATCCATAGAGGGGTGATCTCATCATGCATTATAGGGGTGACCTCTAATTATACTGGTATGGGTAGGAGGGATCAACTCCTTGTGAAGGATGTAGAGCACACACCACATTCACCTGATAACTGTAAGCTGTAAACAAGGAAGCACCCATACGCCCCACTGATAATACTGATAATGGCCAAAATGAAAACTGAAGGGACGCCACGAGAAATCACTCCCTCGTAGAGGAGTCATAACACCGGTGCCTCAAGTGTTATGGTTACGGTACCTCCGTAACTAGAATACATGGTCATGTATGTATGTAGCTCAGGATTTTTAAAATAAACATATGTACTATTGAAAATCTTAATAACATAAAAGTACTAGGGAAAACAGATGGCTGCAAATGGGGAATCCTAATCATACATACGAGGGGAATGTCCATACCGAAGAACAGAATATCCGTACCTTGTGTCCAGTAATGAAGTGAGAATGAAAGCTGAAGGATCTACTCCGACTTCATGGATACTACATAAATAAGGGCTGTGAATAAGTTCTCTGATTACTGTATACTTTACTCTTTCTGAGTGTTCTTAACTTGTTTTACATGTTCTTGTCTTGTTTAATTGTCTCATGTATTATCTTGTAAGTATTCAAGGTTTCCATGTATTCTGATTACTGTATTTCATGTATCCATGTGTTATTATACTTGTAATATCATAATAAGTAACTTTATAAAAATAGCAGGTTTCCATAAATAGTAAGTTTCAAAAATAGAAAGTTTCCAAAAATAGTAAGTTTTCAAAAATAGAAAGTTTCCATATTTAGTAAGTTTCCAAATATAATTATAAGCTTGATTAATAAGTCCAAAATATAACCTAGAGCTTAAATAAGCATAATTTATAAGTCATGGTGTCATAATAGTAAGGTTTATAAAATAAATACTTGAGGCTAAAATCATGATTATTAATTAATAATATAAAGCATGGTTTTAATAAGAATTATTAATTAATAACATGACATGATTTATTTTAATAAAACTTTACTTTAGCTAAATAATTATATTAAACTATGATATTAATTTAATTATGTCATAATAAAATACTTAGGCTAATTCATGAATTATTACATTTAATAGTTATAACCTAAGTGTCATGGTTAATTTAATTATAATAGCATGTAATTAAATTAATTAATTTATTAAAATGGTTTAGCATCATAATCCTTGTATACCGTGTCCTTACCCGAGCCTACCGAGATACCCGTCTCGGTCGCACTAAACAAATCAAACAAAACCAAACATCACCACAGCCTGATTAGCAACAAAAAATTTTGTTGTTGCGCTGTCGCGAATCTGCCTTTGGAAATTTGCGACAGAAATTCTGTCGCTAATCTGGAAAACAAATCAGACGAGCCCCTGCTGGGGTTGTATGGTGTTGCGACTGTCAAAACAAAACAGCCTCCGCCTGTGGAAAATCCCCATCGAGACCTCAGTGGTCTCGGTTCCCGTGACAATTAAACCCGAAACCCTTTCCAATCTTGATTAATTTCATGTTTTATCAATGTTTAACATCATGTGTTCTTATTTATTTTTACAAGAATCATAATCAAAAGGACATAAATAAAAGAAAAGCTTAAAGGTTTGATGATACCGAATGTTTAATGAATCAATCATGAACAACTCGAACATGAAACCCAAATTAATCAAGATCAAAACTCCCTCTTTTTCTTTGCAAAAGCTGGCGGCAGAAAGTGACAATGTAGGCTAGGATTTTATTTTCTTTTTGTAAAAGTGTTAAATGAAATTCCCTGACACATTTTGGTTACTTGTTATTTTGGTTAACGGGTCGGGCCATGGGCCATTCTTTCTTGTCTTTAAAATCGGCCTAACAAACACTCATATACATACATTGGGTTTTCGTATTTTGTTAATTCTTGTGTATTAATATTCGTGGTACGTGTTCGTGTTTTAAATTCGTGATGGTTCTTGTCGTGTTTAATTATTGTACGTAAATACTTAATAATAGTATACATATTACTCGTCGTAGTTAATTAATATACATAATACTTGTATTAAATGTTCGTGATACGTGTCGTATATTAGTTAATGTAAAGTTTTAATTTAATCGTGATTTCACGCATTTAATATTCTTAGTATTTTTATGCGGCTTTTACATTTCTCCTCTTGTATGGTTGAGTAATCGCGGTTTTACAACGACTAGACACGAAAAAGCATGCATTAAAAATCAGCACATATTTATTCATTTCGCATTTGATATTTTTGGTTTCTTGACACCTGAAGCGATGAAGCTTCTAAAGATAATCTAACGGATTATGATTAAAAATGTTTTAACACTTAAATCCATCAATATAATTTTATATAAAATTAGTTTTGCAATCCATTACATTGTTCCTTATATTAGTTCATCATTTCATTTCGCCTAACTAAAGAGGCCATTAGTTTTACCCACACATTTTGCTATTACATGACTAAAGAGTTGGTTTTTTTTTCCCCCGCCTATTATGAAGGAAAGAGTTTATTTTCTCTCCTCCTATGAAGTGTGAGTTGAAGTATTGCATTTTGTCGGTAAAAGCACTGTATTTGTGGCTAATACATTTAAATTTTCTATTTATGTAAAGATGTCTACACTTGGGGAAGAAACCACGTAAGTCTAAAATGCACCGCTTTTAACGGGACTTCTAACCAAGACAAGTCCTTGCTAAAGGTCTATAGTGACGGTCGTGCTAACCGGTTTCCTAGTTCCTCTTCGCTAATGTCTTTGGTGATGATAAAGTTAGAGCATTAGGTATAGTGGTGTAGTGTCGTAGTTAAAAGTGGTGTCATAGTCGACACGTAGACTATAACACCACATTTTATGGGTAGCGATGAGCCGTGGAAAAAATAGTGTCATAAGAATAAAGAGTGGTATAATTGGTCCACATATATCTCACTTTAATAATTAGAAAAAATAATTCATAACACCAACTTTCGTTGGCTGAGAAATACGGCGCCAGCATCTTGACACCAAGTTTGTGTAGTGCGCCGTAGTTTTTTTTTAGCCAAACCCCTCAACGCCACTCCCACCGCCACAGTACCCTCTGGTCTTAGGCTTTTGCCGTTGTGAGGATGGGACAATGTCGAGTTTAGAGTCGGATTAATTAAAGTAATTTTTGTAAAATAACACAATATGTTTTATTGATTGAATTACCATTACATAACACATCATATGTATTTATATTAAATATACTGTTTTAACACTAAGCAACCCTAATCCTAATAGACCCAAGCTCACAATCGGATTGGGCCCTAATCTAGCTGTCTAACATTCCCCGCAGTTTGAACAGCAGCCTTCCGGACAGACAAACTGGAATGAAAACTGAAAGCAACTTATTTTCCTCATCTTCCGTTTTGTTTGTTGTAGCTGAAGCATAATTGTTTTGGCGGCATAGTTGCTTATTACTTGCGACATCCTCCTTTGCGTAGATTGTTTTGCCTTTAGAAAAGAGCGGCAATTAGAGCGGCAATTTGATTATCAATTTTTGTTGTCAACGACAATAATCTTCGACAATGAACACACACTAGTAGAGAATAAGCATTTTACAACGAACTATTTATAACGGTTTTGAGTTTCACCGTTCTTAATAACTTAAATAATTGAATGTTATACAAAAATTTATCATTTAAAACGGTTGATAGCCATGTTAAATTATATTACAAATCTATAGTTATTTAAAACGGTCATCTATAAACGTTTTAAAAAAAATATTTTAATGTTGTCTTTCCTGAATCAGTGCATATTTAATATTATATCCTATCGTTTAAAACGGTCTTATAGAACCGTTGTAAAAAATGTTTATATTATTTAATGTACAATATTGAATTAAATATATCCTACCATTTAAAACACACCTTGTATAACCGTTCTAAAAAATTGTCTTGTGAATTATTTAATAATATATCCTATCATTTAAAACGGTCATGTAGAACCGTTCTAAAAAATGTAAATTTTTATATTATTTGATGTACAACATACTTTAATGTCTTGTGAATTAAAACGGTTTGTTACAACCGTTCTAAAAAATGCAATTTGTTTATATTATTTAATCTGTCATTTGAAAAAGGTTCTGACATTCGTTCTAAAAATACAATTCTTTATATTATTATATCTTATTATTTAAAACGGTTTTAGACATCTGTTGTAAAATATAATATTTTATATTATTATCGTACGTGCTATGAAACATCCGTTGTAAATTAATATTATTATCGTACGAAAATGTTTTAATTTGCTACAACGTTACATTTTCTCTTCTTATCTCAATTCAAAAACCTAAACATTTTTATTCTTCTTATCAAAAAACACTTTTTTCACAAAACCAAAACACACTCTCCGACCACATTTATCATCACCATCATATCTACAATTATTATCATCACCATCATATCTATAATTAATGTCAAAAACATTCAATCACATTCAAAGCTACCAACATCACATATATAATTAATAAAAAACGAGGTAAGTTTATCAATTTTCATACTTTAAATGTTATATTTGTAGCGTATGTTTGCAATCATTATTTAGTTAGTCCATATCATACATATCATATGCCTTAAGTTTTATATCATTTAGTTAGTCCATATCATACATATCATATGCCTTAAGTTTTATACCCGTCCGAGGTTAATCTAATAGAGATTAATTTCGGAAAGTCCCCATTTTTGAGACTGCTTTTTGAATATTTTGTCTCATTTAGGATATGATGTATAAGTTTTAATGGGTTTACTATTTAAAAGAAATTGGTACACACTCACCTTTACTCCTTGAGTTCGTATGTATGGTTTATACGTATGCTTGGGGAGCTGAGGGAAGATGTTGCCGATTTTTTTTAAATAGTAAAGTTGTTAAAACTTATATACATATGAGGCGAAATATTCAAAAAGTGGGTTAGAGCCAAACCGTGACCGTTATTGTTTCATTCACTATTTTATATTTTCTCAATATTAAAATAGGAATCTCGTTAGTTGTCTCTTCCTTAGCGAGATTTAAATAAAGTGCACAATGTCTTAAGTGTAGGGGAGTTTACTCCCGCATGCTTAAACATTGAGGACAATGTTTATGTTAAGTGTAGGGGGACTTCTATCGAAGTTAAGTGGCCTTTTCCTTGTATTTGTCCTCAGTTTAACCGGAAAATCAATTTTTCGACATTTTTCAAAATTTTTGATCTATTTTGGCCTATTAGTTTTGCCCTTTGTATAGTTATTTTCTTTCCTTATTAGAATAAATGTTTAATAAAGTGGTTTTAATTTTCAAACGTTTTGAATCTTTTGACTCAACCCGAGTTTACTTATCTAAGTTTACTCTAGCTAGTATCCTTAACGTGTTTAAGTCAAGTTTTGCTAGGCTTTTATATAGGGAGATATAAAACACGAAAGTCTTAACTCTCCCGGGTTAAGAACAAGAACTTTTCGCAAGTTCCTGTAATTGATCCTAGAGAGTCGTATATCAAGGGAACTTTAAAATGCGATTTCTAAACTTGAAAAAGTCTAAGAATTTGCAAGATCCTATAGGCGACTCGAAAACCCAAAGCTTTGACTTAATAGGCTAAGCATCCACGAGTCTCATTACTTGAGATTTTAAATTGTGGAGAACGAGAGATGATAGAGCCAATTATAAGTTCGGTATTCTTTCGTGAATTTATGTGAGTTAATTTTAAGCCTATTCTCCCATCGCTTGTTAATAAATTTATCTGCAATAAATAAGGTTGTACGATTTGAAAAGTTACTTAGCTTCTAGCCCAAGATCGTTTAAAAGTTGCTCGGTATGGATTAGAGTTCATAGCCAAGGCATAACTTATTGAAGCAGGACGCGAAGATTGGCGAGTCCGAAAAGGCCCTAACAAGGCATGAGGGCTATATTTTGTGTCTAAAGATCCAAAGTGATGTGAATAATCATTTATCAAAAATCAATATGAAGGATCGAGACACACGACGAAAAGCAAAAACTCCCCAAAAGTCATGGAGAAGTGTATCCGAAAAGACCCTAGCAAGGTATGAGGATAAATAGATCCAAGTCATAAAAGGAGGCGGATCGTTGTATATCAAAGTCCAAAATAAAGATTGGAGAAAAATGAAGAAGTCGTGGTCCAAATATGAATCTCTCAAAACTTCAAGTGAAGAAATTCCATTATGAAGAGAAGACCATAATTTCATGAACGTCTCTCAAGGTTTGAAGTATGAAGTCGCTGCCAAATATCGGTCCGAGAAAGGTCTCAAATCGCGAAGCGAGTTATGCCAAGATATGAACTTTATGAGGTCCCGAGAAGCAGTTTTAAAAGATTTTGTCCTTTAGCTAATTATTGATTAAATCGTTCACTTTATTTTCGGACTAAATAACTATCGAAATAAGTCAACAATGCATCTTCGTGATCATTCAAGACAACAATAAAATATAAGAGATACACATAGGAATAAGGGAGTCTAAGTGAATAATTGGCCAACATGAGTTCGTGTTAGTTTACTAACTTATAATAACAATGATCTCGTTTTTAAGCTTGGTTTGGAGAAAGTGAAAACTTGAGGATGATGATTATTCATAACATTTCCAAAACCCAAGGTATGCTTTTTGATTTCTTTACTTTGAATGTTTATAGTTTTCTATCTCTTTAATAAAGGCCAATGTGGATTGATTATGATGAAAAATGAAAACGTGATTTGTAACTAATGCATTGCATGAGGACATTGCAATGGTCAAGTGTAGGGGATTTGATAGGTGTGTAAACACCCATCCTTTTTACCACTTAATTACAATAATAACCGAGCCAAAACGTGTATTTTATGTCTTTTATGTCGGAATTATGCGTGGTTTGTGTTTTTGTTGTGATTTAGGACGAAATTGTGAAAAGTGGAGAAAACACGGCATTTACGGGCTTTTATTGAAGAAAAAGATGAAAGATGAAGTCGGGAAGTCAATAGTTCAAAAAGAACGGAAGTCCAAGACCAACTCTGAAGATTTATCGAAGAAAAAGTTGAAAGACGGAAGTGTATCAAAAGCCGATGAACTCAAGTCTATTTTATTGAAGAATTAAAAGACGAGTTTAAAGAAATCCCGAGCCATAAGTCATTAAAGTACAAGATTAACAAAAGATTAAGAAGGGAAGGACTTAATGGCGCAATTAAGAAGAAAGGAAGGAGGGGAGGAAGCTTCCTCTAAACACCTTCCTAATCTCCTATAAATACCTCTCATTTTCATTTCATTAGTTTGGTTGGCTAGAGTGACACTAGTTCATCCACCTTTTAATTACTTGCACATTTATTTTATTGCACCTTTAATTACCTTGTCTTGCACTTTAATTTTCAAGTAAGTTAATTTTATCTTTATTGCACCTTTACTTTACTTGTTTGATCTCTCATTCTACCTTTCTTTCTTGCTTGATCTTTATGTTTACATGTTTATTATCTTGCTTATTTGATTAAAGATTGTGTTTTTATGCTTTTGATTGTTTTAGATCATTGATTTTTATAGCTTATTGTGTTTATCTTTAAGTTTATAAAGTTTTTACAAAAGTTATTTTATATAAAAGTTTGTTTTTTGTAAAGCTTATTCATTTCGTGTTTTAAAAGTCTTTAAATTTTCAGTTTATTAGCTTCTTCTTATACGGTTTGCCTTAGGATTTTCGTTGTGTGCTTATTTGATTAGTAGCTTATTTTTCTAGCTTATTTTGTGCTTTTTCCTCCGTATTCCGATCTGAAAAATCGGAAAAGGGTTATACATTCCGATTGGAGTGATCAGATAAGGGTTTTGATATTCCTAACAACATTCCGATTGGAGGGATTTGGTATTCCGATTAGGGTAGGTTTTGAGTATTCCGATTAAGGGTTGTGACAGCATTCTGATTGGTGCTCCTTTCCTCATTCCGATTGAGGTGTTTGTTTGGTATTCCGATCAGGTAAGTGACAGTTATTCCGATTAAGGGGTTCCGATCAGCATTCCGACCAAGTTCCACTCCACATTCTGACGGGATCTATATTCCGACCAGAAGGGTAAGTAAACATTCTGATCAGGGTTCTAACATTCCGATCGAGGGTAAGTGACAGTTATTCCGATTACGAGTGTTAGTGATATTCCGATCAGGGGGTTTTGGTTATTCCGATGGTGAGTCTGATCAGAATATATTCCGATTGGGTTTATTTTTATACTTTGTCTTGTTTAATTTATACGTTCTCATTTTAATACCTTGTCGATTTTAATTCTCGTCACGCTTTTAATTTCTCATCATTTACTTTTCAAAGTTTTAATATTGCACCCATTTAATTTTAATTAGATTTAGATTTATTTCATCGCATCTTTATTTTAACGCACTTTTACATTTACGTCATTACTTTTAAGTCTTTGCACATTTTAATTAAAATCAACCAAAAATATTTGTTTTACCAAAATCAACTGAGTCGTACTTTAAGCCGGAAATCAATTCGTTAAGATATCGAGAACAAGAACTTTAACTTTTTACATACAAAATCTCAGTATTAGCCTCAATCATAAATTTTATCACCCAAGCAAGTCATCAATCGATTGATTGGGTTTGAAGAAAAGGGGTAGAAAATTAGAAGGAAGGCTCGATGATGAAATAAGTAGACGCCTTCATGAAATCCTACTTCAACTTCAAATAAAGAATACCAAATCCACTTCATGATCACTTGTCTTTGTAGAATAAAAACTAGCGGTTGTCGTTAGATTGAATCTTATATCGGATCGTTTTAGCGTAAAGTGTTTTGTTTGCTTTGGTGTTGTGTGTTGTGAATGTCGTTAACTAGAACAAATTATGAAATGAATTGTCTTTGAGGGATAAAATTTGTCTAGATAACTTGTCATTTAAGCCCAACGTCAATCAAATGCCCAATTGATGCGCGGATCGAAAATATTAGGTTTAAAACCTATAAGTTTCTTTGTCCTTTAAGCTCTTTCGATCGAAACATATCAAATACCCGCATCGAAAATCATGTCATCATAACCCAAATAATACAAAAATTAGACAAAAAACTCCCATCTAAATTATATGTTACCGCAGCCCAGTAACCAACATTTGCCTCGTCTAACAAGAAAAATAGACAAATTCAATTGACCATTTTGTCAATCCAGCCTAGTGCTTATAAAAACAGGCCCAAATCAACAAATTTAATAACCAGCCCACTCAAATGAAAATACCCGGTCCAGCTCCTAATGTCCAACAATGAGATTGAGGGATATATAAGACACCATTTACCCTAATCTCATTCATAACCAAAAACCTAATCTCATTTTTTATCAGCCGCTATCCCCAACTCTCATCTATCTCCAACGCCTCTTTTTCCTTCCATCGTACTCTCCGCCCCGAAAACCTCTCACCAACAAATCTGCTCCCAATCTGATCACCTCCATCGCATCTTATAAACTTATCACAATCAGACACATCTAATAGCAGTCAATACTCAGATGATTCCCTTATCACTCCAAAAACATGAAACGAATCATCCATTAAAAAATCAAACGAATCCAAACCAAACTTGTTGCTAAGATCGTGTGTTCTTTGTTGTTTAACAAATGAACATGCAAAGATGTATCATCTTATTTTTCCATAAGCATGAACACGAAGAGTCAACAAGATCTCAATAAAGAGGTCTCGGGTAGGTCCTTATTTTTGACTGCATGTCGATTTTAGATGGATGTGATGGGAGTCTACATGAATCGAAACATAAAAGAACAAACTTTCTAGTTTGGATTCTTATATTTTTGATTCGAATATAAACACAGATCAGGGATGATACATATCAAACTTACATGATCTTTAGGATCATTGAAAGTTTGAAGAATCTGAGATTAAATATGTCATTTTGTTTCGAGTTTTGATGTATAGAGGGAAATAGGAGACGATGGGATTAAGTAGATCGAGTCGGTGTTGTGGAGTTATAAGGATGGAATGATTTGTTGTTGGTTCTGGTCAAAATTTTTGTCTATATAGATCTCGGTAAGTTTTGTTAAACTTGTCCCAAAGTTTTTCTTTTAAAGAAGCCATCGAAGTTAGTTTTGAGAACAAGCCATCGCAACATGAGTAAAAAGTCCATCGCAGTCTAGTCCTTTCATCGCAATGAGTAAAAAATGGTCCATCGCAGTCTAACATTTTAAACCATCGCAGTCTAAAAAATTAATGCCATCGCAGTCTATTTTTTTTTTAAACCCATCGCAACATGTCATCGTAATCACCCATCGCAGTGGCCATCGCAATATACGATTGCAACATTGCCATCGTAATGCGAGCCATCGCAATGAATAAAACAAGCCATCGCAATCAATGCGATCAAAAATAGCCATCGGGAACTCCCATCGCAGTCAAGCCATCGGAATGTGCATCTGAAGAGGGTTTTGACCCAATTTCTTGGTTTCTCCAAAAAAATGGATCAGATCCATATTTGTCTTTTTCCCAAAAAAATGATCTGGTGATTTTCAGACCTGAAAAACTTAGATAATAGAATAAAAGAGAGAAAAGTGGAGATGACACGTAACCAATGATAAAACCACCAACACCATTAAAAAATACAAGACTTTAGTACATTTTTGGACAGATTTGAGGACATTTATTCATCTTGGACTACGGATTTAGCAAGACCGGATCCATAAAAACATGACTTTATGACTAATAAGCATGACTAAAAACTACGTGACCAGAAAGCTTAAAGAATAAGCATAAATGAGCTGCAAAAAGGCCACGAACACCAAAAATAAGCAAACACAAACACAAAACACCCCCGGTTAGCTCTAATACCAATTGTTAACCATAAGATTCAAAGCTATCAAGAGGGTAATCCGGAGGTCGGTGAGGATAAAAGAAATGTTTAGACATTTTTAGAGAGAGAAAGTAAAGCTTGAATGTAGTGTGTGTATTTAGAGAGAGAAAGGGAAATACACAAATAAGAAGAATCCTCACCCCTCCATGGAAGTATGGAGGGGTATATATAGGCTAGATAAGAGGTCACTTTGACAACATGTCAATAGTAGTCCCTCCACGTTTTGCCTATCTGAATAAAATGTAATTTCGTAAATTGCGCTCACATTTTAGGGCTAACAATTCGTCATTGAAACGTTACGTGAAGTCCTCCGTAGACTCTCCGGGCCGCTGCTTGACGGTTGCTAATGAGACCGGATCCCTGTTATACTTCTTTCGCTGAGTATAATTATTTCTGAACGCGGTGCGCAGCTCGCCGAAGCTATCAATACTTCGGGGAGGGATCCTTTCAAACCAATCACGGGCATTGCCAATCAAGGTCGAACTGAACATCTGGCACCATGTAGGCATCGGCCATCGTTCAATTTTCACATGTGTATCAAATATCTTTAGATGATCATCAGGATCACCAGACCCATCATAGGTTTTAACGCACGTCGGCATACGGCGCTTCTTGTCCTCAGAGTAGTTCCGTATCCGGAGAGTAAAGCCATCTTCTCTGTCATCGCACCATGGACGGGAGAGATCCTCCTCCGCGTTCCGATATTAGGGATCATCATAGTATCCCTCATCGTCCGATGGTGGTGGAGGAGAATACCTAGGTCGGCGACGCTTGGGAGGATGTTCATCTGAATCCGACCCCGAAGGGCCGGGAGGAGGGGGTGGTGCCCCACTTCTCGGCTGATGACCACTTCTGTGAGAAGAGCTAGGAGCTTTCTTCCCACCATTCACCCTATCCCACACGCTGGTGCGGCGATTGTTCCCGGTCGTTTCCAACATCGGGCGTTCGGTAGAGTCGTCGGACCTATCCCCTTCCTCACGGGATTGTAGTAATTCCTGCATGATGCGATCCCCTATGCGCTCGAACACGTTCCGAGGTTGAGGGTTTTCCTCAAGGGGAGTTTATTCCTGCGGGCGCGCCCTCCTCCTCCTCTTTTGAGTTTGAGGGGAGGTTCCAGGTGCGGTACTGCCAAAGTTGATCCTAGATTGGAGGTTCCTTCCTAGGTTTAGCCTTGACGCGATACACGGGACGATCCTGTAAAAGTTCTGTGCGAGAACACGCTCGAGGTCTTCGTCACCGAGTGATTCCACTTCTAATTCTTTCTCGATTGGTGGCCTCCACGGATCCTTGTTAGGGCCTTTGGCGCACTCCCCGGATCAGGATTATCCATGGTAATGGTTGGTGGTGGGGTATTGTCGGACGTGCCTACCCCACCAAAAGGCTGAAAAACGTTTCGGTTATTCAGTCCGCCTGTTTGGCTGCCAGGGGACTGGGTGGAGATGAGTATCCCATCCCCCGTGGACTTTCGGTTCCCATGATTCGTGTTCCTCGGATTCCCTTGCGGATGTCCCTTCGTCATTAGAAGAGATCGTTGATTGAGATTTTTGCTTAGTGTTTGGGTCCCACGGATGGCGCCAACTTGTTGATACAAAAGTTGGATGATCCTTGCTAGACCCGAATTAGGCTTAATTCGGGTAGGCTGGGCTCCGGCTCTTGCACAAAGTGAATAACTTCCTGAGATCCTGCACACTAAAGCAACACGCGTTAGACTTATCGTGGGAGCGTATCCCATGATTAGACTCTGGCGTGAGAGTAAGTAATCGGCTAGGGTTAGAAATCGGTTATGAGTTGAGAGTATGGGGAATGTAATACCTTTGTGGAACCCTCGGGGGTTCCTTATATAGGCAGTGAAACCCTAATGGGCTGTCACTGTTACTTCGGCCCCAAGCATAAGATAATCACCATAATTAGCTTGATTGTTATTATCTAATTATGGTGAGTGTATATCCTATTCTTTGAGGCAAATCCCAATCCTGATAGGATTGTGATTCTGTCTAATCATGTTTCGGACGTGCCGGGTCGTGAGCCGCATACATCTTATGCGGCCACTATTCATTCAAGCCCATAAGCTCAAATGACATTAATCCAACCCATTCGTGATGAGCTGGGTGCGGGTAGTACCAGTGGGCCGGGTTGGTGACCCGGTTGGGGACTATACGTCATCACTCTGATTTAAATAAATGAATGATAACATTTGTTTTATAAAAATGTCTTTTTGGCCTTTTCTATTATTGTGACTATGATACTATGAAGTAATACCCCAGATCAATATTTCATTGCGTAAAGGTAAAATGGGGGTGTTACACATAAGTATATGAAGGCAAAAGGAGAAGAAGTCTAAGGCAGCTTCCATCCTATGCACGCCCTCCAAATGCTCAAGTCTGTCATTGGTACCTGCCGTTTTGGGACATGGAAAGGAAAGTAACGGCTGAGCAATACGCTCAGTAAACGGATATATAATATGATATGAATGACTGAAACATAAGTAAAGACTAAAAAGCAGCAGAATAAGTGTAAGTCCTGGAAAACCTAGAACATGTTTTTAAACTGGTTTATATTTCCGAAAACTTATGTTTATATCTGGAAACATAAGTAAAGACTGAAAAGTAGCGGAATAAGTGTAAGTCCTGGAAAACCTAGAACATGTTTATAAACTGGAATATATTTCTGAAAACTTATGTTTATATCTGGAAACTGTATTTTAATTTGCCAAGAGCCCATATAGGTCATGAAGGTATCAACTGGCATGAATCCATGGAGGGGTGATCTCATCATGCATTATAGGGGTGACCTCTAATTATACTGGTATGGGTAGGAGGGATCAACTCCTTGTGAATGATGTAGAGCACACACCACATTCACCTGATAACTGTAAGCTGTAAACAAGGAAGCACCCATACGCCGCACTGATAATACTGATAATGGCCAAAATGAAAACTGAAGGGACGCCACGAGAAATCACTCCCTCGTAGAGGAGTCATAACACCGGTGCCTCAAGTGTTATGGTTACGGTACCTCCGTAACTAGAATACATGGTCATGTATGTATATAGCTCGGGCATTTTAAAATAAACATATGTACTATTGAAAATCTTAATAACATAAAAGTACTAGGGAAAACAGATGGCTGCAAATGGGGAATCCTAATCATACATACGAGGGGAATGTCCATACCGAAGAACAGAATATCCGTACCTTGTGTCCAGTAATGAAGTGAGAATGAAAGATGAAGGATCTACTCTGACTTCATGGATACTACATAAATAAGGGCTGTGAATAAGTTCTCTGATTACTGTATAGTTTACTCTTTCTGAGTGTTCTTAACTTGTTTTACATGTTCTTGTCTTGTTTAATTGTCTCATGTATTATCTTGTAAGTATTCAAGGTTTCCATGTATTCTGATTACTGTTCATGTATCCATGTGTTATTATACTTGTAATATCATAATAAGTAACTTTATAAAAATAGCAGGTTTCCATAAATAGTAAGTTTCAAAAATAGAAAGTTTCCAAAAATAGTAAGTTTCCAAAAATAGAAAGTTTCCATATTTAGTAAGTTTCCAAATATAATTATAAGCTTGATTAATAAGTCCAAATATAACCTAGAGCTTAAATAAGCATAATTTATAAGTCATGGTGTCATAATAGTAAGGTTTATAAAATAAATACTTGAGGCTAAAATGATGATTATTAATTAATAATATAAAGCATGGTTTTAATAAGAATTATTAATTAATAACATGACATGATTTATTTTAATAAAACTTTACTTTAGCTAAATAATTAAATTAGACTATGATATTAATTTAATTATGTCATAATAAAATACTTAGGCTAATTCATGAATTATTACATTTAATAGTTATAACCTAAGTGTCATGGTTAATTTAATTATAATAGCATGTAATTAAATTAATTAATTTATTAAAATGGTTTAGCATCATAATCCTTGTATACCGTGTCCTTACCCGAGCCTACCGAGATACCCGTCTCGGTCGCACTAAACAAATCAAACAAAACCAAACATCACCACAGCCTGATTAGCGACAAAAAATTTTGTTGTTGCGCTGTCGCGAATCTGCCTTTGGAAATTTGTGACAGAAATTCTGTCGCCAATCTGGAAAACAAACCAGACGAGCCCCTGCTGGGGTTGTATGGTGTTGCGACTGTCAAAACAAAACAGCCCCCGCCTGTGGAAAATCCCCACCGAGACCTCAGTGGTCTCGGTTCCCGTGACAATTAAACCCGAAACCCTTTCCAATCTTGATTAATTTCATGTTTTATCAATGTTTAACATCATGTGTTCTTATTTATTTTTACAAGAATCATAATCAAAAGGACATAAATAAAAGAAAAGCTTAAAGGTTTGATGATACCGAATGTTTAATGAATCAATCATGAACAACTCGAACATGAAACCAAAATTAATCAAGATCAAAACTCCCTCTTTTTCTTTGCAAAAGCTGGCGGCAGAAAGTGACAATGTAGGCTAGGATTTTATTTTCTTTTTGTAAAAGTGTTAAATGAAATTCCCTGACATATTTTGGTTACTTGTTATTTTGGTTAACGGGTCGGGCCATGGGCCATTCTTTCTTGTCTTTAAAATTGGCCTAACAAACACTCATATACATACATTGGGTTTTCGTATTTTGTTAATTCTCGTGTATTAATATTCGTGGTACGTGTTCGTGTTTTAAATTCGTGATGGTTCTTGTCGTGTTTAATTATTGTACGTAAATACTTAATAATAGTATACATAGTACTCGTCGTAGTTAATTAATATACATAATACTTGTATTAAATGTTCGTGATACGTGTCGTATATTAATTAATGTAAAGTTTTAATTTAATCGTGATTTCATGCATTTAATATTCTTAGTATTTTTATGCGGCTTTCACATTTCTCCTCTTGTATGGTTGAGTAATCGCGGTTTTACAACGACTAGACACGAAAAAGCATGCATTAAAAATCAGCACATGTTTATTCATTTCGCATTTGATATTTTTGGTTTCTTGACACCTGAAGCGATGAAGCTTCTAAAGATAATCTAACGGATTATGATTAAAAATGTTTTAACACTTAAATCCATCGATATAATTTTATATAAAATTAGTTTTGCAATCCATTACATTGTTCCTTATATTAGTTCATCGTTTTATTTTGCCTAACTAAAGAGGCCATTAGTTTTACCCACACATTTTGCTAATACATGACTAAAGAGTTGGTTTTTTTTTCCCCGCCTATTATGAAGGAAAGAGTTTATTTTCTCTCCTCCTATGAAGTGTGAGTTGAAGTATTGCATTTTGTCGGTAAAAGCACTGTATTTGTGGCTAGTACATTTAAATTTTCTATTTATGTAAAGATGTCTACACTTGGGGAAGAAACCACGTAAGTCTAAAATGCACCGCTTTTAACGGGACTTCTAACCACGACAAGTCCTTGCTAAAGGTCTATAGTAACGGTCGTGCTAACCGGTTTCCTAGTTCCTTTTCGCTAATGTCTTTGGTGATGATAAAGTTAGAGCATTAGGTATAGTGGTGTAGTGTCGTAGTTAAAAGTGGTGTCATAGTCGAAACATAGACTATAACACCACATTTTATGGGTAGCGATGAGCCGTGGAAAAAATAGTGTCATAAGAATAAAGAGTGGTATAATTGGTCCAAATATATCTCACTTTAATAATTAAAAAAAATAATTCATAACACCAACTTTCGTTGGCTGAGAAATACGGCGCCAGCATCTTGACACCAAGTTTGTGTAGTGCGCCGTAGTTTTTTTTTAGCCAAACCCCTCAACGCCACTCCCACCGCCACCGTACCCTCTGGTCTTAGGCTTTTGCCGTTGTGAGGATGGGACAATGTCGAGTTTAGAGTCGGATTAATTAAAGTAATTTTTCTAAAATAACACAATATGTTTTATTGATTGAATTACCATTACATAACACATCATATGTATTTATATTAAATATACTGTTTTAACACTAAGAAACCCTAATCCTAATAGACCCAAGCTCACAATCGGATTGGGCCCTAATCTAGCCGTCTAACATTCCCCGCAGTTTGAACAGCAGCCTTCCGGACAGACAAACTGGAATGAAAACTGAAAGCAACTTATTTTCCTCATCTTCCGTTTTGTTTGTTGTAGCTGAAGCATAATTGTTTTGGCGGCATAGTTGCTTATTGCTTGCGACATCCTCCTTTGCGTAGATTGTTTTGCCTTTAGAAAAGAGCGGCAATTTGATTATCAATTTTTGTTGTCAACGACAATAATCTTCGACAATGAACACACACTAGTAGAGAATAAGCATTTTACAACGAACTATTTATAACGGTTTTGGGTTTCACCGTTCTTAATAACTTAAATAATTGAATGTTATACAAAAAATTTATCATTTAAAACGGTTGATAGCCATGTTAAATTTAATATTACAAATCTATAGTTATTTAAAACGGTCATCTATAAACGTTTTAAAAAAAATATTTTAATGTTGTCTTTCCTGAATCAGTACATATTTAATATTATATCCAATCGTTTAAAACGGTCTTATAGAACCGTTCAAAAAAATGTTTATATTATTTAATGTACAATATTGAATTAAATATATCCTACCATTTAAAACACACCTTGTATAACCGTTCTAAAAAATTGTCTTGTGAATTATTTAATAATATATCCTATCATTTAAAACGGTCATGTAGAACCGTTCTAAAAAATGTAAATTTTTATATTATTTGATGTACAACATACTTTAATGTCTTGTGAATTAAAACGGTTTGTTACAACCGTTCTAAAAAATGCAATTTGTTTATATTATTTAATCTGTCATTTGAAAAAGGTTCTGACATTCGTTCTAAAAATACAATTCTTTATATTATTATATCTTATTATTTAAAATGGTTTTAGACATCCGTTGTAAAATATAATATTTTATATTATTATCGTACGTGCTATGAAACATCCGTTGTAAATTAATATTATTATCGTACGAAAATGTTTTAATTTGCTACAACGTTACATTTTCTCTTCTTATCTCAATTCAAAAACCTAAACATTTTTATTCTTCTTATCAAAAAACACTTTCTTCACAAACCAAAACACACTCTGCGACCACATTTATCATCACCATCATATCTACAATTATTATCATCACCATCATATCTAAAATTAATGTCAAAAACATTCAATCACATTCAAAGCTACCAACATCACATATATAATTAATAAAAAACGAGGTAAGTTTATCAATTTTCATACTTTAAATGTTATATTTGTAGCGTATGTTTGTAATCATCATTTAGTTAGTCCATATCATACATATCATATGCCTTAAGTTTTATATCATTTAGTTAGTCCATATCATACATATCATATGCCTTAAGTTTTATACCCGTCCGAGGTTAATCTAATAGAGATTAATTTCGGAAAGTCCCCATTTTTGAGACTGTTTTTTGAATATTTTGTCTCATTTAGGATATGATGTATAAGTTTTAACGGGTTTACTATTTAAAAGAAATTGGTACACACTCACCTTTACTCCTTGAGTTCGTGTGTATGGTTCATACGTATGCTTGGGGAGTTGAGGGGAGATGTTGCCGATTTTTTTTAAATAGTAAAGTTGTTAAAACTTATATACATATGAGGCGAAATATTCAAAAAGTGGGTTAGAGCCAAACCGTGACCGTTATTCTTTCATTCATTTGTATAGTACATTCACTTCATGTTACATTTGGTTTTTTCAGATGGATCGTAGTATATGGATGTACGAAATTGGACATTCTGAAGAAGCTTACGTGAATGGTGTGCTTACTTTTCTTGAAATTGCTAAAGCTAATCGGGTGAAGAATGGAGATCTTGAAATATGGTGTCCTTGTAAAGATTGTAAAAATGAATATAAATTTAGTGATATTAGTGTAATTGAGGACCATTTAATTACACGTGGTTTTATGCTAAATTATACTTGTTGGTCAAGTCATGGTGAAATACTAGTTAATAGTCGCAAGCGGGCTCGTCTTTCTAATGATAATGATAAAAACGATTCAGGCGGTAATAATGCGTCGTATGGTAACAATGATTCGCATGATAAGAATGATAAAAATGATTCATATTTTAACGAGAACTTCGAAAAATTAAATCGGATGTTTTGCAACATGGAAGGTACCGATGATGACAATGTTCAAGAAAAGATACAAAAGTTGTTGGATGATGCTATTAAACCGTTATATAATGGTTGTACGAAATTTTCTATACTTAACGCAGTGGTAAAGTTGTTTAGCTTAAAAGCAAAACATGGGTGGAGTGACGTAAGTTTCACACACTTATTAGAGGCTCTGCATGAAATGTTTCCTGACGATAACAAGTTGCCAGTTTCGTTATACCAAGCCAAGAAAATGATGAGTCCAATGGGATTAGAAGTTGAAGTTATACATGCATGTCCTAATGATTGTATGTTGTATAGAGGTGTGTATGCGGGTCTACATAAATGTGTTACTTGTGGGGAATCGAGGTATAAGAAAAAAACAAAAAGAAAATAACGATGCAAGTAAAAAGCAAATAAATAAGAACGATAGTAGAGAAGAAACAAATGAAAACGATGAAGAAGTCAAAATTGGACCTCCAGCTAAACAATTGTGGTACTTTCCAATCATACCAAGACTCAACAATTATTTGCAAACGAGAAAGATGCAAGACTATTACGTTGGCATGCCGAGGGTGTAAAAAGGACGGAAAATTAAGACATGTGGCAGATTCATCTCAATGGAGAAAGATTGATAATAAGTTTGATAAGTTTGGTGCCGAGATCAGAAATATACGATTTGAACTTAGTTCTAACGGTATCAATCCTTTTGGAACCATGAGTAGTAATCATAGTACTTGGCCGGTTCTTTTATGCATCTATAATCTTCCACCGTGGTTATGCATGAAACGTAAATACATTATGATGTCGTTGTTAATTCAAGGTCCGAAACAACCTGGTAACGACATTTATGTTTATTTGGCTCCTTTGATCGATGACATGAAAACTTTGTGGGGCTCGGGCGTTCAAGTATATGATGCGTATAGAAAGGAAAATTTCCAATTACGAGCCATGATTTTTTGCACTATAAGTGACTTCCCAGCGTACGGCAATCTGTCAGGGTATAGTACAAAAGGTAAACTTGCGTGTCCCGTTTGTGAAGATCAGACATCTTCAAGATGGTTACCTAATTGTAGAAAAACTGTGTTCATGGGTCATCGAAGATCCCTTGAAAGGAATCACCCGTATCGAAAAAAGAAAAAGGAGTTTGATGGGAAGCCCGAGTACGGTAGAGTAAGGACACGACTTGATGCAAAAGAGGCACTTTCCCGAGTTCAAAATGTAAACAATGTGTTTGGTAAAGGAAAAAATAGTCGAATTGAAAAGGGAATATGGAAAAAAAAGTCCATATTTTGGGATTTAGAATATTGGGAGCATTTGGATGTTCGACACAGCCTCGATGTTATGCATATTGAAAAGAATGTTCTTGATAGCCTTATAGGATTATTATTGAATATTTTGGGGAAAACAAAAGATGGGGTTAATGCTCGAAAAGATATGGTCACAATGGGAATTCGATTAGAACTTGCTCCGGAAGAGAAAGGTACACGGGGAACATATCTACCACCAGCGTGTTATACTATGTCAAAAGCAGAAAAAATGCAATTTTGTCAATGTTTACACGATATTAAGGTTCCTTCAGGTTATTCTTCGAACATTAAGAAGTTAGTATCACTACAAGACTGTAAATTGCTTGGTATGAAGTCCCACGATTGTCATGTTTTAATGACCCACATGATTCCTATTGCAATTCGATGTTTATTGCCAAAAAATGTTCGACATACGATCACAAAACTTTGCTTGTTTTTTAATAGGATTCACTCAAAGCTTATTGATCCTGAATTGTTAGATTCATGGCAAAAGGAGATCATCGTCACACTTTGTGAGCTAGAGATGTACTTTCCGCCTTCGTTTTTTGATGTCATGGTTCACCTTGTATCTCATATTGTAGGATAAATCAAGGCTTTAGGTCCTGTTTTCTTGCATTACATGTATCCTTTTGAGAGATATATGGGTTTCTTAAAAGGTTTTGTTAGAAACCGGGCCCGACCTGATGCTAGTATTGTACAAGGATACTATTGTGAGGAATTGATAGAATTTGCTTCAAGTTGTTTGAAAGGTGTAGAAAATATTGGTATTCCTCGATCTCATCACGAAGGTAGACTTTTAGGGGTTAGAACGATTGAACTGAGAGCGATTGACCCACTTTTCTGGTTATACTTTGGAGTGTTGATATGTAGACCTACTTAGGGGGTGTTTGGGAGTGAGGTATGAACCAGATTATCTGATTATTGTGTTTGACAAACGTAATAATCCACTTTAAAGTGTTTGGCAAACATAACTTGATAATCACTTTTCTGCTTTATGACCCTACTAAAACGTGGTTTTGTAGCAGCAGCTAAGGGCATGCTTTTTTGAAACCGTGATTTCTTTTAATAAAGACCATTACCAAATTACCCTTAAAATAACTTCTTTACCACTCGTCTGATGTAGAGAATTTCATAACAAACACAATAATGAATCATGCTTGAATCGTCTGACCAAAATTATCAAAACAAAAATCATCGAGACTAAAATCATGCTTGAATCGAAGCAAGTGACGAAACCATTATGTGACCCAATACCTCAAGCAAATACTTCATCTTTAGGCCTTTATAACTTGGATGAATAATAGTTGGTTCCTTCAGATTATTTTAACCTAGTATGAAAGAATTAGAACGTTTTGGTGGCGTAAAGATTTAAATGATAGCCTTCTAATGCCAAAAAGAGATCTGAATTAGAGAATTAAAGAGAAAGAAAAGCAAAACACAATTAATTTCGTATTAATAAGGGTGTATTAGTAATAACATAAAAAGCAGATTTAGTTTTGAAATTGTAGACAGGTGTACCAATAGGATTAGTAGGTCTATTTTTAGCTACATATAATTAGGCACAAGTATCATTTTTCTATACTTTGTGTTTCTGTTCTTTATATAACTTGTATGTGCAGGCAAAAAGTGCGAAAGCAAAAAAAAAAGTGCACTTCAGAACAAGGATCCTTCTCGAGTAGGTCAGTCGGGATATGCCGGGTTGAGAGCATTATGGAAAGCTAAGAAAGAAGAACTAATTGAACAAATTCCATTGTTAGGGATGTTGTAGTCTGAACGTTCAATATTACATGTTTTGGGCTGAAGGAGATTGAACAAAGAAACTGGGGTAAAGGAGTTGACAAAGGTTGTTTGTGACCGATTGAATGCACTGGTAAGAGAAATTATAATATGTTTTTATTGTATTAAGTTTCATGATAATCTTGTAATTTAGTGTTTTAACGGTTATATAATGTATGATATATTGTTTTGACAGATTGAGAAAGAGAAGGAAATGAAAGCTAATGGTACTTACTACATAACGGGAAATGATGCTTTAATAGGGGTGGTAGGCAAAGAGCACGGAGGGCGAACCAGGTCAGCATCGAGTACTCAAGGAAGTAAGAAAGTTTTGGGATGTAACAAGGGTGAGACGATGAAGAAGGTGTCGATGAAAGATTTAAAAAGCATGGCCGGTAACATTTTGGCTGATTTAAAGCCCGAAATGATGAATTACGGGCAGATATTGCGACACTTAAGAAAATCTCAAATGATATATCGAGTGGTGTGTTAGATCATATAACTGCTGACAAATTTGATGAAATTGAGGTAACTTTGTACTTATATAAGTATTTGATCTCTAATATATATAACATACTGTTCATACTAACATAGACCTTAACAATAATTATATCTTATGTAGTCTTGTGACGTTATGACTATTCACTTCGGAATGGAGGTCAAAGTAGGTAAAGGTATCATATATCCGACTAATAAACATATGGAGCCCGGGTACTTGAAAATAGAAGTCGATACGGTCTATCCAGGGTGGGAGGGATTGAAGGTTCCTAGGCCAACGGATGAGGTGATGTTTTTAGGAGATGCAACAAAAGATGCTCGGTTTATTGAATGGCCAAAAAAATACCTCAAGGTGTTGTTTTTGCTTATTTAATTTGTTCCCTTTGCTGATTTTTTATCTTTCTTGTTAGTGTCATTCTCATTCTAGTTGTATGATTTAAAAGTGTTATTATTATTTGTTTTAACTATTGTGTTGCTGACTTTAACTCTTGTTTCTTAAATACAGGTTGTTCCTAGAATTTCATCATTATTCAACACCGTGACTTGCCCGTCAAGCACCCCACAATCGTATCCTTTGAATACGTCAAGTAGTCCACTGTTGCATCATCCGAGTACATCGAGCAGTCCACCATTGCATCATCCAAGTACATCGAGTAGTCCACCATTGTATCATCCAGATACATCAAGCATTTCACCACTTGATCATCTCAATATGACGAGCAGTCCATCTTTCTGTCATCCGGCTATGAGTGAGCCTAATTGTGATCTACAACCTGAGCAAACTGATCAACAAGTACAGGTAATTTCCTAGTCATTTATCCTTAAATATATAATTAAACAAAAAAAATACATCGGCACTATAAGGTCATATCATAAATGTAGGTGGAAGAACTATCGCCATCAGAAGTTACAATGCCTCTGGATGATCCAAAAATAACTCCTCCAAAAAACCTTTCTCCAAAAGAAAAGAACATTCCTCAAAAACCAAAGAACATTCCTCCAAAACAAAGAAATCCTCCAAAACAAAGAAATCCTCCAAAACAAAGAAATCCTCCAATACAAAAACGAAAAGAACGCACACCATTTTGCCCCACAAACGGAATCTAGCAAAATTGAAAAATACTTGAAAGTGTTGGAAAGAAGGCCACTGAATATTAGAAAGATAGCCGAAAAATTCATAAACAAACCTAAAAGTGGTGATTTTATCTTAGTTCCGGCACTTGAAGGGTTGTATGATGAGTTCTATACGGATCACATTTTTTATGACTCGGTGTTAGGTTGGATGTCAAACGATTGGATTGACGGTACACTTTTACATTGGTGGGGAATGTAAGCTCCTTATAAACTATATTATGTATATCTATTATGATAACAAAACACTTTATATTTTTGAATGCTATTAATTTATAAAAATATTTTCTCTTGATTGTTAGGCGTTTATATCAGTTGGTTCAAGAAAGATTTAAGGGTAAAAACAAGTGTGGGATGCTAAACCCATCACAAATTGATTTTCGATTATGTCGTACAGAAAGTCATATAGTAGTGAAACATATTGAGAGCACTTTAAGAGTACAAAAAGACAAAACCATATTTGCGACACCATATTTGCAATGGTAAGTTCAATTCTTTGCTTCTTATATGTTCAATACTATCATTTGTACTAAAATGTTAAAAAAATACTTGTAGTGGACATTGGGTGTTACTTGTGGTTTGCCCTTTGGCGAAGACTGGATACATATTAGATTCCCTCAATAGCGATTTTGACAAGGAACCTAGCATTTACTCTTTGATACCACTAATAGAAGCGTAAGTGTAGTGTAGTGTACTGTTGATATTAAATTGGTTTAAGCACTGATAGTTATATATAGTAATCTAATTTAAAATTATTGACTTTTAGGGCATGTCATGACACTTCTTTAGAATGGAGTTGGAATATGGTTAAGGTAATTCATATATCATATATGTAAATATACTTTTGTGCTAAATTTCGCATTTGATTTATCCTTTCATATCTGTTTATTTTGATTAGTGTCCTCAACAAGAATATGGATGCGAATGCGGCTATTATGTGGCCATAGCTATGTTTGAGTTGTTCTTTAAACTTCAATCAAACTTTCCCCATAATGTGAGTACTTGTATTACATACATATCTTTTTACTTACTTACTAAATCTTGTTTCCTTGTAAATTAGCATTAACTCCTCATTTTGATTTGTGTATAGGTTTGGAATAACACCGCACCTAGAAGTATGCGACACATTGATGAATGGGTTGAGAATTCCGTGTCACAGTTTTGCTCCATTCATTTCTCATAAGGTTGTAGTTTTTATGTCTAATTGCATATGAATTATGTTATTGTTTGATTAAGAAAGTTTGTTATTATCACATTTGATGATATTTTGTGTATGAGATTGTGGGTTTATTTTGTTAAACTGTTTGGTTATATTGATTTGGTTGATATTTGGGGAATGGTTGATATTGATTTGGTTGATGATATTTTGTGTATGAGTTTTGAAAAAATTCATACAGGATTGGTTGAGTTTTAAAAGAAAATCCTACAGGAAAAAAATATATTGGGGAATGGTGATTCCTACAGGCAATAAAAGTGATTCTGATTTCTAGGCAATAAAAATATCTAATCCTGTACAGGAAAAAAGAAATATTGTACTAAAAAAAAGTTTTTTTTTTTTTATTTTTTAAAACGGTTCATTGAAATGGTTGTTTAAAAGTTAGAAAGAAATAAAACTTTATAAGTGTAGAAAATATATTAATATTGTATGATTGAAAAATATATTAATATTGTATGTATAAAACGGTTTTTCACAACCGTGGTAAATAGTGTTAAATAAAGAATATATATCATATAAAACGGTTTATCACAACCGTGGTAAATAGTATTAAATAAAGAATATATCTCATATGTTATCTTATGTTGTCTTTTAGAACGGTTTAAACCTGTTTTAAATAACCATGTCCATTATTTACTACGAATTGTGATACAACGGTTTAGAACCGTTTTAAAAAATACTTTTTAACTGTTTTAATAAGCCATTTGTGTACTAGTGACAATAGATGATGAAAGAAAAAATGACTCAACATGATCATTTTTCTTACGTGTACGATTTAGAGTTATGAATTGAAACCAAGAAATAGAATTTAAAAAAACAATGAAGAAAAAAATACCCAGATCAATATATACACTCTAGATAATTATCCTTTAAAATATTTAAGAATATTTTTATTTCCTCATCATTTCTATTTTATTTCGGATCTCTTTTCTCATTAGCAGCTTTCTTGTTGTGTTTAGTCTGCACTGATAACATAACCCAATCTGCATTTTTATAAGTAGCAGACTCTAAAGATGTTTATTCCATACAAATCCTTTAACTAACCACTTTTATGTGGTTGGAACGACAAACTCATCAACGAATATATCGACGAATATATCGACGAACAACGTACGAACATTAACTGCCCACGTACTGTATTCTCCGAATATAAATGATAAGTTGTATAATGAGCTCATCTTGTATCTAATAATAGTGTGGTTTTTATATCTAGAGCAACTCTTTTAGAAAAAGAAAATCAAGTTTACATTCTACGTCTTTAGATACAACGAACGACATATTTCGTCAAACATTCCTGCTCTATTTATGGAATCCCTAAGAAATTCAATTATAGTGTGCTACTTGGGATAAAATGATAAATCATCACAGACCATGAAAATAAAAATACAAAAGTCTAGACTTCTATTTATACGCAAATACCCGCAAAACTACTATATATAGGACTACCCTCACGCACATACATCAACACATCATATCTAATTATCTATCTACAATGGCAACAAGATATGCAATCGTTGGAATACTCCTTGTCTGCTTAGCAGCTTCTATCGACGCTGCAACGCAAGTGAATTGTACTAAGCAGATTAACCAACAATCTCAAAATTATTGCCACATGTGGCTATCAAGGTTTGTCGACCCACAAGGAACTACCGGTACGAAATACCAAGAGGAAAAGCAGCAAGAATCGCTTCAACAACGTTGTTGTAAACAGCTTGGGACGTGGGATGAGATATGTCGATGCAGTGATATACGTGATTTTACACGTTTACAACTACGGGCAGGAAACTGGGATGCACCACGCAGGGCACGAATTGTCAAAGAAGCCCCAGCCCTGCTAAAGACGTGCAATTTAGGATCTAAGATGTGCCAGATATAATTGTTGTACGATCAACTATACACAAATAAATACTGATGTTGTTTGTATGGTCTATTTGGTAGATAGATCAAGGAATAATACAACATTAATTAGCTAATAAGTAATCTCTTGCAAGACATGTTTATTACGATGACCAATAAATGAGTGACACAAGTTATTGTTACATAAGCTCTTGCTGCTAACCAAGGTGTTTTAGCTCAGTTGACGACCAAAGTTCTATTAAATGGTTTTGTTAGGAAGGTTGTTCTTCTCGAAATCTTGAGTTCGAATCCTATCAAAGGCTTTTCTTTTCAAACAAAGCGGATAAAGAACTAACCATAACTAAACTAAAGTTTGAAAAAAAATACTACCCACTTAAATATCACTACACGATTCGATCTACTAACCACTAACTCACCGTTTTTAAAAAAAAAATATAACCTCTCGCTGCTGTTATATATATAAGTTGCGATTTTGACAAATAACACATATGAACTTTAGCATAACATAATAATAGAAAATGATAGAGAGACCAAATTCGTATGCTTAAAAAATGTCTAATCACAGAATTAAAACACGTGGCACAATTAAAAATGAGATGAAGAAAGAGAATATATGAAACAGTGGCTCCTGCATTTCACCAATCACAACACGCTACGTGACATTAGGTCTGTTTTTAGGTCCATGTATCAACACTCATAATAATAATATGTTACATCATGAACTTATAGAAGCGTTTCACTATAACTAAGGGCCCGTTTGGTTAAAGGTGTTTCACAAAAACTTTGGGTTAATGGTAGACTTTTTATGTGTGGTTAATAAAAGTCCCAGGATTAAGGATTAAAGTATAAAATTTGGCTTACTCAAAACTCAAGCAAATGATTAGTTTAGGCTGGAGGGAGTGGCACCTTCAAAATTCACCGTCACCTCAGCGTCACCTCAGCTTTTCTCACTCTTCTCATTAACTTACCAAAAACTCACCTTTCAAGGGTATTAAGAAAAAAAAATCACCTCCACCTCATACCACTTTAAATAAAAATATACCCCATTACAATATCCTACACTCACAACCTTAATAAAAAAACAATTAAAAGTAATAGGACCCACCACTTTTAAAACCCACCAACAGTGAGTCTGTTACCATTTGAGAATCTCCCAGCTTCAACTCACGTGTGAGTTAGTGTGAGATTTATGAAGTGGGTTTTGGCCAGCAAAGACTCACGAGTAAGAAATCCTTCCACTCCCTTCAGCCTTAGATGCATTTTTTTCATAATATGTGAGCCATCATCTTTTATCTACCATTTATTTTAATATACATTTTTTATAATTCTATAACAGAAAATGCTAATTTTAAATATTATATTTATTTATATAACAACTAATATTTAAATCAAATATAAACCAACAATCCAACATTAATCCTAATCCACATTTAAATTCTAAACCTATCTACAAACCAAACGAGCCCTAACAGAATCTTGTGGTTACTAGTCACAAGATACTTACGTACTTTTATAAGTAAAAAAATAATATTTTTTTCATCAAATACATAAGTGTCAGGTTAGCATTCTTTCTTATATTTTTCATCTTCATTTCTTCTCATAATTTCTTACTAATCACCGGACATCTTCACCGGACAAACTAATTTTTTTATTAAGAATTAAGACTGTTATTACATAAATTAAAAACGTACACTAAACTCACAGAAATAAAAGCGTACATTAATAAATTAAACACATAGACTTAATCGAATAGCTTATTTCTGAGCACCGTCTTCAACTCTACATCGGTAGTCGTCAAATATGTTTTTTCGTCTCTTTAACGGGTTTCCAATCTTTGAATTTCCAGCTCGGCACGCTTGATTTCCAGCTCCTCCTGTTTAATCTATAAAATCTTGGACATTTCGTAACTCTTTTGAGCGTGCATCGGGTTGGTAGCCATGTCCCTGCCCATTGGACGACGTTGTTGAACTTCCCCTACTTCGTCTCCAATCGCAATACTCAAATAGAAAATTCTTTTTCCCGAGTCTCTCGTGGAGTAAGTGCTTCATCTGGTAAACTTATATCTCTTGTGCTTTTTCTCCTCCACCTCCTGCATAAATGCCACACGGTATCCCCTATTCCATTTGTCATATTCTTCTATCTCATTTCAATAAACGGGACACCATACTCAACATTTTAATTTGCCAATGTTCTTTTAATATAATCAGTGTCACCGACTCCACTGTTGTATGTCCGAAAAGTGTTATCGTAAACCCCACAAAATTGTGCAACTTTCGGAAGCACGGACTTTCATTTTCCATTAATCATGTTGTAAGTCTGACAATGGGAAGGTGGACAAATCTTGTGCATGTGTTTCAAGATTGCACCCAAAACCCGGTCTCCTTTCTCGCATTTCCCACTTTACTATCCTCGTATGTACGAACCTAAGATCGACACAATGCAACCTCATCTTCAATGGTCCATGGAATACAATGTTGGTTATCGCCCTGCGACTTCTTTGGTTTCGGCGCCGGCGCCGGCTCCGGCGCCTGCTCCGGCGCCTGCTCCGGCGCCTGCTCCGGCATCTCGTCCACTTCATCTTCGACATCAAAAGATTGTTCATGAAGAAATGTTTCCGAAAACTAAGGGGGAGTACATCTTCTCGTCAAAATAAATTAAATCGGTTGATCAGAAATGAAAAACCACCGATGTTTGGTTGAGATGAAGATCCACCAACATTAGGTTGAGATGAAGAAACTCAACGTTTTGAGCTTAAGAAATGTCGCCGTATTAGTCATACACGTTTGGGTAAACCATTTTTGGTGGTGTGAATGCCGTGTTATTGTATGGTTAGTTGTAGTATGTTTGGTTTGGATAAAAAAATTGGAGTGTACTAAATTGATTCACTGTTGTTCATGCATTGCATGCAAAGTATTCCAGATATCAAAGGTTTCGGTTAGTGTTGGGGGAGAGCTTTTGATTGTTCTTGGTTGTTGACGTTTTGTGTTTCGAAAAGTATTTTCTTTAAACATTTTGTGTGTAAAAGTAGTATTTTTTGTTGTGTTAAAAATATGGTGTTTTGAATATATTTATAGAGAATAAATGGGTGCTAAATTTATTTTTTTTTAAATTAATAAGTATCCGTTGTAAAAAAAACTCACTTTTGCACAAATGTCAAAAAGTCACCAGCTCACCATAATAACTGTTTTGCCTAGGTCGCCCGTGACCTCTGGTGCTCATCAATGTCATTCGTGAGCTAAAGCCTGACGAGCCTCTCACTATTCTTTGGTAACGACGGCTAAATGCAGCCTTAAGCAATGTTTTTTATTTAAAAGAAGAATTGACTTTCATTTTTGTCCACAGACATAAAAGAAAATTAACAAAAATGCAGGTTTTTTTAATTATAATTCAAAAGAAAAAGATTAAAAAAACTTGCATTTGATTTTGGTTTATTTTGAGACATTAGAGATTAAAATTACTTTTTTTCTCTTTAATTTTGTCAATTACTTTAGTGTGGTAATCACTTCCTATATCTTGGAAGTATATAAATATTTCACATCTTTGGCCCAAGTTAAGCATTGGATTTAATTCAACAAGATAATTTAACACACAAAGCCCAATTTAAGCAGATTTTAAGCCCAAATTTGAATAAAATTTCCAGTCGTGTACCTCATTTCCGTTTTTATTCTCTGGCTGATACTAATTCCCTTTCACTTTGGAAAATCAAAATCTCAGATCGCTCTTAAATATTTCCGTCACAAATCAGGTAACTTTTTTTTATTCAAACCGTGAATTTAACACCTGATCAGTAACTTAATTGTTGAAATTTGTATGACTGTAGTAGATCTGTAACCATGGCTCCAGCTGTACCCAGATCTGGCGATGCCATTTTCGCCAACGTCGAACGCGTGGTAACTAATTAAACAATTTTTTTTATTATTACTTATAAAATGTTGCTTTGTTTTTTGATTTCTGATTTTTGTTTGTAGAATGCTGAGCTTTTTACGTTGACGTATGGCGCGATTGTGCGCCAATTGCTTACGGATTTAGAAGAGGTTGAGGAAGTCAACAAGCAGCTTGATCAAATGTATATACTTACTTTACTTTTATATATTTAATCAGGTTTACAAGTTGTGTATTGTTTAATGTTTTCTTCTTTGATTAGGGGTTACAATATTGGAATCCGCCTGATTGACGAGTTTCTTGCTAAGTCCAACGTGACGAGGTGTGTTGATTTCAGGGAGACTGCTGAAGTTATTGCTAAGGTATATTCATCTTCTCTTTACGTTTTTTTAATATTCTGTTTATTAACATTGTTACGGTCTCTAGAATCTTTTCACCTGATTACGGGTAGCAACAAGCACTAGCAATTACTAGTAGCAGAAATGGTTTGGTAACTTAGCTACATAGCATAATTAGTAAGTGGAAACGCTTTTTGCTCGTAATTGCTACTAGAACCGGCATGTTGATTTGGAGCATTTAGAAAAAGTAAGGATGCTAGTTGCTTGTTTCCAAACAAGCATTTTGTGCAAAACGACAACCGTTAGTTCCTAACTTATAGGTGAAGAATGTTGAAACCATTGTGAAATTAAGGTAGTGATAGAGTTTTGTTTTAATTTTGTTAGGCGTGTGACAAGTTTGGTGCCTTTGTCTTTGCTTGTACCAACAACTTATTACCAATCTCTAAATTAGTTTCTATAAGCACATGTATGTGTGTTTCATAATATGGTAAGCTGTCCTATTATTAGTCGAACATTACATTGCCTGATTAACATATAATCATTTGTAACCATTTTGATTAGAAAGTGGAATAAAATTTGTTCGGACTGAGCAGAGGTAGGTGGTCATAGGTGGATAAAAGGGTGTGGTTTGGGTCTGACTCTTGAAATTTGTTGTTAACAAGTGATAAAGTTGGTCTAAAGATTGATGCACCTAGGTCTTTTGCATCTCATCCATCGTCATGAACTGATATTAACTGAGATGCTCTATTCTTGCTGTCGCTGAAGCAATGTGCACCTTACATTATGTTTAATATCCTTTTTCGTGATCCTGATTGATCCAAACAGGTTGGCTTCAAAATGTTTCTAGGGGTCACAGCATCTGTGACTAACTGGGACAGTGAGGGAACTTGTTGCAGTCTCATTTTGGAGGATAATCCGCTTGTCGACTTTGTTGAGCTTCCAGATACATGTCAAGGTTTATATTACTGCAACATCTTAAGTGGAGTCGTCAGGGGAGCTCTAGAGATGGTATATTCTATCGCGCACTTCAAATCTTTATTACATAACCAATAAATAATACCTACCATGTGGTGATTACTAATGTACGATAAGCCTTTACTGATAAGCCTTACTGGATTAAAATTTATATAATGTGCAGGTCTCAATGAAGACTGAAATCACATGGATCAGGGATATGCTTAGAGGAGATGATGCATTTGAGTTACAGGTGAAGCTTCTTAAACAAATTCCAGAGGAATATCCATACAAAGATGACGAGTAGAATCCTGATGTATATACAATATAATATTTTGCATTTTCCTTTTGGTTTGTAATAATTGATCGTCAGTGCTGTTCTAGATTTTTGTTATGCTATAACTTATTTCATCTCCACGACTCCACTGTTTCTGAGAGTGTTATTGTAATTCGAGTACTGAGATAGAACTATTAATATCAGTATATCACAAAGATTGGTGTCATTTGTTTAGCAAATTCTGAAGGACTTCAGTTCTAACTTTGAACACGTCAGCATTTCAGTTTCCGAGCAAAGGTTCTAAGAGAATAGCACAAGCGAATAGGTGTGATTTATAACCTGCTTTAATATGTTATGGTTTAATACGTATCTTACATTTTGGCATTGTTTATAACATTAACACACTTCACTGTTTAAACATGTATTACTGTAAAGGTAAAAACGTCTGTGGGGCATGATGATTGTGGCTGGACTTATGGGGGCTTGCACAAAAGTGGAGATAGGTAAGTTCCTTTTAACGAGCATTAGGTTAAATTGTCTTCAAGATCAAAGTGGTCAACTCATTTGCTATCATTTAGAAAATAAAGTAACATAAGCGCACAAAGTTCGTCAGGATCTGGATGTAATTAGCGAAAGAAAGAATCTTCAGAAAAAAAACTTTCTGATAAAATTATAACATGCTTATTGGCCATAGATTTGGCAATCTTTAATACAAGACGGCCATAAAATTACAACTTATTGTGATATTTCCCAGCAGCTGTCCACAAATAGCCTCACCAGCAGATTCTGGGCCTAAAAATACATCACTCTTATTTATATACCTCCTATCCACATCACAAAATCATTAAATCACTCTTTCCCCAACCGTTCAGTTTACAAAACATGTTGCTATGTTAAAGTGAACTTAACCACCGTGTTTTATTGCCGGAAAGGTGAGTTCCCGCTCTGCATTTTCACTAGGTTTGAATATGCTCCACCACGTAGAGATACAAGATCAGAATGAGACCCTTGCTCTGCTACCTTCCCATCTTTAATCACAGCAATGGATTCTGAATTTTGTATCGTAGAGAGACGGTGAGCAACAACAATACATGTGCGTTCGTTCATCATCTTTTCTAATGCTTCTTGAACCAAGCTTTCTGATACGCTATCAAGAGCACTGGTTGCTTCGTCCAACAATAAAATAGCAGGGTTCTTGATAATTGCTCGAGCCAATGCTATTCTTTGTTTCTGACCTCCTGACAGCTGCACACCTCTTTCACCGCAGTATGTTTCATACCCATCTTTCATTCCACTGCCAAGTGCCATCCACAAGTTGTTCAACGTTAATCATGCAATTAATCAAAGATTTCTAATTCAAAGATTATGGTTTGCTAGAGCTGTGCTTATGAACACATCTTAAATATGTTCAACGAAACTGCATAAAGGCGTGCATATGTGATTCAGCACACTGTGTGGAATTGTTTCTGAATTTAAACGACTGTTTGTTAAATGTTTATATGGTTTGAGTCTCATTCTTGAGTCACTTTACATGTCCCTTAGGCTATTCAAATCTGAGTTTAGGAGTAGGCATCATACCTTATGAATTCATGAGCATTGGCAAGCTTGGCAGCACTCCAGATTTCGGTTTCTGTGGCACTTGGTTTTCCGTAAGCAATATTTTCACGGATAGTACCTGCAAAAAGAGTTGGTTCTTGACTGACTAATGCGATATGTGACCTTAATGCTCTTAAGTTATACTCCTTAATGTCCCGTTCATCAATATAGACCGCCCCTCTTAAAGGGTCATAAAACCTCTCTATTAACCCAATGATGGTCGATTTACCAGATCCACTCGACCCTACTAGTGCCACAGAAGTTCCTTGCTTTATCTTGAGGTTCAGTCCTTGAAAGACCATATGATCAGGTCTAGACGGATAAGCGAAAAACACATTTCTCAATTCCACACGACCCCTTATGTTCCCTTTGGCAGAATCACGTCCCAGGGAACTATTAGGATCAATCTCGGTTTTCTTGTCAAGAATTGCAAAGACTGAACTAACAGCATTGCTTCCTCTTGATATATCTTTCGTCATGCTCCCTGCATCAGCTATTGTATATGCTGTGAACAGTAACACCAGAAATGCTTGAAAAAGTTTCTCTGGAGCTATTAATTCTTGTGTTAATAGTCGGCCACCATACCAATATGCTAAAGCGGTTGAAGCTGTTGCCATAAATTGTGAGCTGCAAAGCCCGACACCTGAATAATACGATTGCCTAATACTTTCTTTTTCAGGGCCTTTTAATGTGTCTTTAAAGAGACTAACCACCCGTTTTTGAGAAGAAAAGGCGGTTATTGTTCTATGGTTAATAACTGCTTCACTTGCAAGTTGGCTTCCTTCACGTTGAGCTTTTTGAGATTTTTCAGATAAACTTTTCATTAAAACGCTTCTAGCATAGAAACTACCAATGAGAAGTGGTTGTGCAGCCATTAATACAAGGGCTAGTCTCCATGAGAGTATTAGTCCCAACGTGTAAGCAAAAAATGCTCCAAAAAAGGCCTGTGTTAGCAATGACATACGGTCTCCGACAAGTGAACGGACCATATTAGCTTCAGATGATAACCGTGCACAAATGGCTGCACTTGTGTTCTCATCTCGATCATACCATCCAATTTCAAAAGTGAAAAGTTTCTCGAGTAGTTTTGTTCTTACTCTCGTGGTCAACTTTTCTCCCATTACTGCAAAGTTGTAATGTTGGACGACACTAGAGAGGAAGTTGAAAACACCCACACCAACGAACACGTATGAGTAATTTCTTGCGTGTTCAACAATTTTGGACTTATCAGTTTGGAAGTAAACATGTATCACACCACCTACACAGTATGCATTGATAGGTTGAACTGCACCGGACCCTATAGCCCCTAAGCATCCCAATAGGCCTGTTACCCACTCAGGTGCATTCATTTTCAGTAAACGGAATTGGGAAGGAGCTGGTTGAGATAGTCTTTTCAAGTTATCTTCATAGTCAGAGTCATAAGAAGCATCAAAGTTAATTGAATAGGGTGTGCTTATGGAGAAGACTGGGCTGAATGGGTTCCGTGACGGGGTGCTCATTGCACTTGATCTCACACTTGTCGGGCTGGCTGCAACTGACATTCTATGGGGACTTTGAGAATTATTACTAGATGCATCTATAACTTCCTTTCCTGATTGTTGCAATTGGACCATTCTGAAGTATTCACCACCACCATCATGATTGTAATTCATTTGCATCAGCTCATCATGTGAACCTGATTCAATTACTTTTCCTGATTTAATCACGTATATCAGATCGGCCCTTCTAATTGTTGACATGCGGTGGGCAATAACAATAGTAGTTCTCCCAACAGACACCTGGTCAATGGCTTTTTGCACCACTCTTTCAGACTCTGAGTCGAGTGCACTTGTTGCTTCATCAAGAAGCAATATTTTAGGATCTCTTATTAGTGCACGAGCGATTGCAACTCGTTGCTTTTGCCCTCCTGATAGCTGAATTCCAAATTGCCCAACCTATATATACACACGTATAGTTGACAGTGTTAATTTCAAAATATTTAGTAATTAAAAGGTCTCTTCTGGTCTTTTATTAAACCTCTAATGGGTCAACATATAAATGAAAATGGGTCAAACTGACAAATTTGTGAGACGGGTCAAAATCGCCTAACCTGTATTTTTATTCGTAAAACTGTATCGGCGCACACAGAATTGTTACTATTTTGATGTGAGTCGACCCTCTAACCCTCTAACTTTCCATACTTAAAGATGAAAGAACTTTAGGACATGAGAGAAAGAAATGAACTTACATTAGTTTCATAACCATCTGGCAACTTAACAATGAAGTCATGTGCATTTGCATCTTTGGCCGCTGCTACAATATCATCGAAAGATGCTCCTTCTTTCCCAAACAGTATGTTCTCTTTAATGGAGGTTGCAAATAGAATTGGCTCTTGATTAACCAAGCCCATTTGTGATCTCAACCATTTAAGATGAAGTTTATTTATCTTGTATCCATCCAATAAAATCTCACCCTTTATGGGATCATAAAACCTTTGAATTAGCGATATAATTGTCGACTTGCCTGAACCACTACCTCCAACAAGACCAACGGTTTTTCCAGCCGGTACTTGAAGATTCAGACCTTGTAGGATAAGAGTCTCGGGCCTTGATGGGTAGCTAAAGTGGACTTCTTTGAACTCGATTTTCCCTCTCACATAGGATAGAGCCCTTCCATTTTTATCTTCAAAGTCCAAGGCTGGAATGCTGTCGATCATTTCACTGATTCTAGTAGCAGCACCTTTTGACTCTGAAATGGCAGTAAGATTCGGGAGTACAGTCAGGATGTTCCTGCAATATGAAAAGATTCTGAGTTCTTAATTCAAATAGAAGAGTGACGTGTGTACTCTAGAGTTGCTACTATTTAGATTTTATTTAGTATACTAGATGTCTGATATGGATTTGATGACGATTATGGGGGTGTTTGGGATTGCTTTTACGAAATTGCGTATTTGTTAAATTTTTACCACATAACAACCTGCATATTTTCATGTTTTACCTGCTTTTGTAAAGTGTTTATTTACTCTGAAACAATCAAGTTAAGTTTGTTATATAAAGACTAAAAACTGCCTGGCTGCTTAAATAATCAGCAGATAAGCACTTGCATAAGCAATTCAGCAGATAAGCACTTCAATAAGCAATTCCAAACACCCTGTAGATGTATAATCAAATTGTGAATATAATCTCAGAATAGTCGATATGAGAATAGTAAGAAGAGCTTACAGTCCTCCCATGAGCACATTAAATCCCGCCACAAAAACATCACCTCCCTTTTCTCCATGCTTAGTGACGAGTAGAGATCCAACCCAAGCCTGAAACGCCCAGTTGATGTAAATGATTCCCATGCTTCCGAGCATTAGTCCTCTAGCAAACCCTTGTTTTATCCCTAATTTCATGGTTGTTTGAAGTGCATTGCTGAACTTATTAAGAGTTTGATGCTCTCCAACATACGAATAGACAGTTCTTATGGAGGAAACTGCTTGTTCTGCAATGCTTCCAGCAGTAGCGTATGATGCAATCATTTCCATTCCTATATCCATCATTAACTTACCAAATCCTAGGGCTGGTACAAGGAACATTATAGAGAACGGAATGGCAGCCAGTGTAAGCCTCCATGAGAGTACAAATGCGAACACATGACAGAAGAAGAAGGATGACAAGTAGGCAATAGTATCTGGTATCTATATTTGAAAACAAGTCTCAGTTAAACTGAAAATTCATAATCAGAATTTGTAAATTATAATTCAAAGTACTAACGAGTCATTTTGGGTTGTGTTTTATATTTACATCTGTCACATAGGCCGAGTAAAGTATACTTATAATACAAATCCCGTTCTGACCCCTTTTAGAGTATTCAACACATTAACCATGTATAAATAGTTATAATAGGCCGAAATGAGTTTGTGGATCAACGTGACTTGTCCCACCCCTTCTAGAATAGTGTTTTGGTAAGCCAATGAGAGTCGTTTATTTAGCTTATTGCATCATCCATACACACCAAGCCTTTTGGAATATCCAAAAAACTCAACGCGTAACAGTTTATTTGATACAAATAAGCTGTTTCATAGAACCCATTATGGACTGTTTTGAAAGAGCCTATTGAGATCATACGCTAATAAGCACAATCCGTTTAATATACGCTTATCCCAAAGTCCAAACCGCCCTAAATATGACCCTTTTTAACCCATAGATATTTAAATACTGAATCCAGCCAGACCATCTTTTAAGTTTCAACATGCATTCAAGGTGCTTAAGCTATATATGTTTTACTTAAATTGAATACCTTTTCACCGATAGTGACTTGAATTGCATTAGAATCAGCGGTAATAGTTGAAACAACTTGGTAAGTTGTAGAGGTACCAGCTTCTTGGGTATCAAAGAAACTGACATTTTGTTTAAGGACAGATTTTAGGTACTCCAGTCTCATTCTGGAAGTCTGTCTCTCTGCAGTCCTTGCCCAACAAAGTCCTTCTGCAAACACAAACATGACCGACCAAATAAAATTGTAGCGGATAAGTCAATTGAACAACTAAACAGATCGAATTAAGTTAAGAACCACCATAAACGTACCAACAAAGGCAGATAGCCCAACCAAAATAGCAACATATAGCAACCTGAGTGAATACTGAAACAAAAAAAAAAGCATAATTGTCAATTTAGTATAACAGTTTTTTTTATATTTGTTTCATTCTAAATTTGTCACTATATAAGTAGTTGCCACATATTTTTTATATGTATCATCAGCCGAAACTAGTCTTAAGACATTAGAACAGTATAAATATGTGTCTCTTATTACACCATGATTTATTTTCAGTCTATCACTATGCAGTGGTTGGTGACAGTTAACAATTGATGGTTTCATGAGCTATATATATCAACATAGGATATTACCTTATCCACGGTAGAAAGAGTGACAACGGCATTCGCATTTCCATATTCATTGATTACACCACTAAGAATATACATCATCAATGGTGTTTGCAATCCATCTCCAATGCTTCCCAATGTTCCCAAAAACATTAGAGCTTTGTCATACCCTTCTGCGTATCTAAATATCCCATATTTTTTCTCATCTCTTTTTTCCGTTCCCATTCCAACCCTTAATGAAGCGTACAACGGTTGTGGAATTGCCTACAACCCCTTGTATTTGGCGTAATAAAACAACTAACCAGATGCCACTTATATACAAAGTGAATACAGGGGGGAGTCTATGTTATCATCATCTATTAGTACTGTTAAATATGCAAAAAGAAATACAGCCGGCTTATATTGTGCTTTTAACTGCCGAGTTATTATACTTTTTGTTTTTTTAACCAGATAAATTTACAGTGTCCTTTAATGTGTTTTCTTTTCATATAGTATATGCTAAAAAGACTATAACACCAACAAAACTAAATTAAACATTTCACTTTGAAAAATATTATCCGAACCAAACAAGCCTTTTTTACTGATTACTACGTAGTTACAACTATGTTTATGTACGTAAGTTTATTGTGTCTTTTCATTGTTTAATTACTTCCCCATCGGCATCATAAATAACAGTCACATATAAACTGCTTCATGCGTTTACTATGCAGTATTTAACAAAAAAACATGAAACAAAGACATTATTTAACGAGTCCTAAATAAAAAAATATAGTTATATCTGAATTTGCAAATTATTTACTGTGAAAGCTACTACTTGGTCAATCCTCACAACATTTCCTTATTTTTATAGAAACTCTAAGGGGAATAATGGCTGTGTTTTCATATATGACAAAAACCTTGTCTTTTCAGTATCTAGAAGCCGACAGCATCTTTTTAGAACTTTGACGATGCCCACAAATTTATACACGACAAGCTGCTTAAAACAAATACTCTCACGATGTAGAGAACCCTCCTTTTCTGCAATAACTGGTCCTACCTTAATAGAAAATGAAAAGTTTAGTGACTTATAAAGTCGATTAGTCAGCCAAAAAGACTAAAGTAAGCTTTCTATGAGATCGATATAAAATTTTATTGGGTTAACCTCTTGTTTCGGGCTAAGGGTATCATAGTGTAGTGAGTGAAAGAGTCTTGTATCTTTTGGGATATGACAATTGGGGGGGGGGGGGGGGGGGGGGGGGGGGGGTAGTGTGCTTTTAATTTGTATGTAGTTATGTGTCTCATATTACTGTAATAGATTGCAGTTAATTATAAGCTTAAAGACATGACTCCAAAGTTTTTTGGGTTGCTAGCTAATGAATCTCGTCATGATCTTAAGTTGGCATCCGAAATCATTAGACTAACCAATCGCTTTGGTCTTTATGGTGCCACACTCAGTTTATGTGATTTCTTCATATATCCGGAAAAAAACTATGTTAGCTATATGTCATTTATTTTGCTGTTTATCTACTACTAACATATTTGATTATTTTATACGACAACAGCCTTCAGCTTTTTGTTATTGAATTTTTGGATCTTTGCCAGCTACAATAGAACAATTTCCTTGAAAATACACTCGAAACCTTGCATCTTTTGTGTGGCCATGGTAACAAATATCCAACCATGTATTGAAGTGGTGAAGGAAGGTTGAGCAGTTGATCAAAACTGGAGAAAAAATTTATTATAGTAATAATTATACGAACTAAACACTAATGTAAATTTTTTCTTGTGTCATTGCATCTGTGACTTACTTTACCCGCGCGAAAAAATTAGATATTTGAAGTAACACGAATCGACCCATTAACGAGTAAACTGGTAAAAACTATTTGGTGCGTAGCCAAAAACTGGTATTTTACTATTATTTTATTAACAAATTTATCTCACATTTTTCAGGTCTTGAATACCGAGGAAGACTGAATCAAATAGATTAGCGGTATGCTCTTACACACAGAGGATATGCATGATGCAATATAAGTTACAGGTAACACTATTTAACAAGTTCCAGATCAAATACAATATAAATTCTTGTTTTTAGTAAGTATTTTTTTCATCATGAAGTAAACTCGCTATGAAAGTGAAAGAAACATTTTTTTCTTGTATATAAAAATAATACTTAAAAGCTTATTGTGAACTTGTCTTCCCAAACAAGCAACAGCATAAATGTTTGATTTACAAATCCTGGTGCTATAACTGTTATCGGACAGTGAACTTGGTTAGCAACCATGTTTTATTTTCGCAAAGGCGAGTTGCTACACTGCAGTTTCACAAGATTTGAGTACACTCCACCACGGATAGATAAAAGATCAGAATGACACCCATGTTCTGCCACCTTTCCATCGTTAATCACAGCAATGACTTCAGAGTTTTGTATTGTCGAGAGACGGTGGGCCACCACAATACACGTCCGACCATTCATCATCTTTTCTAGTGCTTCTTGAACTAAGTTTTCTGACAGGGTGTCAAGAGCGCTTGTTGCCTCATCCAACAATAGAATAGCAGGGTTCTTGATAATGGCTCGAGCCAGTGCTATTCTTTGTTTCTGACCTCCTGATAGCTGTACACCCCTTTCGCCACAGTATGTTTCATACCCATCTTTCATTCCACTACCACCCACAAGTTGTATAAGATTTTAGCCATGTAGTTAACAAAAATTGCACAGAAGGTATATCTGACTTAGGTAACCAACTTATTTGAAAACTGGAAAAACCGTCCAACTTTTATATACGTTGACAGTTTGATTGTTTAGTGTTCGTAAAACCATTATAATTTCAGCTTTTTACAGATTCGGACATGTAAGGTTCTTTTTTCCACAGCTTTCTGTGAATCCATATTTTTCTTTATAATTACATCCGGAAAAACGAATACAAAGTTACTAGAGGAAAGATGGTGGGGAAAAGAACATGAAAAAGTTAAGGGAACGATCCACTGCACTAAGAAGTTTAGTGGTGAAAACTGCGAAAATGATGAAATTTTAGTGGTGTTACCATTATTAATTGTAATGATGGAACTAAAGAGTAAAGATTGGCTATTATATAGGAGTTTGATAGTAGAATCAGTACCTTATAAAATCATGAGCATTGGCAAGTGCTGCAGCATTCCTGATCTCCGTTTCTGTAGCACTTGGCTTCCCATAAGCAATATTTTCAAGAATCGAGCCAGCAAATAGAGTTGGCTCTTGACTCACTAACGCGATGTGTGACCTCAATTCTCTTAAGTTATACTCCTTTATATCTTTTGAATCAATAAAAACTGCCCCTTTCAACGGATCATAAAACCTTTCTATCAACCCAATAACAGTAGATTTACCCGATCCACTTGGTCCCACAAGTGCCACAGAAGTTCCTTGCTCTATCTTGAGATTCAACCCCTTAAAAACCATATGATCAGGTCTAGAGGGATAAGCAAAAAACACATTTCTCAGCTCTACCCGACCTCTAATATTCTCTTTTATAGAATCACGCTTCCGTGAAGTATCTGGATCAATCTCAGTTTTCTTATCAAGAATTGCAAACACTGAAGTGACAGCACTACTTCCTCTTGATATATCTCTAGTCATTCTCCCTGCATCAGCTATAGTATATGCTGTTAATAATAACACCAAAAATGCTTGAAAAAGCCTCTCGGGTTCTATTAATCCTTTTGCTAGTAACCGACCCCCATACCAAAATGCTAAAGCGGTTGACATTGTTGTTAAAAACTGACAACTAAACAGCCCTGCGCCTGAATAATATGATTGTCTTATACTTTCTTCTTTAGGGCCTTGTAATGTGTCCTTAAATAGACTGACCACCCGTTTTTGTGAAGAAAACGCGGTTATTGTTCTATGATTTATGACGGCTTCACTAGCGAGTTGACTTCCTTCCCTTTGAGCCTTTTCAGTATTTTCTGATAAACTCTTCATTAAAACTCGTCTAGCGTATAAACTTCCTATTAGAAACGGTTGTGCAGCTAATAATACAAGTGTTAGTCTCCACGAGAGTACTAATCCTAAACCATAAGCAAAAATGGCGCTGAAAAACGCTTGTGTTAGTAAGGACAAGCGGTCACCGACAAGTGACCGAACCATATTCGCTTCGGATGATAAAAGTGAACAAATGGCTGCACTTGTGTTCTCATCTTTATCAAACCACCCGATCTCAAAAGTCAATATTTTCTCAAGAAGCTTTTCGCGTACACGCGTGGTCAACTTTTCTCCGGTTATAGCAAAGTTGTAATGTTGGATGACACTAGAAAAAAAGCTGAAAACACCAACTCCTAAGAACATGTACGAGTATTTACTTGCGTGTTCAACCATTGTGGATTTAGTAGTCTGGAAATAAACATTGATCACGCCCCCTACACAATATGCATTAATGGGTTGAATCGCACCACATCCTATAGCACCTAAACACCCCAATAAGGCAGTTACCCATTCGGGTGAATTCATTTTCATTAAACGGAATTGTGAAGGTTTTGGATGAGAGTGTTTTTTTGAGTTGTCTTCATAATCACTCTCAAATGAAGCATCAACTTGAACTGAATATGGTGAACTCATTGAGAACCCCGGGCTGAATAGGTTCATTAATGGGGTGTTTGGTACACTTGACCTCACACTTGTTGGACTGGCTGAAACGGACCTGCTATGGGGGCTTTGAAATTCGGCTGCCGGTGCTGATAGTTGTAACTGCACCATTTTGAAGTAGTGACTATCAGTTGTTTCCATTAGCTCGTTGTGTGAACCTGATTCGATTACTTTTCCTGACTGAAGGACGTATATCAGATCGGCCCTTCTAATTGTTGACAGACGGTGAGCAATGATTATATTAGTTCTACCAACGGACACATGGTCAATGGCTTTTTGCACGACTCGTTCAGACTCTGAATCAAGTGCACTTGTTGCTTCGTCAAGGAGTAAGATTTTAGGATCTCTGATTAGTGCACGAGCAATTGCCACTCGCTGCTTTTGTCCTCCTGATAGCTGAACTCCAAATTGCCCAACCTGTATCATTTATAATTCATAGGAAGACTCTGTTCAAAAGAGTAACCAAGTTTTGCATCTAATTCAAACCTTTTTGGTTAGATCACACTATCTAAACTTATCAACTGCGGAAAAAAGATTCAGGAATAGAACAGCCAAAATGATATGGTTGATTGGTTTATCCAACATTAATCCCTTTTGTTTCGGCTCACTAACTTTAATCTCCAAAAGGCCACCTAAGGTTTCTAAAAATAAATTAAGGTCATTACCGATTTTTAGTGTCAGCGATCCGCCAAAAGCAACCAAAATATTCCTTGGTGAATCGGGCGAGACTGGCTGCCCTAAGTTAAGTGTTTCCTTATTGTTAGATGTTTGACTGTTAGTCCTAAGGGTAGTTTAGTAATTTTGGTCTAAAGGGTATTTTGGTCTTTTTTGCTAGAAACTTAAGAAAAATCTAGATAGATAGTTTCTTAAGAAGAATCTAGAAAAGGAGTGACTTATAGAAAAACCTAGGAAGGTTCTGGATAGGAAAATTCTAGAAACCATAAGTCTATATATATTTGTATCCTTTGTTTGTAATATATGAAAAAACTTCCATACAACAAAGTTCACTACTTTTGTTTTATCCTAAAACTCCCTTGTTCTGATCATTTGTATCTGTTCTGATCAATCAGTCTAGCTGATCCTAACACTTATTAATATTAATTAATGATCTTGCTCGCGTCACATCATTGCCACATCAAAATAAAAGTAGACATGATCAAAAGTTACAGACATGCAAGCTACTATCATATTGTTAGTTAAGTTCAATAACGTTTATAAAAGTTTGACGTGTTTTCTGGCCTAAAAAGCTGGTTATGATAGAAAATGAAATGAACTTACATTAGTATCATAGCCATCTGGAAACTTAACAATGAAATCATGTGCATTTGCATCTTTGGCTGCTGCTACAATATCATCGAAAGATGCTCCTTCTTTCCCAAACAATATGTTCTCTTTAATTGAAGTTGCAAAAAGAATTGGCTCTTGATTAACTAAACCCATTTGTGATCTTAACCATTTAAGATTAAGATTATTTATACTGTATCCATCCAACAGGATCTCACCCTCTGCGGGATCGTAAAACCTTTGGATCAGTGATACAATTGTTGACTTGCCTGAACCACTACCTCCAACAAGACCAACAGTTTTACTAGCCGGTATTCTAAGATTTAACCCTTGTAGAATAGGTGTACTGGGCCTTGATGGGTAGCTAAAGTGTATACCTTTGAATTTGATCAGACCTCTTACATGTGATAAGGCCTTTCCTTTCTTATCTTCGGAGTTGATAGTTGGATTTCTGTCTATCATCTCATTAATACGAGTTGTAGCCCCCCTTGACTCCGAAATGGCGGTAAGGTTTGGGAGTGCAATCAGGACGTACCTGCAAGATTCATAAGAGTGTCAGGCTCAAAGTTCACGTAAAGACACAAAGACGTGTTTACTTATAGGCTAGGTATATAGAATGCCTGTCAAGTGGTCAATAGGTGGAAAGTCACCTAAAGTATATATGTTTATTAATGAAATATCATATTCATTTCAACGATATGAAAAGCTGCTAACCATAGCCGTCCCTGGGGACTATGATCCGTAAGCGACTTGTCAAAAGTTTGATACAAAAGAAAAACACTCGTTATTTTAAGTATACTGTATTTTTCTATGGGCATTTAGACTTGTATCTGCCCGTTTGACCACCACGGTGCATAGTAAAAAAGATAAGAGAAGACAGTAGATCTTACAGTCCTCCCATTAGCACATTAAATCCAGCTACAAAAATATCACCACCCTTTGCGCCATGTTTAGAAACAAGAATAGATCCGAACCAAGCCTGAAATGCCCAATTAACGTAAACGATTCCCATGCTTCCAAGCATTATTCCTCTAGCAAGCCCTTGTTTTATTCCTAGTTTCATAGTATTTTGAAGTGCATCACTGAACTTTTCAATTGTTTGATGCTCTCCAACATATGAATACACAGTTCTAATGGACGAAATAGATTGTTCTACTATACTACCAGCGCCACCGTATGATGTAGCCATCATCATTCCTACATCCATCACAAGCTTACTGAATCTAAGGGCTGGTATAAGGAACATTACAGAGAATGGAAGAGCAGCCAATGTAAGCTTCCAAGATAGTGTAAATGCAAACACATGGCAGAAGATGACAGATGACATGTTGGCGATAGTATCGGGTATCTGGTTTACAAAACATGTTTAGTTGCTTCCCATTTATCAAGTGAACTTTTTGGTGCATCAAGCTTCATAAATCATATTGTTCAAAAAATCCATTGTTATGAAAATAATACCACTACGTTTAAGCAAAATGATCCAGAATACTTGCTACAAAAGAGCTAGTTTGGTCATTGGAGAGTTTTATGCTCCTATATGATAATTGTATCCAGTAACTGTTTTTCTACACAAATTATCAAGCTAACGCGTTTTAAAAACGTTGATCACTATATCTGAACAAAAAATAAAAATTACTGTAAAACTGAACCATCAATTTATTACTACATTATGGAACTTTACCTTTTAATGATCATATATAATGTAAAGCTTTTGGAAAGAAAAATGATCAATGTAAACCCAACCTGCTGGAGCCATTTTGACTTTTTACCTTGACCTAAAAAATACTGTTGTTACGTCACAAACGTAATTTTGACCTTTACCTAAGCCATCCGCCCCACCAGTTTTGCCGCATGTGTTGATTGTGTATAAATGTTTTAGCTTAGAGGATTACCTTTTCGCCAATAGTGACTTGGATTGCATTAGAATCAGCAGTGATAGTTGAAACAACTTCATACGTTGTGGATGAACCAGCTTCTTGGGTGTCGAAGAAAGCAACGTCTTGTTTAAGGACAGCTTTCAAATACTCAAGTCTCATACGAGAAGTCTGTCTCTCAGCAGTCCTTGCCCAACAAAGTCCTTCTGCAAACATGAATAACAGTGGATCTTTGATAGTGTGCCTGTCATTTAAAAATTAAACTAGTTGAACTAACTAATAACGTTAAGAGTAACTTAAACGTACCAACAAATGCAGAGAGCCCAACTAGAAGTGCAACATATAGCAACCTGAGCGAATACTAAAATTTATAGAAATGATACATATTAGTGTTCCGGATATACAATTATAATATAATGACAATTTGACAAATTTATTAGCGGGAACAACTATAATGAAATGGAATCTCTGTAATAAAAACTAAATACTAATTCAGTAGAAATGTAATAAACATATTACTTGGTCTCTAAGTTTCAAGAAAACTTTTGTATTTACTTGAAGAACAATGAATTAACCCGACCCGTGTGGCCATTTTAAAAATGACCCATTTTGACTCATTACCCATCCATAGTCACCTATTTTGCCTCCTTTAGTTGCATTTTGACCCATTTCACAAGAGACTACATATGTTTCTTGAACACAAAAAATATAACACTAGTGATTGTTAGATACTTATGTAATAATTACTGATAGTTCACAGCATCTTTAGGCGATGAATTGACATTTTCACGAGAGTGTGGTCATATTTAGAAACTTTTTGTCATAGTATATTACTACCTTATTGACCGTAGACAGAGTTACAGGGTCATATGGATCTCCATATTGATTGATGACACCGCTAAGAACATACATTGTCAACGGGACTTGCAATCCATCTCCAAGGCTTCCGAGTGTTCCCAGAAACATCAAAATTTTGTCATACCCTTCGGCGAACCTGAAAATTCCTCCTTTCTTCTTATTTCCCATTTCTAGTCAAGCACGATATCTAGCCTGCAACTGAATCAATTGAATATTACTTATTGCTCCTTGTATCCAACAACACATACTGAAAAAGCTAAGCGGATACCACTTATATACAAAGTGCATGCATGATTCTAGTTTCTGTCATTTAGTACATTCACATACATTGTTTAAGACTGTGATGTTTATGTCTTTAGCCACATACATACAGATCCAGTAAAGTTTTTTATGAGAAGATTTTACATAAATCATAACAAAATACTAATAACATCGAAGAAACTGAACTGGAATATTCCATTATCGAATAAAATGTTCTAATAATATCAAACGTGTCCTTTTGCACTTGTTTGCGCAGAATTGGCTGTTAGATTTTGTATTTGGATTGTGTCTTAGTATTGTTTTTTTTTATATTTGCCTTGACATAGTTTACACCTTTGTCACATCTAAACGGTTTCATCTATGAACTTTTTTTAACGTAAGCAATAAAACAAAGACAAAGAGATCATAAAGCGGTCCTACTAACATCTGAAAGCGAAACTTATTTGATGTAAATATTACTACGTCACCTACAATGAAATGGATGCAACTGATTTTATACGAGAGTATTCTAAAGGATAAATGATGATGATTTGTCATTTTGTCTATGGTTGTGTTTTCCGTTCTTTGGACAAAAACTTAGTTCTGCTCGTAATCTGCAACAATATTTTGGAGCTGTAAACATTGCTCACAAAGTTAATCCAACTGTACTAGAAAGAAGAAAGCACCTTAAATCAGTCGTAAATGCTTATAATGTAGAAGCTCCATTGTATTATTTGAGTCTTTATATACCTAAGTTACAACAAACTGAGTAAAGTGCCCATTACCCTGAACGGTTCATAGTCTCTAACAACAACAAAAATTCCCAATCCCTCGGGTGCGGATTACGAGGGAGATATGAACAACAAAACCACTTATTAATAACCATTATATCATGATGTGCAAGTTTAAAGACAATGACACATACACTTGAAACCAAAGTTGAGAAGTTAAGACAACTAAAACAGAAACATTTCAGAGAAAAAAAAGGCAGCAGCTACAACCCAATGCTGTTGTTACTCAACCACCAGAGTAACCTTTTTTCTTGCATAATCTGCAACAAAAAAATAACTCATGTCAGAAACAAAACAAAAACGGACTCCCATCACAAAGACAGTTATTACTGTCTTAGTGACTACTTAAAAACTGTCTTTGCGGCTACTTACAGTTGATATGTTTACAACTGCATTCTTCAGGAAACTTACATTGTCAATGAACCCATAAAACAATGGTCAGTAACTATAAGATTGACACTTCAGGATACTATACATGAATATAATGAGTAAAAGCTTCACACCCACCACAACGAAAAAGAGGTTCGACAAATGGAAACACCAGCATTCGTTTTTCTTTGTCAGCTTCAGGTATAGAAAACTCTTTCCACATTTTAAGACCAACATCATAAACAATTTCATGTCGCAACGAAGATTTTTTGTAATACACAAACAAGATCTCATCTCTATTGGCAACAGTCGGGTCAAAATGCCAAACTTCAGACCAATATGGAAACTGCGGCATGCCCAACAATTGCCAGCTTTTTTTCTCTTCCTCATAACTCCATATAAAGATATAGACTCGCTCCGATCTATAAAACAATGTTGACCCCTAAACTCAATTAAGAACCAGTCATTAGCTTTTGTGTTAATTTTATGAAACTGTTAGAATATTAGGAGTAATATTAAACATAGGTTAATATTAGGAGTAATATTAAACATAGGTTAGGGACTTAAGTGTACTTTGTAATATATATTAGGAATTAGGAAGTTTTTAGGCTAACCTCCTTAAATTGGTGTGGGGCGTCAGAGGCTGTTGCCCCGTGGCCAACTCGGAGGGGCGACGCAACTCTCCCGGCAATCAAAACTTTCTCTATTTATATTTTTGTTTTTTTGGCGGAGATGTTTCCTATTTGACTTAATGAGGTACCTACCTCTCATCTCTATAAATAGGGATGAGGGGATCCTAGTTCATTATATTCTTCTTCCTCAATGTAGTCTTTATTAGGGTTATTAATAAAGAGGGGTTTGAGGGTATACCGTGTGCATATATTGTCGGTTCTTTGTAGTCTGTCGTGTTCGCTACTTGTGCTCGATATAACTCGCGATCTAGCGGTTCCGCGTTATCGAACTTCGGGTTTGTTGTCGGTATCGTACAACAAGTGATACCACTTGTAGTGAAATCGACTACAATCCTGGAAACTAGATGCGGAACACAACGATCAAAGAAGCATCGACAGAAAAGTAAAGAACCCACAAGGTATGTACCCTAATCGAATATCGATTAGTATTGATAAAGAGCGTTGAAGACTTGTCGAGGTTGCAAGATTTCTTAGGTTATTAGAAATCGGTTTTGCAAAATTAAAAGTATGACAAGGGTTACTTCAAAAGGCGTCGGGTACTTTCTTGATTCATGGATTATCGATTTATTGGATAGGTTAATTTTCAAGGTTCAAGTCGATATTTGAGTAAGAAAGGGTTTTCTTTTGAAAGGTTACTTGGTTGATCGATTTCTAAGATTTTTATCTTAGGGTTATTTCGATAAAGCAATGGTGTTTTATACACAGAGTACTTTGCTAGATCGTGTTTTTTGTGTAGGTAAATTCACAAAAGGTAAAACGGTTAGCAAAGGGTTATAAGATGACGCTGATCAAATTTGACATCGAGAAATTCGATGGGAGGAATGACTTCGGGTTATGGCAGGTAAGGATGAAGGCTTTGCTGGAACATCTGGGATTGGATGCAGCATTGGAGGAATTACCCGCCACCACAATAGTGGCGTACGCTAACGTCATTCAGAAAAAGGCTTACAACGCATTGATCTTGTGTTTAGGTGATCGGGTACTACGGGAGATCACCAAGGAGACGACTGCAATGGGGATTTAGAAAAAGTTGGAGACTTTATACATGACAAAGTCTCTAGCTAATCGTTTGTACTTGAAGAAAAAGTTATATAATTTTCAAATGCATCAAGGTAGGAGTCAGTCTGAACATATTGATGAGTTTCACAAGCTTGTAAGTGACTTAGCGGCTATAGATACTGCTATTTCGGATGAGGATCAGGAATTATTATTACTCACATCTTTACCATCGTCTTATGATAATTTGGTGGAGACTTTGCTATATGGTCGGGATACTTTGAAGCTAGAAGACGTGCTCGCGACACTTAATTCTATGGAACTTTAGAATATGACGGAAGCAAAGGGTGATGATGGTGAAGGGTTGTATGTGAGGGAGAGATCTAGTCAGAGAGATATGGAGCAGGGTGAAAATAGTTCGTGGTCAAGGTCACAAAGAAGGAGCGACAAACTCAGGTGTTATATATGTCAGTCTGATGATCATTTGAAGAGGGATTGTCCCAGGTATAATCATAAGAAATCTCAAGGTTTTGTCAGGAATAAAGATCAGGTGTCCGGTTCTGGATCTGATGGGTATGGCAATGCTCATGTTATGATGGCTATGAGTGTTGATGAACTATTGGACTGGATCATAGATTCAGGGGGCTCATACCATATGACACACATGAGAGATTACTTGGTTGATTTTAAGGAGTATGACGGTGGTAATGTACTGCTAGGTAATGGCAGGGAATGCCGTGTACGAGGAACAGATAAGGTTCGAGTACGAATGAGGGATGGGTCAAGTTTCGTGTTGGACAACGTCAGGTATCTTCCAGAATTAAGACGAAACTTGATATCGTTGGGCACTCTTGAAAAAGTGGGTTTTACCGTGAAGATGCAATCGAGCAAGATATTTCCACCTTAGGAGTAACATTTAAACATAGCCGATACTAAACACCTTTTACCGGTGTTGGAACCTCGAACCCGGGACCACCTTGTTAACCAAGCATTGTACTTCTGTAATTTCCCTAGATTAGCTTCCATAGACTCATTCACGTTCTTCTTCTCAGCAACATTACCCTCTGCACCCTCTTGACAAGGTACTCCGGTTACCGTTATGTTTGCCCCCACCTTTATACCAAGGTGTACCTTTTCCTGCTCATTTACTAAGCAGCCCGTGTCTGTCTTTTCTTCAGGTTGTTTGTCCTCCAACCGTCTTCGAGTCACTTCGTTACTAACCTGAAAAACCTCAGCTTCACGATCCTCTTGAGCTCCCTGCAGTTTCACCTCAAACCAAACACGTTTATGAACCTGTATTCCATGGACTCCTGTTTTAACACCAGGACCAAGTTGTTTGAACCCAACTTGTTTTGAACCTCCATGCTTATGTACATTAAACCTATCGAAAATTTTGATGTTAAACCTAGTTATCAAACTAGTCATTCTTTGTTTCCCTTTGTTGTTTGCTAAACCTTGTGAAAAATCTCACAATCACAAACCGACAAAGTCCCTTCGATAATTCGCTAAACCTTGTGATATATTAAACCTCACAATCACGAATTATGAAGTCCCCCTGTGTAAAAACCTTCAAAGTAATACCCGTTTGTTTTATATAAAAACAAAACAAAAAAACTTTTTTTAGTCTTATATTAGTTTTGGCCCAAAGGAAAAACCAATTTAGCCCACCAAACTAAAACCTGATTAAAAAAACACGTAACCCTTTGAAGTGTTTATGTGTGGTTGACTTTAATAGCAGCCAACTTCTTTCTTCTTGTTTAACAATGGCGGCAACCACCACCACCATTGAAACTTCCTCGTCGATCTGAAAAATCGACAAACCTTCGATGTTGATAACCTTCAACAATCGAACCCACAAGAAGAACCCTTTCTATAGATCGCCTGCTGCTCTTCAATGATGTCCACGAACCCTGAACACCAGCACCTTCTTCTTCGATCGATCCTAGTAACCAGCACCACGAAACCCGTCTCTGATACCACTTGTAGTATTATAACGACTACAACCTGGATACTAGATGCAGAACATCGATCTATGAAGCCATCGACAGAAAAGACACGTACAAGGTATGTACCCTAATCGTCCCGATTAGTTTATTGATAAAGAAGTGTTGTGAATCCCGTCCCCTCTCACCTTCTTTTATAGAGATGAGGGGAACCGACTAATACAAAGTCCTACGGGTTAGGTTGGGCTTAGAACAACCAACCGACCTTTATTCTATTAGCTTATTTAGGAAACTCAGAACTTATACCCTAGACACGAATTTAGGCTAATAAAGACTAATACTTAACAGAAACGTAACATGCATATCAACCATCATAATCCAGGATGGTGTAGTTGCCGCATCTGCATCACCAGTTGGCCAATATAAGTATATAACTTACTGATAACTACCCAAATGATAACAATGATAAAAATGGTGTTTGACCAGGATTACTCAAAGTCAAACTATGAACATAACAGGTCTTATCGCAATAAGAGACGAACTATGATCACTGAGTTTTGATTACTTGAAACATGGTGTTTACAAGATTAGATTGAATACAGAGAGAAAAGATTATCAGTCACAAAACTAACTAACAAATGAGGTGACAACGGATATTTAAAGGGATGGTTTTTTGGTGGGAAAGTTAGTTAAAGCCAAGAGTTAAAGGAACACGTGCACGTCACTGATTTAGTTTAAAACCAACCCATGCACCTCACGTGTCACAACCAGCTTATAACTAAACGTAGATTATCAATCCATTCCCCTTAAATATATCTTGTCCTCAAGATCGTCAATTAAAGCGAGGTAAACATGTATGTATGATTCGTCTACAGATCCAACTAATGACAGTGCATATTTCAAACCCAAAATACCGACTTTGTTCCCGCTTCCAGAAAGAAACAACTTGCAAGTAACATACACTCCGGACTTTGACCCAATAGACTACTAGCTCTACACCTCATCCTTCCTTCTTCCTCTTTGACCATTGCAAAATGTCAAACCCCAACTCTCTATGCTTGATTTTTCAACTTGTATATCCTAGTTTCTCCTCTTACGCCAAACACCAAATCTGTGATGCTCTGCTTCTCTTCTTTTCCTTTTTGGCCATTTCCACCACTTACACCAAACACCCACTCTGCTCCTCTTCTTTTCTTTTTTGGCCATTTCCATATGTCAAATTTCCATTTTCGATCTGAATTCGCATTCCATTTTCTTTCTTTTCGAAGTATGAAACTTCAAATGACTAAGACGTACATCAATTACTCTTGCAGCTTCTAAATGCACACTAAAAGATATTAGGTTCAATTCAACACTACATCTTAAACCATTCAAACCTACTCCAACCATTATTCTTTGTTCAATGGTATGGATGGTTTCCAAACGACCCTTGCCATTAATTCCTTGTTTTCCACATAATTTCCCAAGTAAACCAGCAGTCTGAGAAGAGTTAACTGCTGCATGAGGTGAGTTAGATTGAACAATTTCCAAAACATCAACACTACTGCTTTACATCTCATTTCAAGACCCGGAATCATTAAATCAAATGGAACATCTTTCTTATCGAACCAAGATGGATAAGTAATGGCTCTTTCCCACAGAAAACCGAATTCAACTAAAACACAATCTGCCTTAATTTCCTCTTTGTCCCCATCATATCCTTTCTTCAGTTTGTACTATCATTGTGCCATTATCATTTCTCGACATGAATTCGCCTGCAACTAAACCATAAGTAGAAATATTATGACCACTTTTAAACTTACTTTTCGTACCTCCATAAATCCTAACCATTATCTCTTACAAGAAGTTCACTATCTTCTTTACTTGCATCTTGTTCAACACCAATACACATAGGCGAAAAATACAAACTTCCTGTGAATTGAGTTCCTTTCCCAATATCTAACTCTTCATCAAAGCTTAAAGACTCATCATCTTCATTTACAAACGTATCTACAACTGTTTCCAGACCATTTCCATCTAGTTGCACAATACCCTAAATGTATTCTCATTATCAGATTCTTCATGAACTGTTTGCTTCTCTTTATTCAACTTATTATCGAATTTAGGAGAGTTAGTTTCTTGTTCATCCACTAAAGGCCTCACTAATAAGTGTGAAAACACTTATCCTTTTACCACTTAATTATAATAATAACCAAGCCAAAACGTGTATTTAGTGTCGTAAATGTCAGAATTATGTGTGGTTTGTGTTTTTATTGTGTTTTAGGATCAAAATGTGAAAAGGGAAGAAAACATGGGCTTTCACGGGCTTTTATCGAAAAAAAGACAAAAGACGAAGTCAAAAGATCAAGAGTGCAAAAAGAACGGAAGTGATGTCTTTATTCTCAACAAGCCGATACAATCTTTTCACCACATCAGATTTTACCTATAGAGATATATCTACATGATTTCTCATATTATGAATTCTAATTCACAATTCTTAACATCTAGAGTTACATTCTAGGTATTGCCATCAACCATACTTAAATCCAAGGGGGGACTTAACTAGATCGATATGAGTAGTAAAGTCTTGACTGAATAGTTTAATCATGTAATTGACTAACACCTAATTAAAATAAAACACGAGCAGGTATTGTGTTCACTTGTCAAAACAACGTGTGATTTATTTTCTCATTGACCTGATATAAAGAATACGAGATCCAAAGGTCTTGATTAACTTGGTATTTAAATATGCTTGAAAAATTCTTGTACTTACGATGTTCCTTTTTTACTTTGAATATGTTCTGGACAAGAAAGGTCGTAATACATTTGTAAAGCAATTTACAAATATGATTCAGGGTTGCAAGGTCCTGACATCTTTTCTTGATTTCTGATTTGGGAAGAAAAATTTAAACAAAAGAGCTTAATTCATCTCATGATATACCACTAAGATTAAGAACCTCATGATACGTTCTACTTCTTAACTTTACTTCCATAAAGTCGAGCCATATAAACATTATCGTGCTCTGAAATTTCCTATGAATCCAAACGGGGATTTATTAATATCATTATACTGTCTGATTCCTATTCCTGACCTATCAACATGAATTTAGTTTATCGGCCCTATCTACTCTCTTTCAGTCATTACAAAAGCTTAAACAGTTTAAGCACATGGTAAACTGGTAATTCTATTATATATAAACATAGACAATACTCAATAGTACGCTATTATACGCCAGCCTATGTCAATCCTCAAGGATGACACAACACCGATAAGTTCTAGTTATGTTATGTGATTATTATCACATTGGCCACGCGTCATAATAACTACATAAGATAATCGAAGGCTCATCGTCAAAGTATCATACTCAATTCATTAAATAACAATCAATCATCATGCAATCACACACATGTTCCGGTTATGTCATATATGCACTTATAATAAAATGCCATCGTAAATCATGTATAAGATGGTTTACTTTCTCCCATGATATGCATCTAAAATCAAACGCAACAATACCACATGTACTACTTGCTTTCTATTTGGAAAGGTAACTGAGTTTAAGCACATAAGCGGAAACGCGCAGCGTGTTATTTGAACACATAGAGCCTAGGTTTAAGTCTAAGTACCCAACTAACGGTGGGTACTTAAGTCTCTTAAACCACAGCTCTGATACCAACTAGAAACGCCCGTAAAACCAACTCAAAACGCATGTCTTTTTTTTACACAACTCTAAATGCATTTAGGCGTAACTAGTCGTACCGAGAGAAGGGTTAGAGAATTGCTCATTACTTGTGAGCACCACCGATAGCTAACCCGAAGCTTCCTTGTCCCCGATAGCCTTAACATAACATGATCACCTATAAAACATGAAATGAAGTAACAATAAGCAATAAGCTTAGTGAGTAAACGAAGTATAAACTAGATTACTGAGTTATAAACATGTGAAAATGTTACTTCACAGGAACTCGGGTCGTGGCATGATTATGAGTGCTTACTAGAGAAGTACTCCACACAGTAACTCACAAATTCTATATACAGAACATGAGCTCCATTTAACCACATAACATGAAATATGACCACTCGGTCAACATGAGTACTTGTCGTGATTCTATGACCTCTCGGTCAACATGAGTTCTTGTCGTGACATCATAACCACTCGGTCAACATGAGTACTTGTCGTGACATAATGACGACTTGGTCAACATGAGTACTTGTCGTGACATTATGATGACTTGGTCAACATGAGTACTTGTCCTGACATTACGACGACTTGGTCTACATGAGTACTTGTCGTGACATTATGACGACTTGGTCTACATGAGTACTTGTCGTGATATTATGACTAATCGGTCAAACATGAGTACATGTCAAAATGATGGCAAAATCGTGACGTAAAGGGATGACTTATATATAATCAATAACTTGCATAATGTTAAATTACTGACATGTGTTATATAAGTAATGGTCATGAAACATGAGTTCTAACTTCATTTTCGACATGAAACATGATATATGACCGTACGGGTCAATATGATCGTTTAACATGATACTATAACCACTCGGGTTAACATGACCTTATAATGTAGTAGTATGTCTATACGGGTCAATATGAGTAATAATTACACAACTTGAACATAAAGCCGCATAAACAAATACACTTATAATGTTGTAGCTTAGGCGATATAGTTAGCATAATCATAAATATAATCCATGTACTTGTATTTACACTACGTTACTCACCTCGTTTGGTTCGACACTCCTTGGGCATATCCTTTAATTCCGAGATCACCTAGGTATGTAAACATCATTCTCTAACCATTAGAACTTGTCGTAACATCTTTACACGTAAGCTATATCAAAATTCGCTAATTTTATACAAGTGCAAAAATGTAGAATTTTGGATAGTCTGCTGCATTTTTCTGTTTTGACCCACTTAGGATCTGAATCAGGACCTGAGACTATTTTTGTTGAAAAGTAGACTCAAAGAGCTACAAATAGCTTCTGACCTCACCTCAATCCGATGAACGGTTGATTTATTATGATTTTTCGAACATGACACATTTTCTGCGCGCAAGTTGCTGTCCTATTTTTACTCTTGACAAAAATCATCAAAACTTGACATAAATCTATACTAGTCGGTTGTATACTCAAACCACAATTTTTTAAACATGTTTTGGATCATTCCTAACAAGAATTTAACATTATCAACAAATGAACCATATGTTAACTTGCCAATATTACCTTATGCCAAACATCTCTTTAAAACTTCTAACTAAGCATAATTAACATCAAATAATGAAAACAAGTAGACTAAGTTACCCATGAACCTACTTACATAATTTCCGCATTTACATGAATATGATAATTGATCAAAATCATAAACTTAAGAGCTTGTTATATTTCCTACCAAAATCCATTCCAACATCTTAAACAAGTCCATACCGTGATACTTATTCAAATCCTTAATGGGTTAATACTTAAACATGATTCAAAAGGTTTTTAGAAATTATTACCTTGAAACCACTCAATACAACATCCAAATTCGCTCTTGCTCCTTGCTAATACCATAATTCAAGCCTTGATCAAACCTTTAATTCCCTTGGTATTTGAGATAACAAGGATGATGAATCATGTATTCCCTCCCTCTTGACACGTATATCACAAATTGGGATAAAGCCCCTGACATAACTTAAGTATAAGGAAAGGGGTAATATCGACTTTCTATTTAAGTTTCTCCATTAGGCAAGGTTGGCCCCCGTTGATCAAATCCTTACAAGCATAGTCATTTTCTTGTTAAATCTATTTTCGTGCAAGGTCCTTCTTGACTAACATAACATTAAAATTTTAACATGAGATAACTTATAAGCATTAAAATATAATAAAATCTAATATCATAAAAATTAGAGTGTTACAACATTTACTCAATACCTCCGGGTATTGATGATGATGACACGGAGGAGAATATTATTTTTGATACTTTGATACATGAAGATATTGTCCCAAATCCCCCTCTCGAGCACCTCTTATCCTATACTTTGGAGACCATTACTGAGGATGAGTGCTTTGACCGAGGGGTGACATTGACCATTCTATGATTGACACCTTTACGGCTTGGCCACTCAGTGATAATCATATGTCTTTTGGGGATGAAATTTTGATTCCTTTACCCACCCCACCTCCCGTGGATCAAGACTTCACTTATTTTTCTTTAATTGAGAGGACTTTTCTGCCGTTCAAGACTTATCCTCCGGTCTGTCCTGTTTTATTTTCCTCTGGGAACGAGGACAAGGTCTTCGATCCCGGTATTTCATTCGAGGCTTCCCCATGGACCATTTAATTCGGGGTGGAGTCAGGCTCGTGACTCAGTTAACAAAAACAAGCGCTTCTCGGGAGGCAACCCGATTATCTATCTTTCTTTATCCGTTTTTATAATAAGTGTAGGGGAGACCCTCGTTGTTGTTTGTTGTTTTCTTTCTTATGATGTGCAGGAATTGGAGCTTTCAAAGATCCACTTTTGATGACTTTTGACGACCCGTGATTCCGTGTTCCCGTCTTCCCGGTTCTATCCTAAACTCTTGTGATTCAATATTTCATATCTTATATGTTGACATTGAAATCACTATAGTCGTCACTTCCTTAGCAAGATTTAAACAAAGTGCACAATGTCCTAAGTGTAGGGGAGTTTACTCCCACATGCTTAAACATTTAGGACAATGTTTATATCAAGTGTAGGGGATTGGACTTCTATCGAAGTTAAGTGGGCTTTTGAATGAATATGTCCTCGTTTTAACCAGAAAATTGATCTTTCGACATTTTTCAAAATTTTTGATCTATTCTGGCCTATTAGTATTTTCTTTTGTTATCGTTAATTTTCTTTCATTAGAATAAATTTTAATAAAATGGTTTTAATAAGTTTAGATGTCTTTGATATATTAGGCCCGTCATGAATCTTTTGACTCAACCCGAGTTTACTTATCTAAGTTTACTCTAGCTAGTATCCTTAACGTGTTTAAATCAAGTTTTGCTAGGCTTTTATATAGGGAACTTTAAAACGCGAAAGTCTTAACTCTCACGGGTTAAGAATAAGAACTTTTCGCAAGTTCCTATAATTGATCCTAGAAAGTCGTTTATCAAGGGAACTTTAAAATGCAAATTCTAAACTTGAGAAAGTCTAAGAAGATTCAAGATCCTATAGATGACTTGAAAACCCAAAACTTTGATTTAATTGGCTAAGCATCCACGAGTCTCATTCCTTGAGATTTTAAATTGTGGAGAACGAGAGATGATAGAGTCAGTTATAAGTTTGGTATTCTTTCATGAATTTATGTGAGTTAATTATGAGCTTTTTCTCCCATCGCTTGTTAATAAATATAAGTGCAATAAGTAAGGTTGTACGATTTGAAAAGTTACTTAGCTTCTAGCCTAAGATCGTTTAAAATTTGCTCGGTATTAATTAGAGTTCATAGCCAAGGCATAACTTATTGAAGAGGGATGCGAAGATTGGCGATTCCGAAAAGGCCCTAACAAGGCATGAGGGCTACATTTTGTTGCTAAAGATCCAAAGTGATGTGAAGAATCATTTATCAAAAATCAATATGAAGGATCGAGACACACGACGAAAAGCAAATACTCCCCAAAAGATCATGGAGAAGTCTATCTGAAAAGACCCTAACAAGGTATGAGGATAAATAGATCCAAGTCCTAAAAGGAGGCGGATCGTTGTATATCAAAATCCAAAATAAAGATTGGAGAAAAATGAAGAAGTCGTGGTCCAAGTATGAAGAATCTCTCAAAAACTTCAAGTGAAGAAATTCCTATTATGAAGAGAAGACCATTATTTCAAGATCATCTCTCAAGATTTGAAGTATGAAGTCGCTGCCAAATATCGGTCCGAGAAAGGTCTCAAATCGTGAAGCGAGTTATGCCAAGATATGAACTTTGTGACGTCCCGAGAAGCAGTTTTAAAAGATTTTGTCCTTTAGCTAACTATGGATTAAATTGTCCCACTTTATTTTCGGCCTAAATAAGCTATCGAAATAAGTCAACAATGCATCCTCGTGATCATTCAAGACAACAATAAAATATAAGAGATACACCTAGGAATAAGGGAGTCTAAGTGAATAATTGGGCCACATGAGTTTATGTTAGTTTGCTAACTTATAATAACAATGATCGCGTTTTTAAGCTTGGTTTGGGGAACATGAAACTTGAGGGTGATAAATCATGACAACCAAAGCCCTAATGTAAGTTTTCGATTTCTTTACTTGTTTTTCTTCCTTCAAATATTTTGTAACTTTCTATCTATTTAAGTTTAGTTAATGTCTTATGTTTAATAAAGGCCAAGGTGGGTTAATTATGATGGAAAATGTAAATCTTGCCTTGTAACTAATGCATTGCATGAGGGCATTGCAATGGTCAAGTGTAGGAGATTTAATAAGTGTGAAAACACTTATCCTTTTACCACTTAATTATAATAATAACCAAGCCAAAACGTGTATTTAGTGTCCTAAATGTCGGAATTATGCGTGGTTTGTGTTTTTAATGTGTTTTAGGATCAAAATGTGAAAAGGGAAGAAAACATGGGCTTTCACGGGCTTTTATCGAAGAAAAAGACAAAATACGAAGTCAAAAGATCAAGAGTGCAAAAGAACGGAAGTCAAAGGCCTATTCTGAAGATTTATCGAAGAAAAAGTCTAAAGGCGGAAGTTTAACGAAGTCGAAGAACCAAATCTAATTAATGAAGAAATTAGAAGAAGAGTTCATTTTATTTATCGACAAATCCCGAGACAAAGTCAAGAATAATGAGTTTATTGTCAAAGACGAAAGACGAGAAGAAAAAAGAAAGAAAGAAGGAAGCAACTTACTCCTCCCCTCCTCCTATAAATAGAGAACTTAACCTCATTTGTGAGGTGTTAGCTAATTTGACAAATTAGTTCTCTACATTTATTTTTCATGCACTTTCATATTGTCATTGAAATTCTTGTCTTTAATTTCATGTAAGTTTTAATCTTGTCTTTAATCTTTATCTTTAAAATTCAAAGCTTTTCATAATCATCTCATTCTTCCTTTCTTTCTTTTCAATATCTTGTTTTGTTTGATTAATCTTGAAGTTTTGTTTAATCTTGATGTTTATTTGATAAAAGTTCTTATTTTTCCATTGTTTTTATCATTTTCATGCAATTTACGTTCTTTCCTTATTGTGTTTTTAGCTTATTTCGTGTTTAGCTTATTTTCTTTTAAGTGTTTTCAAAAGTTTAATCTTTTTAAAGTTATTTTATAAATCTTGTTTATTTAGTGTTTTAAAAGTTTTTAAATTTGTGCTTATTTAGTTCTTCTTATTATTGTTTTAATTAAGTTTTTTGGTAATTGCTTATTGTTAAAGTGCTTATTCGGTTATTGCTTATTTGCTTTTTTGTGTACCGTCGTAATATTCTAAGGGTTTACTTGTTACGATCTAGTTTCGTGATCACATAAACCTAAGGGTTCCTACTTGTGATCAGTGACTATGATCACTGAGTGTGATCACTGAGTGTGATCAGTGAGTGAGATCACTGAGTGCGATCACTGAGTGCGATCACTGAGTGCGATCACTGAGTGCGATCACTGAGTGTGATCACTGAGTGCGATCACTGAGTGCGATCATTGAGTACGATCCAAGAGTACGATCCATTCACAAGTTTTGGTTTTATTTCCTGTTTTTATTTTAAGTTTTCAAATTAATCTTTTCCCGCCATTTTTACTTAGTGTTATTTCAAACTTGTTTTGTCTTAGTTTTATTTTTAAGGTTTCAAATTTTACTTTTTGTCGAGTTTTAAAATTTCGTCATTTACTTTAAAGTTTGCATTTTTATTTTACTCAACGACAACTCTTTCTTTTATCCACCAAAGACGACTGAGTCACACAATCAACCGGAGATCAATTCGATTAGTCGCCGAGAACAATGAACTTTTAAAATTTATAAAAAATTTATCATTTTTTATAAAATTTAAATAATTTTTTTATAAAATTCATTGAATTTTTTTATAAAATTTATATAAATATTTTTATAAAATTAATATAAATTTTTTATAAAAAATATATATAAAATTTATATAAATTGTTTATATAATTTATAGAAACTTTTTATAAAATTTAAATAATGTTTTTATAAAATTTATCGATTTTTAATTAAATTTATATAAAAAAATTTATAAAATTTATATAAATTTTTTATCAAATTTAAATTATTTTTTTATAAAGTTTATAGAATTTTTTTATAAAATTTATATAAATTGTTTATAAATTTTATATAAGTTGTTTATAAAATTTATATAAATTGTTTATAAAATTTATATAAATTGTTTATAAAAGTTATAGAAATTTTTATAAAAGTTATGGAAATTTTTTATAAAATTTATATAAATGTTCTATAAAATTTATTGAATTTTATAAATTTTTTATAAAAAAGTTAAAATTCGAATTTTACTCTTTTAAATAGATTTTTTTATAAAAAAGTATTTATTCGTTAATTGGTGCAACTAAAAATTAAAATTTCAAAATATTATGAATTTTTGCCAACCAAACAGACGTAGGCATTTTAAATGCATTTTAAATTCTTGAATTTTAAATTTTTAAGAATTCTAATTTACTAGAATTTAGAATTCCAGAATTTCACAATCCTGAACCAAACGGCGCCTAAGGGTATTTTGGTCATTTTGGTACTAAGGGCATATTGGTCATTTTGGTTATGTTTCTTTAGAAGTAAGAAGTAAGAAACTTATATGTTGGTCTAACACTCTTATAAAGAATGTAAAGTCTCTATCTGTAATAGAACTGGTGAAAATTTAGAATTTGTATCCTTTTTGCTCTCCCAAACACCCCATTCTGACCTTGTTATGATCTTTGCTATATTCTGTTTTTGCCCCATGTTATCTGATATATTTGTTGTTTGTTTACTGAATACTTTGTGACTACTTATCAGCCTCTATAATTCCTAACAAACTGTTATCAGAGACACTCAATCAATATGTTTGGGGATTTTTTGAATTCGTTTTCGATTTCTTGATTTAGTGAATCGGCTTTAGCTTGTGGTTGATTTCAAGATTCAATATTTTGATATCTTTTGAATTTGATTTGGATTTGGTGGCTGCCGATCGATTCTAGAATTATGAGGTTTGTTGTTTTGTAATTTGTTTAGTTTGTTGCTTCCACTTATTTGATATATAGAAGGTGTTTGTTAATTCGGATTTAGGATAAGCACGACTTGCGTTGTGGGGTTTGAGCTGAAGCGTATGTTTGGGTTATTTGTTTTTGTTTGGGTTTAGAAATAGCCATTTGTTTGAAGACTAGGGAGTAATCCGTTATGGTGGAGTCTATCAGTTTGTTTTGTTTGTTTTGTTTGTTTGTTTGAAGACTTTGATTTTGGATTTGGAATAGTCGGTTACGGACTTAGGTTGGAGCATTGGTAATTGTGATCGATATGTTTTTGGTTTTTCGTTAAGATATAGTTATTCGACTTTTAAGTTTCGAATTTGAATTTGGTATTTGAAGATCGCTCTGGCAGTTGAAGACTTGGTTCAAGCCGTTTGAAGTTTGTCTGATCGTTGGAATTTGGTATTTGGATCTTTGTTTGTAGGGTGTTTGAAGTTGGTTGCTTGAATTTGATTGTATTTGTTGAAGATCGTTTGAGCCGATTTATTTATTTGGTTGACCGAGTTTGAAATTTGTCGATTAACATGCCTTAATTTACAACAAAACGATAGCAAAAAGATGATAATTGGATTGCGTGATGGCGTAAGCAAAGTGAAGTACCTATTCAACCCCCATACTAAAACTAAACATTGTCCTCAATGTTTCGAGTCTAAGGGTGAAACACCACCATACTAGAGATAAAAATTCGAATGCTTAATCTCGAGCATAGAAAGCGTAAACGAATAATCTAAAAGCCGTTTAGGAATTATGCTAATAAGAATAAACGTTAGATCATAAAAAGATATGATCAGATATCGGAATCTTCAAAACAACGATCGAAGCTCGAGTGATACGTAAAACGAACACGAGAGGCTTCAATGATGATGATGATTCCTAATAAATCACAATCATATACAACCACGGAACAAAGTTTAGAAGAACACAATTCCAATATTTACAAGGATAAGCATGGTATTTCCCCCACGAGTCACCTCGTTTTTTATAACCGAGTCAAGAGCTCGACTCGAATCCCCATAAATGTGATCATTTAGGGATTATCATGGTATGGTCATTTTTTGTGGGTCTTACATGATAAACAAGGCCCAAAAAGCAACCGGTATTAAGGACTAAGTCCTTTGATGATGCAAATATCAGGGTCGAAGATGACGTCCTTGTTTTCATGGGATAAATGAAACAACGCCACTCCAAACAACGTCCCAAATGGACACAAGAAAATAGATGAGAAGAAATAGAAGGGTGGAACAATGGGTGGGGCAAAACATTAAGCTACTAGAAGTATACTCACACCAAGCAAATAGATAAATTTTCCATTTATTGCATCGGTGGAAGACCGAGATTTTCCTTTATAAGCAATTCCGAGATCGAATATCTCGTCCTTGGTGGAGAAGTGTGAAGAAATATAAGGGGATTCCCCCACACTAAAAACACACACACCATCTTCAAAAGGAGTAGACGAGGTGGTAGCACTCCAAACACGAGGTGATGACGGAGTTAAAGTAGGAACATAATTCAAATTAAGATTAAAATCTTTTCCTTTTTCATCATTTTTAAACTCTTTATGCAAACCCGATTTTCCATTAATTAAGTCAAAAATATTTGGCGTTTCTAACTCAATATTAGGCACACTAAAAACCTCACATTTAAGTCATGGGTAGCGGGAGGGGAATTGAATAAATTTTCAAAACGATGGTTAACAAAAAACTCATTTCCATCGGGGTCAACATAAACGTCATCATCCTCAAGATCGTCAATCTCATCGATTTCTTAGTCATAAATAGGCTCATCAAACCAAGATTTTTCAAAGCCGTCATTACAAATTTTAGAAACTCTCTCCAAAAGATTATGATCAAGCACAAAACCGACATTCTTTTGTGAGGAGTGTTGATAAGTTAAATCCTCACGAATGTGGTTAACTACATTCTCATTTGAGGAGTCTTGATAAGGTAACTCCTCAAGAATGGGATTTTTGGTCACGTGAGTTGGTTCGTCATTATGAAGAAGACGCTCCAACTCATCAATTTCGGCCGCGAGATCGATAACTTCATGATTCTCACTTATGGAAAATGGGTCAATACGAGAAAGTTCTCTTTCGATTTGTTCCTCGATCTCAGGGTCAAACTCAAAATCATCATACTCACCACATGAAGAATTCTTTTTGGGAGAATCCTCAAAAATTGCAGGTGGATTACGATGTATGTGATCAATCTTGGCAAAATTACCATCGTCATCAAAGAAAGAGTCGATGTGAGCACTCCCTTGAGACGATTTCTCAAAGGTCACAACCATGGTCTTACAAGTCAAAGGACTATGCTTACGTGACCTCTCTATGAGGGGTGGATTTGCCTCGATCATGGTAAAATCCTTAGCCTCAATAGCTACTAGGGTCTAAGAGCAAAAGGCACTTCATTTGAATTAGAAGTTGATGCCTCAAAGTCATGGTCCTTTGAAGGTGGTGATAACGAGTCCATATTGGTCATTGTCGTGATGGAACTGACGTTTTCCTCCGGAATTGGTTGGTTACTTGATTCGCCGAATAAATCCCAAAATGATTTGTCCATACATTTTCGTAAACCTTTTTTAAGTAAGTAAACGTATTCTTTATCATTGAGATCCTCATCTTGAAAATCGTTTGTTTTAATTATTTCAAAACATTCATCAAGCTCTTTGTTTTCCGCTAAAGATAAAGTGTTTTTCAAAGTCTTAGTTTGTAAAATATCGGTTTTGCTTTGATCATTCTGATCTTGGGATTTACCCGCAAAAATTTCCATCTTATCCTCCTTATATTTCATAGTAATTTTCCCACCGTGAACGTCGATTATGGCACGAGCCGTCGATAAAGATGGTCTACCTAAAATAATGGGACATTTAGGGTCACACTCATAATCGGAAATGGAAAAGTCCGCGGGAAAAGTGAAATTTCCAATCTTAACATAGACATCCTCGGCTATACCAAATGGTGTAAGTGGTGTACAATTTGCTAGCTCGATTGTCATGTTAGTGGGGATAAGATTAGGCAATTTCATCAATTTTCAAAGAGAATGAGGCATGAAATTTATGCTAGCACCTAAATCGGCAAGGGCTAAACATCCCTCAATCTTGAGAAAATCACAAGGTAATAGAAATTGGCCCGGATCTTCGTCCTTTCTCAGCATATGCGTTTTAGGATTTCTTAGAAGAATCGAAGCACAAAATTCTTCAAGGTGGACTTTCGTAAGGTCAATGAAAGTCTCTTTTTGAACCGTGTTAGCGTTATTTGATTTATCGTAGTTTTGAAAACCATAGACTCGTTTGAATTGTGATTAAAACCTTAGTTTTGATTCCCGCTTGATAATTTTCCTTGATTATTATTGTTTTGAAAATTTGAATTTTGACCATGATTAAAATTTCGGTTTTGATTGTTCTTGTTAAAACCTCAATTTTGCCAATTCAAATTTTGACTTTGGTAACTGTTTCCTCCTTAATTATATCCTTGATTATTACCTTGAAAATAGTTTCGATTTTGATTTGAAAAATTATTGCCTTGATTGTTACTATGATTCCCTTGTGATGGACCCACGTTATTTTGATTTTGAAAATTTCCATTTAACGCATTAACACTCGACGTTTGGCCATCAGTAGCTGTACACTCGTAATAATTATGAGGTCCACCACACAACGTACACGAAACCTCAACCGCTTTCACCGTAGCGGGAGCGTATTTCTTTTGCATCTCAATAAAGAACGAAGTAAACACATTCGTCAATTTATCGACTTTTACGTCAACCCTCTCAATATCGCGATTAAAATTACTAATATTGGCGACATTTGCAACACTCGGTCTGCTACGGAGTTGTAAAACCTTAGATCTATTCTCGATAATAATTAAAGAGTCTTTTGGAGTTTTACACAAAACGTTACCACCCGCGGCGGAATTTAATGAATCTTGCTCGTAAAGGTTAAGACCGTTATAAAAAGTGTCGATTTGGTGCAACTCGGTAAATTCATGATGAGGACATTATCTATGCAATTCCTTAAAACGATCTCACACATCTCTAAACGATTCATTTGATTTTTTCTCAAATCTCGTGATCTCGTTTTTTTAAAAACGTGGTCCTAGACGGTGGAAAAAATGATTAACGAATTTGGAAACGAGATCGTCCCACATAACTATGGAGTTAGATGGTTCTTTCTCATACCAATCCTTGGCGGAGCCATCGAGCGAGTAAGGAAAAAGCATAAGCTTGATGACATTAGTGTCAACGTTCGTAAACTTGCTCGTAGCTAAAAAGACGATTAAAATTCCGAATGTGATCGTGAGGATTATCCGCCCTACGACCCTTAAACTTTGTCGCTTAAATTAATGCCAACATTCCCGATTTGATTTCAAAATTTTCCGCTTTGATTTCGGGAATAACGATCGCGTCTCCATAACCCTCGGTGGGTGCTTGGGGCAACTCCATCATCGTACGATTCTCGGCCATCTCGTCTACGGTTTCAACAACGATATTAGGAACGTTAGTTTCTAATTCTCGTCTTCGTTGTCGATTCCTTCGATTTCGATTAAGTCAATTCGACACGTTGTTAGAATACGGATAATTCGACGATCGAGTGCGCATGCACTAACGTAGAAAATGGAGTTAGCAAAGAATATGTTTTTTGGGGGTTTTGAATTTTTCAATTTTTTTTGTTTTTGATTGTTTTTTAATTTTTTTTGGATTTTTGGTATATTACGTAGATAATTAAATCCACAAAAACTTATCCTCAAATCAAATGTCTCGATTAGAGAATCTAAAGAGATTGAAAGTAATTACGTCAAGTAAAACTTTCGTTCGAATTTGAAACGTTAGTGGAACACCAAAACGTTTCGAGGGTTCAATAATATAAGCTCAAAGCAAATAGATTAAAAATACTTGATGTGGCAAACCCCTAATTAATCGTCACTTTCTTAATACGCACAAGCGAGCGGAGAAACGAGGCGGCGTGAAGCACTTAAGAGCCTTTTTCTTTAGATCGTGAAATACAACTGCCTTATACCACCTTATAGTTTGTATTAATTAAGATCGAACCAATTAAGATTATTATCTGTTTTGCCTTTCTCTTTGATCGATACACCAAAAATTACCAGAACGTAAATTAATGAGATGAGTTTTCACGCGTATTTGGATAAATATGGTGTATTTTTTGTTCTACGTATATACAATATAGTATTCACAAGAAAAACCAAAAACGATTTTGTGTTAACTGATTTCAATTTAACAAGATTTATTTTTATGGCTATAATAGTAATAAAAAATAAAAACGAGTATGTACGATATGGACACTTCCCAAAAATGGAAAGCGAAAACGTACTACTCAAACAAATAATACGTATGTACTATGGCAACACAAACCACTCCCTGGCAGCGGCGCCAAAATTATTGTCTTAAAAATACACTTTTTAAGAAAAAAGCGTAAATTCAGTAAGTATTAATCAACACGTTTAGGAAAACGTGAAGACGAAAAGTGAGTTCGTTCTCCAAGGAAGGTTTATGTGTGTGTGTGTCAAGATTAAAAACGTTATTTGGATTAGTTCGTTTTTGGTGGTAAAAAGAGAGAAAAAGAAAAGACGAGTTACGCTAAAATTAAACTACGACGTAAAACGTAAAAACGCAAAACGATACGTAAAAATAAAATGTAAACTAAAAAATTCCAAACTTTTCCAATAAATCCTAAAAAAATATAAATAAGACATAAAAATCAATAAAACTTTTTGAAACTTTTTAAATTAGTTAATATTTAATTCTTAAAACTAATTAAAGTCCTAAAAATCAAATAAATTAACAAAAAGCCCAATCCAAGTTTTTATAACTTGTAAACCTCAAGTGTATATTTCTAACACTAAAAACTATTTTTCCAAAAATTTAAATTGAATTTTACTATTTTTAAACTATCAAAAATAAAAAATAGGAATTAAAAAATGATTTAAAAATTACAAATGGGAAAAATGCAAAACCTTTTTGGAAAAATCTTAAAAGTGGACTAAGACTAGGAAAAATAAAAAAATAGAAAAGTAAGTGAAATAAGCCAGATAAGTAGCTAAATAAGCTACGGCTTATTAAAGAAGCAAGAAGTGAAAAAGGGTATAAATAACAAATCGGGTAAAACCTTAACGAATACAAAGCTCTAGCACACTGGATAGCATGTACACTCCCCCATGTTGGGAATAAATATTCAAGAGAAGTTCTCGCTGCTATGACAAACAAGTTCCCACTACTAGTGTATTTTCCCCTACTAGAATATTGAAGGCAGTGGGATCTGTTCCCACTGTTAGGAGTCAAAGGCGCTGCTGCATGGATAAACTTGGAAGAGATATTGAAGCGTTTATGCTACAAGTTCAGAATACCTTCCTAGTTTGTTTAGTTGTTATCTTGTACAAGGGTCCGTATGCTATAAAAGGACTCATTAGGGTTTTGTATTTGATATCTCTTTCATGTCATTTCATTTCATGCTTTAAGGTTGTAAAACCCTAATACCATCTTGGGTATTCGTATATTGCTTAATATATTAAAGCTTACAGTTTGGTTCACTACTTGTTCTTGTGTTAAACATTACCTTACGCATCTTGTTTTGTTACTTTGTCAAAAGCAAAGTTTCTTTAAGTGATAGTTTGAGTTTACTCTTGCCATCACTACCCTTAAACAAGCTAAGGTTTAAGATCTGAGTTTGGGATCAACAAGTGGTATCAGAGCTTGTTGAGAAACTTTGATTAAACCAAGAACAACACAATCCTCACACCTATTACCAATCATGTATACAGACACTCTTTCATCCTCAAACAACAATGCCCTCAAACTTCCAATTTTGGATCCTGAAAACTTTAAAATATGGGAGTTCAGGATTCAATAGTATCTCAAAATGGAACATTATGCCCTATGGGAGGTCATAGAGTTTTGTGATCAATTCACCAAAACAGTGGAAGTGGGCAGATGATGGTAAGAACAAAGAAAAGGAAGATGGTGAAAGCTCCAAAGGTGGTGCAAAGAAGACCAAGTCTACTGTTGTCTCAGACAAGGAGATCCAAGAAAGAAGGTATGATGTCAGAGCTCACAGCTCTTTGCTGTTAGCCCTACCTGATAGACATTAGTTAAGGTTTAGGAAGCATAAGACAGCTACGGAACTTTGGGAAGCCATTGGAAAAACGTTTGGGGGAAATGAAGCTACCAAGAAGAAAAAGAAAAATCAAATGATAGAACAATTTGCTTCATTTAAAGCAAAAGGTGATGAAACAATTGGTTCTATCTGTAATAAGCTTCAAGATCTTGTTGCACAACTGGAGTTCTTTGACATAGAGGTTTCAAGAGAGCAAGTCAATGCCAGATTCCTCGACAGCCTTTAGAAAGAATGGTTTGCTTACAAATCCATCTGGGAGAACAGGGATGACACTGATGATAAAAACGTTGATGATATCTATAACAACTTAAAGGTTTTTGAGTCAGTTGTCAATGAAATGAAAGCTTCAGGAACCATTCCCACAAACTCAAGTAGCCTTGCTTATCCACCTGCTAATATGGCCTGCATTTCACAAAATAGTGGAAACTCCAAAAGCAGTGGGATTGAGGTTTCCTCTACTACACATTTCACCGCTTCAAACTCAGGACAACCAAGTGGAGAAGAAAGACCTGCAACATTTAGTCTTGACACTGCTTTTGCATTTATTGCATCACAGGGACCTCATGGCTCCACTGTGTTGCATGATGATTTAACCCAAATTAGTAAACAAAGCTTGGAAGAAATGGACATCAAATGGAATATGACCCTACTTAGCATGAGGGCCAACAGATTCTATAAAAAATATGGGAAAAAGATCTCCATTAATCCTTCTGATGTAGCTGGGTTTGATAAATCAAAGGTAGAGTGCTACAACTGTGGGAAGAAATGTCACTTTGCTAGGGAATGCAAATCTCCAAAGAATGGTAACAACTATAGGAAGCAGAGCAGATATGAGGATTCTGAGGCCAAGGCTATGGTAGCCATGCAAGGAATAGATGGAATTGGATGGGACTGGAGCTCTATGATAGAAAGTGTTGAAAGGGATCAAGCTCTAGTTGCTGAATAGACAGAGAAAAAATTTGCTCTAATGGCCATGTCTACTTCTAGCTTAGATAATGAGGTATATGATGACTCTTACTATACTAAAGGGTGTAGGAAAAATACTGAGTCATTAAATGATCAAATCAGAAAGCTAAATATTGATTACATAAATTCTAAAAATAATCTAGACAACTATAAACGTGCATTAGAACAACTAGAGTCTAGAATTAGAGAATATCAGCAAAGAGAGAATCAATATAGGGAGCACATTGGAATTCTAGAAAGAGATGCTAGAGAAAAAGATGTCACTGTCCAGGAATTAACTGCTGAAGTTGAAACATTTAGAGCAAATCAAGAAAAAGATAATTTAATCATTGAAAAGTTTGGAAAAGCTGGTAAAGATTTAACTAAGGCTCAGAAATAGGACAATCTCCTAAAGACAAAACTGGTTTAGGTGTCAAGAATCAACATGCTGAATATCTACCACCCCCTATACATGGTGCTAGCCCAATGAAAGACCTTTCTTCGACTGGAACTCCTTGTTTTGCTAAACAGGAGGATATGGTGTTTGATCCTAATTGCTATGGGTTAGGTAATCAGAACAAAAAGAATTATTGATCAAAGATAGTAAAATAAGAGATTTTAATAAAGAACAAGCAGCTGTAAAACAGTGGAAAATAGATAACCCTATTCTTTTTCTAGAGAAGGTTTGTTTGGTAGTGACACTAGCTCTATTAAAACAAAGTTGTCCAATACTAGTAGCAAATCCAATTCTGAACCTAGCAGTCCAAGAATCCACAAAAATTCTACTAGATATGCTGAAATGTATAGACCTGTCCTTAGAGGTAATCAAAGGAACTAGAATGATCAAAAATCTATACAACTAGGCAAAGAATTTGTTAAAAATACCAAACCTTGTTTCACCTGTGGCAGTTTTAGTCACATGCATCAAGCATGTAAGGCAAGTATGGGGGTTGTGGCTGAAAATCCTCAAAAGGAAATGCAACCAAAAGCCATTTTGTTAAATGCATGGGCAAAACCTTTTTCCACTGCTAAATATATTCCCCCTGCCTTGAGAAATAAGGCAACTGATAAGTATGTTTCACCTGCCCTAAGAAAGAAATCTGAAGCATACCCCAAATCTAGCACAAATGTGACCAGACCAACATCTCATAAGACATATGCATCTGGCCATAGACCTTACCAACAAACTTATAGAGGAAAAAACAAGCAATGGGTTTCCCCTGCTAAGCCTAGGGTTTTCCTTGTTAACCCTAGGGTTTCCCCTGCTGGCAAAGTTTTTGCCTCAGTTAACATAGGAAGATTGGGAAGAGCTGTGAAAGCCTCAGCTTGTTGGGTTTGGACTCCTAAAAAGAGCACTCAACCCAATGGTGTATCTATATCCTTTGATAAATATTATTACATTGATACACGAGGTAGACCTAAGTCAGTTATGGCCTGGGTCCCCAAAAGGAATTAAATGTATGGTCTCTTTTGCAGGAGACAAAGCAAACAAAGAATGACAAAGCATACTGGGACAGTGGTTGCTTGAGGAATATGACTGGACACAAGGCATATCTATCAGATTTTGTGCCTCTTCATGATAATGATGGTGTATCAATTGGAGATGGGCATGGAACAATCACTGGGAAAGGGACCATTGTCACAAATGGAATGACATTTGAGAATGTCTATCTAGTGAAGGAACTAAAGTACAATCTGTTTAGTGTGTCTCAAATGATTGACAACAAAGACTTTGTTCTTTTCACTGATACTGAGTTCTTGGTCCTAGGAAAGGAGGTTATGTTACCACCCAACTCTCCTATTGTGTTAAGAACTCCAAGACAGAAGAACATGTACACCATTGACCTAAAGGAGATATCCCTGCAAAATAATGAAAATTGTATCATTGCCAAAGCCTCAGTTGATGAATGCAAGAAATGGCACAGGAGATTAGGTCATCTATACTTCAAGAATATGAAAAAATTGGTTAAATTCAGTTTTGTTCATGGTCTTCCTTCAAGGACTTTCAATAATGACCATACATGTGTTGCCTGCTTGAAGGGAAAGCAACATCGAGCCTCTTGAAAATCTAAAATTGCTCATTCCACCACCAAACCATTGGAGCTACTTCACATGGATCTTTTTGGTCCTACCTCTGTGGCAAGTATGAGCAAGAAATAGTACTACTTAGTAGTCACTAATGACTTCTCAAGGTTCACATGGACATTCTTTCTGTCTGAAAAGAGTGACACAACAGGGGTACTCAAAGACTTTATTACTCATATTGAACTTCAAAAGAGTATAAGGTGGTGACAATTAGGTCTGATAATGGTGGAGAGTTTAGAAACAATGAGTTGGACACTTTCTGTACCAGCAAAGAAATCAAACGAGAATACAGCATAGCCAGAACACCACAACAAAATAGAGTTGTAGAGAGAAGAAACATAACACTTATAGAAGCTGGAAGGACCATGCTATCTGATTCCAAGCTTCCAGTAATATTTTGGGTTGAAGCTGTTGGCACTGCTTGTTATGTTCAAAACAGAGCTTTGGTGGTAAAGGCTCACAACAAGACTCCATATCAACTATTCAATGGAAAACCTCCTTTGATTGACTTTTTCAGACCATTTGGGTGTCATGTGGTTATCCTCAATACACTTGATCATCTGGGAAAATTTAATGAAAAGGGGGATGATGGATACTTTGTTGGGTATTCATTAACAAACAAGGGATACAGGGTCTTCAACAAAAAGACAAGCAGGGTGAAAGAAAACATACATGTGAATTTTCTGGAAGATAAACCTGAAGACACACAAACAGGTCCCAATTGGTTCTTTGATATTGATGTTCTTTCTAAATCTATGAATTATGTGCATGTTGCTTTGGAAAACACTGACATCTCAGGTACCAAAGAACCAACTGCTTTAGAATATCCACCTTTGAGGTACATGATTGTACCATCATTATTTCTTGTTGATGATGCTTCCCAAGGGAATGGAGAAGAAAAAGACCCCACTCAAAAGGATGAGCAGCCCCAAAATGGTCCGAACCTATCAATCATTCTACTGATAATAATAATGAACACAGTTGAATGTCTGAAAGTAGTGGAATCCTACATTCCACTGCTAGTACAGTCATTCCCCCTGTTTGTGAAGAGCCATTGATTAATGATGAACATGATGCAGACAAAGGAACCCCACCTCATTCTACATCTACCCCTTTTCTCCATGACCAGTAGTGGAAAAAAAATACTAAGACATAGAGGTCCAAGTTTCTCAGACCTAAACTCAGCTCCTTCATGAGCAATATAGTTTTTTTATGGAGTCCTTTTGAAGAATTTTTTCCACATCAGGATAGCCCTATAGAGCATGACTTAGGAAACTTGGAAACAGAAGTCATTATGAATGTGCAACCTACCGACATAATTAACAAAGATCATCCACAATCACAAATCACAGGTGATGTTCATTCTCCTAGACAAACCAGATATCAGGCTAAAGAGCATAGCTTCTTGCTAATATCACCATGAAATTTAATCATGAAAATATGCAATATTATCTTTTTGCTGCTTTTCTATCACAAGCAGAGCCAAAGAAGATTTTTCAATCCTTGAATGATGAGAGCTGGGTAGAGGCTATGCAAGAAGAATTACTACAGTTTGATATCCAAGAGGTTTACGTTTTGGTAGACTGTCTAAAATGGGCAAGGCATATTGGGACAAAATGGGTGCTCAGAAACAAGAAGGATGAGAGAGGGATAGTGGTCAGAAACAAAGCTAGGTTAGTAGCTCAGGGGTACACACAGGAGGAAGGAATTGATTATGATGAGGTATTTTCTCCAGTTGCTAGAATTGAAGCCATCAGGCTATTCTTGGCATATGCTTCCTTCATGGATTTTGTGGTGTACCAAATGGATGTTAAGAGTGCCTTTTTATATGGTACAATTGATGAAGAGGTTTATGTAATCCAACCTTCATGCTTTGAAGATCCAGAAAATCCAACAAAGTTTACAAGGTGAAAAAGGCAATGTATGGGCTTCATCAAGCCCCTAGGGCATGGTATGGGACTTTATCCAAGTATCTATTGGATAATGGCTTCAACAGGGGCAAGATTGATCAGACTCTCTTTATCAAGAAACAAAAAGATGACTTTCTTTTGGTACAAGTCTATGTGGATGACATCAATTTTGGATCCACAAACTCTTTGCTTAGCAAAGATTTTGCCAAATTTATGCAAAACAAGTTCCAAACGAGTGCAATGGGAGAACTCAACTTTTTCTTGGGGTAACAAGTTCAGCAGAGGAAAGATGGCATCTTTATTTCTCAAGATAAATATGTTGCTGAAATTGTGAAGAAGTTTGGATTAAGTGAAGGAAAGAAGTTTCTACTCCCATGGATAAGGAGCATCCTTGGGGAAAAGAAGGTCCAGGAAAGCTTATTGATGTCAAAACATATAGAGCCATGATTGGATCTCTCATGTACCTTAAAGCTTCAAGACCTGACATAATGTTTGATGTGTGCCTTTGTGCAAGACACCAAGTAATAAGTGTGTAAACACTTATCCTTTTGTCACTAAACTCAAGGAAAAACAAGACCTAATCATGTGTTTAGTATCATAAAAGTCGGAATTACGCGTGGTTTTGTGTTTTTGTGTGAAATAGGTACAAAAGATAAAAAGGAAAGAAAACACGGGATTTCACGGTCAAATGTTGAAGAAAAGTCCAAGAAAGAGACAAAGACAAAGTCGAAGAACCAAAAGTGTGCCAAAGGTCACGAAAACCAGCAAATTCGACACGATTTTGAAGATAAGAACAAGGAAGCCGAAATCAAGCTCGTTTTTAGTGGATTTAATCTTAATGGAGTAAATTGGGCCTTGTGGGTCCCACATTCGGGTATTGGGCCCAAAGGCCCATTAAGATTCTTAAGATATTTAAAATATGGGCCAAAAGCCCATTTACTAATCTTAAAAGGAGACGGAAAGAGTGACATTTGGGCCCAAGACCAAAGTTTATCAAATAAGCATGAGGCATATGGGTTTTGAAAGCAATAAGATAAAAATAATGGGACGAAGAAAACAAAGTTGGACGGTTAAAGGTGAATTTTATTCGCTTTTCCTTGTTCAACCCACACCCACACATTCACTTTTCTTTCGATACACACGAAGTTTCTTTCTCTCCCACACCAAAAACAAAACGCAGTCATTCTTTCTTACCCCAATCTCCAAAACCCTAATAATAAATATACACCAAAACTTTTGGGGGTTTTACTTCACTCGTGTAATTCACACGATGGGGAATTAAATCCCCATCTTAATCGGGGAAGAACATGATGTGGTCCTAAATCTACATGGCCCATTCCCTTATTTTGATTGGTTAAACCATATCACCACAACCAATCCTCCAATTATTTGAGTCCACATCAGCTTTCAACAAACACAACAAACACACCTTCAATCCACCTTGGTGATCCGTGTGACCCTAGTGATTATTTCCACCGTTGATTGAAGAAAGAGAAGAGAAGAGAAGAAAAGAGCGGTCAAGATTCATTTCCTTGCTCACCAAGTTCACCAAGAGAGGTTTTAGGGTTTTCCTATAAAAACCCCCAATATTCTGTAATAGGTGTACCTTTTTTATTTAATTTTATTTTATGCAAAAATTAGATTTTAGGTTTATTGTAATTTTTCTTTCAAAAGTATTGTAATCAGTTTCTAGTATTAATAAAATTTATTTTTAGTTTAATTTTGTCTCTTTAATTATTTTAATTTAATTGCAATTTAATCTTTAATCTGTTTTAATTAATAAATATTGAAATCAAAAAGTGGTTATTAATTTCCCCTACTAGGAAATTTCACAAAAAACTGGTTCGAGTTAATTTAGATGGTGGTTCGGGAGATGTTGATGTTTTAATGGTGATAAGGAGTTCTTTATACGGTTCATAAGGAGATTCAGCACCTTCCTTCTTCCCAAAGGTTTCAACATCAGGTTTTACTTTCTTTTATATTTAAGTTTTAGATTATTATAGTTTTATTTGTTGTTATTGATTTATCTGTTTATGTTTATTTAGTCTGCTTGTGTAGTTGAGATACTTTTTGGATTTGAGTTTTATTTGGATCTGCTTATTTTGTTATCTACTTATGTTTATTAATATGTTTAAGTTTATTTGGATCGAATCTGCTTTACTTTTGGTATAATATAATCTACTTGTTTGCTTTGGGTTTCGAGTTTAGTTTTCTTATTTGATTCGATAAGTTATTGCTGATTAGTTGGTATTTGGCTTATTCAGTCTCAAGTCTGCTTGGTATTTGGCTTATTTAGTTTGCTTATCCTAGTTTTATAGTCTATTTGCTTATTTTCATTTGCTTATTTAGTTTGTTTAGTTAGTTTTAGTTGATTTGCTTATTTTAAGTTTTAAGTCTATTTGCTTATATTTTAGTTTTACTTTAATCTTCTTACTTAGTTTATCTGCTTATTTTAGTTTATCTGCTTAGTTAGTTTCTACTGCTTATTGGATTTAGTTTTAAATCTGGCTTTGCTTATTTTCTGAATTGGATTTGCTTATTTTATGTCTGACTGCTTTGTGCGTATTTGTTTTATTAATTGCTGATATTTGCTGCTTAAAAGCAACAGATCCATTTGATCTGTTTGTTTCACAAATTTCCAAAAAAAGAAAAAATATATTCAAAAATTGTCCATCAAGGGACTCGAACCCCAGACCTCTAGTTTAATAGCCCAACGCTTTAACCATCTCGTCTAGTTCTCCTTTTTAGTTTTAATACAGACTGTTTAATTAATATAGGTATTAATCTAGCTGACAGATTTTAATTAAGTTTTAAATACAAGTTTTTAGTTTAATTAATTTTTATTAAAAGTTTTTTTTAAAGTTTTCTTTTAGAAAGTTTTAAAAGAATAAACAAAATAAATATTTTCATTACTTTTAGAATTTTTAAAATTGTTTTCATAAATTAGTTTTTTTTTATTTTAATTTAGTTCACATAAAATTAGTTTTAAATTTTATTCAAATTAGTTTTTAAATTAGTTTAATTAATTTTTTTTAGTTTCTGTTGGAAATACGTTTTTACGTATTTAGGAAGATTCGGTCACTCCGACAATATACTAAGTAGTAGCTCGTAATCTAGACATCGTTATTTAACAAACAAGTCCAAGCCTAGCCTACAACATGTGTAGGCCGGCCCAAACGTGTAAGCCCAAGCCCATTACAAGGCTTGGGTATATAAACCCTCTCCTTTGATGGAGAGGGTGTGTGGTTTCATAATTTACACATAGTTCTCTTAACTTTCTCTATCTAGAAGTGTGAAATCCACCATCTTTCTATCTCTTTCTCTCTCTAAAAACATAAGCATAGATTTACAAATCTACAAATGGTATCAGAGCTTGGGATGAAATATAGGTTTGTTTTTAGTGTTGCGTATGTTTTATAAACATTTCGTAGGTTGTTGAGTATTTCTTGCCGAATCCTCAATTTTTTTTTGTGTATGATCGTGATTTCAAGTAGTATAACGTAGTGATTCAGGTTATAGTGTTTTTGGTATCTTGGTTTTGGTTAAAACACAATCATTCTTGGATCAAAAGTGCAAAAAGTTCTTGTGTTCTTCATTCCGAAATTCATGCAAACATCACCATCGGAAAGTACAAGTGCAAAGGGGTCTCCATCGCAATAACCATCACCATCGGAAAGTGACTGGTTCCACATTGCGATACTTGGATTTCGATACTTATTCCGATCTGGACATTCCGATCATTCTTTGCGATCTGGGATTCCGACGGTTATAAGGAAGTTTTAAGTCGTTACTCTGCCTAAATTTTATCAGCTATATTCCGATCTGAATCATTCCGACAGCTCTTTGCGATCTGAGCATTTCGATAGGTCTTTGCGATCTGAACATTCCGATAGGACTTTGCGATCTGAATCATTTCGACAGCTTTGCATTGCGATCTAGGCATTTCGATACCAACAACATTTCGACAGGGTTATATTACGATCTGGACATTCCGATCTGACATTCCGATCTGGCATTCCGATCTAGACATTCCGACAATCCAAAAATTATTCCTTAAAAAATTTCGACTCGTGTGTAATTTTGACTTGGAATTTTTGGTTTATCGAGAACATATTTTAGGGGATTTTAACATTGTTTCTCGATTTTAACTCACAACAACACAAAAATACTTAACCTTATTTCATTGATCGATCAACTTTGTAAATCTTCACTTATTGAAATGGAGTACACATCTCTTACGGATAAGTCCATCCTCTCGGGTACGGATAATCGTCCACCAATGTTGGTGAAGACTATGTATGAGGAATGGGCTTCCCGAATGGAACTTTATATGTTGAACAAGGAGAATGGACATCTAATTTGGGCATCGGTGCTCAATGGACCATTAGATTATGATACAGTGACGGAAGGTACGACTACTCGTCCTCGCACAACGGGTGAGTTGACTAGAGATATGAAGATTCAAGATAAATGTGATAAGTATGCTACAAACATCATTCTCCAAGCCCTTCCTCAAGATGTCTACAAACTCGTCAGCAAACATAAAGTTGCCAAAGAGTTATGGGATAGAATTCGGGTTCTAATGCAAGGCACCTCGTTAACTAAACAAGAACGAGAGTGTAAGCTTTATGATACTTTTGATAAGTTTGCCTATGTGCCAGGGGAGACTCTCAATGATTACTATCTGAGATTTACCCTATTGTTGAATGAGCTTAATATCTATGGCATGGCAATCCCTACCTTTCAATTGAACACCAAGTATTTGAACACTCTTCCTCCAGAATGGAAAAAATACGTGACGGATGTTAAATTGGCTAAGGACTTGCATAACACCAATGTGGATCAACTTCAAGCTTTTCTTCAACAAAACGAATGCCATGTAATCGAGGCTCGGTTGTCTACACCTCAAGTTCATGATCCACTTGCAATGTATGCTTCTCAACAAAACATGGCTTATAGTTATCAACAACCATCATACTTGCAGCAACCACCACCACACATCTATCAGCAACCACAACAACCATCTTATCAACCACCAATGATGCCACAGCAAGAATATCAACAAAGTGTTCATCAACAATCTTTTCAACAGCAACCACCATATCAAACATCACCATCACAAGCCAACACTTCTCCATTGGGCTATACTCCTCAGCAAGGATATTTTCCAATAGAAGCACAACCAGCACAAGCTTTCTACTCTAATGAACTTCCACCAATCCAAGCACCGGTCTTTACTCCAAATGATACGCCAGCTGATGTTCTAAACCATCTCACCGCCTACTTGTCAAAACTTGTTGCAACTAGAGGATTTCCACCAACAAACAATCAGCTCCGCACCTCATCAAATCCTCGACAACAAGCCACTGTTCAAGATGGTCAAGTGACGATGCAACCTATTCAGGGAAGGCAAAATTCATATGGACCTCCTACAAGGACTGGGAACAATCAAGCTGTGAATTCTCAAGCTAGTGGAAATGGGAGTCCTATTGGTCCTATGAAGGTTGTGACTTGTGATGAGATGCCTTTTATACATGATCTCATCATCGAAAACGGACTTTAAATGCATTAAATATCGTGAAATATGCCAAATATATGCTCGTGTTTGTTCCTTGTGTATTTTTAGGTACGGATATTGTGGAATGGACAAAAGACAACAAGAATCATTCAAAAACGAACACGGGAAACGAAGACGCACAATGAACCAAGCTCAAATTTGGAATTTTGCAAAAAGACCCCTCAAGTTTGAAGAATTGGCAAAAATGGCCCCTCATCTTTGAAGAACTTGTCACTTTTAACCCTTCAAAATATTAAAAGTACAAGTACCATCCTTGAAGAATGAAGATTTGACAAATTCAGCCCTTGGAATTGGATTAAAAGTTCATTTGTTAGCTAAAATGGACAAAGGACTTGTTTTGAAATTTGTTTTGGGACTGAGAATGAGAACACTTAACTGGAAAGGACTGGTTTTGCAAAAAAGATAATGGAGTCTACGTTATCTATGGGACTGGCCATGAAAACCCAAAACCTAAGCCCACTAAACCCCAGCCCACTACCCATTACAACCCGGTTTTGTTATTAATCCCTGGTCAAACCCTGGGTCAACCCCCACTAACCCATTTCTTTCCCCCCATAACACTTTTTTAAAAGTGTTAATCCCCAAATATAAATCAAAACAGCCCCTAATCCCCTAGAACCCTAGAACACCCCCAGTTTAATTAATCATTAATTCAAAGGGTTAAACCCCAATAATGTCCAGATTGTTAATTCCACCTCACCTCACCAAAACCCACCACTCACATAGTGGCCACGTGGCCTTGTGGTCCTTCCCCTGCTCTTGTCACTTTCACACAACCCAAAAACCCGACAAGATGAACGAATTGGATGCCATTCCTTTGCCTCCAAGGCTAAATTAACGTCCAAGATGAGAATTGAAGCTGTCAAGTCACATGGGTACCATTTTGACCAAGAACCAGTCAAGACGAAGAGGGCTTTTTAGGGATTTTCCAATTCGGGTTTTCAAGCCTTGTATTTTTTTTAATTGTTATTCTAGAATAGTCCATTAGGGGCTATAAAAAGAGGAGCCTGTTCCTCTTTTTCATTGTTCCAGTTTTTTGCAAAAACTTGTGTAATTCCTTTTTTAATTTTATAAAGTTTGGTGTTTGTTTAATGTGCAATATAATTCCTTTTATACTTATTAAAAAGTTTGTGTGTTAAGTTGTTTGCAAAAGGCTGAGTTCCATTTTTAAAATTTGTGAAAGATTTGTGATTTGTCAAGTTTTCTTAAAAATTGTTAATTTTCAAAAATCATAAACTTGTGTGAAGTGAAAGTGGAACACAAGTTCTGTGATTTGTGGATTTTAAGTGGTTTGAAACGTGTGTTTCAAGTTTGGAGAAGGTTTGTGGAAAGTTTTTGAAGAAAGAAAGAAAACAGAATTTTATCTATATTGTTCTTGTTTTGCTTTTCTTTGATTTTTTTTTTCAGGTTTTAAAGGTGTTGTTGAATTTGTTCTGCATGCACCCGGGTGCATAAGGAGGTGGTTGTGCTACCACTAAGTCCTTGGATGTAAGGGCTTAAGGTAAAATCCGTTTACCTTTGGAAATATTCAGAAAAGTGTATGCATGTGTTCTTATTTGATTTGGTGCCTAAGTGTTCTAAATGTGTTGGATCTTTGTTCTTTCTAATTGTTATGTTTGTTAGATAGTTTGATCAGTTTGCATAGGGTTTGTAAGGTTTTTCTTTGTTAAAAACGTTTTACAAAATTTTAAAGAGGTGTTTGGCAATACGTTTTAGCAGGGGTTGAATCTTAATTAATGAGTTAAAAAGATGTTAGGTTACTAGATTAAGGTTAAGTTAGATGTTAGTAAGCTGGTAATATAGTTTGGTACAAGTTTGCATGCAATTTGTGGAGTTTAAAAGATAAAAAGGTAGTCAAAAATCTGCATAGTCATATCTGCCAGTTTTATTGACATTTTGGTGCTTGAATCTTGGATTTCTGTTGAGCTTTAGGTTAGTTTAGTTATTGATATTGTTTGAATACCATTGTGTGAGTATGCATGCTTAATTTTAGGCTTGGTAGTCCACTAGATTGCTAGATAAAAGCTGTTAGACCACCAGACCTTAAAATTCACCTCAGAAACTTGCTATAGGTTGTTGTGCTTTGGTTCTTGATTTGTGGTGTGCTTAAGTGTTCTATACTTGTGTTGTTGACTTCTTGTGCTCAAAGGAGCACAAGAGTGCCCCTCTTGTCCATAAACAACACCAAATAAGCTATACAAGCCAATCCTTTGGCTGAATCAAAAGCAAGAACTCAAGTTCAAAAATCTGCTTGTGTTAACAAAGCTATCTGTCACGTTTTTGATAAAAGTTGCGCCGCAAGACCCTACTAGCTGCGGCGCAACTGAAAGAGCTGCTGACCAAAGTTGCCTTCGTTTCACAAATTGCGCCGCAAGTCCCACCTAGTTGCGGCGCAACTGAAGGACCAACAGATCAGGGTACTCTCGCAACACTAATTGCGGCGCAAGTACTACCTGTTGCGGCGCAACAAAAAGAAGTAAAAAGGGGGTGCCAGGACTCGAACCCGTGACCACCCGTTCACAACACCAACACCTCAACCAACGCGCCCTGGGGACTTTGACTGAGAGATTTGGTTTTGTTTATTACTTAACACGTTTTGTTTTGTCCTTTTATAAATAAGCCGTAGCTTTGTTTTCTTTTTCCTAGCTTATTTGTTAAGCTAGTCTTATCTAGCTTATTTTTTTTTAGACAGTTATAACTTTGTTGATTTTTTAAAATTGGTTTTAGAATTTTCCAATTAATAGATTATTTTTTAGGATTTAATTATTAGACGTTTTTTATAAAAGCCATAAAAAATACCAAAAAGAGTTTAATTTTTTAGGAAAAATAATTTTAAGGTTTTAAAATATATTTTTGAGGTTTACATGTGAAAAAGTTTTCAAAAACTTTAATTTTTGATTTTATTTAATTTTAGGGTTTTTTAGCAACTTTAAAAATTAATATAAAATTAACTAAGAGGTTTTAGGAACTTTAATTTACATTTTCTTCTTAGTTAGATTATTTAGGATTTTTGAGAATTTTTTAGAATTTATTTTAGGACTTTTAATTTTTTAGAATATTTTAATATTATTTTATTCATTAAAATAAAAAGTTTTATTTTAAATTTCTTTTTCATTTTTCCTAGATTCTATAGCATTAATTAGGACTTTTCCCATTTGTAGAATAATTTTTAGGCTTTTCAATTAATTTTTAGAATTAATTTAAGTTTTAATACATTTTAATAGTTTTAGGAGTTTAAAAATAGTTTAATTTGGTTTTAAAATTTTTAAAAATAGTTTTTAGTTTAATTAAGTCATTTTTGAGGTTTACAAACTATAAAATCTTGTTTAGGGCTTTTTAATATTTAAAAGTGATTTTTAGGGCTTTAATTAGCATTAAAAAGTCATTATTAAATTAATTAAAAGGTTTTGGCAAGTTTGAATTTTTTTGTAAACCCTTAAAATATTATTTGGGAGTTTTTAGTAATTTTTAGGAATTTTTAGGTTTAAATTTTAAATTTTGTGTTTTTTTTACGTTCTTCGTCGTAACTTTCTAATAGTATTTTTGCCTTATTTTTCTAACTTTTTTCGTCTTCGTCATTTTCTCTTCTTTTCTTCTCATTAATAATCAAAAACAAAATCAATCAATTCAATTCACAACGCACTAGCCTCCTCGAGAGAACGATCCCCATCAAAGGGTCATAACTTGTGGTTTTCCTAAATCACTCGTTAATACTTACCGCTTTTACCTCCTTTTCCTAAAGGTGTGTAAAAATACTACATCAATTTTGGCGCCGCTGCCGGGGAGGCGTGTTGTGTTTTGATTGAACAATTGTTGTTTTTATATTAGCCATAAATATAATTGTATTAATAGCACTCTATTAATACGTATTATCGTTTTTCGGTTTTTGTGTGAATACTATTAGTATATTGTATACGTAGAACAATAAATTCACAAGTACTCCAAATACGTGAGCAATCACAACCTTGACTCGGGATTTCATCACTCGATCATTGTATTCGAATCTCAAACCAAAGAAAAAGGCAAAAATAGATAAATACTTTCGTGAAGCTTAATCTTGATAATACAAACTATAAGGTGGGTATAAGGCGGTTGTATTTCACAACCTAAAGGAAAAAGGCTCTTAAGTGCTTCGCGCCGCCTCGTTTCCTCCGCTTGCTTGTGCGTATTTGATTTTGAGAGTGAATCGAGGGTTTTGCCGCCCAAAGTATTACTACATATCATATATATTTTCTTGGTTTTCATTTGATTAAACCCTCTTGAACGATTTGGTGTTCCACCATCGTTCTAAAGTCATCGAAGGCGTTCACTCCACGTGTTCGTTTTCATTCTTTGAGGCTTCGTTAATCAAGAGATTTGATTAGTGAGGAGATTTGTGGACTCATTGTCTACTCAATATATTCACCAATTCCAAAAAGGTTAATACAATCAAAAACCACAAAAAAATTGAAAAAACACAAAATACCAAAAAGAATCTTCTTTGCTCGCCTTCTCGTTGTACGTGACGTTTATGCAAACTCGCTCTAAAGCTAGACGTGCTCGTAAACGAAGAAACAAATCGACTACTCCTTCTAGTGAGGAGACTCCAATTGAGGAACCTATTATAGAACAAGAAGCTATCATGGCTAATCGTACTATGATGGAGTTGCTTCAAGCACCCACCGAGGGTTTTGGAGAGGCCATTGTGATTCCCGCCATCCTTGCGGAGAACTTTGAAATCAAAACGGGTTTAATGTCTATGTTGCAAGCAAACAAGTTTCGCGGTCATGAAAAAGACAACCCACATTATCACATTAGGCAATTTAATCGTCTCACCGCGACAAGCAAGTTTAAGGATGTACCACACGATGCCATTAAGATGATGTTGTTTCCTTACTCGTTAGATGGACCCGCCAAGATATGGCTTGAGAAAGAACCGCCGAATTCGATTTTGACATGGGCCGATCTCGTGTCTAAATTTGTGAATCAATTTTTTCCACCATCTAAGACAACACATTTGAAAAACGAGATTTCACGTTTTACACAAAGATCTAATGAAAGTTTTTCAATGGCTTGGGAGAGATTTAAAGAAATGCTACATGAATGTCCACACCATGATTTTTCCGAATTGCATCAAATTGACACCTTTTATAATGGGCTTAATGAACATGAACGAGATTATTTAAATGCCGCCGCGGGTGGTAATTTTTTGTGCAAAACGACCAATGAGGCTTTGAAAATCATAGAAAATAGGTCTAAGGTCTATAGCCCTCGTAACACACCGAGTGTTGCCAATTTGGGCTCGTCATCATCTCGTTCCATTAATGCCTTGCAAGATGAAGCAAATGAGGAGAATCGGTTTTTCGATAGGTTTTCGACTCTTATGTCTCATTGGAAAGCTCAAGAAGCTTCAAGCACCGCTTCGGTTAAAGCGGTTGCTAAGAGTTGTATTTCATGTGGTGGAGCTCATGATTTTTCCGAGTGCATTACCGCGGATGGTAACACTTCGAATGCTTTTGTAGCCACGGGAACTTATAACCAAATCGGTCAAGGTTCACGTTCAAATCAAGCTCCACAAAATCAAAATGCTAATAACTATCGAAACAACAATCAAGGTGGAAATTACCAAGGAAATCAAAGGAATTATAACAAGGGTAATTACCAAAGTGGAAATGGGCAAGTTTCTAATCAAAACCAAAACCGTGATTTTCAAACTCCTACTCAAGGTTTTCAAAATGCTCACACTAAAAATTTGCAAGGAGAATTTTTAGACTATGCTAAGGCTAATGATGCTAAATTTGACAACATGCAACGTGAGATGATTAGCTTAAGGTCCGAATTGAAAAATGAGCTTAAAACCGAACTTGCTAATGAACTTAAAACTCATGCTAATAAAATGGAAGGAAATGTCACACGACTCCAACAAAATCAACAAAAAATGGAGCAAGGACAACATGAGATTAAGCAAGAGTTGTTGAAAGCGGATGCTAGGCAATCTAAGTTTGAAGACCGTATGGCTAAAATGTTTGAAGCAATCATGTGTAAGCCCTCTTCTTCGGGTGGTCTTCCTAGTGATACCATCGTGAACCCGAAAGGAGAATTGAAGGTTATTACCACTCGTAGTGGTAAAACTTTCAAAGAGCCCATTTCTCGTCCAAGTACTTCTATGGAGAAGGAAAAAGAGAAAGAACCCGAGGTTGTGGTTGAAAAGGAGCACATCTCAAGCCCACGAAGTACCGCTCAAACCACACCTACGGTTGAACCTATACCCATTATGGAACCCGAGATTCCAAGGCCGATGCCTATGCCTAATTTGCCCCAACCCACACCACCTTTACCCTACCCATCAAGACGAGACAAGGAAAAGGCACAAGAACGAAATAATTATCAATTTGAACTCTTTATGAAAATGTTTCGTGACTTGCATTTTAATATAAGTTTTGCCGACGCCTTAGTCATGATGCCTCGATTTGCCGCGAACTTCAAAAGTATGTTGAATAACAAAGAGAAATTGCAAAAATCGTCTAGTTGTTCTTCGGTTTTTCTAAGCCGCATACCTCAAAAAGTCGGTGATCCTGGAAAGTTTTTAATCCCATGTGCTATCCAAGACATGGAAGAATGCTACGCCTTGGCCGATCTTGGTGCTAGTATTAATTTGATGCCTCTCGAGATTTTTAAGTCGCTTAATCTTCCAAATCTCACTCCTTCAAGAATGTCAATCGAAATGGCCGATCATTCTACGATTCTAGCTTGTGGAGTAGCCGAGGACGTCTTCGTGAAAGTTGGGAAATTCTATTATCCCGTGGACTTCATAGTTGTTGATATTCCCATCGATCCTAAAGTTCCGTTAATTTTAGGTCGATCTTTTTTGGATACCTCGAGAGCACTTATCGATGTGCATGCAAGAAAAATCACTCTTCGTTTCAATGAGGAAGAACTCGTCATTAATGCAACCCAAAACTCCACGCTTTCTCATGTTTATTCGATCACATCTTTGTACAATGTCAATCCTATCAAAAACATGTGTCAAAAGATTTCAAATAGAGTTTTAGGAGTTGATAAAAATGAAGTTCCGTCCCCTCCGCCGATGGAGGTTAAGAGTGTTAAGCCTATGATACCAATCTCGAGTGATTCTTCGGATGATGAATACGTTGATCCCGATGGGGAGGTTTTCTTTGTTGACAAAAGATTTGAAAACTTGCCACCACCTAAACCAAGACGCTTTCAAAATGTGAGAATTTTTAGTGTGACTAACATTGCTTTAGATACACCAAATATTTTTGACATAATCAAATCGGGTTTTCACAAGGAGAGTGTTAAAGATGAAAAAGGAAAAGATTTTGAATCTAATTTAAAAGATTTTTCTACTATTCTAACTCCGTCATCACCGCGTGTCTTGAGTACTACAAGCTCGTCTTCTCCTTTTGACGATGCTTTGTGTGGACCTAGTGTGGGGGAAGCCCCTTATGTTCCCTCCCCTTTCTCCACCGAGGACGAGATATTTGATCCTGGAATTGCTTTTATAGGGAAATCTCGGTCTTCCACCGATGCAATAAATGGAAAATCTTTTCATTTGATTGGTGCGAGTCTACCTCGAGTAGCTCATGTTTTTAGAGACTTACCCATTGTCCCACCCTTCTATTTCTTCTTATCTATTTTCTTGAAACTCTTTGAGTTTGTGTTGACACACGACAAAGTGGCGTTGATTTGTTTTTCCAAAGAGAACGAGAACGCCATCTTTGATCCCGGTATTTTGCATCATCAAAGGACTTAGTCCTTAATACCGGTTGCTTTTGGGCCTTGTTTATCATGTAAGCCCCACCAAAAATTGACCATACCATGATTATCCCTAAATGATCACATTTATGGGGATTCGAGTCGAGCTTTTGACTCGGTTATCAAAAACAAGGTGCCTCGTGGGGGAGACCCATGCTTATCCATGTAAATATTATTGCTTTCTAAGTAGTTTAATGTGAGGGGATTTGTGCCCTTCCAACCTTTGTTCCGTGGTTGTTTGTGAATTGTGTCTTTTAGATCATCATCTTCACGATTGAAGCCTCTCGTGTTCGTTTCATGGGAGCACTCGATCGTTTGCTTTGGAGGCCTTTCCCAATATCCATATGATATATCCTTTTATGTTCTAACCTTAGGTTTTATAGCACACTTCATAAACGGCTATTACTTATTGGTTACACCCTTTCCATGCTAGATTAGGCATTCGACTACGTCTCTAGTATGGGGGTGTTTGCACCCCTAGACTCGAAACATTGAGGACAATGTTTAACTTTAGTATGGGGGGGTGAATAGATACTTCCCTTGCCAAACCTTCACGCTTTCCAAAGTTTATCGTTTTGTTATCGTTTTGTCGCAAAATAAGGCTAAAAATGGCCAAATTTTAAAATTTTTCTCATTTTGTCATAAGTGTTTGAAGACACGAATGTAGATTTTCCGATGGCGAGAATAAGAGTAATTTTTGACTCGACCGTGCGTGTTGAGCACTTAGCTTTAGTTCCTTAACTACACATTAGGCTAAGTCTCTTAAATGAGGACGAGAAATGATAGAGTTAATTATAAGTTACTATGCTAAACGTAGAGTACTCGTATTCTTTCAAAAACTCATGTGTTCTCGTTGTTTGCTTATTCTCCCTTCGCATGTAAATATTTTTTGCTTAATAAATATTGATTTAACGGTTTAGTTTTGATTGTTGGGTTTCTAGTCTTTTCTAGTAGCTTCCGTGTAATTAAATTGGGAAGACATTAAGGTATCGCCAGCGTCACGGTTTTGAAGTATTGGCACCCAAATAATCGAAAGCTTCACCTAATAATAAAGATTTCAAGTGCTCACCTAAATCAAGCAAACAATTTGAAGCCCCACAAGGCCTAAAATCTATGCAAAATTGAAAGTGAATCAAGCCTTAATCTTCGAAGCTTTAAAGATCCAAAATTCGCTTTAGCGTGAGGATATACGTCTTTGGCTAATAAAACCACCGATGATGGCGGATAATAAAAGGCAAGGCAAGACCGAAGTCATAATAAAAGCTTCATGGCGAAGTTGAATAAAAGATGGAGGTAAACCAAAGATAATAAGGTCCTTCCGTTAGGGGGCGTATAAAAGTCTTGGTAATAAGTCTCATGTTCAAAACCGTTATAAAACCGTGTTTATCGATTCTTCTTGTCAACTTAATTTTTTAACATCGTTGTCTATTGGGAGGGGTTATTGATTTAATGGTCTTAGTTACACCGTTAGGACTCTATTTTTAGACCTAAATCTCTATTATCGCATAAGTCAATGATGCATCCTCGTGATCATTAAGACAAAATAAAATATAAGAGATACAACTTAGGAATAATGGGAGAATAAGTACGTGATTAGGGCATATGAGTAGTGTTAGCATTACTAACTTATAATGACAATGATCTCGTTGCACGCTTAGCATGGAATTGAAGTAAAAATCGAGGACGACGAAATTATTTCTAAAGAAGCATTCACGTGTTCTTATTCTATGAACCTAAACGTCCCATTTTGCGATGAAAATCATACATTATGTCTAAAACGCAAGTAGTAGTAATCATAGTGTAGCTAGTTATCATTTCAATAAAGTCATAAAATTAAATTTTGGAGATGCTTTGATACTTTATTCTTAGCATTGCGTGAGGGCACGGCAATGGTTTAGTATGGGGGAGTGATGAGATGCCTTTTATACATGATCTCATCATCGAAAACGGACTTTAAATGCATTAAATATCGTGAAATATGCCAAATATATGCTCGTGTTTGTTCCTTGTGTATTTTTAGGTACGGATATTGTGGAATGGACAAAAGACAACAAGAATCATTCAAAAACGAACACGGGAAACGAAGACGCACAATGAACCAAGCTCAAATTTGGAATTTTGCAAAAAGACCCCTCAAGTTTGAAGAATTGGCAAAAATGGCCCCTCATCTTTGAAGAACTTGTCACTTTTAACCCTTCAAAATATTAAAAGTACAAGTACCATCCTTGAAGAATGAAGATTTGACAAATTCAGCCCTTGGAATTGGATTAAAAGTTCATTTGTTAGCTAAAATGGACAAAGGACTTGTTTTGAAATTTGTTTTAGGACTGAGAATGAGAACACTTAACTGGAAAGGACTGGTTTTGCAAAAAAGATAATGGAGTCTACGTTATCTATGGGACTGGCCATGAAAACCCAAAACCTAAGCCCACTAAACCCCAGCCCACTACCCATTACAACCCGGTTTTGTTATTAATCCCTGGTCAAACCCTGGGTCAACCCCCACTAACCCATTTCTTTCCCCCCATAACACTTTTTTAAAAGTGTTAATCCCCAAATATAAATCAAAACAGCCCCTAATCCCCTAGAACCCTAGAACACCCCCAGTTTAATTAATCATTAATTCAAAGGGTTAAACCCCAATAATGTCCAGATTGTTAATTCCACCTCACCTCACCAAAACCCACCACTCACATAGTGGCCACGTGGCCTTGTGGTCCTTCCCCTGCTCTTGTCACTTTCACACAACCCAAAAACCCGACAAGATGAACGAATTGGATGCCATTCCTTTGCCTCCAAGGCTAAATTAACGTCCAAGATGAGAATTGAAGCTGTCAAGTCACATGGGTACCATTTTGACCAAGAACCAGTCAAGACGAAGAGGGCTTTTTAGGGATTTTCCAATTAGGGTTTTCAAGCCTTGTATTTTTTTTAATTGTTATTCTAGAATAGTCCATTAGGGGCTATAAAAAGAGGAGCCTGTTCCTCTTTTTCATTGTTCCAGTTTTTTGCAAAAACTTGTGTAATTCCTTTTTTAATTTTATAAAGTTTGGTGTTTGTTTAATGTGCAATATAATTCCTTTTATACTTATTAAAAAGTTTGTGTGTTAAGTTGTTTGCAAAAGGCTGAGTTCCATTTTTAAAATTTGTGAAAGATTTGTGATTTGTCAAGTTTTCTTAAAAATTGTTAATTTTCAAAAATCATAAACTTGTGTGAAGTGAAAGTGGAACACAAGTTCTGTGATTTGTGGATTTTAAGTGGTTTGAAACGTGTGTTTCAAGTTTGGAGAAGGTTTGTGGAAAGTTTTTGAAGAAAGAAAGAAAACAGAATTTTATCTATATTGTTCTTGTTTTGCTTTTCTTTGATTTTTTTTTTCAGGTTTTAAAGGTGTTGTTGAATTTGTTCTACATGCACCCGGGTGCATAAGGAGGTGGTTGTGCTACCACTAAGTCCTTGGATGTAAGGGCTTAAGGTAAAATCCGTTTACCTTTGGAAATATTCAGAAAAGTGTATGCATGTGTTCTTATTTGATTTGGTGCCTAAGTGTTCTAAATGTGTTGGATCTTTGTTCTTTCTAATTGTTATGTTTGTTAGATAGTTTGATCAGTTTGCATAGGGTTTGTAAGGTTTTTCTTTGTTAAAAACGTTTTACAAAATTTTAAAGAGGTGTTTGGCAATACGTTTTAGCAGGGGTTGAATCTTAATTAATGAGTTAAAAAGATGTTAGGTTACTAGATTAAGGTTAAGTTAGATGTTAGTAAGCTGGTAATATAGTTTGGTACAAGTTTGCATGCAATTTGTGGAGTTTAAAAGATAAAAAGGTAGTCAAAAATCTGCATAGTCATATCTGCCAGTTTTATTGACATTTTGGTGCTTGAATCTTGGATTTCTGTTGAGCTTTAGGTTAGTTTAGTTATTGATATTGTTTGAATACCATTGTGTGAGTATGCATGCTTAATTTTAGGCTTGGTAGTCCACTAGATTGCTAGATAAAAGCTGTTAGACCACCAGACCTTAAAATTCACCTCAGAAACTTGCTATAGGTTGTTGTGCTTTGGTTCTTGATTTGTGGTGTGCTTAAGTGTTCTATACTTGTGTTGTTGACTTCTTGTGCTCAAAGGAGCACAAGAGTGCCCCTCTTGTCCATAAACAACACCAAATAAGCTATACAAGCCAATCCTTTGGCTGAATCAAAAGCAAGAACTCAAGTTCAAAAATCTGCTTGTGTTAACAAAGCTATCTGTCACGTTTTTGATAAAAGTTGCGCCGCAAGACCCTACTAGCTGCGGCGCAACTGAAAGAGCTGCTGACCAAAGTTGCCTTCGTTTCACAAATTGCGCCGCAAGTCCCACCTAGTTGCGGCGCAACTGAAGGACCAACAGATCAGGGTACTCTCGCAACACTAATTGCGGCGCAAGTACTACCTGTTGCGGCGCAACAAAAAGAAGTAAAAAGGGGGTGCCAGGACTCGAACCCGTGACCACCCGTTCACAACACCAACACCTCAACCAACGCGCCCTGGGGACTTTGACTGAGAGATTTGGTTTTGTTTATTACTTAACACGTTTTGTTTTGTCCTTTTATAAATAAGCCGTAGCTTTGTTTTCTTTTTCCTAGCTTATTTGTTAAGCTAGTCTTATCTAGCTTATTTTTTTTAGACAGTTATAACTTTGTTGATTTTTTAAAATTGGTTTTAGAATTTTCCAATTAATAGATTATTTTTTAGGATTTAATTATTAGACGTTTTTTATAAAAGCCATAAAAAATACCAAAAAGAGTTTAATTTTTTAGGAAAAATAATTTTAAGGTTTTAAAATATATTTTTGAGGTTTACATGTGAAAAAGTTTTCAAAAACTTTAATTTTTGATTTTATTTAATTTTAGGGTTTTTTAGCAACTTTAAAAATTAATATAAAATTAACTAAGAGGTTTTAGGAACTTTAATTTACATTTTCTTCTTAGTTAGATTATTTAGGATTTTTGAGAATTTTTTAGAATTTATTTTAGGACTTTTAATTTTTTAGAATATTTTAATATTATTTTATTCATTAAAATAAAAAGTTTTATTTTAAATTTCTTTTTCATTTTTCCTAGATTCTATAGCATTAATTAGGACTTTTCCCATTTGTAGAATAATTTTTAGGCTTTTCAATTAATTTTTAGAATTAATTTAAGTTTTAATACATTTTAATAGTTTTAGGAGTTTAAAAATAGTTTAATTTGGTTTTAAAATTTTTAAAAATAGTTTTTAGTTTAATTAAGTCATTTTTGAGGTTTACAAACTATAAAATCTTGTTTAGGGCTTTTTAATATTTAAAAGTGATTTTTAGGGCTTTAATTAGCATTAAAAAGTCATTATTAAATTAATTAAAAGGTTTTGGCAAGTTTGAATTTTTTTGTAAACCCTTAAAATATTATTTGGGAGTTTTTAGTAATTTTTAGGAATTTTTAGGTTTAAATTTTAAATTTTGTGTTTTTTTTACGTTCTTCGTCGTAACTTTCTAATAGTATTTTTGCCTTATTTTTCTAACTTTTTTCGTCTTCGTCATTTTCTCTTCTTTTCTTCTCATTAATAATCAAAAACAAAATCAATCAATTCAATTCACAACGCACTAGCCTCCTCGAGAGAACGATCCCCATCAAAGGGTCATAACTTGTGGTTTTCCTAAATCACTCGTTAATACTTACCGCTTTTACCTCCTTTTCCTAAAGGTGTGTAAAAATACTACATCAACTTGCTACAATTGCCGAGGACAAGGTCATATGGCTAGGGAATGCACTCAGCCGAAAAGGAGAAGGGATGATGCATGGTTTCGTGAGAAGATGTATTTGGTTGATGCTCAGTCTAAGGGGAAGATTTTGGATTCAGAGGAGTTAGCATTTCTTGGAGACCCAGGGGCAGCAGATACTGAAGGCATTGCAGTTGTTTCCACTTCTAATGCAGCTTGTCAAGCGGATGATCTTGATGCATACGATTCGGATTGTGATGACATTCACTCTGCCCAAGCTGCTCTCGTTGCTAATCTCTCTCACTACGGTTCTGATGTCATCAGTGAGGTACCAACCACATCTAATAATATTTATGATAACCAACATCAAGTTGGGCATGAAAATGACAACCTCGAACAACATTCGGGAACTAGTAACTCAAATAAAGTGGTACCCAATCCAACACATTTGAGTGAACCTCAACCAAATGCTACGACGGGTATGGAATCTTATGCTCAACATGAGTTGGTCATGGTGCCTAAACATATTATTGATCAAATGCATATGGCCCTCAGACAATCCGTAGATACCAATTCCACCCTAACTGTTGAGCTTGCGTTGCATAAAGAAAAGGTCAAAACTTTTGAAATGGTCCCTCAAGCAGAGAAAATAACATGTTCTGAATTTGACCAATTTCATTTTGAAAAGATTGAACACTTGAAAGAAATAGAATCATTAAAAGCTAATCTTTCCAATGAATTAAAAGAAAAAGAGTCGGTTGTCAATGATTTTCAAAAACTTAAAATGGATTTCGAAACTCTCGAGTCTAAAAAGGTTGAATCGGAATTTAATGCTACCAAACTTCTTAAATTCAAAGAACAACAGCTTTTAAAACAATACGCTTCCACAGAAAAGGTTCATCTTTTAACTAAATCATTTAAAGAACTCGAACTTAAACGTCTTCAAGATTTACCACCTAATCCCGGTTATGCAAAACAAGCTCAGGAATATATTCCCGGTCTTTATGATATGACCATAATTGGAAAATCGAAAGAAGCACCTTTTGTTCGTAGTACTGAGGAGACACAATCACTTGGGGATGAAACTCATTCTAAAATGCTTTCAAAATTCCATACAATTGATTATGATCAACATAACAAAGATCAATTTTCAAAAAAGACACGCATTCGTTTACAAAAGGAATTAGCAGAATTGACAGTTCTTGTGCCCCAAAGTTTGTCAAATGAAAACCTTCCTAGTACGTCTCCTACACTTGTCAAAACGGATTTAACAAAGTTAATTCCACCGGTAAGCAAGGCGTCCGTTAACTTAAATGCGGTTCACCAACACTTAGCCGATTTTGACAAGGTCATTTTGGAACGTACGACGGCTTCGGCCATAACGGAAGGTGAATGGAACTTTGAGCACACTAGAGCTGCGTTCCAAAATGAAATTCTTCCGTTTGTAGACAATGTTAAGGCTTGTCTTAGTAATCTTGATCAAGATTTTCTTTTGGAAATAGAAGAAGTTAGACGTGTTTTCAATGAAATGAATGATGCTTATGAAAACAGTTTACTTGAAATAGAACGGGTTTCACGCCATAATGATCTGCTTATGAATCAAGTGATGTCTCATGACATAGTTTCTGTCTGTGTGAATAAAAGTGTTGATAATGATTCTATTGTGCATAATGTTGAATCTGTGGATAATGTGGTAGATAGTACTTGTCACGAATTTGACGCTAAATTTTTAAAGCTTCAAGATTCATATTCTTCGCTTTCAAAACGTTTTGATGAGATTCAAACACATTGTATTTCGCTTGAATGCAAGCAACAATTTATTCAAGAAATCTTTGAAACGTCTTTCTAAGGTGTTAATATCGATGATGCAAACTTTGAAAAGAATTTTCGATTAGATTTACAATCAAAACAGCGTCAGCCAAGTGACAAAGTTGCTAAATTTTTACCGATAGAAATAGAGAAATCTAAGGAGCTTAACTGTGTGAACGTACTTGAGGCCGTTGAGAATTTTAAACTTGATCTAGATAATCGAGTTTCCAAGATTTTGTCCAAAGTTGATAACTTAAAACAGAAAAATACACGACTCTTTGATTCAGTAAAGCCCGCATGTGTTGATACCACTGCACAGACTCAATCATTGATTAAACAATTGAATCGAAAGTCGATGGAAATATCTGATTTGCGGGAACAAATTTGTGATAAGAATCTGGTCTTGGCTGAGTTAAAGGAAACACTTCGTACTCTAAAAGGTAAGAATGTTGTGGATAACGCAGGCACTGTCTCAGCATCGTCCTCTAGTGCAATCAAAAGGAACCTAATAGCCGTCACACCACTTAACAAGGGCCCTAGGACTAAACCATCTCAAACTTTGGTCACTAAAGATAAGGCGGAATCAAAACCAGCTTCTAATATTCCCGTGTTGCTTTCTACAGGAGTAAGCACCACTACTAAGGCTCAAAGATCTAAGCTTAAGAGAAACAAGAAGAATGATAGGATCTTGCCCCCATCTAGTAGTCAAGTGAAGAAGAAAGTAGAAGCCCATCCTAGGAATGTTATTTCTGTTTTGAATAAAATGAATCATGTAGCTAAACCTAAAGGCTCTGCTGTTGTGCAGCGTTCTAAGCCTAGTGTGAATTCTAATTTGAAATGTTGGAATTGCAATGAATGTATGTTTTCTAGTCGTCATGATTCTTGCCTTATTGACCATGTGAATGAGATGTATGCCCGGAAAAATGGATTAGAATGGAAACCGACTGGGAAAGTGTTAACCCAAGTTGGTTGGATGTGGCGCCCCACTGGTAGAACTTTCACTATAGTAGGAAATATGTGCCCATTAACTAGGATCACTCCCACTAAAGTGAAGAAAGCGTGCCCTTTAACTAGGAGTACCAAGGCTACCAAAACACAAGCGTGTCCTTTAACTAGGAACACTCACACTACTGTAGGAACCAAGTTCCCTTTAAATAGGTCTACTCCCACTGTAGTGCCCGCGAATAATCTAAAACCTAAGAAAGTTGGAACAGTAAAACCTGTTAGTGCTAAAAATCACATTAGAAAACGCAGGAAATCTAAGGGTCTCAAAAATGTTAGCAATTCTGATAATTATATATATGTATCTGCTAACACTCCGGAACCAATAGTTTCTAATGCATTGTCTACTGTTGTCATTGAAAACAGGTGGTCCAAATTGTTCTCTGGTATTTGGACTCTGGTTGCTCCAAGCATATGACCGGAGATCGCTCTCAGCTCAGAAATTTCGTCAGCAAGTTTCTTGGTACGGTTCGATTTGGAAATGATCATATTGCAAAGATAATGGGTTATGGTGAATATCATATTGGGAATGTTATAATTTCGAGAGTGTATTATGTGGAAGGTCTCGGCCACAACTTATTTTATGTGGGACAATTTTGTGATGCAAACCTAGAAGTTGCTTTTCGAGAGCATACCTGCTTCATTCGTAATTTGGAAGGGGTTGATTTATTGAAAGATACTCGAGGGAATAATTTGTATACTTTGTTTCTACAAGACATGATGGCCGCTTCTCCCGTATGTCTTCTCTCCAAAGCATCGAAGACTAAGTCATGGTTATGGCATCGACGGTTATCTCATCTTAACTTTGACGCTATTAATCACTTGGCGAAAAACGAACTTGTTCGTGGTCTTCCTAAACAATCATTTCACAAGGATCATTTGTGTTCCGCGTGTATAATGGGGAAAAGCACTAAGAAATCATACAAACCCAAGACGGAAGACACCAACCAAGAGAAACTTTATCTTTTGCATATGGATCTTTGTGGGCCAATGCGTGTTGAAAGTCTTAGTGGTAAAAAGTACATCCTTGTCATTGTCGATGATTACTCTCGGTTTACATGGGTGAAATTTCTTAAAGCAAAAAATGAGGCACCTAAATTCATCATCGGACTTCTCAAGATGATTCAAGTGCGTCTCAACACTACTGCCTGACGCATTCGTACAGATAATGGAACCGAATTTGTGAATCAAATCTTGCGTGATTATTATGAAGAAGTTGGCATCTCTCATGAAACATCCGTTGCACGCACTCCACAACAAAACGGTGTCGTTAAAAGGCGAAACCGCACACTTATGGAAGCTGCTCGAACGATGTTAATTTACGCAAAGGCTCCATTGTTTTTATGGGCAGAAGAAGTATCTACAGCAGTGTACACCCAAAATCGGTCACTAATTCGTAAACGCCATGGTAAAACACCTTATGAGCTTCTTCATGGAAAAGTACCAGATTTATCATATCTTCATGTATTTGGTTCTCTTTGCTATCCAAATAATGATGGTGACAACTTGGGAAAACTTCAACCAAAGGCTGATATTGGTATTTTCATTGGTTACGCACCCGCAAAGAAGGCATACCAAATCTACAACCGTAACTCTCGCAAGATCCTCGAAACTATGAATGTTGATTTTGATGAGCTGACAGCAATGGCTTCTGAGCAAAACAGCTTTGAACCCGCACTTCATGAAATGGGACCCAGTAACGTTAGTTCTGGTCTTGTCCCAAATAACCCTACTTCATCATCATTTACACCACCTACTAAGAATGAATGGGATACGTTGTTTCAACCGTTCTTTGATGAATTCTTTACTCCTCCAATCATTGTTGCTCCAGAACCTGAGGTAATAGCTCCGGTAACCGAAGTTGTCACTCCAGCAACCGAAGCACAATCAGACACATCTGAACCTACTATTGGTCAAGATATACCTTCAACAAGTAATTCTCAACCAACACATGTTTCAACTACCCATATCATGCCTATTGATGATGAAGAGGATGATGATGATCACGATTTGGAATTCGCTCAAATGCGTGAACTTCCATTCTTTGGTGTACCTATTCCCGACCCTAATCAAGCCGGGTCGCCGACCTCAGAGGAAGCTCCTTCTACAGTTTACTCTAATCCACGGATTCGTGAACATGACAGCAAGTGGACAAAGGATCATCCTATAGATTCTATTATTGGTGACCCTAATCGTCCAGTATCCACACGAATTCAGTTACAAGAAAGTGTAATGTTTTGTCACTTTGATGCCTTTCTCACTGAAGTTGAACCTAAGACATGGCAACAAGCTTTTACTCAATCATGTTGGATAGAAGCTATACAAGAAGAACTTAATGAATTTATACGTCTTGAAGTATGGGAACTTGTCCCATGCCCGGATCAAGTGCAGTTACTCACTTTGAAATGGGTTTACAAGGTGAAACTCGATGAGTTAGGCGGAATATTGAAGAACAAAGCTCGACTAGTAGCTCGTGGATACAAGCAATTATTGGGCATCGACTTTATGGAATCCTTTGCACCTGTTGCCCGTTTGGAAGCTATTCGACTATTCCTCGCTTATGCAGCCCATATGAATATGATCGTCTATCAGATGGATGTGAAGACGGCATTTCTTAATGGTGAACTCAAGGAAGAGGTCTATGTTCAACAACCGGATGGTTTTGTGAATCCTAATTATCCTAATCATGTGTACAAGCTTAAGAAGGCTCTCTATGGGTTGAAGCAAGCTCCTCGCGCATGGTATGATCTTTTTTCACAATTCCTCATTACACAAGGCTTCGCTAAAGGCAAGGTGGATCCTACGCTGTTCATTCAGAAACGAGGTAAAGATATGATTATGGTACAAATATATGTTGATGATATTATATTTGCAGCCTCGACCCAAACTTTATCCGACGAATTTGGGAAACTCATGTCTTCCAAGTTTAAGATGTAAATGATGGGCAAGGTATCATTCTTCTTAGGTCTTCAGATATCTCAGAGTCCCAGAGGCATCTCTATCAATCAATCCAAGTATGCCCTTGAATCGCTTAAGAAATACAAGATGGAATCTTGCGATCTCGTGGATACTCCAATGGTGGAACGAACTAAGCTTGATGCAGATCCTCATGGAGTTGCTGTTGATCCGACACTTTATCGTGGAATGATCGGTACTCTTCTGTATATCACAGTTAGTCGACCTGATCTTCAGTTTGCTATATGTATGTGTGCCAGGTATCAAACTAGGCCTACTGAGTTACACTTAGCTACTGTTAAAAGGATCTTTCGATATCTTAAAGGAACCATTAACGGGGACTTTGGTATTCGAAGGACTCTTCTATTGCACTAATGGCATATGCAGATGCGGATCACGCGGGTTGTCAAGATACAAGGCGTAGCACGAGTGGAACTTTGCAACTACTAGGAGATCGACTAATCAGTTGGGCATCGAAAAGGCAGAAAAGCGCTGCAATTTCAAGTACGGAAGCAGAATACATAGCTATGTCCGGTTGCTGTGCTCAAATTCTTTGGACGAGATCGCAATTAACCGACTATGGTCAAGGTTTCAACAAAATTCCGATGTACTGCGACAACAAGAGTGCAATTGCCTTATGCTGCAACAATGTTCAATTCTCCCGGTCGAAGCATATTGACATTCGCTACCACTTCATCAAGGAGCAAGTGGAAAATGGAGTGATCGAGCTTTACTTTGTCCGATCTGAGTATCAATTGGCGGATATTTTCACGAAGGCTTTAGATCGCGCTCGAATTGAATTTTTGGCCGACAAGCTAGGAATGAGAACTTTCTCGCCTGAGACTCTAAAGGAACTGGCAGATGAAGCGAAAGAATAGTGGTGGTAAAACTATTCTCCGTATCCTTGGTGATCATCTGTATATATTGTTTATATTTTTATCCACAAAAGCAAAATAGAAAAATATAAAACCATATAAAAACCATAAAAAATTGAAAAATCTAGAAAAATCCAAAAATATTTTTACTTTATTTTTTCAAAGGCATGTCTTTTGGTACGATAATATTTATGACCTTAGAAATGTTGATTAATATTGACACGGCGCCATAAATAGAGTTCGTACAAAAGTTGTAAATATTTCATAAAACATGCCTAAATGGCTTGTAGTTATTTCAGACTGCAACCCGGTTTTCACATTAAAGTCAAGTATTTCTTATGAAAGCTTTGGCTCTCAGCGGGAATTAATTTTCTCGGGCAAGGTTTACTTAAAAACCTTGTAAGAGATCAAGTCTACTTTATAACTTGGTCTAACACAAATATATGTACGCTTCAGTGCATTTATTTGTTAAAACAAGAGAAGTATTGTTTTTATGAAGCTATCATCTCTACAACCATAGCAATCTACAATTGGTATCTACATACTCGACGATGCGACTACTCAACCGACGACTACAGCTCTTTCGATAGAACACGGGTCAACAATTGAGGGGGAGCAATTGTCAAGCGTTCAGAATCTTTGACGCCGAACGTGCCAAGTTCACAAGAGGGTGTCAAGACAACAATACAAATCGTACACGTGGTGTCAAGAGATGACTTCAGACGTGACGAGGCGACCAACATATGATGACAAGAACCATTTGATCTTATCATATGATGTTCTCATCAATCAGGTCCAACCTTGTCAATTCTTTTCTAATATGGTGAATATGTGATCATGTTACAAATCGGTATCATATCTCGTACGTTTGATATCATGAAGATAAAATGGACTTGCATTTTTCTTCCCAAAACCTTTGTTAAAACTTCATTAAATCAATTGATATTAAAAACATCGATTGGGTTAATATTTTTAATATGGGGGAGAAAATGTGATTTAATATGGGATATTATCACAAATGGTTTGAATTAATGTGCTGGCTCTTCCCGACATGTGCGAAATGTTTTCGAATATCGTGGCATATGTTAAGGGGGAGCAAAACGGATTTGCATATCAAAATGGATTTTCATGGTGACATATACTTACCCAAACCTCATTTAATTCACGACGATGAAGATTGTGGTGACATAAGGATGGTAGGATAGGTTAAGTCCTATGATTCTTCCAGAACCGGAGGAATCTTCCCAAGGACATTCCATAGCTAGAAATAGTAGTCCTTAGGAAAGATGGAGTAAGATTGTGAACGTAGCTGAATGCCGACCAAGTACTTAAGTTAGCACTGGAACAATCCCAACAAGGTTCTAGTTATGACGTATTGGTAAGCATTGAAGGGGTTGAAGAATGAAAAAGAATTGTAAAGATAAAGGGTGTAAAGAAAGAAGCCCTCCTTATAACTTTAAGTAGAAACCGGGTCAACACATATGCTATTGAGATCATTTTAATGATTCTCGATATTGAAGACAGACATCATGGACCCAGTGATGCAATGCACAACCCATCCCAGCTAACTCAGATATCTCTAAAAAAGGTATTTGTTTTAATCACAAGGAGACAACACGTTATCTATCGATTTATCCACTCCGAATAAATTGGTATTGAAAAGGTGGCACTCCTCTCCAGCCTCCGATCACTAAAATCCAAAATTCACGATCGAGTCTAGAGCCATTTGAGATCATCAAATATCTCATTAGGACACACTTTCATAATCCTTGCTTCTTCACACACTGTGAAAAGTAAGAAAGATCTTAAGAGTCCTACGCAAAATCTTCATGATCTTGCCTGAACATCCGAGTAATACGAAAGTATTTACAATGAAGATGGAAATCCTTCTTGAGCGAATATCAAAAAGCTCATGGTAGGTGACTTGTGCGATTCTTTATGAATCAAACTTGTGATAACTGGAAAGCAACAGCTGTTTAATTCTTAACTGAATTTAAACACGTTCCAGGCCTCTACGCATTATCTTAGTGATCTTGCCAGAACACTCAGAGTGATACCTTAGTGTTTACAGTGATGAGTGGAAATCCTTCTAGTGTTAACCTCAAACAGCACATGGTAGGTAACTTGCAAGATTTTATACGAATCAAGCTCGTGACAACTGGAAAGCAACGATGGTGCGGTTCTTAATTGAATTTCACTTGTTCCAGGAACATGAATTGACGGCTTCAAATCATGCGGATATTATTATCCAAATGATTCACTCTTTATGTTCGCAGTCAGCTTTGGACGGTCGAATAAAGAGAACGGGTTTACCCGCGAAATCCTGTCAGGAAGTTACTTAATTGAAACCATCCGTCACGGGTACGATATCTAATATCGTCCAACGGTCTTCACCGACCGGAGGTAAAATGCTACCGATTTAGAATGAAATGTTCAAAGCCATTTCGTTCGTGTCTACTTATGTTGCGGCATTTGAAGACGGTGGCGTTGCGGGATCCAAGAAGAAGTCGTCCCCGCATGCTTATACTTTATGCACTTAATATCTCATCTAATTCAAGAAAGCCTAAAAGTTAAGTCTTCCGCTGTATCAAACTCTGAAGCTTTCAAGAATTACAAAGGTATAAGTATGTAGGACATGACGTCATGAAGAAGCGAAGATCACAAGTGATTGATGCACGAGATCAAGGCAAGAGATTAATGCTCAAGATTGATATCAAAGATCACATCAGCATGTTCACCAGAAAAGAAAAAAGGAAAAGAAAGACGAAGACTACGAGCTCAAGACAAGCATAGTATGCTAGGTTTATTTTATTATTGTAACTTGGGTAACGCCCTTGTTTGGAGTGACCTCCCTTAGGGGGAGATTGTTGGAAATACGTTTTTACGTATTTAGGAAGATTCGGTCACTCCGACAATATACTAAGTAGTAGCTCGTAGTCTAGACATCGTTATTTAACAAACAAGTCCAAGCCTAGCCTACAACATGTGTAGGCCGGCCCAAACGTGTAAGCCCAAGCCCATTACAAGGCTTGGGTATATAAACCCTCTCCTTTGATGGAGAGAGTGTGTGGTTTCATAATTTACACATACTTCTCTTAACTTTCTCTCTCTAGAAGTGTGAAATCCACCATCTTTCTATCTCTTTCTCTCTCTAAAAACATAAGCATAGATTTACAAATCTACAGTTTCAAAATAGTTTTGTTAAAATTTGTTTAATTAGAATTTTTAATAATGAAAAAGGAGTTTTAATTAAATATTTTCTTTTCAATTAGATTAATTAGTTTTTATTTTAAATAGTCTTTAGTTTTTAAAATACCAAAAAGAGTTTAATTTACCAAGAACAATTAATCTTACGTTTAATTGGAAATCAATTCGAGTGAGTCGAGGAAACGAACTTAATTGACATAAAAATAAGCTACTAAAAATTGGCGCCGCTGCCTCTTCGCTCGTTACGATTGACGATTTTCGTGAGACGTTTGGATTTTGGGATCCGTTCATTTTGAACGTTATTTTTATTGTTAAAAAAATCAAAAACATAAAAAAAAATCCAAAACTTAAAAATACAAAAAAATTAAAAAATCACAAAAGCAAACTCTTTCCTAATATTTGCACCAAAAATTAAAAAAATAAAAAAAGTAATACTTTACCTAAAGTATTACACCAAAAATATTAAGTATTATTGTTATTTTTCTTATTTCGATTTCTTTCGTTTTTTTTATTTTGAATATATATTTTTCTAAAAAAAATACAAAAAGATTTTTCTTTTACTATATTGTATTACGTAGCACAATTAACTTACCTACTTTCAAATAAGACCTTAGTTGGGATTTCATCACCTAGCTATTGTATTCGAATCCAAAACGGAAAATAAAGGGCAAAATAGATAAATACTAGTAAGAAGTTTGAACTCGATTTATACAAACTATAAGGTGGGTATAAGGCAACGCGCTATAAAAGGCCGTCTAAGGAAAAAGGTTTTTAAGTGCTTTGTGCCACCTCGTTTCCCCGCTTGCTTGTGCGTATATTGAGAGGGACGACCAATTATTGGTTTGCCAACTCAAGTAGTATTAAGTATATATTTTTGTAGCTTTTTAATATTGCACCTCGAGAGGGATAATCCCTTTCCTCTCAAAGTCGACCGAGGTCTCCTACCTCATTCCTTGATTTTAATTGTATGCGCACTCGCGCGCGTACATACATACCGATTGGTGTACCAAATACTTCTAATTCTTCCAAAAAGAAGAAGAAGATAAACAAAAAGACCATCATTAAAGCCGATCCCGATAATCGAGCTTTGAACAATTCGATGGCAACGGATAATCGACCAATGATTGAGATTCTACAATCTCACGTTGAAGGAAATGATGACGCGATTGTGGTGCCGGATATTGGAGCAAATAATTTTGAACTTAAAACGGGTTTTATTCAAATGGTTTCCGCTACACCATTTTTAGGCCGTACTAATGATGATCCACACGCTCATATCAAATGTTTCATACAATTGGCAAACACCGTCAAATACAATGGGGTGCCACAAGAGGCCATTCGTTTACAACTCTTTCCTTTTTCCCTCAAGGGACAAGCCCGGATTTGGTTTGATAAGGAACCACCCCAAAGTATTACCACATGGATTGATTTAGAAACAAAGTTCATTAACTAATTTTTCCCACCATCACGGACCACCGCTTTAAGGAACGACATCATTACTTTTGAACAAAAATATGGGGAAACGTTTAGTGAGTCTTGGGACCGTTTTAAGGAGCTTTTACGAAAATGTCCACAACATGGTTTTACAAAAGTGCATCAAATCAATACGTTTTACAATGGTTTAACTCTTAATGACCAAGACTCACTTAATAGTGCCGCGGGGGGGGGGGGGGGGGGGGGGGGTTATATTCTTGTGGAATCCATGAACGATGCTTGGTTGAAAACAAGACAAAAGTTCAAACCAAAAGTGTACGGACTACAATAGCTAGTGCTAGTGATAATGAGGTGACTAATCAAATTAAGAAGCTTACTTCAATTGTGAAACACCTTGTTTTAAGATTTAACCCTCCCACTACACATGTGAATTCCTTAAAAGAGACTTGTGAAACGTGTGAGACTTGTGGTGGACCACATTCGTATTTTAATTGTGACAAGGTTTATAATCAACAACAACAAGTTTATGCTTATAACAACAATGAAAATGAGCGGGTTCATTTCAAACCAAATGTTGATGTTAACCCTTTGTCTTATAAGAGTACTAACTATTTGGCTCCCCCGGGTTTTGTAGCTCCACAAAGACCACCCCCACCCGCCCAAAATAGGAACCAAGCTCCTCAAAGAGGAAATTTTCAAGGGAATGCAAATCAAGGGAATTTTAATGGTCAGAATCAAGGGTTTCAAACTAATAACTTCAACCAAGGTTTTCATAATAACAACGGTTTTCAACCTCAATATCAAAATCAAGGTTTTCCTAATCAAGGTTTTAATAATCAAGGGTTTAATCAAATGAACATGCATAATCCTCAAATGGACTTGGTTCTTCAAAAATTGACCGAACATGAGAGAATTATGAAACAAATGCAAGAGTCCACCGATATGAAGTTCGTGCAAATGTTGCAAGCCTTTAAACCCCAAGGAGCCTTACCTTCTAATTCAAAGATTAACCCTCGTGCTAATGTGAGTGCTATCACTACTCGAAGTGGAGCTACTTTAGTGGGACCTTCCATCTCTTCGCCCATAAAGGAGAGACAAGGCCCGGAGGTCATAATGAGTAATCCTACTCCCCCTTAGGTGATTCCTCCCACTACCACTGCTAGTACTAGTTCTCCATTGCCTAATGAGCCTATCCCTAAGGTTGTTCAAGAAGCGAGTCCTTCTTCTTCTCAACCTTCAAAGTCTAAACCCAATATCCCTTATCCCTCTAGGTTAAACAAGGCTAAAGTGCTCACCAAAGATGACGTTCATGTTTCCAACTTTTTGAAAATGATTTCCAACGTGAATGTTAACATTAGCCTTATTGAAGCACTTGCTCAAATGCCTAAATTTGTGAAAATGTTCAAAGATTTGCTTAATAAGAAAGAAAAAATGTTTGATCTCGTGAACACTCGTTTAAATGAGAACTGTTCCGCGATTCTTCTCAAAGAGCTTCCCGAAAAGCTAGGAGATCCCGGACGATTCGTGTTACCTTGCTCGTTTCCTCAAATTGATGATTGTATGGCTTTAGCGGATCTCGGCGCTAGCATCAATCTTATGCCACTCTCGGTATGGAAACAATTATCATTACCCGACCTTGTACCGACTCACATGACTCTCGAGTTAGCTAATAGAACTCTCGCATACCCCGTTGGTATTGCCGAAGATGTTTTGTTCGAGTTGGTACATTCACTTTTCCCGTGGACTTTGTCGTCGTCGAGTATGAGATGGATCCTCGTATTCCGTTAATACTTGGTAGACCATTCTTACGATCCGGAAGAGCCTTAGTTGATGTGGCCGAAGGGGAGTTAATTCTTAGGGTTAGGGATGAACAACAAGTTTTTAAAATGGGAAAAATCACAACAAAATCAAATGGAAAAGAGTTGGTCAATATGATTGATGTTCTTAATTATGATAATGAAGAGATTTTTATTAATCCTTTTGGAATTCAAAAGTCTAATCAAAATGATTTTGTGATAACTTCATCCCTTCCCTTAGAGCCTCAAATTTTTGAAACTCCTATTTACGATACTTATAGTGATGACACTTCTTTAAGTGATCACACTATCTTCGGTTTAGACGACCTATCTTTTGACCCACCCATTTTTGACCCACCCATTTTTGATCCATCAATCTTTGATACTTACGATGATGACACTTCTTTAAGTGATCTCATACATTTGATGACCCAACTCATGATCTTAATGCATCTCATATCTCTATGAGTGATTCTTCCATTTTGGATACTCCTTTTGACTTTTATACCCTAATTTTAGAAGTCATGACTTTTGAGGAGGATCCTCCACTCTTAGAGATCATTCCTACTTTAGAGGACATTCCATTTGAGGAGGATTTAGATATCTTTCTAAATACCTATTTTCCTCACGAGGATGAGTTTCCCTATAACTCCGATGATACTTATGTTTTCACATCAAGTTTGGAAGAGGACGACTTTACCACTTCGGATAATGATGATATTTTGAGCTTAAATGTCAACACCTCTTGCTATTTTCCTGTTAAGGAATCGGTGTTTGATCCCGGAATAGAGACTTTCGTGCGATCATTGCCATATCACCATAACACCTTTCCTCGTAAGAAAATTTTGACTAAGGGTATCCCATTTTTCTTTGCCTTGTGTGATTTTACCACCTCGGGGTTTATTTCCTTTCGTGATGGAAATTATGTGTTTGACCCGGGTGGATTTTTCATAGGGTATTCCTTATATGACTTTATTTCACCCTTTATCATGGAGAGATTTTCCTCCCTTGGAAATCTCGGTTTTTCCATGATTTTTCCCATTTAAATAATGATATTCGGGAAATCGAGTCGAGCTAGAGACTCGTGATAAATAAATCAAGCATCGTATAACTAGGTTAGATTTTTACCTTTTCTATCCTTTCCACCCTTTTTCGCCTTCACACATTTCCACCAGTAAGTGTAGGGGGAGCCAAGTAGGTTGTTTTGTGTGTTGTGATGTTGTGCAGGGACATGTGCTTCAATGATCCACTTTTGGTGTTTTTGACGCGACCCGTGATCCCGTGTTCCCGTGTACCCGATTTCGTCGATAAGTTTTTGCTATTGTGATTCAATTTTGTACATAAATAAGACGAATAAATGTAATCACTTTAGTTGTCTCTTCCTTAGCTCGATTTAAACAACGTACTCAATGTCCTAAGTGTACGGGAGTTTATTCTCCCACATGCTTAAACATTGAGGACAATGTTTATATTAAGTGTAGGGGGGACTTCTATCGAATTTTAGTGGGCTTTTCCATGAATTTGACCCCATTTAACCGGAAAATTAAAAAAATTTCAACATTTTTCAAATTTTTGATCTATTTTGGCCTAGTAGTATTTTCATTTATTTTGTTTCGTTTTGTCATCACATCGTGTTAATAATTTCCATTTCAAAAATAAAGTCAAAAAAATAAATAAATGAATAAAATGGTTTTAACAAGTTTAGATGTCTTTGATATATTAGGCGTGTCGTGAATTTTTTGACTCAACCCAAGTTTACTTATCCAAGTTTATTCTAGCTTGTATCCTTAACCATATGGACCTTAATTGGTTTATTAGGCTAAGCATCACGAGTCTCATTCCTTGAGATTTTAAATTGTGGAGAACGAGAGATGATAGAGTTGATAGTAAGTTTAAGGGTTAATTCTTGCTTATATGAGTTTTTGTAGCTCTTTCTTCCCCCTTGTATATTTAATTGCTTAATAAATGAGGATTTTTGCGGTGTAGATTCGATATCTTAGCTCTTAGCCAAATCTTTTATCTCCTTGTAATTAAAGCATGAACACATTGAGGGTGCCAGCGTTGTGGACTTCCGACTAAGGTGGCTCATAACCACTAAGTAGAGGTATTCAGACCATGGGACCATGGAATTTGGCCTACTATATATATCATAAATAATGAAGAATAAGATTAAAACATGACCTCAAGGAGCCTTAGGGTGTGGGGCATGTAGCACGAACCTTGTCATTAGAGCCTTAGGGTGTATGGCATGGTAAGTGTTGAATAAAAATTGATCAAAAATCAATTCCCTCGTTTATCGTTCAAGGAGCCTTAGGGTGTGGACAATAGATGAGGAGAATTTTTATATCTTAAAGAGCCTAAGGGTATATGATGTGAACTTGCTAAACTCCACATAAAGTCTACATGACTTTGGAGGAATAATTAATAAGTAGTACTATTGGCCAAATTTCGTATCTGGGAATTTATTCCCCAAATCGTGTTAAATCATCCTTGATGTGGGCTTACTTTAGTGACAACGTTTTTTAGGACGAGGTTAGGTTTTGAGTGTCGGGTTTGCACCGTTTTGCCTTCATTTTTGGACTAATAATTATCAAATAAGTTAAATGAGCCTACGGGTGAATGACAATCCATAAAATCTAGAGATACAACGTAGGAATTGGAGAAAGAGTATTACACAATTATCTTATATAAGTGGTTTTAACCTAAGAACTTATGATAAACAATGATCTCGTTTTTAAGCTTGGTATAGGGAACGTGAAACTTGAGGGTGATTAATATTCATGACACCAAAGCCCTAATTTAAGTCTTAGATTTCTTTACAAGTTTCTTCCATCAAATAATTTCCAAGTTAATAAATTGTTATAACTTTTGTTTCCTTTAAAGTTTTTATCTTTTCATCGTAGTAGTAATAAAGGCCAAGATGGGTTAATTATGAGAAAAATGTAACTTTATGCTTTAAAACTAGGCATTGCATGGGGTCATTGCAATGGTCAAGTGTAGGGGATTTAATAAGTGTGTAAACACTTATCCTTTTGCCACTAAAATCAAGGAAAACAAGACCTAATCATGTGTTTAGTATCATAAAAGTCGAAATTACGCGTGGTTTTATGTTTTTGTGTGAAATAGGTACAAAAGATAAAAAGGAAAGAAAACACGGGATTTCACGGTCAAATGTTGAAGAAAAGTCCAAGAAAGAGACAAAGACAAAGTCGAAGAACCAAAAGTGTGCCAAAGATCACGAAAACCAGCAAATTCGACACGGTTTTGAAGATAAGAACAAGGAAGCCGAAATCGAGCTCGTTTTTAATGGATTTAATCTTAATGGAGTAAATTGGGCCTTGTGGGTCCCACACTCGGGTATTGGGCCCAAAGGCCCATTAAGATTCTTAAGATATTTAAAATATGGGCCAAAAGCCCGTTTACTAATCTTAAAAGGAGACGGAAAGAGTGACATTTGAGCCCAAGCCCAAAGTTTATCAAATAAGCACGAGGCATATGGGTTTTGAAGGCAATAAGATAAAAATAATGGGACGAAGAAAACAAAGTTGGACGGTTAAAGGTGAATTTTATTCACTTTTCCTTGGTCAACCCACACCCACACATTCACTTTTCTTTCGATACACACGAAGTTTCTTTCTCTCCCACACCAAAAACAAAACGCAGTCATTCTTTCTTACCCCAATCTCCAAAACCCTAATAATAAAATTACACCAAAACTTTTGGGGGTTTTACTTCACTCGTGTAATTCACACGATGGGGAATTAAATCCCCATCTTAATCGGGGAAGAACATGATGTGGTCCTAAATCTACATGGCCCATTCCCTTATTTTGAATGGTTAAACCATATCACCACCACCAATCCTCCAATTATTTGATTCCACATCAACTTTCAACAAACACAACAAACACACCTTCAATCCACCTTGGTGATCCGTGTGACCCTAGTGATTATTTCCACCGTTGATTGAAGAAAGAGAAGAGAAGAGAAGAAAAGAATGGTCAAGATTCATTTCCTTTCTCACCGAGTTCACCAAGAGAGTTTTTAGGGTTTTCCTATAAAAAACCCCCAATATTCTGTAATGGGTGTGCCTTTTTTATTTAATTTTATTTTATGCAAAAATTAGATTTTAGGTTTATTGTAAATTTTCTTTCAAAAGTATTGTAATCAGTTTCTAGTATTAATAAAATTTATTTTCAGTTTAATTTTGTCTCTTTAATTATTTTAATTTAATTGCAATTTAATCATTAATCTTTTTTAATTAATAAATATTGAAATCAAAAAGTGGTTTATTAATTTCCCCTACTGGGAAATTTCACAAAAACTGGTTCGAGTTAATTTCAATGGTGGTTCGGGAGATGTTGATGTTTTAATGGTGATAAGGAGTTCTTTATACGGTTCATAAGGAGGTTCAGCACCTTCCTTCTTCCCAAAGGTTTCAACATCAGGTTTTACTTTCTTTTATATTTAAGTTTTAGATTTTTATAGTTTTATTTGTTGTTATTGATTTATCTGTTTATGTTTATTTAGTCTGCTTGTGTAGTTGAGATTCATTTTGGATTTGAGTTTTGTTTGGATCTGCTTATTTTGTTATCTGCTTATGTTTATTAATATGTTTAAGTTTATTTGGATCGAATCTGCTTTTCTTTTGGTATAATATAATCTGCTTGTTTGCTTTGGGTTTCGAGTTTAGTTTGCTTTTTTGATTCGATAAGTTCTTACTGATAAGTTGGTATTTGGCTTATTCAGTCTCAAGTCTGCTTGGTATTTGGCTTATTTAGTTTGTTTATCCTAGTTTTATAGTCTATTTGCTTATTTTCATTTGCTTATTTAGTTTGTTTAGTTAGTTTTAGTTGATTTGCTTATTTTAAGTTTTAATTCTGTTTGCTTATATTTCAGTTTTACTTTAATCTGCTTACTTAGTTTATCTGCTTATTTTAGTTTATCTGCTTATTTAGTTTTCTACTGCTTATTAGATTTAGTTTTAAATCTGGCTTTGCTTATTTTCTGAATTGGATTTGCTTATTTTCTGTCTGAGTGTTTTGTGCGTATTTGTTTTATTAATTGCTGATATTTGCTGCTTAAAAGCAACAGATCCATTTGATCTGTTTGTTTCACAAATTTCCAAATAAAGAAAAAATATATTCAAAAATTATCCATCAAGAGACTCGAACCCCTGACCTCTAGTTTAATAGCCCAACGCTTTAACCATCTCGTCTAGTTCTCCCTTTGAGTTTTAATACAGACTGTTTAATTAATATAGGTATTAATCTAGCTGACAGATTTTAATTAAGTTTTAAATACAAGTTTTTAGTTTAAATAATTTATATTAAAAGTTTTTTTTATAAGTTTTCTTTTAGAAAGTTTAAAAAAATAAACAAAATAAATATTTTTATTACCTTTAGAATTTTTAAAATTGTTTTCATAAAGTAGTTTTTTTTATTTTAATTTAGTTCACATAAAATTAGTTTTAAATTTTATTCAAAATAGTTTATAAATTAGTTTAATTAATTTTGTTTAGTTTCAAAATAGTTTTGTTAAAATTTGTTTAATTAGAATTTTTAATAGTGAAAAAGGAGTTTTAATTAAATATTTTATTTTCAATTAGATTAATTAGTTTTTATTTATTTTAAATAGTCTTTAGTTTTTAAAAATACCAAAAAGAGTTTAATTTACCAAGAACAATTAATCTTACGTTTAATTGGAATACAATTCGAGTGAGTCGAGGAAACGAACTTAATTGACACAAAAATAAGCTACATTACCAAGTGACGCCAATAGAGTGCCATCTATTTGATGTGAAGAGAATCTTTAGGTACCTCAAGTGTCACCCTACCCTAGGACTTTGGTATCCTATGGAGTCACCCTTTGAGCTAGTATCCTACTCAGACAGTGACTATGCTAGTGACAACAATGATAGAAAGTCCACAACATGTGGATGTCAATTTTTGGGGAGCAGGCTTATATCTTGGCAGTGCAAAAAGCAAACCATTCTGGCAACTTCCACAACTGAAGCTGAATATGTAGCAGCTGATGCTTGCTATGGACAAGTCTTATGGATCCAAAATCAGTTGCTTGACTATGGGTACAATTTTCTTAAAACCAAGATTTTCATTGACAATAACAATACAATCTGCATTATGAAAAATCCTGTTCTACACGCTAAAACTAAACACATTGAAATCAGACATCATTTTATTAGAGATTGTTTTGAAAAAGGTTTAATTATACCTGAATATATTGATACAGAACTTAATGTTGCTGATATTTTGACAAAACCTTTTGACTTAGGGAGATTTCAGTACTTGGTAACAAGTATTGGGATGGTTAATCCCTAAACATGATGCATGTAAGTTATTATGTGTATTCAGGATTGTATCATTGTCTGTTATTGTAGAATTTCTAGTCAATTTTTCCATCAATTTAATGCCACTGATTTTGAACAAAGTTTCCCCTACTTGGGTCATTTCCCCTGCTTGGGTTGTTTCCCCTGTCTGGGTTGTTCTTTTTATGAGTGGCTTGTATGTGATTTTAGACTAACAATGCAGGAACAATATTAGAGTCTGGTGTGCCTTATTGATGGACTTGGTATGTACTCTGTGTTTAAGGGGAGGATAGGTCAAACCTTTAGGACTCAGGGTATCCTTAGGATACTCATGTATGATACTAAATCATACCTACAGGTGAGTGAGGGCGTGGGACTATGAAAACTTGCTACAAGGCTTGTTGAAGTTCTCAGACCTTGAGGCACTATAATATGCATCTACCTTTTCTACTTGAGCAGCTTGCTGGTCAACATGGGATATTTAGGTGCATGTTGCCAAGACTGCTGACCATAGGAACTAGTATGGTTGGGAGGGAGTCCTGGTATATATATACTCTTTTGGGATGACCTGGGTATACACGGTGAACTTATATGCTAGTTTCTCTCATAAGACAGTTTGTGAATTGAGGACACTTGAGTTTCAACACGTTTGTTTCACATTTGTAAGATTGTGTGCTTGGGCAGTGTTGTTTACTTTATGCTAATTTAGATGGAATTATCATCCCTAGGATAGTTTCCCCTGTTTTATTTCTACTTTCCCCTGCTTGTACAAATCTCCTTGCTTATGAAAGGTTCCACAACTTGACTATTGACCAATATGACCGTTACCCTGCTTATAGCCGTTGGGCCTATTGCTAAATTTTTGGTTAGGGAATATTTTAAAATATTTAGAAGATATTTAAGGCAGTTTCTTCGCTGATTGGTTTCCTATTTTAATTGTTTCAAATCTTTTTATTCAAGTTGAAAATTTGGTCCAATCAAAATTCTTCTAATTCCTCTATATAAACCCAATTCCCTTAACCAGCAGGCTTAAGACTTTCATACGATCATTTCTCACCTAACCTTTCCTCTAAGCTTTTATTAACTCAAGAGAATTTTTGTGGCGCTCAAAATTGCTGAATATCACAACCAAGTTGTTATTCTGTCTGATGATCATCCAACATTTCATGAGATTGTGGCTTACCTAAGGGAGAGTTATTTCAGGTTATCCCTTGTTCTTAATCCTCACATATACACCTCACACATTCAACAGTTTTGGTCTAATGCTACCATTGAAACAGTGAATGGAGAGGTAATACTTAAGAGCCTTGTTGATAGTTACCCCAAAGTGGTCACACTTGCCTCCACTCGAGACAAGCTTGTCTTGAATAATGAGGATGGGGTGATCAACATACCTGAGGCTGAGATCTTTGAAAATTTTTCCAACTTGGGGTATAACATAGCATAAAATCAAAGACTAAAGTTTTTTAAAGGCCAGTTTGCACCCAATTGGAAATTTTTGATCCATACCATTTTACAATGCCTGAGTTCCAAAAACACTGCTATTAATCAGTTTGATAGCAAAGTTGCCACTGCTATGGTTTGTTTAGCTATAGGAAGTAAATTCTGTTTTTCTCAAATGATTTTTGAAAATATGATTAAAAATGTGAAAAGTAGTGGAAAATTTTACATATATCCCAGGTTTGTGGAACTTTTGATTGATATACACCAGTATGGTCCCATTAGACATAAACACTACTTCACTGCCACATCCCATTCTCCTAATTTATTCAACACACTTTTTACACCTTCACCAAAAAATTTTGGTCGTGCAGTACCCCTTACCCAGACCATGCTCAATTTAATTCGAAGTAAAGTTGCTAAAAGACCCATAGCAGCCCAATCCCCACTTCGAGATCCCCATGCTTCTTCTTCTGATTCCCCTGCCAATGATCTTCCCACTGTTGATCAACCTTTTAAAAAAAGACCCAAACACATATCTACTAGGTCTACCTTGCCTAGAGTATCTTCACCTGTAGCAGAAAGGGAAGCCTCCATGGGTATGGAGCATTCTGGGGTTTTGGCTGCCACTACTATTTCACACTCATTGGGTGAGCAGGACAATGACACCATAGCTAAGTCCTCTCCCCCACTCCATGATACTTTATTGGGAGAGTAATCTCCAATTAGGGTTGAGAGCAGTCTGAAACCTTTATCTATACTTGAATTGACGGCTATGTGCATCATCTTACAAAAGCAGAATGCACATTTAGTACAAACAGACACAAAGCAAGGCCTGGTGATCTCCAACCTAGAGTCCATGCTTCTATTCTTGAGGGGAGGAGACGCCCTCAATTGGTTCTTTCTAGTGATGAGGATGCTTCCAAAGGGGAGGAAGTGCCTATAGGATCAACTGAGTGGTTTGAATATCCAGGACCACAGAATCTTCAAGCAAAAACAATGGGAAGTGGTGAGAAGGAAAGTGACAAGGGAAGTGCCACAAAGGATGACACTGATGACACTACTCAATCTCAGCCAAACAGATTTTCCCCTGTTACAACAAATCCCCCTACAGGTACATATTTTTCCCCTACTAGTGTTGTTAACCCTGCTAGATCTGCAATTTCTCAGACCTTTACAAGAAAAAGAAGACAACCAGCACAAAAAGGGATTGTCATTAGACACATTGTACCAAAGGCTTCATCAACAGTTGATCCAAAAGACAAGGTAAAGGGGGTTATGGAAGAACAATCAAAGAAGAAGCAAAAGTTCAGAATAGCTAAGGAATTAAGAGCCATAGTAGAAAGTGATGCTATTCTTGTTCAAAAAATGATAGAAGAAGAACAGAGGGAGGAAATGGAGAGGAAGAGAAGGAAATAGGAAGACGCACATCTAGATGTCTCTAAAATAGCCCTTTTCTAGTGATGAACAGTTAAAGATAAATACTAGGGAAATTGAGAAGGAGATTGAGATCATGCACAAGGAGTTAGATGATCATGTGCCAAAGATTGAAGAGTTCTTGGAAAGATGGGAGAAACATATTGTAAATGAACATCTACATGTGAGGTATGATTTGATGCTTATGACTTTGAATTTCCCAAACAATTATAAGGAAATCAAGGAAAGGCAGACAAAGAAGGAAAAGTACTTAAGTTCTGAAGTTGGAAGGAAGGCTCATTAAAAGGTTATGCTAAAGAGGTATAAAAAGTACAAAGATTCAGACTTTACATACATGATGATGTTCGTTTCACAAGTCTTAAATTTATATTACAAGGTTTAGACAAAACAAGGGACTAGAATACAAACACGGGCAAGTATACCCTTTCGTTCATAATATAGCTTGTATTGGTAAACCAGGATCGTTCGCTGAGACTTAGTTTCGTTTTGGTAATCAATATAATAATTAAAGAAAGAAATGATTGAAATAACAATAGTAACAAGTATGACTAATATGGGATAGTTCGTATGAGTTCGTGATGATGATAATAATGATCGAGATATGTTTATATAGGTAAAGAGTGATAATCCTTTTTCGTCAAAATGGCGTTTGCACAATTTACTTCAGGGTGATTCAAGACTTATGTTTATTTAAGCGACTAAGCTTAAAACAAGTTTCCAACGAGTTCAATATTTTATCAAAGTTTCTAAGCGGATCTCTCCAACCAAAGATTCAAAACCATAGACAAGTCTTTAAAAACTTATAATAACAATTTGCGTTTCTCAGCGCCAAACTATCGTAGCAAATCAACTCTAGATAAAATATGGTTTATAGAACTAGGTGGTAAAATGGTTCTACAACATTAGCTTGAAATCAATAATAAAGGATCATATCATAGCATCGTCACTAATCATAGTCACAAATACCTTAGCCTAACATAGTAATCAAAGTAACAAATGGAAAAGAGTAAGAGAACATCATACTTAGATTGATTGAAGGAATGAGTACACAAGTGTCATGATTGTATCGTTTCTCCAAGAATCAAAGAGTGGAATACTCTCGTTACAAGTATTTTCCAAAAGTGGATAATACTAAAAATTTACTAAGAAAGCTAAAATACTCGAGCTATGGAGTATTGAAGAGAAGAGGTGTGTAAAATGAGTAAAAGTGGCCTCTATTTATAGTGCTGGCTGAGGGAAAATGTGTGCCGCACTTCTCCGAAAGTGCGCCGCACTTTGGAGGTGGGAATGTGCGCCACACTTCTGACATTGTGCGCCTCACTTTTGTGCGTTCCAGAATCTTCTCTCAATAGTTTTGTTTATTTGCACATTAAGGAGCCTTCTTTGTATATCTTCACTTTGCTTCTTACCTGCATGTAAAACGCAATATATTTAGTATCGAAAGCTCTTATTTATAATAAAAAGTGGCATTATAATAACGGGTTGAATATGTATATTTAGGTCGTTATCACATGACATTTGATGAAATTGAAAGTGTAGCCATTCCTGTGATTAAACAAAACAGTGTAGAGAACTTTTCGGAAATGGGCTCAGCAGAAGAAACCGAGTATATAAGAAGGAGAGATGAGATAATGAAAAAGGCCAGAGAAAGCAAGAAAAGAAAGGCTGAAGATGTAGCAGGTGCAACTACTACAATAGGTGGATCATCCACAGCAGTGGAAACTTCATCCCCACAGATTTTGTTAGAAATACAAAGATCTGCAAAGAGAATGAAAAGAATGGAAAGACTTGGGGTATTCACAACAAGGGATCATGGTTTAACAAATGCTGAAATAGACAAATGCTTGGTATTGGAAGAGTCAGATGACTTTGTGCCAGAGCCTTTGAGAATGAAGTTCCCTATTGTGAAGTATGAAGTCTATGAAGAGAATGGGATGAGCTGGTGGAAGTTGACTAGAAATGATGATACTGCTTAGACCTTTCAGGAGTTGAGTAGGATGTTCTAGAATTTGGATAGAGAAGATCTGGATGACTTATGTAGGGTTTTGAAAGCAAGATTTGGAGGTAATCCTCCCACTCCTAATTCTCCTTTTGAAAAAGATTGGGTGATGTGGAAAAGTATGAAGAGGATGTTTGAAACTGCGGAGGGTGATTGGGCATTCAAATTTTAAGGAGGTGCTACTATTAAACATTAGAGGCTGTTTATATCCTCTGGTGTTTATGAGTTGGTTATGACAGGATTTATTTCCTATTTACTTTGTAATAGGTTTTACCTATTGACTCAGGAAACTTTAAAGAAAATGATAAAATCTAGACTACTGGTGGATTGCAAGAATCATGTTCCATAGTCAAATCATTCCTGAGAAATTGTAAGCATCCTCATCACTAGCAGTATTTATTCAGAAACTTGTATTTAGGTGAAAGCACAAGTTTAGGGGAGGATTGTTGGGAATAAATATTCAAGAGAAGTTCCCCCTGCTATGACAAACAAGTTCCCACTGCTAGTGTACTTTCCCCTACTGGAATATTGAAGGCAGTGGGATCTGTTCCCACTGTAAGGAGTCAAAGGCATTGCTGCATTGATAAACTTGGAAGAGATATTGACGTGTTTCTGTTACAAGTTCAGAATACCTTCCTAGTTTGTTTAGTAGTTATCTTGTACAAGGGTCCTTATGCTATAAAAGGACTCACTAGGGTTTTGTATTTGATATCTCTTTCCTGTCATTTCATTTCATGCTTTAAGATTGTAAAACCCTAATACCATCTTGGTTATTCATATATTGCTTAATATATTAAAGCTTACAATTTGGTTCACTACTTGTTCTTGTGCTAAACATTACTTTCCGCATCTTGCTTAGTTACTTTGTCAAAAGCAAAGTTTCTCTAAGTTATAGTTTGAGTTTACTCTTGCCATCACTACCCTTAAACAAGCTAAGGTTTAAGATCTGAGTTTGGGATCAACACCCCAGCGAGGGGTCCCATGCTCGAAACCAAGCTAGCTGCTTTTGCAAAAACAAATATTTCTTTTTGGAACAAAGGCACCCCCAATAGCTTTCTACTATTGGGGAGTCAACAAAAAGCCGAAAACAAGCAAATAAGCTACTAAAAAGCGTAAGTAAGCACACAGTTATGTAATTAGCAATATAGACATCTTAACACCTATGTCCGATATCTGACAAAGCCAAAGGCTTTTTGTCAGATATCGGATAGAACTAATATATCAGACAGGTGCAGTATCAAAACTTTTGGTGACTTTTAAATAAGCATTAAGCCAACAATAAGCACTCCTATTCAAAACCAATGTGGAGCAGAACTAAACAACCTTAAAAACTAACATATCAAGATTTCCTAGTCCAATTCATCAAATCACACCTAAAAATCCTATATGATGAAAATCGACATTTTTTGGAAGATTTTGTTAAACATACGACTTCAAGATTTAAACCTATAGCTAGCAAACCAAGAGAAAATTTCAACTGAACCTAAGCTAAAAGAGCATGTGCAGGTATAACCAGTTGAGTGTTGTGTCACCCAACCCTTATTAAACAGCTTACCCAAACACCCCTTAAAATCTTACTAACAAAAAATTTCAAAGACTTTTTAACTAAACAAACTCAAAGCCCATTTTTACCAATCATAAACATTAATCTAACACTAAACAAGCACAAATCAAGCAATAAACTACCAAGTAGCGAGCAATTTTCATATTAGCATTCCAAATAAACATATTTTTTGCATAAATAGGGTTGAAGCCATACCTTTAGCTGATGCCATCTATTCAAGACTTATCTAGCTTATAAGAAGCTTATGTAGAGAGCTCTTGTTGAGGTTTTACAACAGAACCAAGAGTGAGTGATAGTATCTTCTATATCTACAAGAAATCACCAATAAATATACTCCTTGGGTGCCTGTTTTGAAATAACAACACCACAAAAAACAATACAAACTCATAATCTTGAATGTAAGCTGTTGTCAAGAGCTTATATTCAGCTTATGAGCAATGAGTCTTAGAAGAAAAAAAAACAGATTTTTGAACCACAAACCTTGGATAAAAACTTTTGCAAATTCACAAATGGTAACCAACAAAATTTAACTATAACTTATGCTTTCACTACTCTTTGAGTTTGTCAAGCTCACAAATCTATGATCAACCATAAGCCACACGGTCTCAAAGGGGTTTTGACCAAAAATGTTTGAACCAAAAGCTTTGATAAACTAATTAAATTGCATAAAAATAAACGTTACTTAAATTAAAATGCATAAATAAAATTGGAACACAAATTCTTGCAAAGCTTTTTATAAATACTCTAAATATTCATTTAATGAAATGCTTTTACAATAATATAGAAAAAGGGCTTCTCACAATCCAAGAGATCCTTATATAATATCTAGAGGATGATTCTAGAACTATAACTACAATGTGAAAACCCTAGAAGCTGATTTGCCAGATTTGCCATTTTGCTCGATTTTGAATTTTTGGTCTGTTTGAACCCATATGAAGATTTTGATAACCCATGTGATACTGAGTTATTTGAAGCAATCTCAAACGTCCAAAGATGTATGGAAGTTAAGCAATTGTTGTGAGCCTTTGATGAACTGTACAATCTTGTTCTTTTGCAAAGTTGTGGGGCAGGGGAGGGTTAGAGAGACCACATGGGTGAAGGGGAATGGGCTTTGAGCGCATGGGTTTGATTATGAAACGATCAATTAGGGATCTAGAAAATATTCAGGTTTAATTTTGGGGGATTAGGGTTCTTTAGTGGGGGTTTTAATCCGAAAAGGGGGTTTGGGGGTGTTATGGCGCGTTTTATTAATTAATCATATTTTAAGAACTAGTTAATTAATAAAAAGGGTAAGGGTAAATGGGCTACAGGTTTGGTCAAGTATTGGTAATAGGTTTGGGCTTGTATTAGGTTTGGATTGGACTGGGTCGGGTTATAAGGGGTTAATGGGTTTAGGATGTGGAAGTATGAACCCCTAAAGTTTGCAACTTTTGTCATTTCTCTCCTAAAACTTCTTTAACAGCTTTATAGGGTTTCTCTTTGATAAACAGCTTTGGCAATTGGCAAATTTAGTCCTTCCTACTTTTGAAAACTTAGGATAGGGACTATTCTTGCAATTTTAGCAATCTTTAAGGGCTGATTTGGTCATTTCTTGAAACTTTAAGGCAATATTAAAATTCTGAGGATTTACAAGGGCCTAAAGTAACAAGTCTTCAAACTTGAGGGACCATTCTTGTATAATCTTCAAACTTCAAGGACTTTTGTGGAAAATCAATGATCGGGTCCGGTTCTTTGTGCGGCTTCATTTCCCGTGTTCGTTTTTGCTTGATTCTTGTTATTTTTGGTAAATTCACGATATCCGAGCCTAAAAACATACAATGAACAAATATAAAGGGTTTTGCACGGTTTTTATGATATTTTAGTACATTTTAAGCCCGATTAGGACGATGAGACCATGTATAATTATGGTCTCATCAGATTTTGAGAAATTTGTAACCCTAAGAAAAATGAAAGTTTTCCCATCATTGACATCTTAAATATTGTGGACATGATTTTCTCAAAACGGTTGGATAATGTTTGGGTCGTGGCAGCAAATATTATATCATCAACATAAATTTGTACCAGTATCATGTCGTTGCCATCCTTGAGAATAAACAGTGTCGGGTCCACCTTGCCTTTTGAGAAGCCCTCCGTGATGAGGTATGATGAAAGAAGATCGTACCATGCGCGTGGAGCTTGTTTCAACCCATAAATTGACTTCTTAAGCTTGTACACATGATTTGGATATTTCGAGTTCACAAATCCATCTGACGGGCTTACATAGACTTCTTCCCTTAATTCACTATTCAGAAACGTCGTCTTAACATCCATTTGATAGACGATCATATTCATGTGAGCGGCATAAGCGAGAAATAGTCTAATATCTTCCAATCTGGCAACAGGAGCAACGGATTCCTCAAAGTCGATGTTCATTGCTTGTTTGTAACCATGAGCAACCAATCTTGCTTTGTTCTTTAATATTCCTCGTATCTCATCGAGTTTTATCTTAAAGACCCATCGCAAAGTAAGAATTTGTACTTTGTCAAGGATAGGAACAAGTTCCGATACTTCAAGTCTTTGAAATTCATTGAGTTCCTCTTGCATAGCTTCAATCCAACACGATTGTGTAAGAGCCGCTTGCCATGTTTTAGGTTCAACTTCAGTGAGAAAGGCATCAAAGTAGCAAAACAACGCACTTTCTTGTAATTGGTGTCAGGTAGAAACTGGTCTTTCAATGGCACTAATAATATTTCTGATTGGATGATCCTTTGTCCACTTGGTGATGTGTTCTTTAATCCTTGGTCTGAGTATACTATAACAGGAGCTTCCTTTGAGGTGGACGACCCGTTAGGGTTTTCGAGAATCGACACACCAAAGAATGGAAGATCATGTATGTGTACAAATTATGATCATAGTCATCCTCCTCAACATCATTAGGCACGAGGTGAGGAGTGGATTCAGGTGTTGTTTGTGAATTACTAAGGAAAGGTGTGATTGTGGTAAATTACGTCCTTTAGGAAAAGGAGCGTAAAAGCGGTAAGTATTGAACAAATGATTTTAGGAAAAACCAAGTGTTAATGACCCTTATGAAGTTCGTTTCCCAAGGAGGTATATGTGTGTGAAAAACTTGATAAATGTTTGTAATTAATGATTGGTTTAGAAGGGGATGAGAAAAGAAGATGACGAAGACGTGAAAATCACTACTACAACGACAAACGTAAAACCGTAAAAACTACAAAAATAAAAATTAATTCTAAAAATTTCCAAAAATTCACCAAAAATCAAAATTAATAAACTAAGAGTTTACCAATGATCAAAACTTTTTCAAACCTTTAAAATAATTAAATATTCAATTTTTAAATGCTAATTAAAGCCCTAAAAATCAAATAAATTATCAAAAAGCCCAAATAAAGATTTTTCAAGTGGTAAACCTCTAAAATGACCTAAAAAGATTAAAAACTATTTTCAGAAATTTTTAAACTAACAAAAACTATTTAAAATGATTTAAAAACTATTAAAACTTAAAATAATTATAAAAATTAATCTAAAAGTGATAAAATTATTCTAAAAGTTGCTAAATTCCTATTTTAATGTATTAAAGCTAAGAAAAATGTAAAAAGTTGGAAAATGTGAAATTTGAAAAATAATAATAAAATAATATTAAAATATTATTAAAAATCTAAAAATTATAAAAAATTCTAAAAACATGAAAACTAGTTTATTTTAACCTAAATAATTAGAAAATCTAAGTGAAATGACCAGAATACCCCTATTGGGCCCTCAAATGGGCCAAAACCAAAAACAGTCAACCTTAATGGGCTTTTTGGCCCAAAAAGTCAAACTTGGCCCAATTGACTAGGAAAAGCCCAATCTGACTCATAATTCTAAGCACAAAACTCTAAAGGCCCAAAAGCTGAATGTGAGCTTATCACAACTTAATAAGCAAGCAGCTTATTCTTATTGGGCTTTTCAGCCCATTAAGCAATAAGCTAATGTCATAAGCTCTAATTTGACACACAACCTTCTTTTGGGATGCTTATGAGATCTGTAAAAAGAAATTTTGAAAAAGCACACTCAATAAGCCAGAAATAAGCAAAGTAAAAATCCACAAAACGATAAAATAGTCGGGTTTGAGATTTAGGGCACCTCAGAAGCTCTAGTTTGTTGCAAAAGCTCACAAATAGCTTAACTAAGAATAATCAATCAAGAAAATCACAAAAATCCAAGTAGAATAAGCTGTAAGAGCAAATAAGTTGGCTGAAAAAAGCCAAATAAGCTAGTTTTCTAGCAAAAGCTTAACCAAAAGACTTGTAACCTTCCAGATTTGTTATTAAGCTAAGAAAAATGATTTCTATTATAAAAGCCAAGTTGTTGCATGTGCCAATAAGCAGTTCTCAAAAATAAGCCAATTTGTGCTTATTTGACCAAAAGTCAAAGTACTCCAAAGTTCACCAAATGATCAGGAATGGTATAATGGCTTGTTATAAGCAATTTTTGTGAAGGACTCAAGGAGGAGGCCTTGTGAATCAAGAGGTCAGTTGACCTTTTGATGGCAGATTTTGGCAATAAGGGCTTAATAAGCCAGTTAGCTTATAAGCCAGATACAAAGCACACCAAATAGCAAAATCCACTCACAAGCAGCACTTAAACAAGTTCCAAGCAGCAAAATCACAAGGCATGCAATAGGATAACAAATGTAGACACAAAATGAGGTGGTCACTTTGCTGATGCAAATGACCACTTCAGCCAACTTTGATAAGCTATAGCACACTCAATAAGCCACCAAATTCAACAACCAGATAAGCAATAGATAGCTTATCACCTAAACTATTCCCAAACCTGATTTCAGCCCTTAGATCCAAGTAACAAAGAAGTTATTGGATCTGATGTGTTTGACCAATTCCAAAACACTTTTTATCAGATTTTTGCAAAACTTCAAATCCCTTTTCCAAACTTTCAGAAAGTAAACCAATGACTAAAACTTGTTCAAAATGACTTGTTTAGACCTCCCAAACCCTAAGAACCAAGGGCTCAAGGCCACAAGGCCTTATGAACCAGTAATCCCAAACAGTCCTTAATCAACCCCTTTTCAAAGCAACTAGTGATTTTTTCTAATAACCTACTGATTTTAATGATCAAAAACACTTACTAGGTAGCAACTAACACAATCAAACTCAAAAATTACCAGCACAAACACAAGAACACATAATCAAAGCACCAAATCCAAAACAGGCAGTAACATGAAATTTTGAGAGGAAACTTAATCAAGAGATTATACCTGCCCTCCACAACATCCTAGGAGGGCCAGCTATGCTCCTTGGACCTTGTTCAACAACTAGAACAAGACCAAGGTACTTCAAAGAAGAAGATCAAAGCCTGCTGATGTTCAAAGTAGAACAAGGCTTTGATTATGATATGTCTTCAACACAAGCAGCAAACAAACTCAACCAAGGGCTTAGAACTCTTCCCAGGCTTGGTGTCAACAAGCTTGAAGGAGCTCAAGGCTTATGGCTAAGGGTTAGTACACAACAATAAGCAAAAATCAGAAACAAGGACTTCAAGATTTTTGAACCTTGAAAACCTTATGAACCAAGACGTGCCTTAACCACAAGATGAAGGTCTTAACAATCAAATGGAACTTAGATTTAGGCTATTCTAACACCAACTTTTAATCAAATCAAAAAGAGAATTCAAAATTTTCAGAAATTCAAATTTTATTAAACTTAAAAAGGAATTACAAAGATTGATAGCCTAAAACTGGAACAAAGGGACTCTCACATGTTGAGGTCTCCTTTTATAGGCAAATGCCTGGCTACACTATTCACAAACCCTAGCACTGATTTCTCTAAAATGCCCTTGAGTGCTTCTAGATAATTCTTGGTTGTGAGCTGTCCAAAATGATCCTAGACGTTTAAAGTAGCTTTGGGGTGAAGCAAAGGCTCTCAGCTGTTGATCTTGACACGTGGCATGCCTTTGGGAAGAAGTGGTGATGTGATGGGTGAAACGGTTTTGAGTGTGGGGCCTCTTGGTGAGTGGGAGTGAGGGTTTTAAGGTTGGGATGGGATTATAGGCGTGTGAATCAAGTGTGGGTAAGGGTAATTGAGATTTACCCTTTGTTTTAAGTGATGTAAAATCTGGGTGGTGAAAAGGTGAACAGTGGTGATTTTGATCCGTTTTTGTAGGATTGGAAGTTGTTTGGCGCAATTTACATTTGAATGTTTCAAGTGTACATCTTTGGCCCTTGTGTTTTGATAAAACATGTATAACACGTTTTTCAGCCTAAAAACTTCCATCCCTTTGTAAAGAACTTTCATCTTTTGGCAATTTTGGCACAAAACTTTGGAAAATGGTTTCAAAGGGTTGTTTTTGCCATTTTGAGATATTTCAAGGGCTGATCTTGGACATTCTTGATTGTCAAAGGTCTTCAATGTATCTTTGACTTCATGAGGGACCATAATTGACAATTTGAATTTGTTGAGGGACTAAACTTACCATTTCTTCAAAGTTGAAGGACCATTTGTGTAATTTTGACAAACTTAAGGGACCAATCTTGTAATTATCAATATACAAGGGTTTTAAGTGTCATTTCTTCAATTAATGAGGATCAATCTTGTATGTCTTCAAGTCTTCAAGGGTATTTGTTGAATATTCCATGAATAGGGCCCGGTTCTTTGTACGGCTTCGTTTCTCGTGTCCGTTTTTCCTTGTATCTTGTGATCTTTTGTCTTTTTCACGATATCCATACCTAAAATACACAAGTAAACAAACACAAGCATATATATGGTATATTATGACATTTTTATGCATTTAAAGCCCGAAAAGAACGATGAGATCATGTATAAATGCCATCTCATCACTCCCCCATACTAAGCCCTTGTCGTGCCCTCACGCAATGCTAGAATAAAGTATCTAAACATCACCAAAGTTCAATTTTATTAACCTTTATTGAAGAGTAAAAGACCTGCAACATACTACGAAGATGTGTAAAGACATAATGTATGATTTTCATCACGAAAAGTGACTTTTAGGGTCAAAGAATAGAAACAAGCAAATCTCCCTTAGAGTAAACTTCGTCATCCTTGATTGTCATACATTCCATGCTAAGTGCAAAAACGAGATCATTGTTGGTACAAGTCACAATGCTAACACTACTTATACGTCCAAATTGTGTAATACTTTTTCTCCCCGCAATCCTAGTTATTTGTAAAAGAAACGGGTTACTAGCATTTTTTTATCTATTTGTCATGGATCACAAGTGATTCATATTGACTTATTTGAGTAGTTACTAGTCCGAAAGCAAAGTAGCACGATTTGATCAATAGTTAGCCGAAGGACAAAATCTTTTAAAACGGCTTCTCGTGTATCTCCTTAAGTTCATAGCTTGGCATAACTCGTTTCACGATTTGAGACCTTTCTCGGACCGATATTTGGCATGTACTTCATACTTCAAATCTTGGGAAGACGTTCTTGAAATTATGGTCTTCTCTTCATATATTTCTTCACTTGACGTTTTTGAGAGATTCTTCATATTTTGACCACGACTTCATCATTTTTCTTCAATCTTTACTTTGGATTTTGATATACAACGATCCGCCTCCTTTTCGGACTTGGATATATTTATCCTCATACCTTGTAAGTGTCTTTTTAGATAGACTTTCTCCATGATCTTTAGGGGAGTAATTGCTTTTCGTCGTGTGTCTCGATCCTTCGTATTAATTTAGGAATAATGATACTTAACATCATCTTTGGATCTTTAGCAAAAATAGAGCTTCTCATGCCTTGTTAGGGCCTTTTTGGATGATCGCCAATCTTCGCGTCCCACTTCAATAAGTTATGCCTTGGCTATGAACTCTATTCAACCCCGAGCAACTTTTAAACGATCTTGCGCTAGAGGCTAAGTAACCTTTCAAATCGTACGACCTTACTTATTGCAATTATGATTTATTCCTAATGCATTGATCTTATGGGAAGAAAAAGCCACAATTAAAAACATATGAGTTTTTGAAAGAACACTTTCATGTTCTATGTTTAGCATGATCACTTGTCTAACTCTATCATTTCTTGTTCTTCACTATATGAAGACCTTTAATTAAAGAGACTCGTGAATACTTAGCCATGCAAGTCAAAATTAAGCCAAATTTGGATTAGCTTTCATTAAGACTATATCAAATCAAAGTTTTGGGTTTTTCAAGCCACCTATAGGATCTTGCACTTTCTTGGACTTTTTCAAGTTTAGAGAATGCATTTTATAGTTCCCTTGATAAGTGACTTTCTAGGATCAATTATAGGAACTTGCGAAAAGTTCTTGTTCTTAACCCGAATGAATTAAGGCTTTCGCGTTTTAAAGCTCCCTATATAAAAGTCTAGCAAAACTTGAATTGAGCGGGTTAAGGAATGTAAATGGCTCCAAATGCCCATCAAGTCAAAAATTAACTCTTATTCTACCCAACGGAAAATATACATTCTTGTCTTAAAAACACTTATGAAAACTAAGAAAAATTTTAAAATTTGGCCATTTTTAGCCTTATTAGCAACAAAAACAAAAACATTGAAAATTGGAAAGCGTGAGGGCGTAGCAAAGCAAGTACCTATTCACCCCCCCCCCCCCCCCTCATACTAAAAGTAAACATTGTCCTCAATGTTTCGAGTCTAAGGGTAGAGCACCCCCATACTAGAGACGAAGAATCGAATGCTTAGGATCTAGCATGGAAAGGGTGATCAACAATATATCTAAAGCCATTTATTAAGTATGCTAAAAGATAATTGTTAGAACAATAAAGGATATGTCAATGGATTCGTGAAAAACTTCTTCAAGCAAACGATGGAGGCTCACGTAAACGAAAACGAGAGTCTTCAATCGTAGATGATGATGATGATCTAGATAACACAATCACAAACAACCACGAGACAACGAGTTGAAAGGGTATAAGTCCCCTTATTAGTGAATAGTAAGCATAAAGGATAAGCATGGGATCTCCCCCATGACGCACCTCGTTTTTGATTACCGAGTCATGAGCTCGACTCGATCCCCTCAATGCTAATTATCATTGGGGAAGGTGACTTGGTCGAGGGCAACCATTGAAGGAATTTCCCCACCAAAGTAGTGCTTAAGCCTATGTCCATTCACCTTGAAATTAGGACCATCATCTTGAGCTAGCTCGATGGTCCCATAAGGAAACACTTGTGAAATGGTGAACGGACCCGACCAACGAGATTTCAATTTCCCGGAAAATATCTTAAGTCGAGAGTTAAAAAGTAACACTTGATCACCAACGTTAAAAACCCGGTTTTTAATCTTTGAATCATGAAACTTTTTAGTCTTTTCTTTAAAAGTTAATGAATTTTCATAAGCATTATCTCTTAATTCATCCAATTCATTCAATTGTATCTTCCGGTGATCTCCCGCGGTCTTCAAGTCAAAGTTTGCATGCTTAAGGGCCCAATATGCCTTGTGCTCCAATTCAATGGGCAAATGACAATTCTTCCCATAGACTAACTTATAAGGAGTGCAACCGATAGGTGTCTTATAAGCGGTCCTAAAGGCCCATAAAGCGTCATCGAGTTTGTCGGACCATGAAGCACGGTTTTCTCCAATTGACCTCTCTAAAATCCTCTTCAAAGCTCGGTTCGAAACCTCGACTTGCCCACTCGTTTGCGGGTGATAAGTCGTAGAAAGACGATGAGTGACTCCATATTTCTTTAGAACCTTTTCGAATTGGTCATTACAAAAATGGGTTCCACGATCGCTTATAATAGCACGAGGGGTTCCGAACCGAGAGAATAGTTGCTTCAAAAATTTCACTACCACACGAGCATCATTAGTAGGCAAAGCCTTAGCTTCCACCCACTTAGAAAGGTAGTCCACCGCGACGAGGATATATTTGTTGCCACTAGACGATGGGAACGGCCCCATAAAGTCTATTCCCCATATGTCGAAAATCTCACACACTTGAATTATGTTTTGCGGCAGTTCATCACGTTGAGACGATTTTCCTTGACGTTGGCACGAATCACACAACTTCACAAGTGCGTGTGCATCACGATAGATAGAAGGCCAAAAGAAACCGGCATCGAACACTTTCTTAGCCGTGAGATTAGCACCGTGGTGACCACCCGTGGGTCCCTCGTGACAAGCTCTAAGGATATTAGAAACTTCGGCACCAAAAACACAACGTCGAACGAGTTGATCCGCACAAACCCGAAAGAGATAAGGGTCTTCCCAAAAATAGAACTTGACGTTACGAAAGAATTTTCGTTTTTGTTGTGTCGTCATACCCTTGATTATGAATTGCCCGCATGGTAATTTGCAATGTCGACAAACCATGGGGTGGTGTCTTTAGAATTCACTACACCGAGAGTCTCGAGAGGAAATGTTTCGGTGATTTCCTTGTTCTCGAAAACATCTTTGTGAGGATCTTGTAGACGAGAGAGATGATCGGCCGCTAGATTCTTGGCTCCTTTTTTGTCAAGCACGGTGACATCAAGTTCTTGGAGGAGGAGCATCCAACGAAGCAATCTCTGCTTAGCATCTTGCTTAGCTAAGAGATACTTGATAACCGAATGGTCGGTATACACGATGCTTTTAGTCAAGACGAGATAAGGTCGGAATTTCTCAAAAGCATAGACCACGACAAGGAATTCCTTTTCCGTTGTGGTGTACTTTATTTGAGCCTAGGTCATCGTCTTACTAGCATAGTGGATAGGACGGAAATGCTTGTCATAACGTTTCCCTAAGACGGCCCCTATAGCATAATCACTTGCATCGCACATGATTTCAAAGGGCAATTCCCAATTAGGAGCAACAAGAATGGGAGCTTCGGTAAGTTTCCTTTTGAGAGTTTCGAAAGCTCTAACACAATCCTCATTGAAATTAAAAGGAGCATCCTTCTCGAGAAGGTGTGTCATAGGTCGAGAGATTTTCAAAAAGTCCTTGATGAAACGACGATAAAAGCCCGTGTGGCCTAGGAAACTCCTAACTCCCTTAACGGTTTTGGGATGAGGTAACTTGGCGATGACGTCTACCTTAGCTTTATCGACCTCAATCCCCGCCTTCGACACCTTATGTCCTAAGACGATTCCTTGTTTACACATAAAATGACATTTTTCCCAATTAAGCACAAGATTGGTTTCTTCACAACGTTTTAACATTTGCTCGAGATTAGATAAACACGACGTGAATGAATTGCCAAACACCGAGAAGTCATCCATAAATACTTCCATCGACTTCTCGATCATATCGTGAAAAATCGCCATCATACACCGTTGAAACGTACCCGGTGCATTACAAAGTCCGAAAGGCATCCTACGATAAGCGAACGTTCCATAAGGACACGTAAACGTAGTCTTCTCTTGATCACGAGGGTCGATAGGGATTTGAAAGTAACCGGAAAAACCATCTAAAAAGCAATAGAATTCATTTCCCGCAAGTCGCTCCAACATTTGATCCATGAAGGGAAAAGGAAAGTGGTCTTTACGAGTGGCGTCATTTAACTTTCGGTAGTCAATACACACCCTCCAACCGGTCACAACATGAGTGGGAATTAACTCGTTGTTTTCATTAGGCACAACGGTCATTCCTCCCTTTTTAGGGACACAATGGATTGGGCTCACCCATTGGCTATCGGATATAGGATAAATCATTCCCGCGTCAAGGAGTTTAAGGAACTCCTTTTTAATGACATCGTGAATTTTGGGATTTACCCTTCTTTGACTTTGAATTGCGGGTTTGTAGTCCTCCTCCATTAAAATCTTGTGAGTACAAAATTTTGGGTCAATACCCTTAATGTCGGATATTTTCCACGCAATTGCCCCTTTATGAGCCTTAAGAACTTTCAAGAGCTCGGGTTTTTCATCACTGGCAAGACCTTTTGCAATAATAACCGGCAATTTGTCATCACCTTCCAAGAATGCGTATTCAAGGTGAGAAGGAAGATCTTTCAATTCAAGGATAGGTGGTTCCTCGATTGAAGATTTTGGTTCAACACTCATAACTTCCATCGGCGGAAGAAATGGTGGAATAGAAGTATCATCACTAATCAACACCTCATCTTCATTGTCGATTTCATTTGAAGTGAGATCGCCTCCTTGGAATGGAGTGAGATTTGGTGTGGAATTAGCAAGAATCGGATCCAAAATAGTGGGATTGCCACTTGACGAGCTATCAGAAAAACCTAACACTTCTTGTGAAAACTCATCGCAAACCACATCAACGATGTCAATGTGATTGATGGTAGCGATTGCATAAACATGAGAAGGTTTTGAGTTTTGAGTAGCGTTTATAACAAGTTCCTCTTCGTTGAATCTCAAAGTGATAGTTCTTGCATGAACATCGATAAGCGATCTCGAATGTCTAAAAATGAACGACCTAAAATTAGAGGAACTTGAGGATCCGCGGGGATGTCAACTACTATAAAATCAACGGGATAGTAGAACTTCCCCACTTTCACGAAAACATCTTCGGCTACTCCACATGCTAAAATCATAGAATGATCGGCCATCTTGATAGACATGTTCGAAGGAATAAGAGCCGGAAGCGAAAGCGATTTTCAAATGGAAAATGGCATCAAATTAATGCTCACACCAAGATCGGCCAAGGCGAGGCATTCTTTCATATCTTGTATGTTACAAGGAATGAGAAACTTTCCGGGGTCACCAACTTTTTTCGGTATGCGGTTAAGATAAACCGAAGAACAATTAGCAAGCTTTGAAAGCTTTTCCTTATCGCTCATCATACTTTTAAAAGTGGAAGCGAAACGAGGCATATACAACAACGCGTCGGCTAAACTCACATCAAAATGCACTTGTTGAAACATTTTTATAAAAAGCTCGATTTGTTGTTTGTTACGTTCTTGCAATTTCTCTTTGTTTCGTCTCGAAGGGTAGGGTAAAGGTGGTGTGGGTTGGTCATTAGGCAACGACCTTGGAAACTCGGGTTCCACAATTGGTATTGGTTCAACCGTAGGTGTGGTTTGAGCGGTACTTCGTGGGATTGTAATGTGCTCCTTTTCGACCATCACCTCGGGTTCTTTCTCAATTTCCTTCTCCGTAGAAGTACTTGGACGAGAGATTCGTTCCTTGAAAGTTTTACCACTTCGTGTAGTAATAACCTTCATTTCTCCCTTCGGGTTTGCAATGGTATCACTAGGAAGACCACCCGAGGAAGAGGGTTTACACATGATTGCTTCAAACATCTTAGCCATTCGGTCCTCAAATTTTGATTGCCTAGCATCCGCTTTTAATAACTCTTGCTTAATCTCATGTTGTCCTAATTCCATCTTTTGTTGATTTTGTTGAAGACGTTGGACATTTCCTTCCATTTTGTTTGCATGAGTTTTAAGTTCATTAGCAAGTTCATTTTTTAGCTCGTTTTTCAACTCGGATCTTAAGCTAATCATCTCACGTTGCATGTTATCAAATTTAGCATCATTTGCTTTAGCATAATCCAAAAATTCTCCTTGAAGATTTTTAGTGTGAGCATTTTGAAAACCTTGTGTAGTGTTTTGAAAATCACGGTTTTGGTTTTGATTAGTGACTTGTCCATTCCCATTTTGATAATTCCCCTTGTTGTAGTTACGTGAATTGCCTTGGTAATTACCACCTTGGTTGTTGTTTCGATAGTTATTAGCATTTTGATTTGGTGGAGCTTGATTTGGGCGGGAACCTTGACCGTTTTGGTTGTAAGTTCCCGTTGCTACATAAGCACTCGAAGTGTTACCATCTGCGGTAATGCACTCGGAAAGATCATGAGCTCCACCACAAGACAAACAACTCTTAGCAACCGCTTTAACCGAAGCGGAATTTGAAGCTTCTTGAGCTTTCCAATGGGACATAAGATTAGCAAATCTATCAAAAAACCGATTTTCCTCATTAGCTTCATCATGTAAGGCATTAATGCTACGAGACGATGATGACGATGACGAACCCAAATTGGCAACACTCGGTGTGTTACGAGGGCTATAAACCTTAGATCTATTCTCGATGATTTTCAAAGCCTCATTTGTCGTCTTGCACAAAAAATTACCACCCGCGGCGGCATTCAAATAATCTCGTTCATGATCATTAAGCCCATTATAAAAAGTATCAATTTGATGTAATTCCGAAAAATCATGGTGTGGACATTCATGTAACATTTCTTTAAAGCGTTCCCATGCCATTGGAAAACTTTCATTATTTCTTTTCACAAATCGTGAAATCTCATTTTTCAAATGTGTTGTTTTAGACGGTGGAAAAAACTTGTTCACAAACTTAGAAACGAGATCGGCCCATGTCAAAATCGAATTTGGCGGTTCCTTCTCAAGCCAAATTTTTGCGGGTCCATCTAAAGAGTATGGAAACAACATCATCTTAATGGCGTCATGTGGAACATCCTTAAACTTGCTTGTAGCGGTGAGACGGTTAAAATTCCTAATGTGATAGTGCGGGTTGTCTTTCTCATGACCTCTAAACTTATTTGCTTGCAACATCGACATTAAACCCGTCTTAATCTCGAAATTCTCCGCAAGGATGGCGGGAATCACAATAGCCTCTCCAAAACCCTCGGTGGGTGCTTGTAGCAACTCCATCATAGTACGATTAGCCATGACGACTTCTTGTTCTACAATAGGTTCAACAATTGAGGTTGTTCTTCAATCAATGTCTCTTGATTGGCTTGCTTTTGAAGACGTTTACGAGCTTGTTTTGCTTGATTACGAGTCTATCATAAACTTCACGAAGAATGGGAGGTGAGCAAAGAAGATTCTTTTTGGGTGTTTTGTGAATTTTCAATTTTTTTTTGTGTTTTTGATTGTATTTAATTTTTTTGGATTTTGGTGTATCTTCGTAGACAACAATCTACAAAATCTCTCCTCGAATCAAACTCTTGATTAAAGAAGCCTCAAAGGAATGAAAACGATCACGTGGAGTGAACGCCTTCGAATGACTTTAGAACTTTGGTGAAAACCAAATTGTTCAAGAGGGTTTAATCACAAAGAAACCAAGCAAATATATTATACGTAATAATACTTTGGGCGGCAAAACCCTCGATTAGCCTTCAATCTCAAAATACTCACAAGCAAGCGGGGAAACGAGGCGGCGCGAAGCACTTAAGAGCCTTTTTCCTTAGGGTATATTTTATAATACCCGCCTTATACCCACCTTATAGTTCTTTTTGTTTGAGATTCGAATACAATAATTAGGAGATCAAATCCCAATTAAGGTTGTGTTTTCACACTTTTGGAGATATTGTTTATTTGTTGTGATACTTAATACAATATAGTAATAATATTTTCACAAGAAAAACCAAGAAAACCGATAATACGTATTAGTAGATTTCTACTAATACAAATACTATTTATGGTTAATATTAAAAACAACAATGAAAATTAATCACGACACACCTCTCCGGCAGCGGCGCCAAAACGATTGTGGTAAATTACGTCCTTTAGGAAAAGGAGCGTAAAAGCGGTAAGTATTGAACAAATGATTTTAGGAAAAACCAAGTGTTAATGACCCTTATGAAGTTCGTTTCCCAAGGAGGTATATGTGTGTGAAAAACTTGATAAATGTTTGTAATTAATGATTGGTTTAGAAGGGGATGAGAAATGAAGATGACGAAGACGTGAAAATTACTACTACAACGACAAACGTAAAACCGTAAAAACTACAAAAATAAAAATTAATTCTAAAAATTTCCAAAAATTCACCAAAAATCAAAATTAATAAACTAAGAGTTTACCAATGATCAAAACTTTTTCAAACCTTTAAAATAATTAAATATTCAATTTTTAAATGCTAATTAAAGCCCTAAAAATCAAATAAATTATCAAAAAGCCCAAATAAAGATTTTTCAAGTGGTAAACCTCTAAAATGACCTAAAAAGATTAAAAACTATTTTTAGAAAATTTTAAACTAACAAAAACTATTTAAAATGATTTAAAAACTATTAAAACTTAAAATAATTATAAAAATTAATCTAAAAGTGATAAAATTATTCTAAAAGTTGCTAAATTCCTATTTTAATGTATTAAAGCTAAGAAAAATGTAAAAAGTTGGAAAATGTGAAATTTGAAAAATAATAATAAAATAATATTAAAATATTATTAAAAATCTAAAAATTCTAAAAAATTCTAAAAACTTGCAAACTAGTTTATTTTAACCTAAGTAATCAGAAAATCAAAGTGAAATGACCAGAATACCCCTATTGGGCCCTCAAATGGGCCAAAACCAAAAACAGTCAACCTTAATGGGCTTTTTGGCCCAAAAAGTCAAACTTGGCCCAATTGACTAGGAAAAGCCCAATCTGACTCAAAATTTAATTCTAAGCACAAAACTCTAAAGGCCCAAAAGCTGAATGTCAGCTTATCACAGCTTAATAAGCAAGCAGCTTATTCTTATTGGGCTTTTCAGCCCATTAAGCAATAAGCTAATGCCATAAGCTCTAATTTGACACACAACCTTCTTTTGGGATGCTTATGAGATCTGTAAAAAGAAATTTTGAAAAAGCACACTCAATAAGCCAGAAATAAGCAAAGTAAAAATCCAAAAAACGACAAAATAGTCGGGTTTGAGATTTAGGGCACCTCAGAAGCTCTAGTTTGTTGCAAAAGCTCACAAATAGCTTAACTAAGAATAATCAATCAAGAAAATCACAAAAAGCCAAGTAGAATAAGCTGTAAGAGCAAATAAGCTGGCTGAAAAAGCCAAATAAGCTAGTTTTCTAGCAAAAGCTTAACCAAAAGACTTGTAACCTTCCAGATTTGTTATTAAGCTAAGAAAAATGATTTCTATTACAAAAGCCAAGTTTTTGCATGTGCCAATAAGCAGTTCTCAAAAATAAGCCAATTTGTGCTTATTTGACCAAAAGTCAAAGTACTCCAAAGTTCACCAAATGATCAGGAATGGTATAATGGCTTGTTATAAGCAATTTTTGTGAAGGACTCAAGGAGGAGGCCTTGTGAATCAAGAGGTCAGTTGACCTTTTGATGGCAGATTTTGGCAATAAGGGCTTAATAAGCCAGTTAGCTTATAAGCCAGATACAAAGCACACCAAATAGCAAAATCCACTCACAAGCAGCACTTAAACAAGTTCCAAGCAGCAAAATCACAAGGCATGCAATAGGATAACAAATGCATACACAAAATGAGGTGGTCACTTTGCTGATGCAAATGACCACTTCAGCCAACTTTGATAAGCTATAGCACACTCAATAAGCCACCAAATTCAACAACCAGATAAGCAATAGATAGATTATCACCTAAACTATTCCCAAACCTGATTTCAGCCCTTAGATCCAAGTAACAAAGAAGTTATTGGATCTGATGTGTTTGACCAATTCCAAAACACTTTTTATCAGATTTTTGCAAAACTTCAAATCCCTTTTCCAAACTTTCAGAAAGTAAACCAATGACTAAAACTTGTTCAAAATGACTTGTTTAGACCTCCCAAACCCTAAGAACCAAGGGCTCAAGGCCACAAGGCCTTATGAACCAGTAATCCCAAACAGTCCTTAATCAACCCCTTTTCAAAGCAACTAGTGATTTCTTCTAATAACCTACTGATTTTAATGATCAAAAACACTTACTAGGTAGCAACTAACACAATCAAACTCAAAAATTACCAGCACAAACACAAGAACACAAAATCAAAGCACCAAATCCAAAACAGGCAGTAACGTGAAATTTTGAGAGGAAACTTAATCAAGAGATTATACCTGCCCTCCACAACATCCTAGGAGGGCCAGCTATGCTCCTTGGACCTTGTTCAACAACTAGAACAAGACCAAGGTACTTCAAAGAAGAAGATTAAAGCCTGTTGATGTTCAAAGTAGAACAAGGCTTTGATTATGATATGTCTTCAACACAAGCAGCAAACAAACTCAACCAAGGGCTTAGAACTCTTCCCAGGCTTGGTGTCAACAAGCTTGAAGGAGCTCAAGGCTTATGGCTAAGGGTTAGTACACAACAATAAGCAAAAATTAGAAACAAGGACTTCAAGGTTTTTGAACCTTGAAAACCTTATGAACCAAGACGTGCCTTAACCACAAGATTAAGGAAGGTCTTAACAATCAAATGGAACTCAGATTTAGGCTATTCTAACACCAACTTTTAATCAAATCAAAAAGAGAATTCAAAATTTTCAGAAATTCAAATTTTATTAAACTTAAAAAGGAATTACAAAGATTGATAGCCTAAAACTGGAACAAAGGGACTCTCACATGTTGAGGTCTCCTTTTATAGGCAAATGCCTGGCTACACTATTCACAAACCCTAGCACTGATTTCTCTAAAATGCCATTGAGTGCTTCTAGATAATTATTAGTTGTGAGCTGTCCAAAATGATCATAGACGTTTAAAGTAGCTTTGGGGTGAAGCAAAGGCTCTCAGCTGTTGATCTTGACACGTGGCATGCCTTTGGGAAGAAGTGGTGATGTGATGGGTGAAACGGTTTTGAGTGTGGGGCCTCTTGGTGAGTGGGAGTGAGGGTTTTAAGGTTGGTATGGGATTATAGGCGTGTGAATCAAGTTTGGGTAAGGGTAATTGAGATTTACCCTTTGTTTTAAGTGATGTAAAATCTGGGTGGTGAAAAGGTGAACAGTGGTGATTTTGATCCGTTTTTGTAGGATTGGAAGTTGTTTGGCGCAATTTACATTTGAATGTTTCAAGTGTACATCTTTGGCCCTTGTGTTTTGATAAAACATGTATAACACGTTTTTCAGCCTAAAAACTTCCATCCCTTTGTAAATAACTTTCAGCCTTTGGCAATTTTGGCACAAAACTTTGGAAAATGGTTTCAAAGGGTTGTTTTTGCCATTTTGAGATATTTCAAGGGCTGATCTTGGACATTCTTGATTGTCAAAGGTCTTCAATGTATCTTTGACTTCATGAGGGACCATAATTGGCAATTTGAATTTGTTGAGGGACTAAACTTGCCATTTCTTCAAAGTTGAAGGACCATTTGTGTAATTTTGACAAACTTAAGGGACCAATCTTGTAATTATCAATATACAAGGGTTTTAAGTGTCATTTCTTCAATTAATGAGGATCAATCTTGTATGTCTTCAAGTCTTCAAGGGTATTTGTTGAATATTCCATGAATAGGGCCCGGTTCTTTGTACGGCTTCGTTTCTCGTGTCCGTTTTTCCTTGTATCTTGTGATCTTTTGTCTTTTTCACGATATCCATACCTAAAATACACAAGTAAACAAACACAAGCATATATATGGTATATTATGACATTTTTATGCATTTAAAGCCCGAAAAGAACGATGAGATCATGTATAAATGCCATCTCATCAGGTGCATCTGGTTCATTAGTGATTATAGATGCATCAGATTGTACTCCATTGTCTTGAGCGACAACTTCGAGAATCGGAGCAATTACTGCAGGAACTTGAGCATCATTACTTAGGGGGTCGAATAATTCATCAAACATCGGTTGAAATAACTTATCCCACTCGGGCCTTTAGGTGGTATAAAAGATGTTGAAGAAGGATTATTGGGAACCATTCCGGAACTAATATCTTCGGGTCCCATTTCATGAAGTGTGGGCGTTGCTCAGAAGCAATCGTTGTGAGCTCGTCAAAATCGACATCCATCGTTTCTATAATCTTGCGAGTATGACAGTTTTAAATTCAGTATGCTTTCTTGGCGAGTGAGTAACCAATGAAAATTCCAATATCAGCTTTCGTTTGAAGTTTTGCCAAGTTTTTGAAAGTTTATGGACTTATATTTATTAGTCGTGTGATAGGATCGAACTCGAGATTAAGGGATTGCACTCAATATGTAAAGAGTTAATTTATTTAATAAATATATTTATTATATGGGTAAAAGCTATAAAATACCATCATACTTATTGATTTGTGCCGACTTTAAACACTTACTATTTTATCTCGTGACTTTACCATTTTACTTTCAAATTTGTTCTTACTATATCAATATTAGCTTGAAATGACAATAATACCCTTGTAATCTTTAACATAATTATAGTGAGGGTCGTTTTCTATTGCAGAGCTATTAATAGTCAACATAGACACCTATAGCCTTCTTCCCTGTAAAGCTCCCTCTCTCTCTCTTAATACAGTACATCATCTTCCCCACCCTAAAATACATAAATTTACACCTTACCTCTTAACAACAAAAAACTACCAAACTTTTTTCATCTTTCTTTCATTCTCTCATTTCTGGATTTCTTGTTTTCTTGATTTTTGCAATCGTTCGATTTTCTAATTTAGTTGTAGATCTCGAGTTTTCTGTAATCTAAATCTTGCAGATCTAAAATGCTACATAAGTTAGTGCAAATTTTATGTATTTGGTATTGGTTCCAGGTTAGATTCATTTGCAATTTCAAGAAATATGGACTTTGGTGATAATTTTTAATTTAATTAAAGATGTATCAAACCATGAAATATTAATGGTTGAATTTCTGTTTGTTATTTGTTCAAACAAAAGTTGTAGATCGGGATACATGGATACATGGTTCAAGGTTTGATTCTTGGCAGTTGTTGATGATAAAGATGCAAAAAAATTTGTGATTATGGGTACTAAAGTCATTTAATCTGAATCACGTACTAACCATATCTATGATTCAGAATTATAATTTACAACATTTGATACCATGTGGGTTAACAATACCCCAAGATTTTAAATACACGTTTTCCAATTTAGTGAACCAAACGCCCCCAAAAGGTATATTAGTCAATTAAAAGGGTATTATAGTCATTTCAATCTAATATTGTTATAGTAAGAACAAATTTAAAAGTACAATGGTAAAGTCACGAGATAAAATAGTAAGTGTTTAAAGTCGGCACAAATCAATAAGTAGGATGGTATTTTATATCTTTTACCCTTATTATATTTATTAAATTAAATCGAGCTATAAGTTTAACGACCGTTAAATAATTAAGAGTTAAGTATTAACGAGCGTTGTGGAATTAAAAGGAAGAAAAGAAGGTTCCGGAACACCCCACAAGGGGGTGTTCGACCGTCGGTTATGGAGGAAAAGGGTAAGGAAAAACTTTCCTTATATTTGTTTTACTTGGGCTACGAGATTTCTTAGGCCTATATAAACAACCCCTCACCCTCATAATTCAATACACAATCTCTCTTCTCTCCCTCTTTGGCTGATCGCAACACAAAACCACACAAGGGTTTTGTGTGGTTTTCTCTTGGTATTCGGTTTAGCTTATAATCTAGTCCTAGCCCCTCTCTAGGGTTGTTGGGTAGATTTTCGACAAGTGTTGAAGCTCGGTTTACACGTGCTAGAATCACAGTTAGCTCGTTGTATTACGTGTGTACAAGAACGTAATATAGTCTTACTTTAGACTATATCTTGGTGGTGTCCGTTATAAACCCTAATTGGTGACTCGTTCTTTATCTCGTGGATTTGCTTTAACTAAAATGTACGTAATCTTAATTCGATTAATTATAATTGTGTTGCTATAATCTTGTTAAATCGCTTCCTCTATATGTGTGCTTTGATCTCGTTTAGGGTTTTGTATAATTGTTATGAACTATATAAACCATCAGTGGCATCGAGAGCCGTTTTTTCCATATCTCTTTTGCAGCAAGACCGAAATTTTAGGTTTGATTCGAAGTTCATATTTTGAGTCTCCTTAACATACTCCAGCGGCTCCCATTATTAGTATTAAACCAATAGCGATTCATACAAGCTAAATCTTCTAATCGATAATTAGGCCAAAAAAAGAACTTGAATTTAATTAATTCATTTTTTTTCGGTCCATTTTTTTACTTTCATCTAAAAATTGACTCCAATTTTTTTATCTTGTTCTCCTTGGAAAATGTTTTATTTCTATGCACACCATTCTGATTCTTTAAATTCAAATTGAAAGAAATTAGAATTCGCAATTCTCTACGACGTCTAGATGATAAAAAAATTTCAAGAACAAGCAAATCAGAATTACTTTTGTCTTTATTTAGAGTAAATTATCGAAAATCTAAAGTGTAGAACCTAGAAGGGTAGGGTTGAATAGTTTCTTAAATTTACTTGTTAAAAGTTGATTTATAGTGGTTCGGCAACGAAGCTCACTCCTCGTTCCTACTCCACTCCTCGAGTACACCTTACTCAAGAGTTTACTAATCAACAAGCTCCTTAAGGTGGAGAAACCGTACACAGCGTCCTTAACCAATTTCTGACTCTAAGCTAAAAGTAGAGCCCTAATCTTAGCTAGGACCAATCTACACCAATATACTTTAAGGACTAAGTATTAACCTTAATACATACACAACTTCCAAATAGACACAACTACTTGGATCTTCAAAACAATGACACAACAATGAATGAATAAGTTTGGATCTTCAATGGATCTTTGAGGTAGACACAACACTTCAAGAATGATAGTGTTCTTCTCTTTGCACTTTTAGAGGAAAAGATGAGAGGAGAAAGATTCACTTCTAAACAAGTAGTAATCAAACAAATGATCAAGGATTTGAGTGATTTAAGAAGTATGAAAGAATCTGGAAATGTATATGCAAAAAAGGTTAATTGAAAGTCTGAGAATGGTCCACTATTTATAAGACAAACATCCAACAGCTATATCTGCCCGCGGTTCCTTATTGGAGCCCGCGGTTCCTTATCGATAAGGAACCACTATAGGGGCTAAGGAACCGCCTGCATAGACTCCGCTCCCTTTTGTCTTTTAGTGGATTGGTTCGAATCTGGGGATTAAAATATCCTGAAAGGATATTCCAAACCAATATAGAATATGCCATTTTCAAATTTCAAATTTTCAAATAATTAATTTAATAAAACATTTTCTTAAAAAGAAAGTTTAATAAAAAAAAACTTTGTCACACTTAATAAAAAGTGAGTTTTAAGAAAAGATTAAATCCTTGATCACTTAATTAGGATAAGTACTTGTTTGTTCATACCTTAAGTGATAATGGTTGAAATTAAAAATACTTGAACTCAAGAATTCGTTTTTCGTTGTTTTCGTAAATGTTTGTTTTTACATATTGTCGTAATCAAAACAAAACAAGACCGAAAAATGCAACGTTTTTAGGCATCATTGCATTAACAATCTCCCCCTTTTTGATTCCGGCAATACATAAACACAATCATCTAATAAAACAAGATTTTTGAAGACGAGTTTATCATTTCTCCCCCTTTGTCGAAGCAAAAAGGTTGCAAAAGTCTTTGAAGAAGAAAAGAACCGGACTTTGCAAATGCTCCCCCTTGGTGCTTACTCCCCTTTGCTTGGGGCACCAAGGAATCCATATACGGTGATAAGATACATAGAAGGGTTAGTAGTAGAGAAGAGACACCCAACAATATATATAGCAAAGGTAAAAAAAATTAGAAAAGACAAAGATCCAAGATAATTCATGTTAAAAGAAAACATGATAAAAGATACAAGGAAATAAAACATACAAAGATGCATGAGAAATAAAATAAGCCAAAAGAAAAGCATAAATCTTATCATAGTTAAACTAGAACCTAAAGATTTGCTTGAACTAGATGTCTTGAAGATAAGCAACCAATGCTTAGATAAAAGACAAGGTAGTGGCGGAAGGAGGTGGTGGTGGCTTGGTAGAGATCCCATAGTTATAGTGAAGAAGAGGTTTGACTAAGAGACTCTTGATGTAATTCAACTCTTCATAGATATGAGCCATAGCAAGATGTTGATATAGATAACAATGAGAATATGTTCCATGATGCATGACATTATCATGTGAAGGAGGTATAACACTAAAGGCTAGTGGTGGAAGATAAGAAGTTCCACAATCAACATTCTTAGAAGGAGAAGATATGTGATTTTGAGTGTTCTTGGGTGAATTGGGATTGAAAGAAATTGGAGAGAATGGAGGAGAATCAAAGTTTTCATTTGGGGAATAAGACATTTTGATTTGAGAAAGGATGCAAAATGCTTAAGGTTAAATAGAGAAAGCCCAAGATAATTTGGGGGTGGTCAAAGAGTTGAAACATTTCCAAAAAGTGATGGAAAAGATTTGGAGTTTCAGGAATACCCGAAAAAGAAAGTACTGGGCGCGGTTCCTTACCCCTGCCGGTGGTTCCTTATCACTGTGGAACCGTGGTATCAATAAACAACTGCCCACAGTGGGTTCAATTTGGTGATGAGGGAGGATTTTCGAATTCAGCAAATCCTATTTTTCTAGTCTAACTAATCATGGATATATGCTAAGAAGCAAAGATAGACAAAGAAAACACACAAGATCTCACCAAACAAGTTTTTGACCCAAAATACATGGATTTTTAATAAAATCGATGTAGGAGGTGTGTGGAACTAGACACAAAGTCATGACACAATGATCCTCCATAAATTCCTTTTGTTCTTGCTATATTTGAGAGACCCATATATATGAATTATGTAAGCTCATTATGAATAGCAGGAACCTATGAAAAACGTTTTTAGATTGAATTAACAATGCAAAAACATTTCTCGACCATTTTCGAAAGAACTTTGAGAATTTTGAAAAAAGGGAAGAGAAGTTTTACAAAAAGAGTTAACGATATTCAAAAGCTCAAAGAAAGAAAATACTTAAAAGAGAAAAAGACTCGATTAATTAAAATGCATAATTAAGGAATATGTTCCATTAAACCTAGACCTAGGCGCAAGTAATTAAAAGGTTCCCTCTTAAGTGGATTAGTGAAGATGTCGGCTAAGTTTTCTACCGAGGGTACCTTCTCAATCAAAATGTTCCCCTTTTGAACATTATCCCTAAGAAAATGGTGGCGAATCTCTATGTGCTTAGTTCGTGAATGTTGCACGGGATTCTTGCTAAGATCTATTGCACCCTTGTTGTCGCACATGATGGGAACATCATTAAGAGAAATCCCGTAATCAACAAGCTCTTGCTTCATCCATTGAGCTTGTTGACAAGCTTTACCGACACTCACATAGTTGGCTTCCGTAGTGGATATAGCAAGAGCGGTTTGTTTCTTGGAGAACCAAGAAGTTAAACAACAACCCATGAAGGTACAAACTCCACTAGTGATTTTCCGGACCACATAGTCTCCCGCATGATCCGAGTCCGCGTAGACAATGGTTTCTAAGCCGGTCCCTTTAGGATACCATAATCCTAAATGTATAGTGACCTTAATGCATCGGAAGATATGCTTAACCGCTTCAAGGTGAGAGGTTTTGGGATCCTCTTGGAAGCGAGCACAAAGGAAAACACTAAACATGATATCAGGTTGACTTGCCGTTAGGTACAACAAACTACCAATCATACCTCTATATTTGGTATTGTCTACCGACTCACAATCGTCATCTACGGTGAGTTTAGTATCCGAGGCCATAGGGGTCTTCATTGGTCTAAAGTCTGCTAATCTAAATTTCTTTAGCATTTCTTTAACATACTTGGATTGATTAAAGAAAATACCATCGTCCATTTGTTTAATTTGGAGTCCTAAATGGAAGTTAAGTTCTCCCATCATACTCATTTCAAACTCGTCATGCATGATTTTGGCAAAGTCATCACACAATGATTGACAAGTTAAACCAAATATAATGTCATCAACATATATTTGTATGATAATGAGGTGAGAACCTTTCTTCTTTGTAAAGAGCGTCTTGTCTACCAACCCCATGGTATACTCATGTTTTACAAGAAATGCTTTAAGTCTATCATACCAAGCTTTGGGTGCTTGTTTAAGACCATAAAGAGCTTTCTTAAGCTTGTAAACATGATCCGGTTTCTCAAAATCAATGAAGCCGGGAGGTTGAGCCACATATACCTCCTCATTGATCAAACCGTTAAGAAATGAACTCTTTACATCCATTTGTTGAAGCTTAAAGTCTAAAGCACAAGCGTAAGCTAAAAGGATTCTAATGGATTATAATCTAGCTACGGGTGCGTATGTCTCGTCATAATCAATACCTTCTTGTTGATTATATCCTTGAGCTACAAGTCTAGCCTTGTTACGAGACACAACACCATTCTCGTCTAACTTATTCCTATATACCCATTTGGTTCCTATGATGGTCGAACTTCTAAGTGGAGGAACAAGTTCCCAAACGTCATTAGCAATGAATTGATTCAATTCTTATTGCATAGAGATGACCCAACTCTCATCCATCAAAGCTTCTTTAACATTCTTTGGTTCAATCAAAGAGACGAAACAATAGAAGTTACTTTGATTTTGGACTTGAGATCTTAGGTTCCTTTGATTTAATTCGCCTATGACGTTATCGAGAGCATGATCCTTAGACTCCTTAATGTTTACTCCCTTTTCAACACTAAGGTCTTCAATTCCTATGTTTCTAACATCTTTGGCATTAACTATGTCTATTTCATCTAAGTCATCATCTACCAAAGGTGGTGTCTTAGATGAAGGAGGGGTTTCATCAAATTTCACGTTAAGTGATTCTTCAATTACACCCGAGGTTCTATTGAGGACTATGTAGGCTTTGCTAGTTTTAGAATAACCTAAAAAGATACCTTCGTAAGACTTTGGGTCAAACTTAGTAAGGTAATCTTTGGTGTTGAGAATGAAGCACTTGCTTCCAAACACCCTAAAGTATTCCAGTGAGGGCTTCTTACCTTTAAGAATCTCATAGGGGGTCATTCCTATAAAAGGTCGAATAAGAATTTGGTTGAGAATGTAGGTCGATGTGTCCACGGCATTGCACCAAAAATTTTGAGGCAAAGATTGCTCATTTAACATCGTCCTACTCATCTCTCGGATGGTCCTATTCTTCCTTTCAACTACCCCATTTGATTGTGGAGTGCGAGGAGCCGAGAAGTTATGGGTAATACCATGAGCTTCACAAAAGGCACCGAATTGTACTTCATTATCAAATTCCCTACTATGATCCGTCCTAGTAGAGACAATTGAACATCCTAGTTGATTTTGAATTCTTCGACTAAAGGTTTCGAAGTGATCGAAAGCTTCCTTCTTAGACGCCAAAAATCTAGTCCAAGTGAATCTAGAGCAGTCGTCAACTATGACTTGGGTATAAAGGTTACCTCCATAACTCCGTATGGCGGAAGGTCCAAAGAGATCCATATGTAGGAGATCTAAGCACCGAGAGGTCGAAACCAAATTCTTGGCTTTGTGACTTGAGTGAACTTGCTTCCCAATTTTGCAAGCATCACAAAATTGACTATCAAACTTCATCTTGGGGAGATGTCTTACCAACTCCTTAGAGACTAAAGATTGAATTAAACGCATATTAGCGTGACCTAATCTCCTATGCCAAAGAATAGAACTATCATCTAAAGTCGCTAGACATAAGTTGTCCTTAGACTTCCTATTAACCTTCATGACATAAAGCCCATGCTTTCTAACACCTTTTCCAATGACTTTTCCATCTTTTACGATTTCACTATCATATTCTGAAAAGATGACCTTACACTTATTGTCACAAATTTGACCTATACTTAGAAGGTTAAAACCTAAGTTAACTACATGCTCTACGTTTTCTATAGTCAAAGAGTCAAGAGAGACCGTACCCTTGCCAATGATATTACCTCGTCGATTACTTGCGAATGTAACGTTACCTTCATCATATGCTTTGTAGTGCGAGAATAAAATTTGATTACCCGTCATGTGTTTAGAACAACCACTATCCTTAATCTACTCGTCGGGCTCTAAATCGATTCCCAATCATATCTAGGTAACATCACACAAGATCAAACATTTGGTCCCCAATATCTCATGGGTCCAAAATTGTTAGTTCCAAACATCCCTTGCATTTGATTGGGATGCATGAATGAAGGACACATTCCCCATGGGGGAAAAGTATTGTTGTTGAAAGTTATTCCAATTCATATGGCTATTTTGTTGTCCATAGTTTCTCCTAGGTGTCTTTGATCTTGATCTTGAATTATTGTTATTCCTCCTAGGTGTTGGAGTTTTACTTCTAGGTCGTGATTTAGCTTGATCATCTCTTTTTGGCGTAGGTGTTCTACTTCTAGGTTTAGATTCATTTCGTACTCTTGGAGGAGTAGATGTTTGTCTAGATAAGTTTCTAGTTCCCATTAGAGGTTTACTCAAGGGCTTGTAGAATTTATCTAGAGTAGGCTTTTCAATTATAGGTACTTTGACCTTGATAATAAGAATATGTTTTGGTCCTTCACCTAAAATAGATTTTCAGGATTTTCACACAAACCTTCTTCTGGCTGCGGTTCTTTAGCTCCATCCGCGGTTCCATAGCAATAAGGAACCGCCCCATATATTGGAGAACCGCCTACAGGGGAGTGTTTTTCTGAAAACCTAACTTGTTTTGGTTCACTGTTTGATGCTTCATTAGTGTTATATCCTAACCCAAGTCTTTCATTAGAATGAATTTGTTTATTTAACATATCATCAAGAGAATTAGTACCTCTCATGAACTTTTCAAGTCTAATGGAGGTGCTCTTGAGGTTTTCATTTTCTTGTCTAAGATTTTCACATTTGAAGCATCCTAGATCTACTTCTTTGTTTTTCTCAAGCTTAGCTAATTTCTCTTTTAGCTCACTAATCTCATTCTCAAGCTTAGTTCTAGTTGATTTTAGCACTTTGTTCTTTTCAATGAATTTAAGACTAAGCTTATGCAAGTTATTGTATTGGCCTTCTAATTCACTATCATCTTGAGAAGAACTATTATTTCTATAATAATCAGCTTCGGAATGTACCTCTTTAGAAGTGTGAGCCATGAGACATTTCTCATCTTTGGGGTTGTCATCAACATCTTCACCGATATCGCTCCATGAACCTCCAACAAACGCCCTGTGGTTCTTGTCGCGTGAAGGCTTAGGACAATCACCGATGAAATGATTCGGATCACCACATCTAAAATATTTCCTATCACCTTTGTCATCTTTAGCAAATCGGTTTTTTTGGAGAAGGATTTCTTTTTGTTGTTTGGTTGCCTCACGTATTGACCTCGTCTTTTGAAGAACTTCTTTAAGTCTCTAACCGCCGAGGCATATTCCTCATCATCACTATCCGAGGAGCTTTCATGGTCACTTTATGCCTTCTTTGCTTTGAGTGCAAGAGACTTTCTTTCACTCTTAGTTTTCACCATTTCCAAGTCCTTCAAAATTATCATCTCATGAACCTTCAAGTTACCAATGAGTTCATCGAGTGATAATTTGGCGATATCCTTTGATTCTTCAATCGCCATGACTTTAGCTCTCCATTTGGGATGCAACGCCCTAAGAAACTTCCTGACATTGTTCTTGCTAGAAAAACCTTCATCAAGTGCTTTTAGACTAGTAATAATAGTGTTAAATCTAGCAAATGCACTATCAATAGTTTCATCTTCTAAGATGACAAATTGTTCATATTGTTGAACAAGAAGATCGATTTTACTTTCTTTGACTTGTCTATTACCTTGGTGGGTTACTAAAAGAGTGTTACAAACGTCTTTAGCGGTTTCACACATAAAAATCCTTTCGTACTCTTTCTTTGGTAAAACATTATAAATCACCATTTTAGCCTCATTATTTTTAGCAAGTTTCCTTGTAGTATCATCATTAGCTTTGTCAAAAGTGACTATCTCTTTACTTTTAGAAACTTCATTATATTGGAATGGTAAAAAATCACCATTGGTAATAACATGCCAAAGATCTAAATCTTTTGATTTCACATAAGTCTCAAACCTATTTTTCCAATAAATAAAACTATCGGTTTCAAAAAGAGGTGGTCTTTGCATGGATTGCCCTTCTAGATACTTGTTGGAATCAATAGATCGATTCAAGTTTTAAAATACAATATATTTTAAAAAATCTTGAGCAACCACGCTTTGATACCAATTTTAGAAACTAGAAGGGGGGGGGGGGGGGGGGGGGGTTAAATAGTTTCTTAAATTTACTTGTTAAAAGTTGATTTATAAAAATTCTTTTTCAAAATCTTAAGCTTGAGTATTTATGTGAAACCTTCTTATACACAATATGAACAAGGTATAGTGCAACTAAACTAATAATCACAAGTATAAAGAATAATGAATGTATAGTGCAACTAAACTAATAATCACGAGTATAAAGAATAATGAACGTAAAGAGGTAAGGGAAGGAAAGATCAAACCAAACACCAAGGATTTATAGTGGTTCGGCAACGAATCTCACTCCTCGTTCCTACTCCACTCCTCGAGTACACCTTATCGAGAGTTCACTAATCAACAAGCTCCTTAAGGTGGAGAAACCGTACACAACGTCGCTTAACCAGTTTCCGACTCTAAGCTAAAAGTCGAGCCATAATCTTAGCTAGGACCAATCTACACCAACATACTTTAAGGACTAAGTATTAACCTTAATACATACACAACTTTCAAATAGACACAACTACTTGGATCTTCACAACAATGACACAACAATGAATGAATAAGTTTGGATCTTTAATGGATCTTTGAGGTAGACACAACACTTCAAGAATGATAGTGTTCTTCTCTTTGCACTTTGAGAGGAAAAGGAGGAGAAAGACTCACTTCTAAACAAGTAGTAATCAAACAAATAATCAAGGATTTGAGTGATTTAATAAGTATGAAAGAATCGGGAAATGTATGTGCAAAAGAGGTGAACTGAAAGTCTGAGAATGGTCCACTATTTATAAGACAAACATCCAACGGCTATATCTGCCCGTGGTTCCTTATTGGAGCCCGCGGTTCCTTATCGATAAGGAACCGCTATAGGGGCTAAGGAACCGCCTGCATAGACTCCGCTCCCTTTTGTCTTTTAGTGGATTGGTTCGAATCTGGGGATTAAAATATCCTGAACGGATATTCCAAAGCAAGATAGAATATGCCATTTTCAAATTTCAAATTTTCAAATAATTAATTTAATAAAACATTTTCTTAAAAAGAAAGTTTAATAAAAAAAACTTTGCCACACTTAATAAATAGTGAGTTTTAAGAAAAGATTAAATCCTTGATCACTTAATTAGGATAAGTACTTGTTTGTTCATACCTTAAGTGATAATGGTTGAAATGAAAAATACTTGAACTCAAGAATTCGTTTTTCGTTGTTTTCGTAAATGCTTGTTTTTACATATTGTCGTAATCAAAACAAAGCGAGACCGAAAAATGCAAGTAACTTTTTTAGGCATCATTGCATTAACATAAAGTTTTTTAACTAATAATTGTTTTGTGTTAAAACTACATGTTTTTTAGGTTTTCTTAAAAATTAGGGTTTTGTTTTTTTAATTAGGGTTTTTGGCCGGATTTGATAAAAATTTGTTTTTGAAACCCTAAATTACATGTTGCATAATTTTAGATTAAATTGCATGATTAATTGTTATGTCATGTATATTAAAGGTTACGATCCAAAGAGATTTAATTTTTAAGAGATTTGGGTGGATCCATGATAACGTGCATGTTTTCATGGATCGTAAAATTGTATGCTTATATGATTTTATGTGCTACTTGCTTTATTTGATTCAATAAATCTTGAATTAGGAAAGACTTTTATATGAATATAAAAACCTAGATTTGATGATTATTGAATAAATCATATGCATGTGGGTATTTGATTTATTTATTGCACATATAAATTGTTATTATGTGTTTATGATTTAGTTTTTTTTACTTGTTTATGTTAAAATTGTACAAATTGTTGTAAACAATGTTTTTTTTAGAAAAACAAATATCGACTAAATCATATTAAAATTAAGATTTGTTTGAGATCTAAATTACATAGAATTACGTTGATTGGCGAATTGCAACAATATTCTAACGGCCTACTCCTTTTGAAAAACTATAAAGTGGGTATAACGCACCGCTGGTCACGTACCCGGTTAAGGAATGAGGTGTTAAGCCATTAGTCGTTGACTAAATTCCTGGCTCGCCTGTGCGTCAAATTGAAATTACCTATGATTATTATTTTCATTATACCTTAAGGTTGATTTACCACAAATTCACATCCGAATCACAATGAATAAGGTTATTGCTTTGTGCTTTAGCCGTAAGTACGTTGTGAATAGTTGTGGGTAAATTCTTTGTTGGTTTAACCAATACCTCTACATAATTTAAGAAGAAATTTAGTCTCGTGAAAAAGTTTACTAAATGTTCTATTAAACTTATGCTATGGAGTTGTATATATGCTTCTCCATACATTGATTTTGACATCAAATTTATACCCTTAAAATTTAAGTCGAATGTATCTAATTGACGAACACTTGAAATTACTACTTGTCATATGAGATTTTTGGATGATGTTGTAATGGAAAGAAAACTTTCATAGAATGAGAATTCGCATGATAGTTTTAGGTTATTCAGATTAGACGACTTAATTAAGTTACTCAGTGAGATCTAGAAACTTAAGGCATTCAGAAGGGATGAAACATGTTTACAATGCAAAAAGTTTTTTGGCAATGTAAATCCCTTAACTATCTAGAAATTGAAAATTGTTTGTCAATTGAATTGTTCGACAAGTCACTATGTTGAATACATTCATTACTAGCAGATCAACTGATGTAATGGATCTATGTCAATATATGTTCTAGGATTCAAGGAAAATACTATGGTTTATATACCGGGGTAATTTTATTTTCTTGAAAGTATTTTATTCTCGAAAATACTAATATTTGAACTTATTTCTATAGAAATGGCTCAACCCGACCATAACACTATTAGTTTTGCGTTCAAAATGTTTTTTGATCGTCCTGAACTTACTGGCCCTAACTTCATTGATTGGTACCACTCACTAAGAATTGTCTTGAGAGTAACGGGTACTATTGATATCTTGATCACTCCTTATCCGGAGGATCTTGCTGAAGTAGCTTCTGAAGTCGTAAGGCTTGAACATGCTGCTACTATTAAGAAGCTCTCGGATGTGGCTTGCTTAATGCTAGGGAAAATGTCCCCTCCACTTCGAAAGAAGTATGAGCTATTTTCGCCTAAGCGTATGCTTGATGAACTCAAGGTTATGTTCGAGAAGCCGTAAGTTGTGGAGATCTACGACTTAGTAGATGCTTTGCATAGCTGCAAGCAAACTTCTGGAAAGTCTGTTAGTGCACATTACATGGAGATGAGGGGTTATATGGAACAGCTCATTGCACTAGGACAACCCTATGATCATAATATGGCTATCAACTTGATCAATAGGTCCCTTAACAAGGACTTCATTGATTTTGTTAGAAACTATAATATGCATTGCACGGGGAAGACAGTTAATGATTTGCATGCAATGCTCATTGACTACGAAAAGGGGTTAAAGGACAAGGCATCTACCTCTACTCCTCTTGTACTAACCATACAAAAGGGTAGAGTGAGTAATCCAAAACCGCAAGCGAGCAAGAAGAAAGGCAAAGGCAAGGGTGATAAGGGAAAGCAAGTTGTGACTTATTCGAAATCTAAGCAGAACTTTGTTAAGAAGAATCAATCTCAGAAGGATGAGACTTGTCACCATTGCAAGGCAAGTGGTCACTCGAAGAGGAATTGCCCTCTTTACCTCGAAGAGTTACGAGAAATAAAGAAGAAGCCTGAGTAGAGCGTTGCTGCTTCAGTACTTTATTTATGATTGAATTATTTAATTTGACATACAAATTAAATTCCTGGGTATATGATACGGCATGTGGTATTATCATTTGTAATACACTGCATGGATTTAAGATAGAAAGGAAGCTATCCTATGGGGAACAAATTCTGTAAGTGGGAAATTATGCACAAGCAGCGGTTGAAGCTATAGTGTGACAATCTGGAAATTTTAGGTCATTATTTAATTATATTTAACGAATATTTTGAAATTTTGATGAGTTTGAATACTATTATGTTAGACGGTTTAAGCTAAAACCGATGTTGAACGTCTTATTTTTACGCTTTGATGAGTAACGAGGACTACTAGTGATCGCGATATCGACGGATGCCCGAAATTTTACAATTATTATCGATTGTTTTGATGTTAGTATTTCTGACGTTTTTATTTTAATTGCGTATTAAGTCGTACCAGGAATATATTATATCATATTTTGTATGTGTTTTAAATTTTGAAAAGTATTTTTACAAAACCCGAGTCTCGTAAATGTTTGAAAATTTTACTATTAGTCATTTCCCGCTCTTTAAACTAGTATTTACACTTTGGCCCAAAAGAATCAACAATTGGCAAAATCTACCCTAATTTTCCACCATATAAAAGGATTTTTAGTTCACATATAACATCCACTAACAAAATTTTTATCTCTCTCTCTCTTGTTCCTTATTTTGGCTGTCACCCCATCCACACAAAAATACATTGATCATCAAAATTTGGCTTAAATCTTTATAATCCAAGGTTAATCCCATCCATAAAATTTTGTTGTGATCATTTTGATATCATTTTTATAAACATGCACCAAATTAAAAAAAAATATATGATCCACAATGGTTTGATCTATTTTTATGAAGTATATATGTTGTTAGTAATATTATATTTGATTTTTAAGTATTGCATGTTTAAATTTTTGAATGGATCATTTGAAGAATGATCATTCAAGAGTTTTAAGGGTTTGATGAGTTGTTTAGGGTGATTGTGGGGTAATATTATGAGTATGAGATTGATTAAAATGGGTTAAAAATTTGTTTTAGTGTTATTTTTAGAGAGGTGTTTTAGATCAGTGAGTTTTAAGGGAATTTTGGAAATCTTAAGTCTAGGTTGAGGTTGATATGATAAAATTATGCTGTAGAGATTTTCATAAGCTTAGTTTTGATATAAAGTAGAGTTTCTAGCTCCAAACGATCGTGAAGTTACAATAGTTTGATTATTCGTGTACCGGGAGACGAGTATCGACATAACTGGAAGTTGTTGTCGATATTTGGATCGAATCTCGGGGACTATAGAATGAGTTTTAAAAAGTTTCAAGGGCTGTCGTAAATCTTTAAACCTCATGTTGTGAGTCTATTTTTCAAACCCGAGTGTCGGTTTGTAAATGGAGGTGTTTAGAGTAATTAAAATGGTTTTATATGTCGAAGATGTAAAACTGTCTGGTTTTTATAACTCAAAGATGTGTCGGGCAGAAGTTCTTAGGAGTAATATTTTTGGATGAAATTTAAACTGAGTCTTAATCATGTTATGTGTGAGTTTTTTACCAAGTTTCGTCGAAATCGGGTAAGTCTAGATAGGGTAGATTAGTGTGTACTTTTGGAGTGTACTTGCTGATTTGTATTTTGGACACGTAGTTCAATGCTCGTGTGGCGTGAGTTTGAGTATTCACTATTGAACATGGTGACTTACTCAAGTGTTTAGTCATTATATAAATGACTTAGTTACTGGTCCGAGTGAAGTAAAGTGATAGTTTGACTTGCGTTGACTTGGCATCTTATGACGGGTCAATGTCAAGAGTGCAAGTGTTTAAACGAATAGTGTTGGATAAATGGGATAGTATGAATTCACTTGCATTGTTATTCTTTCGGGTTTATCATGGTTTTATAACTTTGAGTTTTGTGTTATTAAGTATGGTTTATACTTGAGTCTATTTATTAACGAACGCACCTTATTTGGTAGGTTGCGGTTTTCGTGTTTATCGGGCATCATCCATCGTCGACGATCGTCTTGCTACTACTCCTCTACTAAGGTGAGTCTATAACCTCGCTTTTAAATTCTTTAATTGTTTTAGAAACATGCGAGGGGGATAACATGCAAATTGTTTTATTAAGAATAAAGGGTACAACTATATGTTGCGGTAAACCCATTAATGGGTGCAACTAGAAGTTGTGGAAACCCCTATTTATGGGAATTATTTTATTAAAAACTAAAGGGTACAACTATAGGTTGCGGCAAACCCATTAATGGGTGCAACTAGAAGTTGTGAGAACCCTATTTATTGGAACTGTTTTGTTAAGAACTAAAGGGTACAACTATAGGTTGTGGTAAACCCATATTTGTTTTGAAATAGAACACAAAGAAATATGTAATGCCATGGTTATTATTATTATAAGTTTGTTATTTCGCTAAGTAAAAAGTCCCAAGTATATCATGAATTGTTAGCTACCCAGTTATGGTAGACGCTTACACATGGAATAGTACTATTGGGAGTTACCCCTCCCGTCCGGCAACGATTAGCTATCGTTTGAGCACAACGTTGCTCGGAGTGGATTCGTGTTTGAGAGTTTTCCTATACTCTTAGCGAGGTGTATGGAGGGCAAATATTGTGGTAACGTTTCATTATCATGAGGCTTATAATAAATATTTATAACTTTGTTTGATCAACATCGTTATGGTTGATGGCTTTTAAATATATTAGTGTTCAGTAATGTTTGTTTATAAACTCTATGGATTCACTCAACTTTTGTTGACATGTTTTAGCGTGTTTTATCTCAGGTCCTTGAAGGTAATGGAAAAGGAGGGATTTCGGTGCTTGCGGTTTAATATTAAAGATGTTTAAAGCTCACCATTTTGGAGAAAAATCGTTCAATGAATTTTATTTATGAAAAATGTTGTGTACATTGTCAGTTAAATGTTGGAACCATGTTGTGAACGATTTATCAAATGTTATTTCAATTGAAAGTTTATTTTTAAAACGATTCTTTTCGAGTCGTTTTCTATTACTTGAGCTGTTGTATTTTGAAGTAGCACCCCATATGAGCTTCCGCATATGACCCGAAATTGGGGGTGTTACAGATTGGTATCAGAGCATAGGTTATAGAGAACAAAATATTTTCCAAAATAAAAGTTTTGAAATCTTTTAACTATAACTGTCGCAAGCGAAATCTCTGAATTACCGATGGGACCGGAAAGAGAGTATTTATATATATGGGATATATATATATATATATATATATATATATATATATATATATATATATATATATATATATATATGTTTTAATTTTGGATTATTTGTACATGTAAATTGCAAGTCATGTGTTCATTTATTTAATTATAAATGTTAATTTTATATTGATACGAGATATTATTATGACGTAGATTGACACGAAGCCATTCCCAAACTAAATTCCATTATTCCTGAGTTTAACTAAGTTGTGGATCTCCATGATCCTAATGAAATGGGTAATATTCCCAATGATCATTATTTGGTTTCAAAGATTTTGATTCCATGGTTCTTATTCTTGATTAATCTATCGGTTCATCCTGATTAGTAAATTTAATCTTCGTTCTCATTTATCTTCGTTTTCCTATTTGTTTTTGGAAACATGTTTTCTGAAATCATGCTTGTTGCTTGTAAAGAGTTTCTATTGATTGGTACGGTATTTACATGCCTACAAAAATGCCATACCATATCACTAGAATTTTATTATATCGGTCTTTGCTGTATTCGATCTTGATCTTTGTGTTAAACGAACGATGCTCAAATAAAGTAATTTATCATTATCTTGTTGAAATAAAATTGACCGTTTATTTGAACAAGGAAATTATAAAATTGTTGAACTATTTGTTTATAAAAACTTATTTGCATAGGTTTGGTCGACCCATGGAAATAAGGGCTTATAAACATGTGGGCTTAAGCATAGGGAGTTTGCATAAATAAATTTGTTGCTTGATTTATTCTTTGTCTTGTTCTTCTAATTTTATAATCGTGTAATCTTTCATTTTGGGTTGTTCCAAGGCCGCCAATTTAGTAGGGTGTCGAGCGTCCCAGAAAAAAATTTGAAGAAATCTTCTTCTATTGGGATCGAGGAGCCTTCCTAGCCACATAGATCACCGACAAACTCTTGGTTGATTATCTTATCATCTATAGTGTCATTTGTAAATCACTAGCTAAACTGTGACATTAGTTAGTAGAACTAGTATTTTTAAGTTGTATAGCATTAGACGATGATAATCTATAAGGCATGACAATACAACTTGTACTAGTTGTGATTAATGAAATGACTATCTTTTGTTTTAAAATTCTACGTCGTTCTATTGATTATCTTTCCTTACTTGTTCTATTTTACCTTTACTTGCTTGTTTCTTCTAAAATCATTCGTTCCTTTTAAATCCCTTGTCCCTTTTAATTATTCGTTATTGTCGTAATGTAATCATTGAATGAATACTCATTATGATTTGAATTGCCTTGTATCATAATCATTCATCCAAATATATCTGACTAAGACACGTATGCGTCAAGTCATTAATGAACACATTGCTGCATCCTTGACTAAATTTATGGCCAACATGAATGATGGAGCTAGTGGCTCTAGTAGGGCTGGTAGTTTGGGTGGAGCAAGTGGTTCTGATAGTGCGGTTGGTTCTAGAAACGGAGTTGGTGGCGTGAATGGACTGAATGCGCCCTCAACTGAAAAAGAATTGTTGGGAATAAAATATAGCCAGTCTACTTGAGCGCTGACAGGAGTAAAACAAGCGTTGATAGGAAGAAAACAAACGCTGACAGATCAAGCGTTAACAAGAAGAAGTCAAGCGTTGATAAATTGAAGACAAGCACTGTGAAAAGATTTAGTCTACGCGTATATTGTTCTAGTTTGTTTCTAGCAAAGATAAGTTCAACATTGTATTTTCTATAATTATCTTTACCTAGAATAGTTGATACGTAGACTCTTGTACAAGGCTTCTTATATCTATAAAAGAAGACCTTTAGGTTATTGTTCAAGATAAGTTTTCATACATTAAACACTTCCATTGTAAGCAAGTTTGTTATCATTAATCAAGTGAAAGTTTGTTTACATCTTTGTGTGTTCTTGTTTAAGTGTTAATTCCGCATAACACTTAGATTATCATATACATATACAAAGGTTTCTCTACGTGTATAACTTGATCTAATCTCGTATACATAAAGCTAAATCGATCTAAGTTTGGGATCAACAAGTGGTATCAGAGCTTTGTTGAGAAACTTTTGATCTTAAAGAACACAAGAACCCTAAAATCACCAAAACCCTAATTTTCACAAACATCATGTCAAATCCAGAAGTAACCTCCTCCTCCTCACCTTTACCAAACATCAAGATTCCCATGCTTGATGCAACCAACTTCGAATTGTGGAAATTCAACTTTGAGCAATATCTGGGGATCTATGACTACACTCTATGGGAGATAATTGAATATGGAAACACATTCAATAGAGTTGAAAAGGTTGCTGCTTCCATTGCTACAAGAACTGCTTTTGCTGGATGTCCAGAAGCAGATAAGAAAGAAAAACCTGGTGATGGTAGAGTTGTGTCTGCTGAAGACATAGCAAAGAGAAGGGTTGATATAAAAACCCTAAACATTCTGAAACTCTCCTTGGGAAAAGAGAACCAGCATAAATACAGAGGTTATGATTCTGCAAAAGATCTTTGGGCAGCTCTTGAAGTTGCATATGGTGGCAATGATGATACTAGGGAAGAGAAGAAGAAGCAACTCATGCATGAGTATGCTGTTTTCAAGGCTCAACCTAATGAGAAGCTTAGTAGTGTGAGAAGCAGACTGCTTGACATTACAAGCAAGTTGTCCTTCATGGGGAAACAACTTGGTGATGTTGACATCAATGCCACTTTTCTTAAAAGTCTTGGTGATGCGTAGAAGATTGAGGCAAGATCTATACTTGCCAATAACACTCACAAAAGTTCTACTTTTGATGATATCTACAACAAATTAAGGCTGTTGGGGAATGAAACTCTTTTGGAGCATGGAAGTAAGTCTACCAATAGTAACATGGCCTTCTTCTCACATAGTGAAGGCCAATTTGATCAAAAGGACTCTTACATGCACCCAGTTACTGGATCAACATGTGTCAACGCTGGATCATGTCCTGTCAACGCCTCATATTCAAACGCTGACACATACAAAAGTGATTCTCTAAGAGTTAAGCCTGCTGGTTTGGATCTGGATACTGTGTGTGCATACATTGCTTCCTTTCCCAATGGTTCAGTGATTACATATGAGGACCTTGAGCAAATAAGTGATGAGCACTTGGAAGAGATGGATATTAAGTGGAACATGGCTCTTGCTAGTATAAGAGCAAACAGGTGGAATAGAAGGTTTAAGAAGAAGATGACCTTTAATGTAAAGGACATTGCTGGATTTGATAAATCCAAGGTTGAGTGCTACAATTGTCATTGTATGGGGCACTTCATGAGGGAATGCAGATCTCCAAGAAGATCTGATGTTGGCAAACCCTTAAGCCAAATTGTTAAGGCTCGGGATCCTAAAGCCATGGTTGCAGTGCAAGAAATTGATGGTATGGGATGGGATTGGAGCTATTTGGCTAAGGATGGGGAAGAGGATAAAGCTTTGGTTGCTGAGATAGAAGAAGAAGAGCATGTTCAATATGCTCTCATGACACACTCCTCCTCTTCATCAGATAATGAGGTATACGATGATGCTTTTGTAGTAAGGGTTGTAGGTTAAATACTGAAAAAATTAACAAAGAGGTGTTAAGATTGTTAGATGATGTGAGTACTGAGAGATGCAAACTGTCTAACTATCAAATTACTCTCATTCAAACTGAGAAGACAGTTTCTGAGTACAAGAAAATGGAATTTGACTTAAAAGATAAAATAAATATCTTAAAACATGAGTTAGATGCTAGTAATGATGTTAGGAACATCATGGAAAGGGTTAATGATGAGTTACAGGCGAAGTTAGATGAGGCCATTAAGAATAAGGACAATGTTGGCCTTAAAATTCAGAGATTTGATAAGGCCACACAAACCCTAGGAGAATGTGTCAATAAACAAAGGGATCCTAAGGACATGACTGGGATTGGGATGAAAGACTATACTATGGTTCCACCACCAGCTGGGGACTTCTATGGTGTCCAAAGAAAGGACCTATCTTGGACTGGTCTACCAGAACTCTAAGAGGAGGAATTTATTCATCCACCAAGAGTCATTACCCCAGTTGAAGAGTATCAACAGAAGTTGACTGACTTGAATGAATGGAAGAAAGCCAACCCTACCTTGTTTGTTAAGGGTGGTTTGTTATATGAAAGTCCAAATGAGTCAACCCCTATTAAGGTAACAAACCCAATCACTGGCAAGAGTGTTGACCTTGGCTCAAACACTGTTAGGAAACCTAGCATTAAGTATGTAGAAATGTATAGGAATACTAGGTCACCTAAAAGCCAAGTTAGTAATAATGGAACAGGCTTCTTCTCTTCTAGACCTAGGGTTGTGTCTAGAAAAGCCTGTTACACTTGTGGTAGCTTTTCACATTTAGCATATAAGTGTGTCAACGCTTCCAAGGTCAACGCTGTTAAAAAGTCAAACGTTGTCAGACCCAAAACTTGTGTGGAGCAAAGTCCACAAGTTGTTAGACCAGCCTCATTCTTAACTAGAGGGTCTAACACTCATGGACAAAGACCATTTCAAAAGACTAATACTTGGTCCAATAGGAAATAGGTTTCTGTAGCAAACCCTAGGCTCAACGCTGACAAGGGTAATTTCAGCGTTGACAAGACCAAATCCAACGTTGACAGAAACGTGACCAGACCTAAATACTTGCAACTACAGGGTAAGGGGTCTAAAGCTTCTTCAAGCTTGTCATGGAGACCAAAGCAAGATCAAAACCCTAATGTTAATGGGATTTCTATGACCTGCAACAGATTTAATTACATTTCAACGGTCATTACAAAACCTATTGGGGTTAACTGGGGATTTCATCCAAAGAGGGATGAACAAGGGGTTGTAATGAGAACTAAGTCTGTTCTTGTTGAACAACCAGATGAATCCAAGTCTGCTAAGGCTTGGGTTCCCAAAGAAAACTAATTTGTTTTCTTTATGTGCAGGACATTCAAAAACAGGTCAATGATTATGGATATTGGGACAGTGGATGCTCTAGGCACATGACTGGGAAGGAAGATTATCTGACTAACTTCACTCCCATTAAGGATGGTGATAAGGTTTACTTTGGAGGCGGATATGGAACTATCACAGGCAAAGGAACTCTTCTCACCAAGAACTTGCGTTTTGAGAACGTGTTTCCGGTAAAGGAACTAGATTACAATCTTTTTAGTGTATCACAAGTTTGTGATAACAAAAATAAAGTTCTGTTTACTGATACTGAATGCTTGGTGTTAAGCAAGGATTATAAGATCCCAGATGAGAAATATATTGACTATAGAACACCTAGACATAAAGACATCTATAATGTGAATCTTAATGGGATTAGGATGAATAATAACATGTCATGTTTTTATGCTAAAGCTTCAGTAGATGAGAGTAATCTATGGCACAGGAGACTACGGCACATAAACTTTAAGAATATAAACAGGCTTGTGAGACTTGGCTTGGTTGATGGCTTGCCTGAAAAGGCTTTCCACAATGACCACTCTTGTGTTGCATGTCTTAAAGGCAAGCAGCACAAGGTCTCATTCAAGTCTAAACAGGTGCACTCTAGTTCCAAACCACTTCACTTGCTGCATATAGACCTATTTGGTCCAACTAATATAGAAAGTTTGAATGGTAAATCATACTGCTTTGTCATCACAGATGACTTTTCTAGGTTTACTTGGACTTTCTTTTTAGCTATGAAAAGTGACACTGCTGATACTTTAATTGATTTTATCACTCAGATAGAGAAGAAAACTGGTAATGAAGTTAAAATGCTTAGGAGTGATAATGGTGGTGAGTTTAGAAATAAACTATTGGATGATTTTCGTGCCAAGAAAGGGATTACTAGGCAGGTTAGTGTTGCTAGGACCCCACAACAAAATGGGGTTGCTGAAAGGAAGAATAGAACCCTAATTGAAGCAGCCAGAACTATGTTGGCTGATGCTCATTTTCCCATAGCTTTTTGGGCTGAGGCTGTGAATACAGCATGCTATGTTCAAAATAGAGCATTGGTCAACAAGATACAGAACAAAACACCTTATGAATTACTTTGGGGAAGGAAACCTAATATTGGTTTTCTTAACCCTTTTGGTTGTCATGTAGTTGTACTTGATACTAGTGATGCCTTAGGTAAATTTAGTGCAAAAGGTGATGAAGGCTATTTCATGGGTTATTCAGTACAGAGCAAGGGATATATGGTTTATCTTAAAAAGGAAAAACGTATACTTGAAAGAGTACATGTTAGGTTTTTAGAGAGTAAACCTAGTGATCCTGAAAGTGGTCCAAATTGGTTGTTTGACTTGGAACCTCTATCTAGGACTTTAAATTATATGCCTGTCACTAATTCAAACATTGTGAAGGTAACTTCAAATGTTGTGGAAGAACAAGTTGTTAATGTTTTAGGTACACAGGTTAATGAAGAGGTTGGATCACAAGCAGACAAGTCATCTCCCATACAAGAGTATGTCACAATTCCCATATGGACAGATGCTTTTGTTGCTGCTGCTGCTGCTGGAAAGGATAATTGTGGTCCCCAAGTACCACCAGTTAACAACATGCATGGTCCTTCAGGCGCTGACAAAGGCAAATCTAGCGCTGAAAGGACAAATTCAGACGTTGATGGCTCAAACGTTGACAACAACATTTCAAGCGTTGATAGCCCAAACGCTGACAACCAAGGTTCAGGCGTTGACAACACTCTTGAGCATCTTTTCTCTTCTAATTTTGAACAAGGTGAACCTTCAAATTTATATGAAGAGATTCATCCTAATGTTGATGAAAGAGAGTCTGATGAAGATATTGGCAACTTGGATAATGAGATTGAAGACAACAGACTTTTTGAAAGAGGAGTTCTCACTTCTACTATGAAGAATCATCCCACATCACAAATTATTGGGGATGTCATGACTCCTGTTCAGACTAGAAGATCTCATCAGAATCTTGGTGGATTTATTGCCAATATACACAAGAAGGTTGATACCCCTCTTGTTCAATCATGCTTGTTTGCCTGTTTTCTGTCACAACAGGAACCCAAAAAGATATTTGATGCTCTCAAAGAACCAAGTTGGGTGGAAGCAATGCAGGATGAGCTTCACCAATTTGCAATTCAGGATGTTTGGGAGCTGGTTGATTGGCCCAGATCTGTCAGACCTATAGGGACAATATGGGTTCTAAGAAATAAGAGAGATGAAAGAGGCATTGTGGTCAGAAACAAGGCACGTTTAGTGGCTCGGGGATATACACAAGAGGAGGGGATAGACTATGAGGAGGTCTTTGCACCAGTTGCAAGGATTGAAGCTATAAGGATATTTCTAGCCTATGCTTCCTGCATGGGCTTCACTGTCTATCAAATGGATGTGAAGAGTGCCTTCCTCTATGGAACAATTGTTGAGGAGGTGTATGTGATGCAGCCCCCTGGTTTTGAGGATCCAGAGAATCCAGACAAAGGTGTATAGAGTCAAGAAGGCTATGTATGGACTTCATCAAGCCCCAAGAGCATGGTATGGCACATTATCCACTTATTTGGTGGACAATGGATTCAAGAGGGGTACCATAGACCAGACATTATTTACCAAGAAGGCTGGTAAGGATGTCTTGCTTGTTCGGGTTTATGTTGATGATATCATTTTTGGATCTACTAATCCAAAGATGAGTGAGGATTTCTCCAAGCTTATGACAGACAAATTCAAGATGAGTGCAATGGGGGAGATGAACGTCTTTCTAGGGTTAGAAGTTCAACAGAAAGAAGATGGTATCTTCATCTCCCAGGATAAGTATGTGGCAGAGATCTTGAAGAAGTTTGGCTTTTCTCCACATGAAAAGAGGGCTACTACTCCTATGGATAGAGAACACCCTTGGGGAAAGATTGGAGATGGAAAAGATGTGGATGTCAGGCACTATAGATCAATGATTGGTTCATTGATGTATCTCACAGCCTCCAGACCTGACATCATGTTTGCTGTGTGTGCATGTGCACGCCATCAAGTGACTCCCAAAGAATGTCACCTTTATGCTGTCAAGAGAATCTTTAGGTACCTAAGATGTTATCCCAGTCTTGGATTGTGGTACCCAAAAGATTCACTTTTGGAGCTTATTGCATATTCAGACAGTGACTATGGAGGTGATAAGTTTGATAGAAAATCCACAACTGGTGGATGTCAGTTTCTTAGGAGTAGGTTAATATCTTGGCAATGCAAGAAACAAACAGTGGTGGCCAACTCTACAACTGAAGCAGAGTACGTTGCTGCAGCTGCTTGTTGTGGACAAGTACTATGGATTCAGAACCAGCTGTTGGATTATGGGTATGATTTCATGCATACTAAGATATTTGTTGACAATAACAGCACTTTATGCATTATTAAGAATCCTGTACATCATTCTAAAACTAAACACATAGAAATTAGACACCATTTTATAAGAGATTGTTTTGAAAAGGGTTTAATACAACCAGATAGGGTTGACACAGAAGAAAATGTGTCTGATTTACTAACTAAACCTTTTGATGCTGGAAGATTTCAATACTTGGTAACAAGCATTGGAATGATCAATCTCACATAATATGTGTTTTGGAGTCTTTTTGTAAAAGTATGTACAAGATAATGCATTGTTATTGGTCTTTTTGAGGATTTAGATTTTCCACTATATTTGTCTAACGCTGACAAATGTTTTCTTAACGCTGACAAGTGTTATCGGGACGTTGTCAGCGACAATGTTAGTTTTGTGGTTTTCAATCTAAATGTGCAGATGGTGTTAGCATTATACTATTGGATACAGAGTTGCTCATGGATCCTTGGAGAATCATTTGAGCATGTTTTTATTTATGGATGATGGTTGGAATTTTCTATTCCTATCTTGACATAAAAATTTTTATGTTTATGCATATTTTGGCAACATTTGTATCACAGTTTAAGGGGAGGTTTTAGGAACCTTTAGGACTTTTGGGTATCTTTATGATACTCCTATCACAATTCTAGATTGTGTCCACAGGTGAGTATGAGTTAGTTTTACTAAATCATGAGGCACTGTAGCATGCAAAGTTGATATACTATGTATGCTGCCAAGACATTTTTGGCCTAGAACTGGTTGTGGTCTGTTGGGAGATAATAAGTGTGAAAACACTTATCCTTTTACCACTTATTTCCAATAATAACAAGACCAAAATGTGTATTTTATGTCGTAAAAGTCGGAATGATGCGTGGTTTGTGTTTTTATTGTGTTTTAGGACCAAAAGATGAAAAAGGAAGAAAACACGGGCTTTCACGGGCTTTTATCGAAGAAAACGAGAAAAGACAAAGTCAAAAGATCAAGAGTGCTTAAAAGACGGATGTCCAAGACCTATTCTAAAGATTTATCGAAGAATAAGTCTAAAGACGGAAGTTTAATGAAGTCGAAGAACTCGAGTCTAAATAAATGAAGAAATGTTAAGACGAGTTTAATTAATCCCGAGACGACATCGAGAAAGACAAATGAATTAAATCGAGTCAAGAAGAAAAAGAAAGAAGGAAGCACCACACATGCACTTCCCACTTCCCTATAAATACCCTCCTAATCACATTAGGAGGGGGTTAGCTAGTTTTTATTTTTCAAGTTTTCTTTCTAGTTTTTAGAGAGAGAAAGTTCTAAACTTTCTCTCACTAGGTTTTTCATTTTTCCTTTAAGCTTTCATTAATCTTTGTATTTGAGTTTCTTTAATCAAAAGTTTAAGTTTAAGCTTTGTGATCTTTAATCTCTTTCTACATTTCTTGAAGTTGCTTATTACTTAATCCGAAACCTTACTTTGATCCGAATCCTTAATGATCCGTGATTAAACTTGAGGTTGTATGGTTAGAAGGTTCATTCCCTTTGTTCCTACATAAGCTCCTACATGTATAAGTTGTAAGCTCTTAATGCTTATTGGCTTATTACAAGTTTTAGCTTATTGGTTTTCGGATTTCTCAAAGGTTTTAGTAATTTTAAAGTTCATTTCATAAAGTTTATAATCTTTCATGTTTTAGAAGTGGTCAAATCTAAGCTTTTTGAGTTGTTTAACATTCGGATTAGATAGCTTATTACACTTTCTTATTGAGTTTTAGGTTCTCCACCAATTTCGGATTGAGTATTACATTCCATCGCAATACAAGGGATTCTACACATTCCGACGGGTTTCATCGTTTTGATCGCAATAACCCATTAGGGTTCTACTTTGCGATCGGTTGGTCACTTCCCCCTTATTCCGATCTGGGATTGCGATCGCATATTCCGACGGGACTAAGGTTCTTGTTAAAATGAAACGCTGCCCAAATTTACTTTACAACATTCCGATCTGAACCACATTGCGACAGAGGTGTTTTTAGTTATTACGATCTGGAACATTGTGATCTAATTACATTCCGACGAGCATCATTCCGACAGAGTTGCATATTACATTCCGATGGGTATTAAGATTGGTATTCCGATGGACCTGTGCATTGATTATTCGGATGGCTTATTTTAGTTATATTCCGATGGTTATGATTTGGTGCATTCTGACAGAAATGAATTGCCATATTACGATAGAACATGTTTTTAAGTTTTAAAGTTTTACTTAAAGTCTTTTTCTAAATAGTTTTTAGTTTAATTCTTAAACGCTTTAATTTACTCAACGACATTTTCATACTTGCTTTTAGTTAAAATTAGATAAACAAAACCAAACCATTCTCTTGTTCACCAAAAGACAATTAAGTCGCACTTTAGACCGGTAATCAATTCGAAAAGACTTGGGACTACGAATTTTGATACTTGGTGTAAAAACCATGTATTAAATGGCGCCGCTGCCGGCTCTTTTCGTTCAGATTAACGGTTTCTAGTGAGAGACGCATTGAATTTTGGGATCCGTTCTTTGAACGTTATTTTCTTTGCTTTAAAAATTTTCAAAAATCCTAATAAATATAAAATTCTTCAAAAATACAAAAACATTAAAAACTCATAAAAAGCAATTCTTTTCCAAAGGTTTTGCACCAAAAAGATTATATAGATATTCTCTCTGTGTATATTTTTCTTCTGCAGATGTATGCGTACTAGATCTTCGAACTATTCTGAGCCCGAGACTCGTGAAGATCTAGATATGGCTGGTGTTAATAACAACAATAATAACCCACCTCTACCCAATTTGAATAACAATAACAACAACAACAACAATGTCCCCCTACCTGATTTACGAACAATGGAGGAATTGTGTTAACCCACCATGAACGGACGCGGAGGCCTGATTGCGCCGATGCATGTCACGGCTCAGGAGTTTTCGTTGAAGCATCACATGATCCAACAAGTGCAAACTAACCCATTTCGCGGAATTCCAGATGATGATGCCAACAAACACCTCGACAAATTCATTACCATCACCCAAAGCATGAAGTCCCCCGATGTTTCTATGGATGACCTTCGCCTTCAACTCTTTCCCCACTCGCTTTCTCACCATGCCGAAAATGGTTTGACCGTCTCCCAAAGAATTCTATTCATACTTGGAATGACATGACTCAACGCTTTTTGTCGCACTACTTCCCACCATCCATGGTCACCAGCCTTCGTAACCAAATTAGTGGATTCATGCAAGAAAATGACGAATCGCTCTTTGATGCTTGGGAACGATACAATGATTTGATTGACCGTTGTCCAAATCACAACATGCTCCCCGTCACTCTCATTGATACCTTCTACAATGGTCTCACTTTTCGTGATCGTGACACGATCAACGCCGCCGCCGGTGGTACTTTTATGAAAAGGAGACCGGAGGAGTGTAGAGAGTTGATTGAAAACATGACTACTCACCACAAGAATTGGGATTCATCCGCATCCTCAAGATCTAACCCGAGAGTCAATGTTTCTTCTACTACTTCCAATCCCGAGATGACTGAGATTTCTCGACAACTCACTGTGATGAACAAGAATTTCATGACCATGGCCACAAACCACTTTCAACAAGCTAAAGCCGTTGCTATTTCTTGTGACACATGTGGTGGTCCTCATTCTTACAATGATTGTCCTTCTACCCAAGGCAATTTTTCTGAAAACGTTAACGCAACATACGGTACTTATCCCACGGGAGGCTATCAAGCTCGTCCTCAAGGAGACCGTAGCTTGCTAAGTTATCGTTCCAACAACTATCTTGCTCCACCCGGTTTCCCTCCTACAAACCAAAACCAACAACAAAGCTATAACCGAAACAACCAATCCCAACCTCGTGCTACCAATCAATATCAATCTTAAAGAAACCCATACCCAACTCAAGGAAATTCTCAAGCTTACCAAGCTCCACCTCTCAATCAACCGATGGCATTGAATCCATACGTCGAAGCGTTCATGAAGACTAATAGAGAGATGGTGACGAATCTTCAGAGTCAATTTGTCAACTTGAAGAATGACATGGCGAAACAAGGGAGCGATATTCGATCCGAGCTGAGGAATGACATGGCAAAACAAAGCAATGAAATTCGCGCAGACATCAGAGACTCTTTCAGCACTCAAGCGCTTAACATACGTGATATGATCGGTTCGCTCATCCAAGGTAATCAACCCTCTTCTTCGGGTACTCTTCCGAGTAACACCGTTGCGAATCCAAGAGGGGAGATGAAAGAAATCACCACTTGTAGTGGAAAAGGTTATACGGAACCCGAGCTTCCTACACCTCCACCCGTGATTGTGAAAAAGGAAAATGAGCAACTTTCCTCACCTCCTTCACCTTCTATCCCCATTTCCCCACCACCCGTGGTTGTGAGTGATCCTACTTCCCTAAAGCCTTCTTCTTCATCCAATATACCTTATCCTTCACGGTTGAGGAAAGAGAAGCAAAAGAGCAAGGATGATATTCAAGTTTCAAACTTTCTTAAAATGTTTAAACAATTGAATTTTAACATCTCCTTTGCCGAGGCTCTCGCTCACATGCCTAAATACGCTAAAATGTTTAAAGATCTTCTAAGTGACAAGGAGAAGCTTCTTGACATTGCTCAGACCCAACTTAATGAGAATTGCTCCGCCGTTTTCTTAAGGAAATTGCCCACCAAACTTGGTGATCCGGGTCGCTTCTTGATTCCTTGCAACTTCCCGGGAGTAGAGAATTGCATGGCCCTAGCCGATCTAGGTGCCAGTATAAACTTAATGCCTTTAAGTGTTTCGAAGCAATTATCTCTCCCCGAGCTAGTCCCCACCAAAATGACTTTGGAATTAGCTAACCGTACGGTTGCTTATCCAGTGGGGATAGCCGAAGATGTCTTTGTTGGCGTTGACAAATTCACCTTCCTGGCGGATGTTGTTGTCGTGGACTACGAGATGTATCCCCGTGTTCCATTAATCGTTGGACGTCCCTTCTTGAGGACCGGTCGCACTCTCATTGATGTAGCCGCGGGCGAAATTATCATGAGAGTTGGTGACGATAAAATTGTCTTCAACATGGGTAAAATTTCTAAGCGACCTTATTCATATGAGAGTGTTAATGCTATTGATGTTCTCGATGAGGCTTGTGAAGAACATTTTCATGATGCTTGCAAAAGTACTCTTTCTTCTCTACCCAATGTTGAGACCGTTGCCTCAATTGCTCCGGCATTGACTCCTTTTGGAGAAAGTGACTTGGATGATTTCGAGGCTAGCTTGGGTCCTCTCGATCTCAAGTATGATGATTCGTCCACCGATTGGGATGAAGACATTCGTACTATTGAGAGACTTCTCAATGAAGACCCGTTTCCTCCTTCTCCTAAAGAGGTGACTAATGATGATCCATCGTTAGTTACACCATCTATTGAGGATCCTCCTACTTTTGAGCTTAAGGACCTACCTCCTCATCTTGAGTACGCTTTCCTTGAAGACAACCAGAAGTTACCGGTCATCATCGCGAAGGACCTGAAAGAAGAAGAAAAATCCCGACTTATCGCCGTGTTGAAGAAGCATAAAAGAGCTATCGCTTGGAAAATCTCCGACATTCGTGGAATTGATCCTCACTTTTGCACACATAAAATTCTCATGAAGGAAGACTTTAAGCCCACAATTCAAAGCCAACGAAGGGTGAATCCTAAAATCCATGAAGTCATCAAAAAAGAGGTTATCAAACTTCTTGATGCGGGTATGATTTACCCTATTTCGGATTCACCATGGGTTAGTCCAGTCCATTGTGTGCCTAAGAAAGGCGGAATCACCGTTGTGCCCAATCAAAACAACGAGTTGATTCCTACCCGTCTCGTTACTGGGTGGAGAGTTTGTATAGACTACCGCAAACTCAATGATGCCACGAGAAAGGATCATTTCCCTCTTCCTTTTATGGACCAAATGCTTGAACGTTTAGCGGGTAATGAATATTACTGCTTTCTTGATGGTTTCTCGGGTTATTTCCAAATACCCATCGATCCCCAAGATCAAGAGAAGACAACATTCACTTGTCCCTATGGCACATTTGCTTACAAAAGAATGCCTTTTGGCTTATGCAATGCCCCCGGGACTTTCCAAAGGTGCATGTTGGCTATCTTCCATGACATGGTTGAGCAAACCATGGAAGTCTTCTGATAACTCGATTTTACTCAGGTTAAAAAGATTCATTGTACCAATCTCTTCGAATTGAAAAAATTGTGTTTAATGTGTGACTCTGTTTTATTTTGGTGAAACAAAAATGTGTCGTTGTAGTGTTTTAAATAAAGGTGCAAAACTTTAAAGTAAAAGTGCAATTAAAGTAAATCTAAGTCTAATTAAAATAATGGTGCAAATATTTAAAAGCGTGACTGAAATTAAAGGGCACTAAAAATAAATGACGCAAACTTAAATCTATCTAAGGCAAAACTAAAACGCAACTAAAACTTAAACTAAAGCAAGGCTAAAATAAAGCTAAGGCAAATAATCTTAAAGTGCAATTAAATAAAAAGGCGGGAAAAATAAAGTTTGAAAATAAAGATAAGAAATTTAAAAGGAAAGACTAAAAAAAGAACTGAAAGAAACCTTGATTCGGAAGTTCAAAACTTCCGAATGAATTGGCTTGACTCGGAACTTTTGAGTTCCGAATGAAACAGTCTTGACTCGGAAGTTTTGGCTGATTCGGAACTTTCCCTTCGTTCGGAAGATTTCGTCCGGAACTTTGTTCGGAAGATTTCCGGATGAAGCTTGATTCGGAAGACAAACCTTGACTCGAAACTTTTCCGGATGAACGGCTTGATTCGGAAGTTTTAGCTTGACTCGGAACTTTTAAAGTTCCGAGTGAACCTTCTTGATCCGGAACTTCTAAGACTTCCGAATGAGCATTTGCTGATCCGGAACTTTCCCTTCGTTTGGAAGTTTTCGTCCGGAAGTTTGAGACTTCCGAATGAGCAATGCTTGAGTCGGAACTTTTTGACTTCCGAATGAAAGCCACTGGTTCGGAACTTTGAAAGTTCCGAATGAACAGGTTTTCTTGTCTTGGCTCGGAAGTTTTCCTGGGAACAAAGAAACAGAAACAAACACCCCGAAGAACAAGGGAATCACAGAAACAAAAATATAACACAGATTTAACCAAAATCAACCAAACGATTTAACTAAACTAATAACAAATCAACAGTTAAACATAAACAAACAATTTAAATTAACAAAACAAACAAATTTATCCACAATAATCAAAAACCCATTTGATCAAAATAAAGACATGAACATAAACACAAACATAAACATAAAAATCAAAGATTAAGAAAGGTAGATGAGAGATTAACAAGATAAAGTAAAGATTGACAAGGATTAAATGAAAACTTACTTGAAATTAAAGGAATTTAAGGTGCAAGACAAGGTAATTAAATTGACAAGTATTTAAATGACAAGGTAATTAAAAGTGGAAGACTAATTGTCACACTTAGCCAACAAGAAAAATGATTAACTATTCCTAACTATATATAGGGGAGGATTAGGAAGCTTCCTCTCCTCTTTCCTTTTCTCTTAATTACAAGCTTAAGTCCTTCCTTCTTTAATCTTCATTAATTGCATGCTTAGTCCTTTTCTTCTAATCTTCTTTAAACTTGGACTTAAAGGACTTTTGGCTTCGGGATTTCTTTGAACTCGTCTTTAAATTCTTCAATAAAATAGACTTGAATTCTTCGGCTTTTGATAAACTTCCGTCTTTTGACTTTTTCTTCGATAAATCTTCAGAATTGGTCTTGGACTTCCGATCTTTTTGCACTCTTGACTTCTTGACTTCGTCTTTCATCTTTTTCTTCAATAAAAGTCCGTAAATGCCCGTGAATGTCCGTGTTTTCTCCACTTTTCACCTTTTCGTCCTAAATCACAACAAAAACACAAACCACGCATAATTCCGACATAAAAGACATAAAATACACGTTTTGGTCCGATTATTATTGTAATTAAGTGGTAGAAAAGATGTGTGTTTTCACACATATCAAATCCCCTACACTTGACCATTGCAATGTCCTCATGCAATGCATTAGTTACAAAGCACGTTTACACTTTTCATCATAATCAATCCATAGTGGCATTTATTAAAGAGATAGAAAATTAAAAACATTCAGAATAAAGAAATCAAAAGCATACCTCGGGTTTTGAAAATGTTATGAATAATCATCATCCTCAAGTTTTCACTTTCTCCAAACCAAGCTTAAAAACGAGATCATTGTTATTATAAGTTAGTAAACTAACACGAACTCATGTGGGCCAATTACTCACTTAGACTCCCTTATTCCTAGGTGTATCTCTTATATTTTATTATTGTCTTGAATGATCACGAGGATACATTGTTTGACTTATTTCGATAGTTTATTAGGCCGAAAATAAAGTGAACGATTTAATCAATAGTTAGCTAAAGGACAAAATCTTTTAAAACTGCTTCTTGGGACCTCATAAAGTTCATATCTTGGCATAACTCGCTTCGCGATTTGAGACATTTCTCGGACCGATATTTGGCAGCGACTTCATACTTCAAACCTTGAGAGACGTTCATGAAATTATGGTCTTCTCTTCATATAGGAATTTCTTCACTTGAAGTTTTGAGAGATTCATACTTGGACCACGACTTCTTCATTTTTCTCCAATCTTTATTTTGGACTTTGATATACAACGATCCGCCTCCTTTTATGACTTGGATCTATTTATCCTCATACCTTGTTAGGGTCTTTTCGGATCCACTTCTCCATGACTTTTGGGGAGTATTTGCTTTTCGTCGTGTGTCTCGATCCTTCATATTGATTTTCGATAAATGATTCTTCACATCACTTTTGGATCTTTAGCAACAAAATATAGCCCTCATGCCTTGTTAGGGCCTTTTCGGACTCGCCAATCTTCGCATCCCGCTTCAATAAGTTATGCCTTGGCTATGAACTCTAATCCATACCGAGCAACTTTTAAACGATCTTGGGCTAGAAGCTAAGTAACTTTTCAAATCGTACAACCTTATTTATTAGCAGATAAATTATTAGCAAGCGATGGGAGAATAGGCTCATAATTAACTCACATAAATTCACGAAAGAATACTGAACTTATAATTGGCTCTATCATCTCTCGTTCTCCACAGTTTAAAATCTCAAGTAATGAGACTCGTGGATGCTTAGCCTATTAAATCAAAGTTTTGGGTTTTCGAGTCGCTTATAGGATCTTGCAAATTCTTAGACTTTTTCAAGTTTAGAATTCGCGTTTTAAAGTTCCCTTGATAAACGACTCTCTAGGATCAATTATAGGAACTTGCGAAAAGTTCTTGTTCTTAACCCGTGAGAGTTAAGACTTTCGCGTTTTATAGCTCCCTATATAAAAGCCTAGCAAAAACTTGACTTAAACATGTTAAGGATACTAGCTAGAGTAACTTAGATAAGTAACTCGGGTTGAGTCAAAAGATTCACAACGTTTGAAAATTAAAACCACTTTATTAAACATTTATTCTAGCAAAGAAAGAAAATAACTATACAAAGGGAAAAACTAATAGGCCAAAATAGATCAAAAATTTTGAAAAATGTCGAAAAATTGATTTTCCGATTAAAATGAGGACAAATACAAGGAAAAGACCACTTAACTTCGATAGAAGTCCCCCTACACTTAAGATAAACATTGTCCTCAATGTTTAAGCATGTGGGAGTAAACTCCCCTACACTTAGGACATTGTGCACTTTGTTTAAATCTTGCTAAGGAAAAGACAACTAAAGAGATTCCGATTTTAATATTTAGAAAATATAAAATGGTGAATCGAAAAGAGTTTAGGATAGAACCGGGAAAATGTATAACACGGAATCACGGGTTGTCAAGAATCATCAAGAGTGGATCGTTGAAGCTCGAATCCCTGATTAAGAAGTGAGGGGAGGAAATAGCAAACCAACGGGTCTCCCCTACACTTATGATAAAGAAAGCGAAAAGATAGATGCATGGGTTGCCTCCCAAGAAGCGCTTGGTTTTTGTTAACCGAGTCGTGAGCCTGACTCGACCTTGATCATCAACGGAAGAAGCATGAAACATATCCACCAGGATCGAAGACATAGTTTTCGTCCATCAAATAGCACAAGCTTAAGGCGAACAAGGCAAGCCAAAGAAGAGGTGGCAAGGTTCCCTTAAGCAAAGATAGAGCACGATGGAAGCAAGGTTGAAGTGGTGAAAGCAGATCGTCAAAATTTCCAAAGATTTTTCCTTTTATTTCATCAGGTGGATACTGAGATGGCTTAAAGACTTCAATACCGGGGTCAAACACCTTTTCCTTTAAGGGAAAATAGCACTCAGGCTCAGCCGAGTGTGAACAAGATCCGCAAAGAAGCACAACCTCATCCTCAGAAGGGGGACAAAGAGGTGTCAAATCATATGTGCAACGGATATTGGTGTCAACCGGTTTCTTCTCCTTAGAAAGAATGTGCTTCAAATCCAAAGTAGGATCAAGACGATAATCTTCAAAATCATAAGGAGGAGCATCACTCTCATGAGGGAAGTAAGTGTTGAGAAATTCAGAGAAGTCTTCCTCGAATGAGTAATCGTCCAAAGTAGGATCGAGTGATGGCGGAGGATCTTCAGCATGTGAAGAATCGCTCGAAAGAGTATCGGCCTCATCAAAATCATCGAAAGTGGGCAGCTCGGGATACTCAGAAGTACAATCAAAATCATCCGAATCTGAGCTAGAATCATCATCATAAGCATCAAAGACCGGTGGAGAATCATAAATGGGAGAAGCTTCCAAAGTGGATAGAGAATCATCCACATCATCATTAAAAAGTGGATTATCAATGCAAGAGTCGAATAGAGGATTGTTATAGGCGGTAAAGTCATTGAGCACATTAATCATATTCACTGATTCTCGTCCATAGTATTTGCCTGTAAGCTTCCCCATTTTGAAAATTTGTGAGTCATTCCCGACTCTTAAGATTAACTCACCTTCGACAACATCCACTAAAGCACGTCCGGTTCTCAAGAATGGCTGACCAAGTATTAAAGGAATATGAGGGTCCATTTCATAATCAACTACGACAAAATCGACCGGGAAAGTAAATGCGCCAACTTTAATGAACACGTCTTCGGCTATACCAACAGGGTAAGCGAGAGTGCGATTTGCTAGTTCAAGAGTCATCTTTGTTTGAGTGAGGTCGGGTAATGATAGTGTTTTTCAAACACTCAAAGGCATAAGATTAATACTAGCCCCGAGATCAGCAAGGGCAGTAAATTCTTCAGTTTTGTTGAACACGCAAGGCAACACAAAACGACCGGGATCTCCAAGATTTTCCGGAAGTTCTTTAAGAATAACTGCAGAGCAATTTTCATTTAAGCGTGTGTTGGCGAGTTCAATCAGCTTCTCCTTCTTGTTAAGCAATTCCTTAAATGCTTTAACAAATTTGGGCATGTGGACAAGTGCTTCAAGAAAACTAATGCTGAAGCCCATTTGAGAAATCATCTTGATATAGTTTGTCACTTGAGAGTCCTCCTTTGTTAGATCGTTGGTCTTCCCTAAACGAGAAGGGTATGGGATTTTAGGTTTATAGGTGGAAGGTGAAGGTGTAGTCGGTAAAGGTTGAGATGTTGAAGGGTCCTTCCTAGAGACATCGTCGTGACGAGGCGGAGACGGTAATGGTGCACTGATACTAGGTGTAGGAGGAGTAGGGATACATGGTGGTGGAGGAGGTGTAGATGATGGGGGTGGGATTGGTGGTCCTACGATGGTAACTCCACTACGAGTAGTAATAGCACTCACATTAGCCCGCGGATTGGTGACGGTGTTTGAAGGTAGAGAACTCGAAGAAGAAGGTTGAGCGGCGGGCAAGAAACTAGCCAACAGATTCTTTAATTCATTAGTTTGAGTGCTGAAGGAGGATTGAATATTATCGCGAACCTCGGACCTGATCTCATTTCCTTGCTTCGTGATATCGCCTCTAAGATTGATAATTTGGCTTTGCAGATTCTTGATTTGCTCACCTTGGGTTCTCATTGTGGCTTCAACATCGGTGTTTATGGGTGGGTTTTGTTGAGCGGGTGGGTTATAAGGATTAGAAGCTCTTGGTGGGATTTGGTTGCTTCTATTGTTGTTGTTGGCGGGGTTTTGGTTTTGAGGAGAAAAACCGGGTGAAAGGTAGTTGTTGGAACGGTAGCTCAGCAAATTTCTATCCCCTTGTTGTCTAGCTTGGTAATTTTCCGGTGAATAATTACCATAAGCTGCATACACATTTTCCGGATTTCCTTGTGTAGAAGGACAATCGGTGTATGAGTGAGGACCGCCACATGTTTCACAAGGATTAGCAACCGCTTTAACTTGTTGTTGTTGTTGGTTTGAAGCGAGAAGCGTAATACTTTTGCTCATTTCAGTCATCATGCGGGTGAGTTCGGTCATCTTAGGGTTTGCTGAAGTAGAAGAAACATTGACTCTCGGGTTGTTCCTTGAAGAAGCAGAGGAATCCCAGTTTTTGTGGTGAGTAGTCATGTTCTCAATTAACTCTCTACACTCCTCGGGTCTCCTTTTTATGAATGTGCCACCGGCGGCGGCATTAATCGTATCACGATCTCAAAAAGTCAAACCGTTGTAGAAAGTATCAATTAAGGTCACAGGGAGCATGTTGTGGTTTGGACATCTATCGATCAAGACATTATATCGCTCCCAAGCATCAAAAAGAGATTCATCAGGGTCCTGTATGAAACCGCTGATTTGATTGCGAAGGCTTGTGACCATGGATGGTGGAAAGTAGCGCGACAAAAAGCGTTGAGTCATGTCATCCCAAGTGTGAATTGAATTCTTCGGGAGACGATCAAACCATTTCTCGGCATGATGTAATAAAGTATGTGGAAAGAGTTGTAGGCGAAGTTCATCCATTGTGGCACCAGCCAACTTCATGCTTTGGGTGATTGTAATGAACTTGTCGAGGTGTTTGTTGGCATCATCATCAGGCAATCCACGGAATGGGTTAGTTTGCACTTGCTGAATCATGTGGTGCTTCAACGAAAACTCAGGAGCATTGATTTGCATCGGCGCAATCGGTCCTCCTCGTCCAAACATGGTTGGTTGACAAAGTTCCTCCATGGTCCGAAGATCGGGTTGTGGAAGAACATTGTCATTATTATTAGGGTGCGGTGGATTATTGTTGTTAACACCAGACATAGCTAAATCTTTTTGAGGCTCGGGCTCTTGATAATTAGAAGATCTAGTACGCATGCACCTACAAAGACAAAAGAAAAAGAAACCAAACACAAAAACAATATATATACACAATAAAGATAAAATCTTTTTGGAATTTTGAAATTTTTAATTTTTATGGATTTTTATCAATTTTTTAATTTTTATGATTTTTTTGAATTTTTTATGCAAGAAAAGTAACGCTCACAAGTGAACGGATCCCAAAAAGCAACGCGTCTCTCACAGAAAACCGTTAATCTTTACGAAAAGAGCCGGCAGCGGCGCCATTTGATAACTCGGCTTTTGCCCGTATAAAAATTAAAGTTCTTGTCTCGATATCTTAACGAATTGATCTAGGTTCTCTATGTGACTCAGTTGTTCTTGGTTAAACAAATCTTTTTGGTTGTTTTTAAATAAAAGTGCAAAACAATTGAAGTAAAGGTGCTCTTAAGGAAAATCTAAGTCTAATTAAAATAATGGTGCAAGTATTTAAAAGCGTGACTGAAATTAAAGGGCACTAAAAATAAATGACGCAAACTTAAATCTATCTAAGGCAAAACTAAAACACAACTAAAACTTAAACTAAAGCAAGGCTAAAATAAAGTTAAGGCAAATAATCTTAAAGTGCAATTAAATAAAAAGGCGGGAAAAATAAAGTTTGAAAATAAAGATAAGAAATTTAAAAGGAAAGACTAAAAAAAAGAACTGAAAGAAACCTTGATTCGGAAGTTCAAAACTTCCGAATAAACTGGCTTGACTCGGAACTTTTGAGTTCCGAATGAAACAGTCTTGACTCGGAAGTTTTGGCTGATTCGGAACTTTCCCTTCGTTCGGAAGATTTCGTCCGGAACTTTGTTCGGAAGATTTCCGGATGAAGCTTGATTCGGAAGACAAACCTTGACTCGGAACTTTTCCGGATGAACGGCTTGATTCGGAAGTTTTAGCTTGACTCGGAACTTTTAAAGTTCCGAGTGAACCTTCTTGATCCGGAACTTCTAAGACTTCCGAATGAGCATTTGCTGATCCGGAACTTTCCCTTCGTTCGGAAGTTTTCGTCCGAAAGTTTGAGACTTCCGAATGAGCAATGCTTGAGTCGGAACTTTTTGACTTCCGAATGAAAGCCACTGGTTCGGAACTTTGAAAGTTCCGAATGAACAGGTTTTCTTGTCTTGGCTCGGAAGTTTTCCTGGGAACAAAGAAACAGAAACAAACACCCCGAAGAACAAGGGAATCACATAAACAAGAATATAACACAGATTTAACCAAAATCAACCAAACGATTTAACTAAACTAATAACAAATCAACAGTTAAACATAAACAAACAATTTAAATTAACAAAACAAACAAATTTATCCACAATAATCAAAAACCCATTTGATCAAAATAAAGACATGAACATAAACACAAACATAAACATAAAAATCAAAGATTAAGAAAGGTAGATGAGAGATTAACAAGATAAAGTAAAGATTGACAAGGATTAAATTAAAACTTACTTGAAATTAAAGGAATTTAAGGTGCAAGACAAGGTAATTAAATTGACAAGTATTTAAATGACAAGGTAATTAAAAGTGGAAGACTAATTGTCACACTTAGCCAACAAGAAAAATGATTAACTAGTCCTAACTATATATAGGGGAGGATTAGGAAGCTTCCTCCCCTCTTTCCTTTTCTCTTAATTACAAGCTTAAGTCCTTCCTTCTTTAATCTTCATTAATTGCATGCTTAGTCCTTTTCTTCTAATCTTCTTTAAACTTGGACTTAAAGGACTTTTGGCTTCGGGATTTCTTTGAACTCGTCTTTAAATTCTTCACTAAAATAGACTTGAATTCTTCGGCTTTTGATAAACTTCCGTCTTTTGACTTTTTCTTCGATAAATCTTCAGAATTGGTCTTGGACTTCCGTTCTTTTTGCACTTTTGACTTCTTGACTTCGTCTTTCATCTTTTTCTTCAATAAAAGTCCGTAAATGCCCGTGAATGTCCGTGTTTTCTCCACTTTTCACCTTTTTGTCCTAAATCACAACAAAAACACAAACCACGCATAATTCCGACATAAAAGACATCAAATACACGTTTTGGTCCGGTTATTATTGTAATTAAGTGGTAGAAAAGATGTGTGTTTTCACACATATCATCTTCATGGATGATTTCTCGGTCTTTGGGGATTCCTTTTATTCTTGCCTTGCCAATTTGGAACGTATGCTTAAGCGGTGCGAAGACACTCGCCTTGTTCTGAATTGGGAAAAATGCCATTTTATGGTAAAAGAAGGCATTGTGCTAGGCCACAAAATCTCTAAAGCCGGTCTTGAAGTCGACCGTGCTAAAGTGGATGTCATAGCCAAATTACCTCCACCTTCAACCGTGAAGGGTGTGAGAAGTTTTCTGGGTCATGCGGGCTTCTATTGTCGATTCATTCAGGATTTCTCTAAAATCGCTCGCCCGATGACCCACCTCTTGGAAAAAGATACTCCTTTTATCTTTTCTAAAGAGTGTATCGAAGCCTTCAATCTTCTTAAGGATAAGCTAACTAAGGCACCGGTCTTGGTTACCCCTAATTGGGAGCTGCCTTTTGAATTGATGTGCGATGCTAGCGACTTTGCTATTGGTGCGGTTTTGGGCCAACGAGTGAATAAACACTTCCAACCAATCCACTATGCTAGCAAAACAATGACGGGGGCTCAATTGCATTATACGACAACCGAAAAAGAGCTTTTAGCTGTTGTCTATGCTTTTGAAAAATTCCGCCCCTATCTTGTTTTATCCACCACCATCGTTTACACGGACCATTCCGCGTTGAAGTACTTGATGACTAAGCACGACTCTAAGCCAAGACTTCTTCGCTGGGTTTTACTCCTTCAAGAATTCAACATTGAAATTCGTGACAAAAAGGGAGCCGAAAACCTAGCCGCGGATCATCTGAGTCGACTTGAGGATCCATATCAAGGGGATCATTCGAACAAAGAGATTAATGACTCTTTCCCACCTTAATGTCTATAAATCTCAATCTTGATGACACCCCGTGGTTTGCCGACATCGCAAACTACTTAGCGGGTGGTGTTCTCATCAAAGGGTTAACATCCCAACAAAAGAAGAAGTTCTTGAATGATGTTAAGACTTACTTTTGGGATGACCCTTTTCTATTCAAACAATGTGCGGATCTGATCATTCGTCGATGTGTTGATGGACCGGCAGCTTTGCAAATCCTTGCTGCTTGCCATAAAGGACCCACTGGTGGTCACTTTGGTCCCAACTACACCGCTAAGAAAGTGTTTGATTCTGGATTCTATTGGCCCACCATTTATCGTGACGCTCACGAAATGGTTAAGCATTGTGATGCTTGCCAAAGCCAAGGAAAGATCACACATAAAGATGAGATGCCTCAAAATTTCATACAAGAATGTGAAATCTTTGACGTATGGGGCATCGACTTTATGGGGCCATTTCCATCCTCCAAAGGGAACAAGTACATCCTCGTAGCCGTTGACTACGTTTCTAAATGGGTTGAACTTTTTGAAGCAGCTTTTCGCTCGATTCGGCGTTCCTCGTGCTATCATCAGTGACCGCGGGACTCATTTTTGCAATGATCAATTTGCAAGAGTCATGGCTAAGTATGGTGTCAATCACCGTCTTTCCACCGCTTATCATCCCCAAACCAACGGTCAAGCCGAGATTTCCAACCGTGGATTGAAGCGAATTTTGGAGCGTACTGTGGGAGAGCATCGTGCCGCGTGGGACGATAAGTTAGATGATGCTTTGTGGGCTTTCCGTACTGGTTATAAGACCCCGATCGGTTGTACACCTTATCGTCTTGTGTACGGGAAATCATGCCACCTCCCTATCGAGCTGGAACATAAGGCGCACTGGGCCTTGAATTGGGCTAACTTCGACATCAACAAAGCCGGTGATCATCGCAAGATTCAACTCAACGAGCTCAACGAACTGAGGAATGAAGCTTACGAGAACTCACTGATCTACAAGGAGAAGACCAAGATCATTCATGACGCAAGGATTAAGAACCGAGAGTTCCACGTTGGTGATCAAGTATTACTTTTTAACTCTTGGTTGAAGATCTTCTCTGGCAAGTTGAAGAGCCGCTGGTCTGGTCCATTCACCGTCGCCAAATTCTTTCAATATGGGACCATTGAGCTTTCTCATCCAAATGGGCCCAATTTCAAGGTAAATGGCCAGCGTTTGAAGTTGTACTTTGGTGAGGACATCTCTCATGAGATGATTCCATCCCTCACCACGTTCCCCATGAACTAAATTGGGTCGAGTCAGGCTCGTGACTCGGTGAACAAAAACAAGCGCTTCTCGGGAGGCAACTCGTGATCTATCCTTTACTGCTTTCATAATAAGTGTAGGGGAGAGCCCCGTATGTGTTTGTTGTCTTGCTTCTTATCTTGTGCAGGGATTCAAGCTTCAAAGAGCATCTTGATGACTTTTGCCGAACCGTGATACCGTGTTCCCATCTTCCCGGTTCTATCCTAAACTCTTGTGATTCAAAATTTCATATTTTATATGTTCACATTGAAATCACCATAGTTGTCCTTTCCTTAGCAAGATTTAAACAAAGTGCATAATGTCATAAGTGTAGGGGAGTTCACTCCCACATGCTTAAACATTGAGGACAATGTTTATATCAAGTGTAGGGGGGACTTCTATCGAAGTAAGTGGTCTTTTCCATGAATTTGCCCTCATTTTAACCAGAAAACTTGATTTTTCGACATTTTTCAAAATTTTTAATCTATTTTGGCCTAGTTATATAGTTGTATTTTCCTTTATTATGTTTATTTTCTTTCCTTACTAGAATAAATTTTAATAAAGTGGTTTTAAATTTTTCTTAGTCGTGAACATTTTGACTCAACCCGAGTTTACTTATCTAAGTTTACTCTAGCTAGTATCCTTAACGTGTTTAAGTCAAGTTTTGCTAGGCTTTTATATAGGGAGCTATAAAACGCGAAAGTCTTAACTCTCACGGGTTAAAAACAAGAACTTTTCGCAAGTTCCTATAATTGACCCTAGAGAGTCATTTATCAAGGGAACTTTAAAACGCGATTTCTAAACTTGAAAAAGTCCAAGAATTTGCAAGATCCTATAGATGACTCGAAAACCCAAAACTTTGATTTAATAGGCTAAGCATCCACGAGTCTCATTCCTTGAGATTTTAAACTGTGGAGGACGAGAGATGATAGAGCCAATTATAAGTTCGGTATTCTTTCGTGAATTTATGTGAGTTAATTATAAGCCTATTCTCCGTTCGCTTGTTAATAAATTTATCTGCAATAAATAAGGTTGTACGATTTAAAAGGTTACTTAGCTTCTAGCTCAAGATCGTTTAAAAGTTGCTCGGTACAGATTAGAGTTCATAGCCAAGGCATAACTTATTGACGCGGGATGCGAAGATTGGCGAGTCCAAAAAGTCCCTAACAAGGCATGAGGGCTACATTTTGTTGCTAAAGATCCAAAAGTGATGTGAAGAATCATTTATCGGAAATCAATATGAAGGATCGAGACACACGACGAAAAGCAAATACTCCCCTAAAGATCATGGAGAAGTCTATCCAAAAAGGCCCTAACAAGGTATGAGGATAAATAGATCCAAGTCCTAAAAGGAGGTGGATCGTTGTATATCAAAGTCCAAAATAAAGATTGGAGAAAAATGAAGAAGTCGTGGTCCAAAGATGAAGAATCTCTCAAAAATTCAAGTGAATAAATTCCTATTAAGAAGAGAAAGCCATTATTTCATGAACGTCTCTCAAAGATTTGAAGTATGAAGTCGCTGCCAAATATCGGTCCGAGAAAGGTCTCAAATCGTGAAGCGAGTTATGCCAAGATATGAACTTTATGAGGTCCCGAGAAGCAGTTTTAAAAGATTTTGTCCTTTAGCTAACTATTGATTAAATCGTTCACTTTATTTTCGGCCTAAATACCTATCGAAATAAGTCAAACAATGCATCCTCGTGATCATTTAAGACAAAAATAAAATATAAGAGATACACCTAGGAATAAGGGTGTCTATGTAAATAATTGGCCCACATAAATTCGTGTTAGTTTGCTAACTTATAATAACAATGATCTCGTTTTTAAGCTTGGTATGGGGAACGTGAAACTTGAGGATGATAAACGTTCATGGCAGCCAAAACCCAATGTAATTTTTTAATTTCTTTACTTTTTCTATCATTTTATTTTTCTTAGATGTCTAGTATTTAATAAAGGCCAGGGTGGATTATTTATGATGGAAGATGTAAACCGTGCTTTAGAAGTAATGCATTGCATGAGGGCATTGCAATGGTCAAGTGTAGGGGATTTAATAAGTGTGAAAACACTTATCCTTTTACCACTTATTTCCAATAATAACAAGACCAAAACGTGTATTTTATGTCGTAAAAGTCGGAATTATACGTGGTTTGTGTTTTTATTGTGTTTTAGGACCAAAAGATGAAAAAGGAAGAAAACACGGGCTTTCACGGGCTTTTATCGAAGAAAACGAGAAAAGACAAAGTCAAAAGATCAAGAGTGCTTAAAAGACGGATGTCCAAGACCTATTCTGAAGATTTATCGAAGAACAAGTCTAAAGACGGAAGTTTAATGAAGTCGAAGAACTCGAGTCTAAATAAATGAAGAAATGTTAAGACGATTTTAATTAATCCCGAGACGACATCGAGAAAGACAAATGAATTAAATCGAGTCAAGAAGAAAGAGAAAGAAGGAAGCACCACACATGCACTTCCCACTTCCCTATAAATACCCTCCTAATCACATTAGGAGGGGGTTAGCTAGTTTTTATTTTTCAAGTTTTCTTTCTAGTTTTTAGAGAGAGAAAGTTCTAAACTTTCTCTCACTAAGTTTTTCATTTTTCCTTTAAGCTTTCATTAATCTTTGTATTTGAGTTTCTTTAATCAAAAGTTTAAGTTTAAGCTTTGTGATCTTTAATCTCCTTCTACATTTCTTGAAGTTGCTTATTACTTAATCCGAAACCTTACTTTGATCCGAATCCTTAATGATCCGTGATTAAACTTGAGGTTGTATGGTTAGAAGGTTCATTCCCTTTGTTCCTACATAAGCTCCTACATGTATAAGTTGTAAGCTCTTAATGCTTATTGGCTTATTACAAGTTTTAGCTTATTGGTTTTCGGATTTCTCAAAGGTTTTAGTAATTTTAAAGTTCATTTCATAAAGTTTATAATCTTTCATGTTTTAGAAGTGGTCGAATCTAAGCTTTTTGAGTTGTTTAACATTCGGATTAGATAGCTTATTACACTTGCTTATTGAGTTTTAGGTTCTCCGCCAATTTTGGATTAAGTATTACATTCCATCGCAATACAAGGGATTCTACACATTCCGACGGGTTTCATCGTTTTGATCGCAATAACCCATTAGGGTTCTACTTTGCGATCGGTTGGTCACTTCCCCCTTATTCCGATCTGGGATTGCGATCGCTCATTACGATCGCATATTCCGACGGGACTAAGGTTCTTGTTAAAACGAAACGCTGCCCAAATTTACTTTACAACATTCCGATCTGAACCACATTGCGACAGAGGTGTTTTTAGTTATTCCGATCTGGAACATTGCGATCTAATTACATTCCGACGAGCATCATTCCGACAGAGTTGCATATTACATTCCGATGGGTATTAAGATTGGTATTCTGATGGACCTGTGCATTGATTATTCCGATGGCTTATTTTAGTTATATTCCGATGGTTATGATTTGGTGCATTCCGACAGAAATGAATTGCCATATTACGATAGAACATGTTTTTAAGTTTTAAAGTTTAACTTAAAGTCTTTTTCTAAATAGTTTTTAGTTTAATTCTTAAACGCTTTAATTTACTCAACGACATTTTCATACTTGCTTTTAGTTAAAATTAGATAAACAAAACCAAACCATTCTCTTGTTCACCAAAAGACAATTGAGTCGCACTTTAGACCGGTAATCAGTTCGAAAAGACTTGGGACTACGAATTTTGATACTTGGTGTAAAAACCATGTATTAGGAGACTTGGGGATGATTTTATCATGGGTTTTACCTGGGAGTAACAAGGAATTTTATGAGGTAACTTAGTTGTTAAGAGTTTTGGTTAGCAAGGGACACTAGAGGACTGTTATGTCTATCTTGCATAAGCAAGTGTACATAACTTGACAGTGCTTGCCGCCCTATAATAATTATCAACTTATAGGTTATCTTCTCTACGATAAATTACTTTGTTAAGGTCATTTTTCATTTTTATAAATTTTTATTTTTGGACGCTGACAAGTATTTTTCCAAGCGTTGTTGTGACCAATTTAGACGCTGACATGGCTTTGGCAAACGTTGACAAGAATATAGCCGTTGGGCGTTGATGGGTTATTTTTGACCGTTGACACTCAATGGGACCTACCCAGTTGTTACTTTTTGACGAATTTTTGGGCCGTAATTTTGGGAGCAGATAACTTTCAATTAATGCATGAGATAAACTTATTTTTTTCAATATTTTCATGATTGTATTTTGAAAATAGTTGCCTAATTTTTGACCAATCACATGCATATTTCTCTCCTATATATCTGGATCCTATTTTTAAACAGGGTACCTATCATTCTTGTCTAACAATATTTTCTCCTATACTTCATCTTAATCCATCATTCAAACAGCTTTCAACAATGGCACCAAAATTTAAACCAAGTGATTTGGAATTGGGATTCAGGAGTCAACACAACATGATAGCATATTTGGACGCTGATGATGCTCTGTTTCCCCAATATACACAAATGGTGGCGTATTTGAATGCATCCCCAATTAGGTATGCTCTTTCTCATGCTCCACTCATTCATGTCACATATATTAAGCAGTTTTGGAACAATGTTAGTTCCTCAACAGTTAATAGAGTGACTACATTATCATCTATTGTTCATGGTCGCACATGGGGGGTTACCGAAGCTTTGGTTCGCCAAGCTTTGCATCTTAATGATGAAGATGGTATAACCACCCTCCCCATTAATGAAATAGAACAAGGACTAAGGGCTTTGGGTTATCCTTTCCCCGATGAGGGAACTTTAAACAAATATCATAAACAGGAGTTTCCCTCAGCCTGGAAGTACCTCATACATGTCCTCTTGCAATGTTTGAGTCCCAAGTGTACTGCACACAATGAGATCAATAGATCCATTGCTAGTGCTATTGTGTGCATTGCTACTGGGCAAAAGTTTAATTATTCCAAAATGATTTTTGAGGGCATGTGTAAAAATAAAGGGAATAAAATGACTTTAGCTTATCCCAGATTTTTACAAATGGTTTTTGATGTCCAAAATTACTACACAAGGGATCATGATGATTTTTATGAGATCCCTGTGCAAAAGAAAGCAATTTTTATAAAGATGAACTCACCCCCACACCATGACTTACCCCTCACCCCAACTATGATTGCTTTCATTGAAGCAGCACAACCCCAACCAGACCCACAACCTTAACTTGACCCAATCCCTGAACCTTTACCTTCACCACAACACATGCAAATTGACCAAGAATCATTCGACGCTGACACATTAAATGTTGGCGTTGACATGCCTCGTCCAAATGTTGACACCAATCCTTTACAGACCCAAACACCCCTTAACCAACCCACATCCACCCAATCCACATTATCTTCTCCCCCAACACAATATAGGTTGCAAAAATGCCAAAGGACTACTTGAGTGTTCTCCTCTAGTGGTCCTAGCCATGTAGTAGAGAGAACCACCACCACAAGTGTGGTTGGTGCTATGGATGAGGCTAGGACTATTGGTTCTAGCTTAGAAGCTGGCCAAGACAGTCCTACCATCTTTAAGACCTCATCCATGCCCCATGAGTCTGACTTGGGAGGTCAAATACCCATTTTAGAGGAGGGCAGATTGGAACCAATGACTTTAATGGAATTGACGGCAGTCTGCATTAGCTTGCAAAAGCAAAATGCAGACTTGGTACAAATTGTCAGTACACAAGGCCTTGAACTCAAGCAATTGAGGGAGAGGATTGTTATTTTAGAAAGTGCTAGCACAAGGCGTGGGATGGAGGAATCTTCCAAAGGGGAGGATGAAAAGATAAATGTGAGTGATAAGGGCTCACATGATGGTGAATCTTTGGGTTTTGCTGAGGCCCTAACTAGTTTGAAGAAACAGACAGGTTTTGATACGTCTCTAGTCTCTCCTACAAACTTAAACTTGTCATTTACAGCCATGTTGGAAGAAATTACAAGAGGCGCTGAGACAGGTACTTTGGGCGTTGATAAGCAAGATTTGAACGCTGACATGAGTAAATTGGGCACTGACAGAGCAAAATTGAGCGTTGACAGACCTGCAGATGAGGTTGATGTATTCCAGTCATCGTCCATCATCAAAGAAGTTTCTTCACAGGTATTACCATCTTCCTTACCCACCATTGATCCATTAGATAAGGGTAAGGGTATTATGGTAGAAGTAGATGTTCCAAAGAATGCAGCACAAATTGAGTTTGATAGAAGGTTGGCTGTACAAATTGTGGAACAAGAAAGAAAGAAGGTGGGTGAATCACCTTTTGTTGTCACTTCAGAAGAACAAGAAGGAAGTGATGAAGCCAGTTCAGACTCAAGTGTAATGATTATAGAACAACCAGAAAGGCTTGAGTATGGTGATGAGTTGGCTAGAGAGAAGTTGAATGAGTTGAAATTGCAAGTAGATTTTGACATGCCAGAAGTTGTTCAGATGTACCATGCTTGGGAAGATAGGTGTATGGAGAATCCACATTTGACTATTTTAGATCAGATATGGGGTTTGGAGATTCTTCTGAGAGTACAAAAGGACTGCAAGGTCATTCTGAAACACAAAGCTAGCAATATTCTCTCAATGTTGAAAAGGGATAGAATGGAGTTGTACTACATGCTACTCAGATGTCATGGAACAGGATGGACTTATAAGAAATTGATTGCTTTGACATTTGAAGAGTTGGAGTTCAAAGCTTATCCCATTTGGGTAAGAGTGCAGGAAGAAAACACTCTAAGACTTCTTTCTGATGAAAGGAAGGAAGAACTTGCAGAAGAGATGGAGCTTAAGAAGGCTATGATTGTTCCCAGACCTTTAAAGAAGGGAGTTCCTCTTGAGTTTCCCAAAGATATGGATAGGTTGAATCCAAGTGAAGCTGTTATAAGAAGGAGCCTCAAGCTCTCGCCATTGGAAGCTTCAGATATGGTATAAGTGTTACCTCTTGATTCCAGAAACCCTATTATAAGCTATGAAGAAGATGAATGTGGGTTTTGGAAGATTGGCAGGTATGGGAAAGAGGTTCACACTTTTACCGCTCTTATATCTTTGTTTGCAAGTTTTGATAGAGAAGACTTGATAGACCTATGGAGGTTGTTAGAGGCCAAGTATGAGACTGAAGATCCTACTTCAGTCAATGACTGTGGTCAACATTCAAGAGAATGTGTGGACCAAGAGATGAAGATCCTACTATTTGGACGGATCTTGAAGATGACCTCAGTGGTCTTCAATGGCGTTTGTATTCAGCTGCTGGTGTATATTACTTGAGTTCTACAAAGTTTGCTGAGTATCTTCTTGTAGATGCTCAGTATTCCATGTCCAAGGAAGTCTTGGATAAGATGAAGACAACACAGTTGGAGATTGATTATTCAAGTGATGTGGCCAGAGATTTGATCAGACATATTTATTACCAATATGAGCAAGTTTGTAAGATTCCTCCTAGTTCTTAATGTTTATTCAGAAACTTGATTATTAGAGTAGATATCAAGTTTAGGGGAGGATTGTTGGGAATAAAATATAGCCAGTCTACTTAAGCGCTGACAGGAGTAAAACAAGGGTTGATAGGAAGAAAACAAACGCTGACAGATCAAGCGTTGACAAGAAGAAGTCAAGCGTTGATACATTGAAGACAAGCACTGATGAAAAGATTTAGTCTACGCGTATATTGTTTCTAGTTTGTTTCTAGTAAAGATAAGTTCAACATTGTATTTTCTATAATTATCTTTACCTAGAATAGTTGATACGTAGACTCTTGTACAAGGCTTCTTATATCTATAAAAGAAGACCTTTAGGTTATTGTTCAAGATAAGTTTTCATACATTAAACACTTTCATTGTAAGCAAGTTTGTTATCATTAATCAAGTGGAAGTTGTTTACATCTTTGTGTGTTCTTGTTTAAGTATTAATTCCGCATAACACTTAGATTATCATATACATATACAAAGGTTTCTCTACGTGTATAACTTGATCTAATATCGTATACATAAAGCTAAATCGATCTAAGTTTGGATCAACAAGAATGCCCAAATGTAAAACAACCATGGAGCTGCCTATCAATTGGGAGGTGTAGGCACAACAAGATCCAAGAGTCATTACTAAACCCGAAAGTTTTAATTTTATAGTTGAGATGGATTGGTTATCTCGGTATAATACGTCTATCATGTGTGGTGAGAAAAGGTTAAGATTCCCTTAACTGACAAGACTTTGGTTATTAAAGACGGCAAGAATAATTCTAGATTAAAGATCTTTTCGTGTATTAAGGTCCAAAAATACATAGAAAGAGGTTGTGAATTATTCCTAGCCCAAGTGACTGAAGTTGAATCTGAGAAGAAGGCGAATCGATAATGTTCCTATTGTGCGTGATTTTCCTGATGTATTTCCTGCTGAACAGATCGGACTTCTGTCACCGAGGTAAATTGATTTTCATATTAATCTTATTCCTGGTGCTGCACCTGTGGCGCGTGCGTCAAATCGTTTAGCACCATCTGAAATGAAATAATTATAGGAACAATCGCAAGAACTGTTCAAGAAACACTTTATTCGACCGAGCTCGTCATCTTGGGGAGCTCCTGGTTTATTCGTCAAGAAGAAAGATGCTTCGTTCCGTATGTGTATCGATTACCAAGATCTGTATAAGCTAACGATTGAGAATCGTTACCCGCTTCCAAGAATTGATGAAATATTTGATCAACTTCAAGGTTCTCGTGTTTTATCCAAGATTGATCTTTGTTTTGGTTATCATCAACTTCGCATACGCGAGGAAGATATTCCTATTATGGCATTTAGGACTCGTTATAGCCATTGTGATTTTCTGGCTATGACTTTCGATTTGACCAATGCACCGGTTGTGTTCATGGATTTAATGAACCGCGTGTGCAAGTCGTATCTTGACAAATTTGTGATCGTGTTCATCGACAGTATTCTGATTTATTCTAATAATAAAGAAAAGGCACTTCAAACGCTGAATCTTAATTTGTATAGTGCGTCAATCTTAGCATTACCTGAGGGCGGCGAGGATTTCGTTGTCTATTGTGATGCGTCTCTTAAAGGATTTGGGGCTATTTTGATGCAGCGAGAAAAAGTTATTGTGTATGCTTCTAGGCAACTTAGGAAGAACGAGGAAAACTACATCACCCACGACTTGGTATTGGGCGCGGTGGTTTTTGCTCTTCGCCTTTGGAGACATTATTTGTACGGCACTAAGTGTACGGTATTCACCGATCATAAGAGTCTACAGTATATTATGGATAAAAAAAGAGCTAAACACGAGGCGACGCAGATGGATCGAGCTTTTGAGTGATTCCGATTGTACAATTCGTTATTACGCTGGAAAAGCAAATGTGGTAGCTGATGCGTTAAGCAGAAAGGAAAGGGACAAACCTCTCCGAGTGCGTGTTTTAGTGGTAACGGTACATAATAATTTACCAAAACAAATTCGAAAAGCACAAGCTGAAGCTATGAAATCTGAAAACTTTCGCGGTGAAGGTAAATCCTTTGAAACTAGATCTTATAGTACCAAAAATGACTAAGGGGACGAGTATGGTTACCATTACTTGGAGGATTGAGAAATCTAATTATATTGGAATCTCACAAGTCCAAGTATTCCATTCATCCCGGGTCGGATAAAATTGTATCATGATTTGGAGAAACTGTACTGGTGGCCGAAAATGAAAGCGGATATTGCAACCTATGTTAGCAAGTGCTGGACATGTGCTAAGGCAAGGCTGAATATCAAAAGCCCTTCGGACTACTTCAACAATCTGAATTTCCTATTTGGGAATGGGAACGTATTACCATGGACTTTATTACCAAGATTCCAAGGACTCCATCCGATTTTGATTCTATTTGGGTGATTGTGGATCGATTGACCAAATCAACCCACTTTATTTCGATAAATGCAAAAATTTCAAGTTGGAGAAGCTTACACTTATCTACTTGGAGGGAATTGATTGTAAACACGGTGTTCCTATATCTATTATCTCGGACCGAGATAGTCGTTTCGCATCGAAATTTTAGGTATCACTTTAAGAATCATTGGGGACAAATTTGGATATGAGCACAGATTATCATCCTCAAACTGATGATCAAAATGAAAGGACAATTCAAACTTGGAAAACATGTTGTGCGCTTGTGTGATTGATTTTGGTAGTATTTGGGATAAACACTTACCATTGAAGTAATTCTCCTACAATAATAGTCATCACGCTAGCATTTAAGTAGCACCTTTCGAGGCTCTTTATGGAAGGAAATGTCGATCACCAGTATGTTGGAGTGAAGTTGGGGATGCCCAACTCACCGGTGCCGGAATTGGTTCGTAAGACTACTGAGATGATTGTACAAATCAAAAATCGTTTGTTAGCCGCTCGTAGTAAACAGAAAAGTATGCCGATGTAAGACGAAAAACTTTGGAATTCGAGGTAGGTGACAAGGTTATGCTAAAAATATCTCCATGGAAAGGCGTTATATGTTTTGGAATGTGTGAGGAAATTACGTCCCCGTTATATTGGACCTTTTGATATTATATCAAGGGTGGGGCCAGAAGCATTATACACTTGAATTACCTCGAGAGCTACAAGGAAGTCCACAATACTTTTCATGTGTCGAACCCAAAGGAGTGTTTGTCCGACGAAGAACTCATTATTCCAATGGATGAAGTTAAGATCGATGACAAGTTGCACTTCAACGAGGAACCTGTCGAGATCATGGATAGGGAGGCAAAGCTATTGAAGCAAATCTGGATCCCTATTCTCAAGGTCCGATGGAACTTCATGTGGAAACCTTGGTTTCCGGATCTTTTAAGCTACTAGGAATGATCATTGTTCATATGATTATACAATCAAAGCGGAATTAGAACAACAATCATTAACAAGGTGTTTAGGCACGAATAACATGAATTAAAACACATGGGTTGCTAATTATATTACTAACGAACAACCACTAGACGTGTATACATTGAATCCCACGTCTAGTCGACACACACTTTAGGTTTACATTGTTAATGAATTGAATAAATAAAACCTAAGACCCTTGGTTCCTTTTATAGTGTAAGGATTAGGGTTTACAAGAGATAATGATGAATAAACAAGTAAATCTTCTATTTAAATAAACTTATGCAGAATATCTTTTGCATGTTTATCTAAATAGAAGCTTCCATAAGCTTCTTTGTCTACGTTTTGTCAATGCTTGAATTGCATGTGACAATGCTTGGATTGTACACGAGAATGCTTGAGCCATCAACGCCTAATTAACTCTTGTCAACGCCTAAATTAGTCTTGACAACGCTTAGACAATAACTTCACGTTTTCTTCATTTTTGAGTTTCTGCCACATCAACTTTTTGACCCAACAATCTTCCCCTAGTTGATAGTGGCAAAACTTTATGTGTATCTCTTGTAAGTTGTACATGATCTTCAAATTGTTGCTTCCCCTCAAGTGTAGCATGTATTTCTTCCCCTTTTTGTCACATGAACAAGGAAGTAAACAATGTATGCAATGTTGAAGATTCTCCAAAAGTAGGCTCTATGTAATGATCTTGAAGAAAAATAAATAAGATATTCTTGATGTAGAAGTAGAATAACCCAATCTTGTGTTCCATGTCTTGTACTATCCACGTGATGAAGAACTTATACTAGGCAATGTATAAGTAGACCTCAATCCCTTGTCAATATTCTCATCCTTTGTGAGACACTGAGCACGATAATGTAACTCCTTCAAGTGTTATGACAAGTCTTCATCACCAACCATGTAAAGCACGAACAAGTTACCTTTAAAGTCACCAGAGCATGACTTTAAGATATGATAGAACACAAACTCGCGAAAATCTTCTTCAATCATCAAACTTACCATAAGAATTCTTCCCCTTAAGCTAACACCTCTTCATGACAAGTCAAAATCTTCATATGTAAAAGCTGTTAGCGAATGACTCTTTCACAAGGCTATCCCGATTACATAATCCAATAAAATTCTTCATGAATTGTTGCTAACTCGCCTTAAAATCATTAATCCCTTTCAAAAGTATCCGAGCCATAAATATCAACATGATATTCTAAATAAAACGGAGATTCCATGTACCTTTGTGTGTATTTTCCACCTTTTTGTGTGCTTAAAACGTACCAATTTTCTCAAACAGCAGCAAACCTTTTGTTATCCAAGAACCTCTCTTATCCAATATCATTATCAGATGCTTTATCCGATATCGAACAACACCTATCAGTGTTTGGATTTACATATCTCGGACAACACGTAACAACGCCTGTTTCTGTCAGCGTTTACTTTCTTCATGTCAGCGTCAAACTTAAACTTTGTCAGCGGCTATCTTTTTGGAAACCCACGTTGTGAACTATAAGCTTATATGTTCCCTTTTTGCTTTAAGAAAAACTAGATCAAAGGTATATATAAGCTTAAACAAACCATCCAGTATCTTCATAATACATGCATCTCGTCCAAAAATAGATACATGTGATTTCCTTCTTTCTCTCCAAACGTGATTAATCTTGGTAACCAAATCCAAATTAGCCCATATCTTTTTCACTTCTTAACTCGTCCTTGCTGTTTTGTTCGTGTGAACACTAACTTCTCAACCAATCATATGTCTTACTTCGTGTGAACACATATTGAAGTCTCACACGATATCACAGTAATAACCATACCCGTGTGAACACAAGTTTCCACCAATGAGAACGTGAGCTTCATGTGAACACAAAATCACTTGCTTGTAATATTTGATCGTGTGAAAGGCAAATCCATGCGAAGGCAAAGTAACCAATTAAAACGGCATCACCGTGTGAACACAAAAGATATAACCAATCAGAATCTTCCTTGGCACAAAGACTTTCACCAATCAATAACCTTGTACCGTGTGAACACTCAACTTTCCTCCAATAACATTCATCGTTTTAGAAATCATGTAGAGGATCAGTAACATGGACTAGCATATAGAGGATCAATAGCATATTCGTCAAACGTGAACACAATCAATGATCTAACGTCACTTGCTTTGTCCAATCGCAATTCAAAGGCCGTGTGAGCTCAATTCTTTTCTGCTTGGGACCTTAAAACAAACAGACCATTTTTAGCTTTGATCATGCGAGTAGCCAAAACCTACGTCTACATCATATCAAGTTCACCTTGAAACATGCGTATCACAACACCTTCACTTCGATCTGCTGCACTTTTAACAAACAAACAGCAATCCATCATTGCAACTGATCATAGAACTTTTACCAGATCTAGGGTTTGAACTTTGAGCACCGAAACCCTAATTAGGGTTTGTAAATAAACCTTAGATCAAGTGTTACCTTGAACCATAACAGCCACAAACTGCAATTCTTCCTGCTTTTAAGTAGATCTAGGGTTTAAGAAACCCTAGTTCATGATATTATGTAGAAGCAGAAAACTGAAAATCAACCATCAGCCAACTTCGACGCTTAATAACTTTTGCCTGGGGATAAAACTCGACAATCCCTCCGGTGGATGTTTAGATCTATGTATGTAGAACACACATATAAAATTTCGTGACGATCCAACGGTTCAATCAAAAGTTATGACCTTCTGAATACTGCTGCGCACACAAAATCGTCCAGAAAAACTCTATACGAATTTTTCTTCTTCTCAACATTACGAACACCTTGTTGGTCCTAGCATCACGAGCCACGAGGCTCTGATACCAATTGTGGAAACCTTGGTTTCCGGATCTTTTAAGCTACTAGGAATGATCATTGTTCATATGATTATACAATCAAAGCGGAATTAGAACAACAATCATTAACAAGGTGTTTAGGCACGAATAACATGAATTAAAACACATGGGTTGCTAATTATATTACTAACGAACAACCACTAGACGTGTATACATTGAATCCCACGTCTAGTCGACACACACTTTAGGTTTACATTGTTAATGAATTGAATAAATAAAACCTAAGACCCTTGGTTCCTTTTATAGTGTAAGGATTAGGGTTTACAAGAGATAATGATGAATAAACAAGTAAATCTTCTATTTAAATAAACTTATGCAGAATATCTTTTGCATGTTTATCTAAATAGAAGCTTCCATAAGCTTCTTTGTCTACATTTTTTTAATGCTTGAATTGCATGTGACAATGCTTGGATTGTACACGACAATGCTTGAGCCATCAACGCCTAATTAACTCTTGTCAACGCCCAAATTAGTCTTGACAACGCTTAGACAATAACTTCACGTTTTCTTCATTTTTGAGTTTCTGCCACATCAACTTTTTGACCCAACACTTCAGGCGTGGACCGGATTTTACTTGGGAAAGAAAAGATCAAATGTGGGAGAAATGTCTGTATTTGTGCAATTAGAACAAGAAACCAGGCCACAAGGCGAATCGATCTTCGGGACGAAGATCCTTGTTAGATGAGGATGATGTGACAATCTGGAAATTTCAGGTCATTATTTAATTATATTTAACGAATATTTTGAAATTTTGATGAGTTTGAATACTATTATGTTAGACGGTTTAAGTTAAAACCGATGTTGAACGTCTTATCTTTACGTTTTGACGAGTAACGAGGACTACTAGTGATCGTGATATCGACGGATGCCCGAAATTTTACAATTATTATCAATTGTTTCGATGTTTAATATTTCTGACGTTTTTATTTTAATTGCGTATTAAGTCGTACCGGGACTATATTATACCATATTTTGTGTGCGTTTTAAATTTTGAAAAGTATTTTTACAAAACCCGAGTCCCGTAAATGTTTGAAAAATTTACTATTAGTCATTTCTCGCTCTTTAAACTAGTATTTACACTTTGGCCCAAAAGAATCAACAATTGGCAAAATCTACCCTAACTTTCCACCACATAAAAGGATTTTTAATTCACAAAAACACATATAATATCCACTAACAAAAATTTTATCTCTCTCTCTATTGTTCCTTTTTTTGGCCGTCACCCCCTCCACACAAAAACACATTGATCATCAAAATTTGGCTTAAATATTTATAATCCAAGGTTAATCCCATCCTTAAAATTTTGTTGTGATAATTTTGATATCATTTTTATGAACATGTACTGATTGTGGTAAAATACGACCTTTTAGAAAAAAAGCGTAAAAACGGTAAGTATTAAACAAATGATTTAGGAAAATCAAGAGTTAATGACCCGATGAAGTTCGTTTCCCAAGGAGGTATATGTGTGTGAATAATTCGTAATTGGTTTGAGATTAATATTTGAAAGAAGGGGATGAGAAAATAGAATGACGAAGACGTGAAATTAGTTACTACGACGACTAAACGTAAAACCGTAAAAAGGGCTAAAATAAAATAAATTATAAAAATTCCCAAAAAAATACCAAAAATCAAAATAAATAAACTAAGAGTTTACCACTGATCAAAACTTTTTCAAACCTTTTAATTAATTAAATATTAATTTTTAAATGCTAATTAAAGCCCTAAAAGTTAAATTAATTATCAAAAAGCCCAAATAAAGATTTTTCAATTGGTAAACCTCTAAAGTGACCTAAAAAGATTAAAAACTATTTTCTAAAATTTTAAACTAAAAAAAAACTATTTAAAATGATTTAAAAACTATTAAAACTTAAAATAATTATAAAAAACAATCTAATGATGATAAAATTAATCTAAAAGTTGCAAAAATCCTATTTTAATGTATTAAAGCTACGAAAAATATAAAAAGTGTAAAAATGTGAAATTTGAAATTTAATAATAAAATAATATTAAAATAATATTAAAAATCCAAAAATTATAAAAAATTCTAAAAACTTGCAAACTAGTTTATTTTAACCTAAATAATCAGAAAATGAAAGTGAAATTACAAAATTACCCCTAATGGGCCCCCAAATGGGCTAAAAGCAAAATCAGTCAACCTTAATGGACTTTTTAGCCCAAAAAGTCAAACTAGGCCCAAATGACCTGAAAAAGCCCTATCTGACTCAAAATTTAATTCTAAGCACAAAAGTCTAAAGGCCCAAAAGCTGATTTTGAGCTTATCACAGCTTAAATAGCAAACAGCTTGTTCTTATTGGGCCAATAAGCCCATTAAGCAATAAGCCAATGCTATAAGCTCTGCTTAAACACACAACCTTCTTTTGAGATGCCTAACAGATCTGTGAAAAGAAGCTTTGAAAAAGCACACTCAATAAGCCAGAAATAAGCCAAGAAAAATTTCACAAAAGGACAAAATAGTCGACTTGGAGTTCTAGACCACCTCAGGACTTGATTCAACTTGCAATAGACTCTAAACAACTTAATTAAGCTAAATCAATCAAGAAAAGTTCAATAAGCAAAGCCAAATAAGCTGGATAAGCCAATAAGCACTTATGAAAAAGTCAAATGAGTTGGTTTTCTAGTCAAACCCTAAAGTCAACCCTCCAAATGCTCCAGTATAAACAAATGGGTCAAATAAGGAGCACCTATTACAAAATTAAAGTTGTTGCACGTTTGAATAAGCTGGAATAGCTTATTGATAAGCTTAACACCAAATTACACTAGCAATGGCTAGCAGCAGGGGAAAGGAGTTCCCACTGCTTTGACTTTTTGACTTGTGATTTGTGAGAGATCTAGTTGGATTCAAGTGGAAACAAGGGCACCCTTGAGATTAGTGAATCACAAGGAGTCACAATCAAGCAAATAATCACACTTCCAATAAGCCAATAAGCACAGAAAAAGCCAACAATGCCCAGATATGACACAGACTTAGCAAATAAGCAGTTATGCACTCTTAAGCAGTTTTAGCATGAATAAGCAAACAAGAATGAACCAAAAGAATACACAAGCTATAATAACTGTTAATAAGCACAAACAAACTTATTTCAATCACTGAATCAAAGATTACCAGAAGATCAAAGCATATGCAAGTTACTGATTAAGAACTTCAAGAACACAGATGCTTTTTCTGATATAGATGACCACAAATCCAATTTTAGCACTCAAATCCTACTTCCCTGGTTGTATTAACTTAGATTTAACACTTGTTAACCCTAGTCTATGGTTAGATCTAGGTGTCCTCTAAATTTCAGCCAATTTAACCAAGTAATCAAGATTTTATAGCCTATTTATGGATCTAGGTGTTAATAACTTCCAAACTTGCAGATAACCAACACTTAGCACCAGAATAACATGTAGAACCCAATAGAACCAAGAATAAAAACAAAGGAAGGCTTAAACCCCTTTGAATCAGTTAACCTAAACACCCCTTTGGAATCGGATTTTTCAATCTTCCAAAGGATTGTTGTGTTTTAACCTATCAAACAAGATCCAATCCACCCTAACAACTCTTATACAACCTCAGAAACTCAAATCAAGCATTAAAACACAGATTCACAATAGAACATGCATAATCACCAAAAATTCAATGAAAATCAGAAAAATGAAAAGGGAAAGGGATGCAAACCTCCAAGACTTACATCCAAGCCTTGGAATGTTTGAGCTGAGGTGCTAGCAAAACAAGCACTAGCTTCCTTGTACCTGCTAAGATCAACAAACCACAATGATGAACACAAACTATGAAACTTCTGGTTTTTGAAACACAAGCTTTATTGCTTAAAACCTTGCCTCAAAAACCATCAAACATGAATATGGAACTCAGATCTTAGCTTATCAAATACCAAACTTTATAAAACACAAAGGGAAATCACAATTTTTCAGAAAATCCAACTTTTATTTAATAAAAAGGAATTACAAAGATTAAATCTAAAATCTGGAACAAGGGACTCTCACAAGTTGAGGTCTCCTTATATAGGACTAGTAGACGATTCTAGAATGCTAACATACATGAAAACCCTAGCTATGAATTTCCAGGAATGCCCTTGAGTGCTTGTTGTTGTTGAGTTGTCCATTTTGATCAAAACCGTTCATTTTAGCTTTGGGGTTAAGCTAAGAGTCTAAGCTGTTGATTTGGCCACGTCAGATTCTTTGGAGAGTAAGTTGTGATGTGATAGGTGGACGAGGTTGAGTGTGGGGTCACTTGGGTAGTGGGATTGAGGGTTTTGTGTGTGGGATAGGTTTCTGCATGTGTGAATCGAGCGTGGGTAGGGTTAATTGCAATTTACCCTTTGTTTAAGTGAAGGTAAATCATGGGTTCATGTGGGTGAATAGTAGTAATTTTGATCTGAAATAAGGGGGCACATGTTGTTTGGCGCGTGTTTGTGAGTTTAAAGTTTGGAAATGGCAGATATGGTCCTTGTGTTTTGGCAAAAGTGGTAAAACGTGTTTATTCAGCTATAAACTTCATTTCCTTTGTTAATAAACTTTCCAAGTTAATAGTTTTGCCACAAAACTTTGAAATAAAGGTTTCAAGGGTTATTTTGCCATGTTTGAATATTTGAGGGACTGATCTTGGACTTTCTTGATCTTCAAAGGTCTTCATTGTATCTTTGACTTCATGAGGGACCATAATTGACAATTTAGAATAGTTGAGGGACTAAACTTGCCAGTTCTTCAAAGTTGAAGGACCATTTTGTAATTTTGACAAACTTAAGGGACCAAACTTGTAATTATGAATATACAAGGGTTTTAAGTGTCATTTCTTCATATTTTGAGGATCAATCTTGTACATCTTCAAGTCTTCAAGGGTTTTTCTTGGAGAAATCATGAACTTGGGCCCGGTTCTTTGTACGGCTTCATTTCTCGTGTCCGTTTTTCCTTGTTTCTTGTGATCTTTTGTCTTTTTCACGATATCCATACCTAAAACACACAAGTAAACAAATACAAGCATATATATGGTATTATATGACATTTTAATGCATTTAAAGCCCGAAAAGAACGACGAGATCATGTATAAAAGCCATCTCATCATGTACCAACTTTAATTGTTTTATATGATCCACAATGGTTTGATCTATTTTTATGAAGTATATATGTTATTATTAATATTATATTTGATTTTTAAGTATTGCATGTTTGAATTTTTGAATGGATCAGTTGAAGAATGATCATTCAAGAGTGTTAAGGGTTTGATGAGTTGTTTAGGTGATTGTGGGGTAATATTAGGAGTATGACATTGATTAACATGGGTTGAAAATTTGTTTTAGTGTGATTTTTAGAGAGGTGTTTTAGATCAGTGGGTTGTAAGGCAATTCTGGAAATCTTAAGTGTAGGTTGAGGTTGATATGATAATATTATGTTGTAGAGCTTTTCATATGCTTCGTTTTGATATAAAGTAGAGCTTCTAACTCCAAACGAGCGTGAAGTTACACTAGTTTGATTATACGTGTAACGGGAGACGAGTATCGACATAACTCGAAGTTGTTGTCGATATTTGGATCGAATCTCGGGGTCTATAGAATGAGTTTTAAAAAGTGTCAAGGGCTGTTGTAAATCTTTAAACCTCAGGTTGTGAGTCTATTTTTCAAACCCGAGTGTCGGTTTGTAAAAGGAGGTGTTTAGAGTAATTAAAATGGTTTTATATGTCGAAGACGTAAAACTGTCCGGTTTTTATAACTCAAAGATGTGTTGGGCAGAAGGCCTTAGGAGTAAAATTTTTGGATTAAATTTGAACTGAGTCTTAATCAGGTTATGTGTGAGTTTTTCACCAAGTTTCGTCAAAATCGGATAAGTCTAGATAGGGTAGATTAGTGTGTACATTTGGAGTGTACTTGCTGATTTGTATTTTGGACACTTAGTTCAATGCTCGTGTGGCGTGAGTTTGAGTATTCACTATTGGACATGGTGACTTACTCAAGTGTTTAGTCATTATATAAATGACTTAGTTACTTGTCAGAGTGAAGTAAAGTGATAGTTTGACTTGCGTTGACTTGGCATCTTATGACGGGTCAATGTCAAGAGTGCAAGTGTTTAAACGAATAGTGTTGGATAAATGGGATAGTATGGATTCACTTGCATTGTTATTCTTTCGGGTTTTTCATGGTTTTATAACTTTGAGTTTTGTGTTATTAAGTATGGTTTATACTTGAGTCTATTTATTAACGAACGCACCTTATTTGGTAGGTTGCGGTTTTCGTGTTTATCAGGCATCATCCATCGTCGACGATCGTCTTGCTACTACTCCTTTACTAAGGTGAGTCTATAGCCTCGCTTTTAAATTCTTTAATTGTTTTAGAAACTTGCGAGGGGGATAACATGCAAATTGTTTTTTTAAGAATAAAGGGTACAACTGTATGTTGCAGTAAACCCATTAATGGGTGCAACTTGAAGTTGTGGAAACCCTATTTATTAGAATTTTTTTATTAAAAACTAAAGGGTACAACTATAGGTTGCGGCAAACCTATTAATGGGTGCAACTAGAAGTTGTGGGAACCCTATTTATTGGAATTGTTTTGTTAAGAACTAAAGGGTACAACTATAAGTTGTGGTAAACCCATGTTTGTTTTAAAATTGAACACAAGGAAATGTTTGATGCCATGGTTATTATTATTATAAGTTTGTTATTTCGCTGAGTAAAAAGTCCCAAGTATATCATGAATTGTTAGCTATCGAGTTATGGTAGACGCTTACACATGGAATAGTACTATTAGGAGTTACCCCTCCCGTCCGACAACGATTAGCTATTGTTTGAGCACAACGTTGCTCGAAGTGGATTCGTGTTCGAGAGTTTTCCTATACACTTAGCAGGGTGTATGGTGGACAAATATTGTGGTAACGTTTCAATATCATGAGGAGTATAATAAATATTTATAACTTTGTTTGATCAACATCGTTATTTTTTATGGCTTTAAAATATATTAGTGTTCGGTAATGTTTATTTATAAACTCTATAGATTCACTAAACTTTTGTTGACATGTTTTAGCATGTTTTATCTCAGGTCCTTGAAGGTAATGGAAAAGGAGGGATTTCGGTGCTTGCGGTTTAATATTAAAGATGTTTAAAGCTCACCATTTTGGAGAAAAATCGTTCAATGAATTTTATTTATGAAAAATGTTGTGTACTTTGTTAGTTAAATGTTGGACCATGTTGTGAACGATTTATCAAATGTTATTTCAATTGAAAGTTTATTTTTAAAACGATTCTTTTCGAGTCGTTTTCTATTACTTGAGTTGTTGTATTATGAAGTAGCACCCCATATGAGCTTTCGCATATGACCCGAAATTGGGGGTGTTACATATAGGAACATTTAATGTAGTTTTACCTTTGGGTTTAGTACTGATTTTAAATGATTGTCATTATGCACCTACAATTCTTAGGGGTGTTATTTACTTTTCTTGTTTGTTGAATACTGGATTCGTTCTGACTATTGATAATAATGGAATTTCTGTTTGGAAAGATGATATTTTCTATTTTAATGAAATTTCTGTGAATGGTGTGTTTGAAATAGACATGCATGAAAATGAATCCAAGTATAATAATTATGTTTTTAGCATGAATAAGAAGAGAAAGCTTGACAAGAACTCTTCTTATCTTTGGCATTGTAGACTTGCCCATATTGGGAAGACTCGTATACAAAAGCTTCAACGTGAAGGTCGTTTAGAAAATATCAATGATGAATCATTTGATAAATGTGAGTCTTGTATCTTTGGAAATATGACCAAGAAACCTTTTAATAATAATATTGAAAGGGCTACTGATCTACTTGGTTTAATACACACTGATGTGTGTGGACCACTTAGACATGTGTCAAGGAATGGTGCTAGCTACTTCTCAACAATTACGGATGATTATAGATGTTATGGTTATGTTTATTTACTTAAGCATAAACATGAGGTATTTGAAACATTTAAAGTGTTTAAAGCAGAAGTAGAATTGCAACTAGGAAAGAAGATTAAAGCTCTTCGTTCTGATAGAGGTGGTGAATATTTAAGTCAAGAGTTTAAAGATTATCTAAGTGAGAATGGAATTGTTCAGCATCTTACTTCTCCCTATGCTCCACAACAAAATGGTGTATCCTAAAGGAGAAATCGTACACTGCTAGATATGGTGCGATTTATGTTTAATCTTACAACTTTACCATTATCCTTTTGGGATTATGCCTTAGAATCTGCGGTTCATATTTTAAGGGGAAAGGCTGAATTTATGTAACTTATTTGTTCAAATTAACTAATGTATGCAAGATACTTTTTTTATTCCGGATAAACGCTACATAATTTCAAATACTTACTAATATACGCAATATTGACCAAATGTGACTTGTTTGACCAGTTACCACTTAGAAAAGTTACAGTTTGGTCCTTTGGTCTGCGTGGACTTCCACCGTTAGTCCTTTGACATTTTTTTCATTAGAAAACTTAGCAATGATACCTTGACTTTAATACACGTATTTTTATACACGTTTTTATACACACTTTTTAAACGTGTTATTATATACACGTTTTATACGCGAAAAATTATGAATTTTGACAGACGATTTCAACGTCAAAACTTAACCCGTAAACTACAAAAAACTCACGTTAAGTCAATGTATATGTTCTCTACAACTTTCATGTTTTATGTTTTTCATGAAAAAAGACATTTATATGGTCGAAACCCCGATTTAAAACTATGACAGCAATACCAGTCTTTTCACAGGTTTTTTTAGATACGTAATGGAATCGATCTGGTGTAATTATTAAATTTTCCATTTTTATCATACTACTATTTTTATAAGGTTTACAGTTTGATTTATAATATTTTACGTATAGAATGTCTATATTTAGTCATTGATAGGTTTAGAGACTTCAAAGTAAGTATTTAGCACTAACCGAGACCGTCGAAATTCGGATTTACTTAATTACCGAAAATACTAGTATTGTTGTCATAGTTTTCAATCGGGGTTTCGACCATCTAAATGTCTCTTTCATGAAAAACATAAAACATGAAAGTTGTAGAGAATGTATACATTGACTTAACGTGAGTTTTTCGGAGTTTACGGGTTAAGTTTTGACGTTGAGATCGTCTGTCAATTTTCATAATTTTCGCGTATAAAACGTGTATATAATAACGCGTTTAAAAAATGTGTATAAAAACGTGTATAGAAATATGTGTATTAAAGTCAAGGTATCATTGCTAAGTTTTCTAATGAAAAAAATGTCAAAGGACTAACGGTGGAAGTCCACGCAGACCAAAGGACCAAACTGTAACTTTTCTAAGTGGTAACTGGTCAAACAAGTCACATTTTGGTCAATATTGCGTATATTAGTAAGTATTTGAAATTATGTTGCGTATATCTGAAATAAAAAAAGTATCTTGCGTATATTAGTTAATTTGAACAAATAAGTTACATAAATTCAGTCTTTCCCCCACATTTTAAATATGGTTCCCACGCAGAAGGTTAATAAGACACCATATGAACTATGGCATGGTAAAAAGCCATATTTGTCTTATTTAAAGGTCTGAGGTTGCGAGGCGTATGTGAAACGTGACTCGGGTGACAAACTCCAACAACGATCTATGAAATGTATCTTTGTAGGATACCCCAATGAAACTATGGGATACTACTTTTATTATCCACCTGAGAACAAAGTAATTGTTGCTAGGTATGGAGACTTCTTTGAAAGTGATCTTGTAAATCAATAATTCAGTGGAAGAAATTATAATCTTGAAGAGAGTCATATAGATACATTAACTTCTGAAAACACTAGCGAAATAATTCCTATAGAACCAGAAAGTCTGGCAGTTCCACCGGAATTAGTTCCTTTGCGTAGATATGAAAGGATTAAAAACGAAAATAGCAATATATGTCTTAATATATAGGATGATGATGAAGTAGGGGATCTTGGAGAACCTGCTAATTATAAATCCGCCATGCTTGATCTTGAGAAGGAAAAGTGGATGGTTGCTATGGATGAGGAAATGAAATCCATAAAAGTTAATGATGTTTGGATTCTTGTAGATCCACCACAAAATGCTAAAGTAGTGAGACATAAGTGGATATACAAGAAGAAAACTGATATGGACGGAAAATGCAATCCTATAAAGCTTGTTTAGTAGCTAAAGGTTTTACTCAAACTTTTGGCGTAGACTACGAGGAGACATTTTCTCCTGTAACAGACTTAAGAGCTATTAGGATTATCATAGCTATGGCAGCATACTATGACTATGAGATATGGCAAATGGATGTTAAAAATGCCTTCTTGAACGGTCGTTTAGATGAAGACATCTATATGCAACAACCAGAAGGGTATGTAGATCCTAAAACTCCAAAGCACGTGTGTAAACTTCAAAGATATATTTATGGTTTAAAGCAAGCATCACGTCAATGGAATAAACGATTTGATGAAGAAATCAAAAAGTTCAGATTTATTCAAAATCGTGATGAGCCATGTGTATATCGCAAAGCTAGTGGGAGTGATGTAGTATTTCTAGTCCTATATGTTGATGACATATTAATCATGGGAAGTAACATTCCAAGACTTAAAGTTGTTAAGGATTATCCTGGTAAATGTTTTTCTATGAAGGATTTAGGAGAAGCCGCATACATTCTGGGAATTAAGATCTATCGAGATAGGAAAAGACGGTTAATTTGTCTTAGTCAAGATGCTTATATAGATAAGATATTGAAGAAGTATAATATACATAATTCCAAGAAAGGTTTTCAACCTATGGAAGTTAAGCATAATCTAATTCATGAGATGGATGTATCAACTCCTGAAGAGGAGGCATACACGCAAAAGGTGCTTTACGCTTCGGCTGTGGGATCTATTATGTATGATGTAAGATGCACAAGGCCTGATGTGGCGTTTGCTTAGAACTTGGTCATTCTCCACTGGACTGCTGTTAAACATATTCTAAAGTATTTGAGGAGTACGAAGGATATGTTTTTGGTATTTGGAGAGAAACCAGACACAGAACTGAATGTAACAGGTTTCTGTGATGCGTCCTGGCAATGTGATAAAGACGATACGAAGTCTCAAACGAGTTACGTGTTTGTTATCAATGGAGGAGCAGTTGACTGGAAGAGCAAGAAACAAACAACGATTGCAATGTATGCTACTCAATCTGAGTACATGGTTGCTTCAGAAGCTGCAACGGAAGCTGTTTGGATTAGGAAGTTTATTGGAGATCTTGGAGTGATGCCTTCAATTAAAGAACCTATTGATATATATTGCGACAATTCTACTGCAATAATATTTGCCAATGATTCTAGAGTCATGAAAGGCGCCAGACACTTTAAGCATAGACATCACTACGTTCGAGAACAAGTAGAAGCTCGTGAAATCAAATTAATAAAAGTTCACACAGATGATAACATAGCTGATCCTTTTACTAAGGCTTTGCCTAGACCAAAGGTAGTTAAGCATGCCAAGGCTATTGGGCTGCAACTAGCTAGCGATTTCATGCAATAAATCTGTGATTAGTATATGGATAAGGATGTTAAGACTTTATTATTTAATAAAATAAAGATTGGTTTTCGTTTATTATTATTACTTAATTTTGTATCATATTTTACATGTTTTAATCCATGAATAAATTGTTATGCTAAATGTCTGTTGTCGATTAATAATATAGGAATATTATTAAATTAAGACAAATCAAAATTGCAATAGAGTATACTTGAAAGTATATTGATCGATTTTGTATAATATTCGATGAATCGAATATTGGACTTATCCCAACAATATGATTATACTTTGTGGATCTTTGTCATCAAGTAAATCATAAATAGTTATCCTTAGACGTAAGATACCAGAAAACTGTTTTGAATCTAGTGCATTTTTGTGGAATAATCTAACGCTAAATGTAACTGGTAGCTATAAGTATTATTTTCAAAAGTGTTGCAAAATTCATTAGTTTTGCTTGTAGTAAATATGGGATTTATTTCCTCCGATTTTGTTTTGGAGTTTTAATACGGCTGGGCCCCTCGTAGGATTAGTAAGATGTTTGTGTGGCCGCATCAAAATTTGTTTTTGTAATCTTGCTTAATCTGTGAACGAGAAACAGAATGGTTAATGAAAGGAATGACTGAGATCCATATCCTTATTAACGTTGTATTAGAAATAAAAGGATAATAACAATGATGAATCATTAAAAGGTTTTATCCATGAGACCTTACTCGAGTTGTACTAGAGACATTGCTAGTGTAACTAGAAGCTAGTCAATGTAATCACGATATTCGAAATATGTCCAAGTGGGAGCTGAAAGTTTATGGACTTATATTTAATACTCGTGTGATATGATCGAACTCGAGATTACGGAACTGCACTCAATACATAAAGAGTTAATTTATTTAATAAATATATTTATTATATTTATTAAATTAAATCGAGCTATAATATAACAACCGTTAAATAATTAAGAGTTAAGTATTAACGAGCGTTGTGGAATTAAAAGGAAGAAAAGAAGGTTCCAGAACACCCCACAAGGGGGTGTTCGACCGTCGGTTATGGAGGACAAGGGGGAAGAAAAAACTTTCATTGTATTTGTTTTACTTGGGCTACAAGATTTTCTAGGCCTATATAAACAACATCTCACCCTCATAATTCAATACACAATCTTTCTTTTCTCCCTCTTTGACACGAAAAATAACGTTCACGAGTGAACGGATCCCAAAATCCAACGCGTCTCTCACAAAAAACCGTTAATCTTCACGAAAAGAGCCGGCAGCGGCGCCATTTTAATAACTAGATTTTACTTAGTTATAAAAGAGTTATCGTCCAATCTTTTCGAATTGATTATTGGTTGAAAGTGCGATTCAGTCGTTCTTGGTGGAAAATAAAAAGGTTGTCGTTGTCTATAACTAATTAAAAAGTAAATGTGAAACGTAATTAAAATAAGCTTAAAGCAAAACTAGAAAAACTGTCACTTTTTCTCTAAAATTAGAAAAACACTTGAAAACTTTGTAAAAACTTTGTAAAAACAAGAAATTAAACCCGTAATGAATTTAAAACTTGAAAACTTTGTAAAAACAAGAAATTAAACCCGTCGGAATACCACATCGGAATCCCAATCGGAATGTACTCGTCGGAATATGATCGGAATGTATAAAAGGAATGCTATCGGAATAAAGGACAAAAAAGAAAGCTATCGGAATATGAGTAAACTAGTCCTATCGGAATGACAAAAGGAATCCTGGTCGGAATATGGAAAAGGAACAAGTGTCGGAATACTTGTAAACTTAAGCCGTCGGAATTCCAATCGGAATCCCCGAAACCCTTTTCCGATCCTTTGATCGGAAGGCTATTGGAATAAATGTGGCTTGATCGGAATGTTGGTCAGAATAGGGAAACCCTATCCGATGGCTTTGATCGGAATACAGAAGGTAAAACAAGGAAAACTTTTTAGACGAAATCAAAAAGGAAATAAGCAAAACCGAATAAGCTATGTTTTAATAAGTCCAACACTTAAACCACTTTTTAAAGAAAATAACTAAATAAGCACGAATAAGAACTTTTTAAACTTTAAATAAGCAAAACTTTTAAATCAAACTTTTAAAAAGACTAATACTTTAAGAAAACTTTAAAACAAATAAGCTAAATACAAGTTAAGCCAATAAGCATGAAAAGCTCAAAACTCAATTTGTATTAAACTTATAGATGAACAAAAAAAAGATAAACGTTTTAATCAAATAAACATTAAGATGAAATAAAATCAAAGATTAACATGAATCAAAGATAAACAAAATAAGAAAGGTAGAAGAAGATGATTAAAAACTTGAATTAAAAAGATTAAAGATCAAATATTTAAACAAGATTAAAGAAAAAGCTTGAAGAACATTAAAGAAAACTAGAGAGAGAAAGTAATCTACTCCTACTCCTAATCTAAACTAACTAACCACCTCCTAATGACACATTAGGAGGGTATTTATAGGAGGAGTAAAATGTTGGTGCTTTCTTCCTTCTTTCTTCTTGTCTCGACTTGATTTAAATTCTTTGTCTTTCTCGACGTCGTCTCGGGATTTGTCGATATACTTTGCACTCGTCTTATAATTTTCTTCTTTAATTAGACTTGGTTCTTCGACTTCATTAAACTTCCGTCTTTAGACTTTTTTCTTCGATAAATCTTCATAATAGGCCTTAGACTTCCGTTCTTTTTGCACTCTTGATCTTTTGACTTCGTCTTTTCTCGTTTTCTTCAATAAAAGCCCGTGAAAGCCCGTGTTTTCTTCCTTTTTCATCTTTTGGTCCTAAAACACAATAAAACACACAAACCACGCATAATTCTGACATTTACGACATAAAATACACGTTTTAGCTTGGTTATTATTATAATTAAGTGGTAAAAGGATGGGTGTTTTCACACTTATCAAATCCCCTACACTTGACCATTGCAATGCCTCATGCATGCATTAATTACAAAGCAAGATTTACATTTTCCATCATAATCAATCCACATTGGCCTTTATTAAAGAAACAAAATATGTAAAGGAAGAAAACTAGTAAAAAGATCAAAAACTTACCTTGGGGTTTTGGCCGTCATGAATGTTTATCATCCTCAAGTTTCACGTTCCCCATACCAAGCTTATAAACGAGATCATTGTTATTATAAGTTAGAAAACTAACACAAACTCATGTGGGCCAATTATTCACTTAGACTCCCTTATTCCTAGGTGTATCTCTTATATTTTATTCTTGTCTTGAATGATCACGAGGATACATTGTTGGCTTATTTCGATAATTTATTAAGGCCGAAAATAAAGTGGGATGATTTAATCAACAGTTAGCTAAAGGATAAAATCTTTTAAAACTGCTTCTCGGGACCTCTTAAAGTTCATATCTTGGCATAACTCGCTTCAAGATTTGAGACCTTTCTCGGACCGATATTTGGCAGCGACTTCATACTTCGAATCTTGAGAGATGTTCATAAAATAATGGTCTTCTCTTCATAATAGGAATTTCTTCACTTGAACTTTTTGAGAGATTCTTCATATTTGGACCACGACTTCTTCATTTTTCTCCAATCTTTATTTTGGATTTTGATATACAACGATCCGCCTCGTTTTAGGACTTGGATCTATTTATCCTCATACCTTGCTAGGGTTTTTTTGGATAGAATTCTCCATGATCTTTAGGGGAGTATTTGTTTTTCGTCGTGTGTCTCGATCCTTCATATTGATTTTTGATAAATAATTTGAAGGTCTACGTTATTAATGGCCTATTCTATGTGATGGATTTGGTGGATTAGGTTGGTTGATTTAGATGATAAACATGAAGAGATGAAGGAATTAGAGAGAGAAAGGAGAGAAAAGGGGAAATGTAGAGAGAGAAAGAAAAGATGGAAAATGATTAATGTGTAAAATGGAATCAACAACCCCTCCTAACATGCTAGGAGGGGATATATATAGCCCACCCTACATGTGGGCTATATGGACTATACAATAATTAAATAGATCACGAGCCCATTACATAATTATCGTTGGAGCGACCGATCCTTCATAAATACGTAAAACGTATTTCCAACAATCTCCCCCTAAGGGAGGTCGCTCCAAGAAACAAAGTTCTAAATAGTCTATAACTCGTGATCTATGCTAACTAAGATGTGACCAAGACTTTATAGGGAAAACGTATTTCCAACAATCTCCCCCTAAGGGAGGTCACATCTTTTTACAAAATCTTAAACCTAGCATCTATGCTTGAGTCTTCGATCTTGTTCTTGTGAGTATGCTTGATGTGATCTTTGACTTTAGTCTTGAGCATGTTTCCTTGCCTTGACCTTGTGCATTCTTCACTTGTGATATTTGCCTTTTTGTGACTTCATGTTCCACATACTTATACTTTTAAATTCTTGAAAGCTTCAGAGTTTGATACAGCGGAAGACTTGACCTTCAGGCTTTCTTGAATTTGTTGAAGTACTAATTGTGTGTAAGATAAGCATGTGGTGACGACTTCTTCTGGATTGTACACCGCAATGCCACCTTCTTGTTACGCTGCATAAGACAGTTAGCAACAAAACAATATACACGGATGAAATGGCCTTGAACATTTCATTCTAATTCGGTAGCATTTTACCTCCGGTCGGTGAAGACCGTTGGACGATATTAAATATCGTACTTGTGGCAGGTAGTTTCAATAAAGAACCTCCTTGACAAGATTTCGCGGGTAAACCCGTTCTCTTTACTCGACCGTCCAAAGCTGACTGCGAACGTAAAGAGTGGATCATTTGGATAATATTATCCGCATGATTTGAAGCCGTCAATTCATGTTCCTGGAACAAGTGAAGTTCAATTAAGAACTGCACCATCGTTGCTTTCCAGTTGTCACTAGCTTGATTCATATAGAATCTTGCAAGTTACCTACCAAGTGCTGTTTGATGTTAACACTAGAAGGATTTCCACTCGTCACTGTGATCAATAAATAGTCACTCTGAGTGTTCTGGCAAGATCATATGATAATGCGAAGAGGCCTGGAACGAGTTTAAGTTCAATTAAGAATTAAACCACTGTTGCTTTCCAGTTATCACAAGTTTGATTCATAAAGAATCGCACAAGTCACCTACCATGAGCTTTTTGATATTCGCTCAAGAAGGATTTCCATCTTCATTGTAAATACTTTCGTATTACTCGGATGTTCAGGCAAGATCATGAAGATTTTGCGTAGGACTCTTAAGATCGTTCTTACTTTTCACAGTGTGTGAAGAAGCAAGGAATAATGAAAGTGTGTCCTAATGAGATATTTGATGATCTCAAATGGCTCTAGACTCGATCGTGCATTTTGGATTTTTAGTGATCGGAGGCTGGAGAGGAGTGCCACCTTTTCAATACCAATTTATTCGGAGTGAATAAATCAATAGATAATGTGTTGATCTCCGTGTGATTAAAACAAATACCTTTTGAGAGATATTTGAGTTAGCTGGGAAGGGTTGTGCATTGCATCACTGGGTCCATGACGTCTTTCTTCAATATCGAGAATCATTAGCAAAAATGACCTCAATAGCATATGTATTGACCCGGTTTCTGCCTAAAGTTGTAAGGAGGGCTTCTTTCTTTACACCCTTTATCTTTACAATTCTTTTTCATTCTTCAACCCCTTCAATGCTTACCAATACGTCATCACTAGCACCTTGTTGTGATTGTTCCAGTGCTAACTTAAGTACTTGGTCGGCATTCAGCTACGTTCACAATCTTTCTCCATCTTTCCTAAGGACTACTATTTCTAGCTATGGAATGTCCTTGGGAAGATTCCTCCGGTTCTAGAGAAATCATTGGACTTTAACCTATCCTACCATCCTTATGTCACCACAATCTTCACCGTCGTGAATAGAGATGTTTTGGGTAAGTGTATGTCACCATGAAATCCATTTTGAAGTGCAAATCCATTTTGCTCCCCCTTAACATATGCCACGATATCCGAAAACATTTTGCACATGTCGGGATGAGCTATCACTTTAAGTCAAACCATTTATGATTGATCATATCCCATATTAAATCACATTTTCTCCCCCATATTAAAAATATTAACCCAATCGATGTTTTTAATATCAATTGATTTAATAACATTTTAAGAAAATTTGGGAAGAAAAATGCAAGTCCAATTATCTTCATGAAATACACAAGCTCCCCCTCAAATTAATGAGGGTGTGCTGAAACGTAAATTAAATACCTTTAAACACAAGTGTAAGGTATTCATTACGTGCAAAGATCATATATGATAATGAATTCACAAGATTAGCAATTTACGAGGTTGGACCTGAATGATGGAGAACATCATATGAAAGAGTCACATGGTTCTTGTTCACGAATGTTGGTCTCCTCGTCACGTTCCCGAGAAAATTAATTCCCGTTGTTGAGTCAAAGCTTTCCGGTGAAATGCTTGACTTGATTATGAAAAGCGGGTTACTATCTGAAATAATAGCAAACCATATGGAGCATGTTTTAAATCTTTTAAACTTCTGCTCGAACTTTATTTACAACCCCGTGTCATTATTGAATGACATTTCTAGGTTCGTAAATATTATCGATTCCAGAAGACATGCTCGTTTTATCAAAACATTTTTGAACACACAATTTTGAAAGATTTAGAAAAACCTTTTGAGAAATTCTCGAAAAATTGTGTTCAAAGTTTTGAAAAACAATTACTTGAGCTTAAGATGTTGAATATCTTATAAAAACGAGCTCAAGTCCGAGAAGTTGTAAACTTCCCGTTGTCAAGGATAAGTTTATCATCGGCGATAAACTTTCCTTTTATCTGAAGAACGAGTCCTAAGCTGACATTTACTTAGAAGTCGTTTTCATGAGCTTGAAAACTTTGACTGTTTTAACGGAAAGCTCATGACCGAGAAAGGTTAATTTCTCGTTACGAAGAAAAGTTCTCTTATTTAAAAGATACACTTTCCTTTCTGAGCTTAAAACTTCGAATGTTTTAATACAAGCTCATGACCGAGAAAGGTGAATTTCTCGTTAAGAGGATAAGTTATCATAAAAGATAATCTTTCCTTTATTTTAAGTTCGAGTTACAGTCTGACATTTAACTGTAAGTCATATACACGAGCTTAAAACCTTTGAATGGTTTTAATGTAAGCTCGTGTCCGAGAAAAATTAATTTCTCGTTGTAAGGATAAGTTTATCATCGGCGATAAACTTTCCTTTATTTGAAGAACGGGTTACCATCTGATATTTAATGATAAACCATTTACACGAGCTTAAAACCTTTGAATGGTTTTAGAGTAAGCTCGTGTCCAAGAAAACTTAATTTCTTGTTAAGAGGGTAAGTTATCGTTGCGTAGATAAACTTCCCTGTCTCTGAAGTCCGGGTCGTCGTCTGTCATTTAACGAGGAGCCATAATGCATGAGCTTAAAAACTTGGAATGTTTTTGATATAAGCTCATGCCCGAGAAAAATGAATTTCTCATTTTTAGGATAAGTCATCATCGGGATGAACTTTCCTGTCTTTGGAGATCGAGTTACAGTCTGTTATGTGACTGTAAGTCCTTGTGAGCTTTAACCATGAATCCCCTGAGATACTAGTTTCTCTGATATCTGCTTCTTCAGCAACCAAACTCTGAGAGTGTCCTTAGTTGAACGGTATACAACGATTGGACCGCTTCGTTCTTTTGGAACATCAACTTTGGTACCTGCAATCTCATTAGGAGTTTGTATACTTTTGCATGGGTTAGAGATATCTATTTTAGAAGCACGTGGGGGTTCACGGTTTTCATTTCTTGTGTCAGAGGTGGCCTGAGAGGATGATTCACTTGTCTTAGTTGGCAAACGTTTCCTTTTATAGAAAATCTTAAGTTCAGGCTTAAGTGATGTATCATCCTTTGCAATTTCCTCCCTAGTAGTCTTAGTAGAATCGGAGACTATCCTAGTTAAAGGGCACTCGTTTCCTACAAGAGTGAAAGTTCTACCAGTGGGGCGCCAATCTTTACCAACGGGTTTGATTTTAGCTATCCACTGGGACTTAATTCTAGCACGGGAGTTCACCTCATTAAGCAATTTTTTGATACAGGAATCATGATTTGCCGTAAAGACACATTTTCTACATGTTTTACAAGTAGCATATTTAATGTCCGAGTAAGATCTAGAATCCCTAGATGATTGATTGATGCTCCTAGGATTGGACATGCTACGGTTAGCAGTGTTGGGTAAACTAGAAGACATCTGACTAGGTTTGACATTCCTATCTCTTACATGTGTCTTTTGCTTAGCTTCCCTAAGATCAGATTCATGGCAAACGTCATTTGAACTAGTTCTAGACGTGGTCTTGGTATTTTTAGGGAAACTAGAGGCAATCATATGATTTGGTCTTGCTAAAGCTGGAGTGATCACATTGGGCCTAGTTGCTGGAGTGACCGGTCTAATAAGATGAACCAAATCAACTTGGGAGGCAAACCGCGGTCTCGAGGATTGTGGTCGCTCGGATCTAAATGCAGTAGGTTGTCTGACGAACGGTTGTCTGACGAACTGATTTGTAGGCGGTTTCCCCAAGATTGATGGTTTTTCAAGCTTAGTGTCCACACTAGGTCCTTTACTTTTCCTTAACTCGTTTTTCAACGCAGCTATAGCAAAAACCTTTTCCTGTACTTGGGCCTTTAAAGTCTCATTTTCTTTGAGCACGTTATCTTGGGATGCCAACTTAGATTTAAGCAGTTGAATTTGTTTCAAAAGATTATCCTTTTCAGCTTTAGAATCTAGAACAGTTTGATCCAATTTTCTTTCAAGAACAACGTTTGACTTTTCAAGTTTTTCAAAGTATGTTTCAAATTTGTCCGTTTTCTTAAAAAATTCAAGTTTGGCATCCTCAAGATCTTTTGATTGCCGAGCTACGATTGTTTCGAGCTCTTTAATCTTGGAATCAGAAGCAGTCAATGAATCAGTTATAGGATAATTATCATGATGTTTAGCATTCTGAACAATCTCTCCCCCATTATGACTTACATCGGATGAATCAGAAGTGGTATTGCTATCACTCGTTTCCAGCCCATGTTTGTCATAATTAGGTTCAGAATCCTCAATATGCGGCATATCATCAGCATATACATCATAAACCACATTACATTGTACCATGTTTGCAGGCTCTGCGTCATAAATGGGTAAGGTGTCATCAAGAGAAATCTCGTGAACATTCCCTGACGTGCCACTGGCATCATGTTGTCCTCCTGATTCTGTGCTCGTGCCATCGTTAGGCTCCAAGTTGTCAACCGTATGACCATTATCCTCTTGCATCTGCGTCATTGATTCTTGCACTCCATTAACATACACTTGCTGAAGTTGTGATCTTTGATATATCGAAGACGAGACCGATGACATGAGTTTCAAAATCGTATCACGGAAAACTCGAAGCTCGGTATGTGTATCTCGAAGAAACGATTGGCAAATCATTGAACTTTCAGGCTTGATGATATTAAATTGGAGGAAAGGCGTGAGGTGTGTCACAAGAGCCTTATATGCAAGTACCGATGCAGAGTGATTAAAGTTTCCATGGTTGAGTTGCTCGGCGAGTTGGGTCAAAGCGGTAAAAATGGAGTCGATGAATATATGACGATCTTGTCCAAAGATTGTCACAAATTCGCTCCCTCCTTGAATCCCCGAAAGAGTGACCAGATGAGACTGAAGCATTTGAAATGAAGTGATGCCACTTTCTCTAGCGTTGGCTTGCACTTGATGCAATTCTCCCTTGTTCGATGTCGAATTCAAGAAATCCATTGAAAATCGATGAACGATAAGTAAATGTTGTAGTTGGCAGGATTTTTACAATTCGATTCGGCTCAAAAGATGTTGTCGGCTCAAACGATGATAATATAAACCGGAGATCAAAACAAAGTCGGCTCACTTCAAAAATAAAACCCGTCAACAAATAAAACCAAGCTACGATAAATATAATAATCGGACCATCAAATATTTTACCACCTTAGTTTTTTCGGAATACCCGCCTCAATACGATGAGCCAAAAATTTACTAGACAAAAATACAAAAATGACAAATATTATTTGACAAACATTCTAAATTAACTAAATTAAAAAGTTAACTTAAAATTTAGAAAATAAAAATAAAAGTAAAAGAAATAAAACAAATAAAAAAAAAATCGGATATATTTTTGAAAAAAGTCAAAATCTGATCAAAAAAAAATTAACTTTTAAAATCTAAAAATATAAAAAATCTTACTAAACTAAAATGGGAAATAAAATAAAGTAAAAAATCTGATCTTTAAATAAAAATCTGTGTTTAAATACGTTTCAACACTTTAATTAAAATGGGAAATAACAATATAGAGACTTTGTTTCCTCCGTCATCATAAAAACACGTGGCCCAAAAATACTTGTTCTAGTTTTCTCCGTCCCCTTTAAATAAATAGAAAGATACGTGGCCCAATCAATTCTGTCCACCGCCCCACTCCACTTGTTTAATTATCCTTCCACGTGTGACACATTCACCCACATAACCTAATAACTCTCGAATACTCCGTCCACTTTCGTTTATCTCTCTCTCTCTCCTCACAAGTTACAAAAACCCAACGTAACAATTTCTCTCTCTCTCTTAACTCACACGCTCAGTCAAACCTAATCTCACACCCTTCCCTTCCGCCTCTACATCACAACCAAGATATCAAAACCAGATCTCTTATCTGTTTTCTTTCCTTAACTCTCTTCTCCCAAAACACTTATACCCTCTCAAAAATCAAAACGTATGATTGACTGTTTATTTCTCTCAAATCTCAAGTCTCACAAAACTCTTGTAACCTCCGTCTCACTTTAAATCACCAGCCACCATCATACTTGTCAAACTCAAACATGCAAACCGAAAACCTTTTGTTTCATATCAGACTTTAACATATAATCCGACACCAATCATAACCACAAACCCTCTGATATATAATCCTTTATATATCAGAATCGGAATTATATGTTATATGTTATAGATCCGAATCGGAAGAACTACGACTTTAGGATCCTTTATAGGGTCTCAGGTAGGTGTTTTAATTTATATGTTGAGTCCTTCTCTCCTTCTGTAGCGTCTTTCTTGTGGTTTTCTTTCTGTTGTGGTTTCCTAAAATGGGTCTCGTGTGTAGTTCGAAAATGTTGTTTGTTTGGTGCGAGGGGTGTCAGTGAGGGTGTCGAGGTGTCGATTGGAGTAGAAAAAAGAAAAGAAAAGAAGTGAGTCAGTTTTTTTATGGCTTCGAGGCAAGTTGGGAACAGTGGAGGTCGAGTCTGATTGTATTGGGTGGGTAAGACGAGAGGTTGGTTTTTGGTTGACAAGAGTTCAAGTCTGGTGTGTGGTCTGTTTTTGATTGTTGGTGAGTCGTTCAGAGTCGAGAGTGTTTTGAATGAGGGTGAGAGAGTCCTAGTCGCGAGGGTGTTAGGGGGTGTCCGAGTGTATGGGTGGTTCGAGAGTGAGTCAGAGAGGGAATGAGGGAATGGTCGAGGGTGTGCTGGTGAGGGTGGGTAAATGAGTCGAGGGTGGGGGCTATTGAGAGGGTTTTCGAGGGTATTGTTTTGTGTGAGTGATCGAGTCTGTTTGGTCTAGGAGTACTAGGGAGTCTGTCGTTTTGTTTTGATGTCGAGGGAATGAGTCTATTCAAAAGACGATGATTTGCCCGTTGATGTCGAGGGAATGAATCTAAAATTCGTCCGTTATATTTGAAATGATTGCTTCATTCGGAAGAGTTCCGAATCAGAACTTTTTCTTGATCCGGAAGTTCTTGGTTCGGAAGTTCTTGATCCGGAACTTCTTGATCCGGAACTTCTTGATCCGGAACTTTTGGCTTGATCCGGAAGTTCTTGGTTCGGAAGAGTTCTGTGTGATTCGGAACTTAAAAATTTGATTCGGAACTTAAAAGTTTGATTCGGAACTTGACAAAAAACTGACTGATTACTGAAACTCGAGACCCAAAAACCTTGATAATGAAAATCTTGATTATGAAGGACTGTAGGACTGGTGTTGGACTTGATTATGAAGGTCTATAGGACTGGTGTTGGACAAAAATTCGAGACTCAATAGATTAAAAAAGAAAGAAAAAATACTGATTATATAATAAAAAATAAAGACAACTGGAGACTCGAAACTTAAAATTATATATAAAAACTGATATATAAAAAAATTTAAAATGAGTATATAAAAAAAAAACTGATTATAAAAACTTAAAAAAAAAACTAATAAAAAACAAAAATTAAAGTGGTAAACATTGATTAAAGAACTAAAAAAAGACAAAATTAAAGGTTCAATTTAATATATTTAAATAAAAAAGCAATTAAAATAGAAGGATTTAATCAAAAAAATACAAAATTAAAAAGAGAAAAATACAAACTTTTATAAAAAAAACACCAACTTTTTATAAAAACACAAACTTTTTAAGATTTGATAAAGAAATTTTTGATTTTTATATAAAAATTTGTGACTTTTTATCTAAAAAGTAAGTATATTTGAAGATTTGATATGATTTAACACATAAAAACACAAACTTTTTATAAAAAATACAAACTTTTTAAAGTTTAAGCATGATTAAATCAAAACCCACCAAAATCAAAAAGAAATAAAACAAGAATAAACCAAACTAACCATGGCTCTTGATACCAATTGAAGGTCTACGTTATTAATGGCCTATTCTATGTGATGGATTTGGTGGATTAGGTTGGTTGATTTAGATGATAAACATGAAGAGATGAAGGAATTAGAGAGAGAAAGGAGAGAAAAGGGGAAATGTAGAGAGAGAAAGAAAAGATGGAAAATGATTAATGTGTAAAATGGAATCAACAACCCCTCCTAACATGCTAGGAGGGGATATATATAGCCCACCCTACATGTGGGCTATATGGACTATACAATAATTTAATAGATCACGAGCCCATTACATAATTATCGTTGGAGCGACCGATCCTTCATAAATACGTAAAACGTATTTCCAACATAATTCTTCACATCACTTTGGATATTTAGCAACAAAATGTAGCCCTTATGCCTTGTTAGGGCCTTTTCGGACTCGCCAATCTTCGCATCCCGCTTCAATAAGTTATGCCTTGGCTATGAACTCTAACTAATATCGAGCAACTTTTAAACGATCTTGTGCTCGAAGCTAAGTAACTTTTCAAATCGTACAACCTTACTTATTGCAATTAAATTTATTAGCAAGCGATGGGAGAAAAGGCTCATAATTAACTCACATAAATTCATGAAAGAATACCAAACTTATAATTGACTCTATCATCTCTCGTTCTCCATAATTTAAAATCTCAAGGAATGAGACTCGTGGATGCTTAGCCTATTAAATCAAAGTTTTGGGTTTTCAAGTCATCTATAGGATCTTGTAATTTCTTAGACTCTTTCAAGTTTAGAATTCACATTTTAAAGTTCCCTTGATAAACGACTTTCTAGGATGAATTATAGGAACTTGAGAAAAGTTCTTGTTCTTAACCCGTGAGAGTTAAGACTTTCGCGTTTTAATGTTCCCTATATAAAAGCCTAGCAAAACTTGACTTAAACACGTTAAGGATACTAGCTAGAGTAAACTTAGATAAGTAAACTCGGGTTGAGTCAAAAGATTCACAACGTTGAAAAATTAAAACCACTTTATTAAACTTTATTCTAGCAACGAAATAAAATAACTATAACAAAGGTAAATACTAATAGGCCAAAATAGATTAAAAAAATTTAAAAATGTCGAAAAATCAACTTTCTGGTTAAAATGAGGACAAATACAAGGAAAAGCCCACTTAACTTCGATAGAAGTCCCCCCTACACTTAATATAAACATTGTCCTCAATGTTTAAGCATGTGGGAGTGAACTCTCCTACACTTAGGACATTGTGCACGTTGTTTAAATCTTGCTAAGGAAGAGACAACTAAAGTGATTCCTATTTTAATATTGGAAAATATAAAATAGAGAATCAAAAGAGTTTAGGATAAAACCGGGAAGACGGGTACACGGGATCACGGTTCGTCAAAAGTCATCAAGAATGGATCTTTGAAAGCTCGAGTCCCTGCACATGATAAGAAAGAAAACAACAAACACATACTAGGGTCTCCCCTACACTTATTATAAAAACAGATAAAGATAGAGAGATAATCGGGTTGCCTCTTGAGAAGCGCTTGTTTTTGTTAACCGAGTCACGAGCCTGACTCGTCCCCGAATTAGATGGTCCATGCGGAAACCTCGAATGTAATACCGGGATCAAAGACCTTGTCCTCGGTCCCGGAGGAACATAATAAATGAGAGGCGTGAGGATAAGTCTTAAAGGGTAGAAAAGTCCTTTCAATATACGAACAGTATGTGAAATCATGATCCACGGGAGGTGGGGTGGGTAAAGGAATCAAAATGTCATCCCCAAAAGACATATGATTATCACTGAGCGGCAAAGCCGTAAAGGTGTCAATCATGGAATGGTCAATGTCACCCCCTGGGTCAAAGCACTCATCCCCCGTAATGGTGTCTAAAGGTTGGGATAAAAGGTGCTCGGGAGGGGGACTTGGGACAATATCATCATGCATCAAATTATCAAAAATAATATCCCCCTCCGTATCATCATCATCAATACCCGGAGGTATTGAGAGAATGTCGATTTCCTCCCTAGTTGTATCATTATTCTCAACTGAAGTAATAGACGGAGGTAAAGACTCGGAAATAGGAGCAGAATTCAACGCTCCAATCTTAGCAATAAGAAGATGAACTTTCAGTAATTTGTCGCGAAGAATAATGTCTTCCACCTCATCTACAAGGCCAAGTTCAGTGGTGAACTTCTCGTATGTCGGAGAGAATAAATCAACATCGCCTTCATCGCCCGGAGGAGATGGAGAAATTTCAAAAGTGAAATTCTCATAGCATGGAGAAAAATCATCATCATTAAGAGCGACCTCGTCCGTAAGCTCAGCAAAAATAGGGGCATCACAAACCTCATCAAAGAATTTATCAAGACCAAAATCACTAATCTCACTCGATGTATCACTATCCTTAGACGCATTAGGGATATCAAGAGCAGGAGTAGTAATCTCAGAAGATGGGTTGAGATCATAGATATCATCCTCGTCATCATCATAATAGTAGTATGGACGCACAAGAGGAGGAGTATAATCACTAAGATTAGATACTTGCTCTTGTCGGCTTTCGTCATGCAAGCTAGCTTGGAGTCGATTTAATATCTCTATAATTTCAGCCATACTAATGAGTTGTTGCTCAAAACTAATTTCCTGAGAGGGATGATGATCGAGGGTAGGTTGTGGGGGCTCAAATTTTTGAAAACCGGAATTATAGCACTGATGTGGCTCATAGTAATTCATCGGTTGAGAAAAATTAGAACACGGATTTGGTTCATAATAATCCATCGGTGAAGAAAACCGAGGACATGGATTTGGCTCATAATAATTCATTGGCTGACAATAAAAAGTATCGTGAGGGCCCCCACAATGATTGCAACACGGGTATTGAGAAAAACCCGGTGCGTCTTGTGGATAGCTATTACCATTGTCATAATTGTAACCCGGTTCTTGCCCGTCATGAGACGGGTATCGAATCGGACACGAAACATGCCAATGAGAATCGCTTCCACAATATATGCAAGAGGGGGGAGTAAGTTCGTGAGAAGCAAAGGATGAATTAGTCGAATTGCACGATGGATAAAATCCAAATAGTGAATCGGTTGAAATGGGTGGAAGATCTTTTCCGCATTGCTCGCATGAACACCATTGACATGATTCACACCCATATAATCGTCTCCCACACCCTAAGCAATGGACATAAGAATCCATGAAGAACAATAGATAAGCAAGAAGAATATTTTTGGAGCAAAACTTTCGAAAAAGAAATGCTTTTATGATTTTTCAAATGTTTTTGGATTTTTGAAATTTTTTATTTTTATGGATTTTTGAAAAATTTTCACGAAAAATAACGTTCACGAGTGAACGGATCCCAAAATCCAACGCGTCTCTCACAAAAAACCGTTAATCTTCACGAAAAGAGCCGGCAACGGCGCCATTTTAATAACTACATTTTACTTAGTTATAAAAGAGTTATCGTCCGATCTTTTCGAATTGATTATTGGTTAAAAGTGCGACTCAGTCGTTTTTGGTGGAAAATAAAAAGGTTGTCGTTGTCTATATCTAATTAAAAAGTAAATGCGAAACGTAATTAAAATAAGCTAAAAGCAAAACTAGAAAAACTGTCACTTTTTCTCTAAAATTAGAAAAACACTTGAAAACTTTGTAAAAACAAGAAATTAAACCCGTAATGAATTTAAAACTTGAAAACTTTGTAAAAACAAGAAATTAAACCCGTCGGAATACCACATCGGAATCCCAATCGAAATGTACTCGTCGGAATATGATCGGAATGTATAAAAGGAATGTTATCGGAATAAAGGACAAAAAAGAAAGCTATCGGAGTATGAGTAAACTAGTCCTATCGGAATGACAAAAGGAATCCTGGTCGGAATATGGAAAAGGAACAAGTGTCGGAATACTTGTAAACTTAAGCCGTCGGAATTACAATCGGAATCCCCGAAACCCTTTTCCGATCCTTTGATCAGAATGCTATTGGAATAAATGTGGCTTGATCGGAATGTTGGTCGGAATAGGGAAACCCTATTTCGATGGCTTTGATCGGAATACATAAGGTAAAACAAGGAAAACTTTTTAGACGAAATCAAAAAGGAAATAAGCAAAACCGAATAAGCTATGTTTTAATAAGTCCAACACTTAAACCACTTTTTAAAGAAAATAACTAAATAAGCACGAATAAGAACTTTTTAAACTTTAAATAAGCAAAACTTTTAAATCAAACTTTTAAAAAGACTAATACTTTAAGAAAACTTTAAAACAAATAAGCTAAATACAAGTTAAGCCAATAAGCATGAAAAGCTCAAAACTCAATTTGTATTAAACTTATAGATGAACAAAAAAATATAAAATTTTTAATCAAATAAACATTAAGATGAAATAAGATCAAAGATTAACATGAATCAAAGATAAACAAAATAAGAAAGGTAGAAGAAGATGATTAAAAACTTGAATTAAAAAGATTAAAGATCAGAGATTTAAACAAGATTAAAGAAAAAGCTTGAAGAACATTAAAGAAAACTAGAGAGAGAAAGTAATCTACTCCTACTCCTAATCTAAACTAACTAACCACCTCCTAATGACACATTAGGAGGGTATTTATAGGAGGAGTAAAATGTTGGTGCTTTCTTCCTTCTTTCTTCTTGTCTCTACTTGATTTAAATTCTTTGTCTTTCTCGACGTCGTCTCGGGATTTGTCGATATAATTTGAACTCGTCTTATAATTTTCTTCTTTAATTAGACTCGGTTCTTCGACTTTATTAAACTTCCGTCTTTAGACTTTTTTCTTCGATAAATCTTCATAATAGGCCTTGGACTTCCGTTCTTTTTGCACTCTTGATCTTTTGACTTCGTCTTTTCTTGTTTTCTTCGATAAAAGCCCGTGAGAGCCCGTGTTTTCTTCCTTTTCATTATTTGGTCCTAAAACACAATAAAAACACAAACCATGCATAATTCTGACATTTACGACATAAAATACACGTTTTGGCTTGGTTATTATTATAATTAAGTGGTAAAAGGATGGGTGTTTTCACACCTATCAAACATGTGGTTGTCACTGCTTCTGCCCATAAGTATAGTGGATCCTTCACGTAAATCAACATAGTTCTAGCAGCTTCCATGAGAGTACGGCTACGCCTTTCAACGACACTGTTTTGTTGTGGAGTGCGAGCAACAGATGTTTTATGAGAAATGCCAACTTCTTCATAGTAATTACGCATAATCTGATTGGCAAACTCGGTTCCATTATCTGTACGAATACAGGGGATAGTAGCATTAAGTCGCACTTGAATCATCTTGAGAAACTTAACTATGAAATCAGGTGCCTCAGCCTTGGTGCTTAGAAATTCCACCCATGTAAACGTAGAATAAACATCCACAATTACGAGGATATATTTCCTTCCACTCACACTTTCAGTACGCATTGGTCTGCAAAGATCCATATGCAGAAGATATAGTTTCTCTTGGTTGGTGTCTTCAGCTTTGGGTTTGTAAGATTTCTTAGTGTTGTTCCCCATTGAACACGTGGAACACAAGTGATCCTTGTTAAATTTAAGGTTCGGAAGACCACGAACAAGTCCAATTTTTGCCTAGTGATTAATAGCTTCAATGTTAAGATGAGATAACCGTCGATGCCATAACCATGACTTAGTCTTTGATGCTTTGGATAGAAGACAAACGGGAGAAGCGGACATCATATCACTTAAAAACAATGTATACAAATTATCCTCACGAGAACCTTTTAACAAGTCAACTTCTTCTAGATTACGAGTGAAGCAAGTATGTTGTCGAAAAGCAACCTCAAGGTTAGAATCGTAGAATTATCCGACAAAGAATAAGTTATGGCCAAGTCCTTCCACATAATACACCCGCGAAACCCTAACATTCCCAATTTGATATTCACCATAATCCATGATCTTAGCAATATGGTCATTTCCAAATTTCACCGTTCCTAGAAACTTGCTGACGAAATTTTTGAGCATCGAGCGATCGGTCATATGCTTGGAGCAACCGGAGTCCAAATACAGAGGATGATTTGGACCACCTGAAATTATCAGCCGACAAAGACAATGTATCGGAATCGAGTTGTTCCTTTTCGTTAGCCGGTACAGATAAAATTATCTTAGATTTGCTCACATTAGGTTCCCTAAAAATCCTAGGTTTCTTTCTATATATCGGCGTAACTATGGGTTTTAGAGGATTAATCTCCTTTGGTATTTCATCACTGGTAGGCACTCTAGTAAGGGCGGACCTAGTTAAAGGGTGTTGTTTCCATACTCTAGTGTTGTTGTTGCTATTTAAAGGATGCCTGGGCCTAACTTTAGTGGAAGTGGTCCTAGTTAAGGAGTACCTAGTTCCAACTATAGTGAAGGTCCTACTAGTGGGATGCCATTGCCATCCAACTTAGGTGAAAGTTTTCCCAATCGATTTCCATTTTAAATTATGTTTGCGAGCATACAATTCATTAACATGGTCAACAAGGCACAAATCATGATGCGTAGAAAACAAGTATTCATTACAATTCAAACATTTTAAATCAGAATTCGTTTTACGCTTAGGCTGCTACACAACCGTAGGGCCTTTAGGTTTAGCTACATGATTCGTTTTATTTAAATTCGTAATAACATTCCTAGGGTAGGATTCTACGATCTTCCTCATAGTGCTGCTAGTGGATGTCATGATCCTATCTTTCTTTGCTTTTCCTTTTGATCCTTTAGCCCGAGTAGAGAAGTTTACTCATGTAGAAGGCAACACGGGACCATTAGAAGCAGATTTTGAATGTGCCTTCTTAGGTTGACCTAGTGTTTGAGATGGTTTAGCCCTTAGTTTTTTGTTAAATGGAGTGACGACAATTAGCTTTTTCGTGGGTGTTTTAGAACCCGGTTGACCGACATAGTCAAGATAAGCTAAACACTTTGGAACTCGGTTAATATAAACATAAAACCGAGTAAAAGTCACTGTTAAGAGGATCTGAAGCACATAAATCATCAGTTTTTTCCCGAGCAAGGTCGGCATGTTTCAAAGCATTCCTCATATAAGCGTTATAAGTATCTAATTTATTCTTAAATAGTGGATTCTCTTATATCGATCTTGGATTTGATTTGGAGGCACTAGAGGACGGTGCTAAGATGGTTGTCGTGTTATCAACAACTTCTTTTCCTTTGAGTCGAAGTGTTTCCTTTAACTTGGCTAAAACCATGTTTTTGTCATTGAGTATGACGGTTATATCAGAGATTTCTGCAGACTTTTGATTCAGTTGGTCAATATATGACTTTTGATGTGCTTCATTCGAAGCGAATCGTTGTTCTATTGAATCATAAAGTTGCGTACATTCATGTTTGGCCCGCTCAAACTCCCCTAGAAGATAGATGATCCTATTTTCCAAGGCATGGTTTTTAAGCTCAGCAGCCTCTAGTTCCAATTTCACAAATTCAATCGGTGAATCTCTCTTAAGTCACATAATCTCTTCCTCTAATAACTGAATCACCTTGTCACGATTCTGACCATTTTTTGTTAATTCGAAGAATCATTCAAAAGTTGGGTATCATTATTATCTATAATTGTTGTTTAATAGAAGAAGCTCAGGTTTAGATTGTTTTTCTACTTCAAGATAAATACAGTGCTTTTGGAGTTCAGCAAAGCGTTTTGAGAGTGAATTAAAATAATCTTGAAGCTTTAAAAATTTAGCGTCAAATTTGTGACAAGGGTGATTATCTATCATAGCATTTACATTCGCATCTATATTCACAAAAGAGGAATTCACATCCTTACATTTATGCACAAGGACTTTTACTATATCATTAGACATCACTTGTTCCAAAATTCGGTCATTTTGATTCAAAACCCTTTGTTTCTCAATTAAATTTTGCTCATAAGCATCGTCCATTTCATAGAAAACTCTTTAAACTTCTTTAATTTCAGATGTTAAGTTTTGATCAAGATTTTTAAAACCCGCTTTAAGATGTTGCACAAACTAAACGATCTCATCATGAAAGGCAGATTTTGTGTGTTCAAAGCCCATTATCCTTCGGTTAGAGCCGTCGGAGTCATACGTTCCTTAATGACCTTGTCGAAATTGGCAAAGTGTTGTCTTATATCTTGCAAGCTTATAAACACCATACTTACCGGTGGAATTACCTTTGGAATTACCTTAGGTATTTCCTTTTCAACAATTGTAAGAGACGTACTAGGAGTTTCATCGCTCAAGGAGCTTGAAGACACGCGTGCTGGTTCGTAATTAACGTCCTTTTGTGTTCTAAAACGTTTTTTAAAATCGTAAATATATTTATTATGCTTTTCATAATCAAATGGTTTAAGATTTTTGGAAAGCATTTCTTACCGAATTTCTTCCACAAGTGATATAGTCTCCGCATCATCACGAACATTTGGAGCATCTAGCATCATTCCAAGTTTAGTAGCATCATAAAGTCGGAGGTTTTCCAACAGAGCTTGCCTTGCATAACCCGGATTAAGTGGTAAATCTTGTTGACGTTTTAAGTCACATTCTTTAAATGATGATGTTAACAAATGTACCATGTGAGCCGAAGTATATTGTTTTAAAAGCAAATTATCTATCATTTTAATCTGATTGGAAGCATTAATTTCCGTTTCAACCTTTTTAGACTCGAGTATTTCAAAATCCATTTTAAGTTTCTGAAAATCAGTGACAACCGACTCTTTTTACTTAACTTCTTTAAAATATTTGCTCTTAAAATTTCTATCTCCTTTAGATGGTCCATTTGAACTTTTCGAAATTCATCAAATTCAGGGTATGTTAGCGTTGTAGCCTTAAGGGTCATTTCTAGCGTTTGAACCATTTCTTTATACAAAGCAAGCTCGACAGAAAGTGTTTGATTCACACTTACGGTGTCTAGGACAACAATATTCATTTGGCCAAGCAGAGATGCAGAAACCATTACCAAATCTTGTTGAGCAGAAGAATTCATATTCGAAATAGCTTCCGGTTATGTTTCACTCAAAGTCAGAAGACTTGCATTGATATTACTATCGTTTTTCGTCTCTTCGTTTGATTTACTCACCACCGGATTATCTTTCGGATACGTAGACTCTTTCCCAACTTGATGTGGTACAATACTAATATCATTGGTAACATTCGGTACCTCAAATAACTTGTTTGAACCATAGACCGATAGTTTTGCCATGAGAGCCACTTTTACGGTATTGAAATCATCATAGTCTGAATCGTATGCATCGAGATCATCTGTATGATACGCTGCATTTTGAGTGAGAGCTACTTGAATTCCATCATTATCCGCAAACCCTGGATCAGCCAAAAAACCTAACTCCTTTGCATCTAACTCACGACCACGTGACTGAGCATCAACCAATAACACCTGTTCTTTAAACCATGAAGCATCCCTCTTCCTCCTTGCCTGAGTGCATTGTCTTGCCATGTGACCCTCCCCTTTGCAGTTGTAACAAGTCATAATTTTGGTTTTTGCACAAAGTTCCCACTAGAAGCAACAATATAAGTTCTTACTCCCATGTTAGATGAACTGGAACTCCTCTGAATTGGTTGAACCATGACCCTGTCCTCTTGAATTTTCGCTTGTTAACGAGGATTTGAAGAAGTTCTTAATTGATTGTTCGTTGTAGGGAGTCCTCTGAATCCTTGTTGTTTTAGTGTTTCAGTCATATAAGCAGACATGACAGCCAAAACTTCAACGGGATTATCACCTTATTTGAATTCCGGAATTAGAATCTTTGAGAATACATCACTATAGAAACTTGTGCTTGCTGAACGTCACAATTAGGAGAATAAGCATTTGGAGAATTGTTAGGTTGTGGAGATGATGCATAGTGATAAGCTTCTGATGATTGATGAGTGACTTGGTGAGATGAAGGTGCCTGATAAGTAACATAGGATTGATGAATTTGATTAGCCTGATATGGATCCATGTGTGGTGATGATGCTTGATAAGAATATTGCTGATGAGCACTAGTTGGTAGTGGTAAAAGAGAATACTATGGGTAGCTTGGTGATTGATACAAAGGCTTTTAATATGATTGCTGCCCAAATGAGTAGAAGGTATTGCCGTAAGGAGACAATTGGTGATTTGAAACTAAAGCAAGTGGTTCATTATATGATGATTGTGACACCCGAATTTGTTGCACGTGCTTTTCATGTTGTTGCAAATAAGCATGAAGTTGATCAATGTTGGTTGTGTGTAGATCTTTCACCAATTTGACATCAGTTACGAAACGACTCCATTCAGGAGGGAGAGTATTCAAGAACTTGGTGTTGATTTGAAATTGCTCAATCTTCAGATTGTAGGTACTTAATTCATTCAGCAATGTATCAAATCTCCAATAAAAATCATGAAGTGTCTCCCCGGGGATGTAGGTAAACCTATCAAACAAATAATAAAGTTGACACTCACGTTCTTGTTTGGTCAGTGAGGTGCCTTGCATCAACGTACTAAGTCGCTCCCATAATTCCTTTGCGATTTCATGATGACTAACAAGTTTATGAACATCTGGTAGAAGAGCTTGAAGAATTATGTTGGTAGCCTTAACATCACACTCGGCTTGAAGTTGATTTGCTGGAGTCAGATCACTAAATTCCCTAGGTCGAGTAACACCTTCTTCAGTAGTCGTGCCCCAATCTAATGGTCCTTTCAACACCGAGTCAAGAATAAGCCTTCCATTTCGCCTGCCTAACATATATAGTCTTAAACGACTTTTCCATGACTCATAGAGCTCTTTGATAAGCATAGGTGGGCGGGTATCGGTACTTGAAATAATTGACAAATCCGAAAGATACGACATCGAGGAATATGGAGTCATCTTGTATCACTCTTACGATGGATTACCTTGTTTATCGAGCAATGAAATAAAGGTATTGTGTTTGTAAGAGAAGAATAATACGGGATTTTACAAATCGTGGAGAAACTGAGAAATAAATTCGCGGGATTTTACAAACCAATGAAAGAACCGTACGAATTCTTGAAACCTTTATTGTTGATGTAGATTATATGTGAAAAATCCTCTAAGTGTGCCTTGAGTTAAACCGAATCAAACCGAGGCAAGTTTCTAAAATTTCAAAAAAAAAATTGAAAATTTTAAAAATTTGCTAAGTGTTGCTATTCCGGTATTTTAGAGTAGTCACGATCTTGGTAATTTTAAGAAAACGCCTTATCTCGGTACTATTAAGAAATCTCAACTCGGTATTTTCTATAGATCCTCAACTCGGTATTTTCCAAAACTGCTATTCCGGTAAAATTGCAAAACTTCTATCTCGGTAAAATAACAAACCTACTATCTCGGTAAAATAGTAAAACTACTATCTCGGTAAAACTGAAGAATCGCTATCTCGGTAAAACTGGCCAGAATACTATCTCGGTAAAATTACTAGGTGCTTATCTCTGTAAAATTAGGGTTTTGGTTATTCGGTATTTTTCCCAAAAATCCGAAAATTTCCAAAAAAACTTTTAAATTCGAAAAGGCAACTTGTTTGATGATTTCCTACGAAACGGCTTGTACTTCCAAGTAGTATGACCTCTAAAGAAGCATAAAAAGGCAAACTTTTTTAAATTTTCGACGAAAAATTTAAATCAAGATTTGTACTTTTAATACAACTTTTTCACCAAAAACAATCTAAACAAGGAAAAGGTTTGTGTTTCTGTGCAAAATAAGATGAAACAAATCACTACAAAGGTATTTAGATGATTTTTATGATGATCAAAGCACAAAAAACACACACCAAAAAATTTTTGAGGCGTGATATATATTGATTATATAGCACACGAATCAAAATAACCAAACACAAAAACACTTTATTTCATTTCATGGCTCTTGATACCAATTGTAAAATATTGGTAATCCTTAACCCAGAATGAGGTTGATGATTTCTAGAGAGAGAAAGGTAGAGAGAGAAAGTGAGAGAAATGTGTGAACTATATTAAAAATAAATGAACCAAGCAACACCCTCTCCATCAAAGGAGAGGGTGTAACACCCCCAAGTTGGTCAAATGCAGCGGAATAGTAATTGGGGTGTTACTTTGGTCGATCATAGCAAATAGTATTCAGAGCATGATCATAAATTATCATTTAAACATATTACATGAATCAAATATGCAGATTTAATAAATTGTCTTGAAATCAACATTTATTATTATTTGTAGAAATATCCCAGCCCGATGGTAAACATGATGTTTCCTATGATGCTGGAATCCAATGCACATGAACCTGCTTATTTCCTGAGAAAACATATAAAGTAAAATGTGGGGGTCAACACGAGGTTGGTGAATTCATAGAGTTTAGTTCAAAAAGTATAAGTATTGTTATGCCAAACACCACGATCATAGCAGGACAATCACAACCCAATACTATAGTAGTTCTTATTGCCCTGTAATAGAAGCTAGACAATGATGCTCAGTACGCCCATTTGGGTCTATCCTGATGATGTTCCCTCAGTCCGACAATGAAATAAACCTGTTGCTTGGCCTAAGCGTTTCGTGATAGCAAGTCACGCATGCCGGGTGTTGTCAATACCCGAATAGATCTATTCATACATTTCGCGCTACACTATTAACTATTACAGTCCACGGGAATGGGGCAAACAATAGGAAATAAGTTGTTGTTGTCCGTAAGTGTTTGCGTAAACAATAATTAAGTATATTTTCTCCTCCAGTTGTAAAACAGTAAAAGATGGGGCCATGAACTCACCTGAGTAATAACAACGGTATAATAGCACAATGTAGGCATGGAGAAATAATAGCTCGTAACAATCCGTAACCTAAGTTAAATAAAGTATGTATCACTATACAAGAATAAGGATAATTAGACGTAGCATTTAATCCCCTAGTATGTGCTTGAGTTTATTTAAATCGATGGTTTTAATAATTGTGAAAGTCTAGTGTTTTAATAAAAGTGTAGCCATTCAATCGGGATATAATTAGAAATATTAAATATTTCGTTGTCGGGACAATCTATATAGTTGAGTCGTTTAATGGGTAAAATATCCTAAGTAGGTGTTACTAAATTGTTATAAATAAATAAATAATTTTAAGTTAATAAATATATTAATTATATATAAAATACATGTTACTTTTAAGGAAGCATGTAGGTTGGATGTCGGGAAACATGAGACACATTAAATGGGATGAATTTCTATTAGAATTTGTTAAACAGTACTTCGTACTATAGTTTCAAGTAAGGTGGGTTTCGTCAATTTTTCAGAGTAAATAGTGGGTTCGTTAGTAGCTCACGGAGTAAACTAAAATTATCGTTGGGTAGCTAGCCGGGTCGTCTATTAGCCCATCTTTTAAGTTCTATAAACCGAGGTCGTTAGATATGTGAAAATCATGCTCGAAGTAAGGGTCGTGAACCCGTTTTTAGAAGAAAAGTGTTTTGTCGAGTTACTTTCGATCTCGCTTACGGTTTTTGATAGGGACTTTTGGTTTGAACTAAACATAGGCTCGTGTAGACGGCATGGTCGTCTACAACTTTCGTTGTTTACTCGACATGGGGCAAGGTCGTTTCGAAGGTCAAAAATAGGTCGTAAATGGGTACGACACGGTTGTTTAAAACTTAGCTTGTAGTGATCAAAGGTGTGCTCCGTATGACCATATTTAAATTGAAATTGTGAGTTCGTTAATGACTCATTTTTTATAAATCTTATTTCTGGTAAAAGGCGATACTACCAAGTTTTATGAATAGCTTTTACTTTGAAATATAATATCTCTTTACTAGTCTAAATAAACTAACCAAACGCACCAGCTTTCTGCATAGATTGTGTTATGAACACTAGTAAATTTCTCCAAGTTTTAAAGGGTTGTATCTTAGGCGTTCGTAGGTCATTTTCGTTCATTCTTTCTCCTATGTGGTCTCGACCGACCCAACTCTAGGTGGCACCCAACCTGACCCCAAAGACTTGGTTTAATGGTTCAGAATATGGCTTGAATGTTAGCCATTTTCACTCGATCTAGTCAACGCATGCTATTATAGATTTTCACACTAGATTTTTGATACAGTAGAACTAAGTTGCACAAACTGATTTTGGCATATACCCTACATACTGTTAAGCGATGGTAGTCCAAAAAATTCATATGTTAAGCTTTCTTGTTATGGATAAAACATTTTCGTAATGTTGTTCTTGTCTTATGTTCAAAAGTTGAAGGTAATATAACACGAAGAGTATTATGTGAAAACATTTAAGCTATTTGCTCAAGCACAACTAACTAGGACCTTAAAATAAAGAAAATGACTCACAACACTAGGATGGATGATTTGAACTCATGAACTCGAGTTTGTTCACTGCGGCTCTAAGCGTCGAACCAAGAGGGAAGATGACCAATTTTGGTGTTGTCTGATGCCGCAAACAGGAAGAAGAGAAAACAAGGAATAATTACGCACCAAGGTCTTTCATAGGTATATGTGACTAGGGTTTATTCATGTTTGAAGTTTATGAAGATACAAGAGACTTAGGTGTCTTAGTTTTGTTCTCGGCAGAAAGGAGAGGAAAGAAGAAGATGATGGTGATCGTGTTTGACGAGAGAGATAGGAAATGTGGAGATGTGGTTTAAGGTAGTTATATAGCCAAAGTAGATGGATGTGTGTGGTTCGAGTAGGTTACACGACAAGAGAGATGCATGTTAGATTTTAAGTGTACTAAGGATCTTGGATGGGATATGCAAGTACTAATCCTTGATTGTTCAAACAAGTATCTTGCCTTTTGGGGGTTCTTGAGCCGTCGCATATGGTCAAGAAGAGACAAGGGTAAGCTTAATAGTGTTTTATATAATTGTCTATAGTTGTACAAGTTTAATTTTTAAGTCTAATGTGGTTTTGTAATATTTTTAGTAATGTATGTATGGTTTATGTGGTATTCGGCTAAACTAAGGTTTGGTAGGAAGATTGATTCTAAAAGTGGCCACCAAGACACAAGTACTAGTTTAATTTAGGTGTGCTTAAAAATTATATAGGTAAGTTTTAGTCCGTCTTGGTACAAAGTCTTTAGATTGTTTATTATCAATTATAAATTAATTACATATAATTTATGCTCATAAAATATGTCTATTGTTAAAATGTCGAGTTTTTAAGTAAATAAAGAATATTTACTATATTGTGATTTTGTTTGTAAAAATCGTTGATAAAAATATAATAGGATGAGTAGTGATAAGAGTAAAACCAGTGACGTGTTAAAAGCCCAAAATTGGGGTTTTACAGAGGGTATTTATACCCAAGCCCATAAGATGGGCCCGGGCCTCTGGTCCATGACATGGACCGGGTTTGTTTAATGTTTAATATTTAACTAAACTACGAGCTATAAACTATATTGTTGGAGTGACCGAGTCTTCTAACTAGAAAAAACGTATTTCCAACAATTTGGGACTTTCAGTTGGTATAAGAGTGGTGTTTGACTTCATAAAACCTTTTTATAACATCTTTCTTGTTTTAAAATCAATCCAATCATGTTTGAAACGAGTAACCCACCACCACCGCCTTTTGAGTCTACCAACCGGAACAATAACCCACCAGTTACGAACATAAACATGCCTCCCTCACTAAGAGTGACAAATGCTATTAACGAAGACGATCTTCCCCACTCCTTGATACTAGGGGAGGTTCACATGCAACAAATGTTCCCGTGTTTGATGAGGAGGATTTCACTAGTTGGAAAAGTTAATTTGTTGTCTTACTTGATGGCCTTGAACTTTTTCTTCTAGAAATTAGTGAAATTGGATTGTACATTCCAATGGCTCTTGCATCTACTAAAGAAAATCCTCTTAAAAACCCTCTTAAGTAATGGACTCTTATTGATAGAATGTTGGCAAATCAAGACAAATGGGTAAAGAGTATTATCATTTCCTGTCTCCCTAAACACATCATGAGGTCTGTCATTCAGTGCTCTATTGTAAAGCAAATTTTGACTGATTTAGTCTTAGGTCATGAAGGTCCCTAAAAAATAAAGGATACCATGATTCAAGGACCGAGACTTCATTTCAATGCCTTTAAATCGCTAGAAGGTGAAAAAGTATCATAAACTCACACAAGGTTGAAGATCTTGTTGAATGAACTTCCTATATGCCACATTTGTTAACAACTTACCAAGAAAATGATTGAGTATGAATCAGAATAAAAGAGCAAACAACTCTACCAAGAATGATACTTTAGCACAGTTGTATGGGAAATACAATTATGAAGAAGGATTGATTGATGCCATCTATAAATTTAAAACTGAAATGTTTACTGTTCAGAGCTCTAGCTCAAAAGCCCTGATTTGAAATTCAAATTTACAAGACAACGACTCTGATATTGAAGAAGACACAAGAAGCAGTCAAGAGTTTATGTCTGATCTAAATGCTGAATAGCATGAGCGAGATTTGTTAGCCAATAAGAAAAGATACTACAAGATATCACGGAGAGTAGGGACAACTAGTAAATCTATTGACATGTCTAAATAAACATGTTCTTCCTATGGTAAAACTGGGCACTTTCAAAAAGACTATCCATCAACCAAATCATCCTCACAATCTTACCCATAACTATCAAACAAACCTTACAAGTTCAAACCTCAAAATAAACCCTTACTTCAATGATCAAATTCCTTTGATAATGAGAAGAAGGACTACAATAATAAGTATAAAGCTTTGAAAGCTGAGTTAGAGCAGATGCATATGAAGCTAGAAGCTCTGTCTAAAAAGAAGGCTAAAAAGAAATATGAGAAGGGATTGGTTGTTGAAGCATATGACTAGAATGTTGAACCACTGTCAACTAATGAAGAAAGTACTACAAAAGTAAGAGCTTTCATGGCTATAGTTATGGATGAACCAACTATGGGCAAATGTGATGCAAGATTATGACAATGGGTTGACATCACAATGAAAAAGGTACACATGCTTCTCTATATGACTAAATATGATGAAATAAATAATTTTATTGACTACACATTTTTGGATCTCCACTTTGTGGAAGAACAGAGAAATAATTTGTTGAACAAGTTCCACTATGTCAAACAAGAACTGTTGACCTATAAATATGACCTTGACACCTTAAAACATGTTAACTCTGAAAAAGATAGCTCTTCAGAATGAGCTTTCCAAATTTAATCTGTCTAATGACTCTCTGACTGACAAAGTGACTAAAAAATAAAAGGTCATTGAAAAATGGAACTATAGTAGAGTGTTACTTGATGAGCTAATCTCTGAGCAAGTACCTGCCAACATAACCCATGCCTTAGAAGGAAAAGGAAGGAAGGCTAACTCTAAATCTGGTAAAGAAATTATATGTCAGTTAGTTGATACTTCAGTCCCTGTTAAAACTGTCGAAACCATTTCAGACCCTGAGTATGCGGAAGATAATCAAGAACCTCTTCCTCCTCTACCAAAACTATCAAGGGTTGATCCTATTGGTACGCTAAAAAGATCTAGTCCGTGTAATTGATGACACTAAGACTTTCACTGTTCCTAAAAGAACAAACGGTCAAATATCTGTTTCTAAGATTGTTAGCCATGTATACCAACCTGTCTTAGCTGAGGTCTCTAACCTTAGACCATAAATCTAACTCCTCCACCGAGGAACGTCTGTGGAGCTTAATTAAAGAAGTGGAGAGTCTTAAAGAACAAATTAAGCCTTCAACTGAATGTTCCTCCTTTGAATCTAAGTCAAGTACCTCAAAACCCAAAACTGGCAAGAACGTATTGTATGTAAATCTACATAACATATGACAAAAGACACGCTGAACAGATGGTGATCAAAAGATCTTTAGCCCAACTAAAATCCTAAACACCAAAGGCTTAGACAAGCAAAAGTTCAATTGGTATACCCATGCCTTTCCCACCCTGCAAGTACTGTGGGTTCAATGATCATCACTCTGATGTCTGTGAATATTACCTTGGATGTGTCATTTGTGGAAGTATTTCACATGACCCCGTTGATTGTCCATCAAAATGCCTTAGGAATAACAAGAACCTAAGGATCGCTCATCAGCGATATCAGGAACCCACTGAAAGGTGGCTTCACCCTAGAAACTAATATGTTTCTAATTGTCTATGCATAAATATCTGAAGGAATTTGTATGGTATCCAGATAGTGGCTACTCTAGACACATGACATGAGTTAAACAATACTTGTACAAATATATTAAGGAGCCTGGACCTAAAGTGGTATTTGGTAATAACTCTTTAGGCGACACAGAAGGTTATGGCTCTATTAAATGCAATGAAGTTACCTTTACAAGGGTTGCGTATGCGAATGATCTTAAACATAACCTTATTAACATTTGTCAACTTTGCGATGCTGACTTTAAAGTGTTTTTTACTAAGACTCAGGGAAGCATATTCAACCAAAACAATGATGTTGTGTTGATTTCTCCGAGAAGAAAAGAGTTATATGTCATTAGTATGTCATCTTACTCTAAAGGAAGTTCTACATGTTTCTTTGCCAAAGTCTCTGATAGTGTAAATTGGTTATGGCATAAGAGACTATCTCATCTCAACTTTAAGAACCTGAACAAATTAGCCACACAAAACCTGGTTGTTGGTCTTCCTTCTGATATATTCACCAACGATAAAAATTAATCTACATGTGAGAAGGAAAGCATCACAAAGAATATTTCAAGACCAATCAATCATTTTCAATCAACAAATACCTATATCTCCTTCATATGGATTTGTTTTGACCTGTTAAACCTCAAACAATCAATCACAACAAATTTACTATGGTCATTGTTGATGAATACTAAAGATACACCTGGGTATTTTTTTTATTAAAAGAAAAAACGAAGTAGTTGAATTCATTATGTCTTTCATTTGACAAATCGAAAATATGAATGAAGTGAATGTGAAAGCGTTAAGAAGTGATAATGAAAATGAGTTCAAGAATAATCAGCTTGAATAATTTTGTGATGAAAAAGGAATCTCTCAAAACTTCTCCTCTTCAGGTACACCTGAACACAATGGTGTTGTTGAATAGAAAATAGAACCCTGACTGAAACAACAAGAACAATGCTAAATGGTGCAGGTCTTTCAAACCAATTTTGGGGAGAAGCCGATCATACTGCTTGTTACACACATATAGGTCAATCATTGTTACGAGGCATGAAAAGACCTCTTATGAAGTTTTCCGAAAAGAGACCCTAATGTTAGCTATTTTCATGTTTTTGGATGTCCAGTGTTCATTCACAATTACAGGGATCATCTTGATAAATTTGATGAAATAGGTGATGATAGGTTTTTCTTAGGATATTCTCCCACAACCAAAGCTTTCAGGGTATTCAATATTAGAAGACACAAGTTGCAAGAAACTTTTCATGTCACTTTCAATGAAGACGATGATATCATCAGAAGACCAAGTTCACAAGGTGATGACTTTTAAATGTACGAGCCCCACAATGGTAACATATGGTGAGCTTACGTTTAAAACTTTCTTTTAGACGATGTCGCCTCACAATGATGTGGATGGCCTAGTACAATTTAGCCAGTTGAACTGATGACCAGATGAGCCGGCTACTAAACCAGAGCAAAAAAAACCGAGTTTTAAAACATTGGTTTTCAATTTTTACAATTGTACTCACATAATTATTTTTAGTTTGTATGGTAGAAAATGTCATTTATCCAAACTAAAAGGGGTAATGAATAAACCTAGTACAGTAGTAGGTATTTTTAACCTTTGTGGTTGCAGTCAACCTGAAAGACAGTTTTTAAAAATGGTGAAGACAACGTTGGGATGTGAGCCAGTAGTTGGGTCATTAACACCATCAAGAAAGAGGGATTATAGAGTGACAAACAGGTTGCAAGAAGGCAAACGTCCCATTTATGCAGTTGTTTTCAACTTTCTTGATTCTCGTTATTTTCATCTCTTTGCTACTGTTGGTGGTAATCGTGTAAGTTTTTTTTTTTTTTTTTTTTTTTTTTTTTTTATATAAAAGTTGCATATTAGATTTAGAAATGACAATGTTTTTTTTTTTATATAAATGTTGTTTTATGCAGGGTGGTTTTTGAGCTTACTATCGAATTATTCGAGCTCGAAACCAATCTTAGGGGGGTGTTTGGGATTGCGTTTGGAACTATACTTATTTCATTTTCAAAATGGAGATAAGCTAAAACGAGTGTTTGGATTATAAAAAGAAAAAATTGATTATTTGCGTTTAGAAGCTCCCAAAAAAGAGTTTTGAAAAAGTAAGTAACGAGTTACTTATTTCATTTTCAAAATTAAGAAAAACTAAAATGAGTCTATTTTATTCATTTTACTTATCAACTAAACAAATAATCTGATTTGCTGAACACTAAAAAAATTGATTTCTCAAAACCACATTTTCTAATTGTTGATTATCTGATTATTCATTTTCAAAACGCATAATCTATTTTCAATAAGCAATCCCAAACACCCCCTTAATAAGGGTTTAAGAATAATAAGCCACTTAAAGTAAGTTTTAGGGAGTCTACAGTAATTATTTTGCCAAACAAGTGAGCTACAATATAAAGGTTCTGTTATAGGATTCTATATTCGAGGCCAGAAACTTATGACGGTCGAGTACATATCATATCAACTACTAAAAGAAACAACCTTGTATTTTGACAATCTATACATAACACAAAATCATATATCGTTTGACATTTATCAGTCGTAAGTAAATTTGAGGCCCCAAATATACAAAGAGATATAGGTTTTGAGGCACTCACCCCTCAAACACGGCTCTGATTTTCCGAGCTATTTGACCTGAGCTTGAGCTCATGCCTGCATATATATTTGAGTTTAGTTTGGGTATCGATGATAGGTTTTGCGTACAGTTCGATATATTTCAGTAGAGCACACAGGTTTGTTGAATTGTTGATAGAGTTCTGAGTTTAACCTAGGGCTCTAGCTAAGTTCAGGTCTCAGCAGCCTCCCTAGAAACTGTTTATTACTTGTTTGGAACAAGGGGCTATGCTTACCTGTTGCTAGAGAACAAAGCCTGTACTCAGCTTGATGTTAGTTTAAGTTTATGAAATGTTGATGATTAGCTACTCTTGATGCTTTTAGAAAATGAAATACGTGCATTTGGCTATTAGCTACTCTCACGTGTCAGACGCACACTGTATAGGAGTATAAATTTGCAGTCATCCTCACCCATACCTCGCTCCGGCGGGATTGGTATGTTGTTGTTGTTGACTAAAGTGGTCACATATTCTATATAGTATGGTCGCCTGGTCAAATTTACTGAAAGTGTCGTCCTGCTATGCATAATTTAGACAATCTATGTGATTTTGCTTACTAAAGGAAGCTCTTAATGTTTCTAGGTCACAGTGTACCAATGCCTTGAAGGTGGTGTTATTGCTGTACTTCAGTCCTACATCGATGAAGATGTAAGATAAAGTATTATATTTTAAGACTTTTGTTGATTCGGGCATTTTATTCTTTTAATGAACAAAACCTGGATCTCCATGTACATTGTAGAAGGACGAGTCTTTCTACACTGTGAGCTGGGCATGTGGTGGTGACGGGGGGCCATTGCTAGTTGCTGGAGGAATTAACGGTATAATCCGTGTCATTGATGCTGGAAAGGAGAAGATACACAAGGTTACATTTTTCACAGCTCAACCTTTGGCAATCATTGAAATATATGGCTTGTGGACATGCATGGTTTCTCAATTTCATAACCTAAAACCATCATTATTTGCTGCAGAGTTTAGTTGGTCACGGGGACTCAGTAAATGAAATCAGAACGCAAGCACTAAGACCTTCTCTTGTGCTTTCTGCAAGTAAAGTAAGTTTGACGTCAACTTCTTATTTGGGTGCTCTAAATAATATCCAAATTTTATGCCTCCAAAACTGACATGTTCAAATTTGCACAGGATGAATCTGTCCGTTTGTGGAATATTGAAACTGGGATTTGCATCCTAATATTTGCTGGAGCTGGTGGACATCGCAACGAAGTGTTGAGTGTGGTAAGATTAGACTGTAGTGCAATTCGTTTGTAGCTCAATACTTAGTTAAGACATGAAGTTAAAGGTGGCTGTTCGGTGGGTTGGGTAATGGATCAAAACAGTCCGGGCCTGGCTGGTTGGCCCTCAAACACTGTTTTTGTTTTTTTATTCCGTTTTAAATGATTATTGCGTTTATGTGATGGCAAAAGCAATTTAGGAGGGTTTTATTGTTTGAAAATAGAGACTCAGTGACTTTCAACTTGTTCGATCTTATTTTAGTTTAGATTGTTCTATTTGACCTGTTTAAGATAAAGCACAGAGCATCGACAGATTCATTAGTCATGTTTTTTTATTTTCTGACTACTAATGGATGCGGTTGATGTTTGTTTCAGGATTTTCATCCTTCTGACATACATCGTATTGCAAGTTGTGGTATGGATAATACCGTGAAGATATGGTCAATGAAAGGTACAATCTACTGTTAGTCACACATTCACATGCCGGAGGTCTTCATGGAAGCATTCTTCCTACTTTTGGGTTTACCTTAGGGTAGGGGCATGATCTGTCTAAACTTCACCTTGCCCATCTCAGACGGGATTGGGTATTGGCGTAGTTGTTGTTGTGTCAATTGCTATCAGTTTTATAAACCTTCATGCAGCATAAAATTTCCTATCTCCTTTCCTTTGAACCTTCTCACTGCTGCATTCCACATACACAGGAAAGAGAGACCATACAATTTGGAAAGATGGGATTGAGTTAAAACTGATTTCCAAATTCCAAGTCCTTTTTCTTAGAAAAAAAAACAACTGTTTTCCAGCTTTGCGTTTGAGATTATCAGTTTTGCGTGTAGGATTTAGTTTTCTGCAGCTGCCAAATTCAAATTCCATATTTAATATGAGTTCATAGTGATCGTTTTGTACTTGATATTGTCCTCATTTACTGCCATTGAGATTCTTGCAGAATTTTGGACGTATGTTGAGAAGTCTTTTACATGGGAGGGACTACCTTCACAATTTCCTACCAAATATGTGCAGTTTCCGGTTAGCATCTTTTTTCTCTTTTTCTCTATTAACGTGGTTTGCTTTTCATCAAGTGGGCATTTATTCTTATGCTAATTTGAACTCAACTTATTCAGGTCTTACTTGCTTCAATTCATACAAACTATGTCGACTGCTGTAGGTGGCTTGGCGATTTCATGATATCTAAGGCAAGTAACGCGGATTTTGCATTCCACATTTCCACCATATGGTCCTCATTGAGTTTTTGTCTACCATGCTTGGTTGATAGAATCTTTTTTATATCTTATAGGACTTCTTTAAGCTGCTTTGTTGCTCGTATCTTCATATTTTGCAAATATTTTATTGTAGCTAGCCTAATTTGATGTTTATGATTTTTTCTCTTTATGAGAAAGGTATCAAGTGTCATGATTATTTTCAACTAATAAGGAAATAAGAATTTGATCAATACAGTAAACCATAAAGTCGTAAACAGTTTTAGTTTCATAAAGCTGAATCTGAAAGTAAGCCCCTATTAAGCTTATTTTTTATTTTACTTACGCAGAGCGTTGATAACGAGTCCATATTATGGGAGCCAAAGATGAAAGAGCACTCCCCAGGAGAGGTTTGATATTTCTTCTTCGTGACTTTTTTTGAAAAGTTAATTGATGAAATCAGATATCTTTATATACAAAGATATGCTATGTTACCACATTTTCTTGTAAAGTGAAGCCATTTGATTTGTGGCTTAACAATCTGATGGTTCTTCATATATTGATTTTTCTTTTTCAGGGTACAGTGGATATACTTCAAAAATATCCCGTCCCTGAGTGTGACATCTGGTTTATTAAGCTTTCCTGTGATTTCCATTACAATGCAGCAGCTATAGGTATAAGATTTTCCTTGCTACATATATATTGCTGTTGGTATTATTAAAAAGGAAATGTGACTTTTATATATCTGTGCAACGACACTGAAACCAGTGTGTTGTCATTTGGGTTATGTCTTGTTTCAAGTGAGTCAAATGGGTCAATTACAAACTTCTAAATTATGATTGTAGGAATGTAGTTTTTGTAATCATATTTATTAAATTATCATTCGACCCACCCGTTTTCCCACTTCTGGGCTTTATCTCTCTAAAGAGGTTGGAACTCGCAAGCTAAAGGATTTTAAACATCAACTGTATCATTAGGCGAAAGGCTACTTGGTAAAATTCCTGATGATGTGACATTGGCACTATGTATTACAGGGAACAGGGAAGGGAAGATTTTTGTATGGGAGTTGCAGGCTAGCCCCCCTACTCTCATTGCAAGGTTTGGTTTCCTTTCAATTATATTTTTCGTTATTCCGAATCCAATAAATATAACTTGACATAATTGCGCACTTTGTTTCTTGTCAGGTTATCTCATGTTCAATCCAAATCTCCAATCCGGCAAACTGCTATGTCGTTTGATGGAAGGTACAGATGATTGACTGTTTTTTGGTTTATAATGCATATCAGGATATAGCTGGTTTCAATATCATTTTGCCAATATTTGATCGATTTGACTTTGCATATTTCAGCACAATTCTCAGTTGCTGTGAAGATGGCACTATTTGGCGTTGGGATACAGTTGCAACCTCCTAGCCTGAATCAAGAACGACGATGTTGTACCCTGTTTATCCCCTTTTTTAAGCAATGTATGTTACATTATGTTGTTATAGAGGCAGTTTGTTGTCCTGCGAAATATAAAGAACGACGATGTTGTACCCTGTATGTTTACCTTTTGTATGAAGGTGGTGCATGAAGTTGGTAGATCTAGAAGTTGGTGGTTATCGAATAGAAATTTTTTAGCAGCCTTACAAATATGCAAATGCAAGTGTGCACTTTTTGTAGTGTTGTGCTTTCTGGCCATATTGGTGGACTGGTGGTGTTGAGCAGCCTTACAAATATGTCATGAACCAGCTACATATGCAAGTTGAATTGTAAATAGTGGTCATGTCGAGATACGACCAAGGGGGTGTTTACTAAATTAAGTAGCAAGATATATGCCACTCAATATGCCTCTTAGTGGAGAGAGTAAGGCTTTAGTGGGTCTCTCATTTAAGAGGGATAAAAAGTTTAGGCGTCCACTAAATGGTTCAAAAATAAAAAGAAACATCTCCCAAGGGTATGCGTTTTTGAGGTGGCAAAAGTTGGATAGATGATTGTTGAACGTTGCATATCGAGATTCTATTAGGATCCCACGTCTCACTAGGATTCCAAATCCCACCAAATAAATCTTGTATTCCATGAGGTATCAAGAAGGTGAGATGCAGATAAGCCTTACCACTACCCGGAGGTAGAGGTTGCTTGTTTGTCATCTATGTTACATTTTCGCAAGGAGTCAGGATTGAACCCTCGGCTTAGTTTACCAAAAAATTGCTTATTTATCATGTGTGTCCACCAAATAAAAGGGGGCACGGCTTTGTTTATCATGTATGTTAAATTGTTAGATTTGCCATAATCCCGCGTCTATCCAAACTTCAGGAAGGAAACGACAATCCACTGCATCAAAACAATGATGAAACCTTTTTAAGTAAAAATTCTTTGAGCATCTGAATACACTTTTGATGACTTTTTGCGGATTGAGTCAAGTTTTAACTTATATCATGTAGTGTAACCGGTTTACTCTATGAATATGCCAAAATTCCAAATCCACAGATGAATATATATGAATATAATACGCAAATCCTCATACAAAATTTCGCACCAGCTGACTGCGGCACATATGCTGGTAGATATATATATTACTATATACATTAAAGAATGAATTAACTATTTAGGTTGACACAATATACCCCCAAGTTGTACGATCATACTGTAGAATACAATATTATACCCGAGTCTGCAACTGTGATAACAATTTCTGCATACTCTCAAGTTTCTGCGCGAGCTGTTCTACACTATGGATGTGTGGTTCTGGAGACTCCATAGTGCTTAGTTCGGTGACAAGAGCTGCACAATCTGTCTGTGATTCTAATAATGCAGCCTCGAGTGAATTTAATGTTGAATTGAAAGACGAAGAATGTTGCTTATCAGAAGCCACTAGGGAAAATGGACTCATGCCTGCACTAGAAGCAGTACTATCTCTGCGCGGGTTCTCTGGCGAAAATATCTTGTCAAACCCTTCACTTCCTGCAAATTTTCAGTTATATGAGATCGACATAGAAGTGAAATTCAAAAATAGATTGAATAAGGTTTGTATTTATCTCCAACATGTCGGAATGTCAACTTTAAAACTTAGTGACTGGATTGAAGGACACTAGCAATGTTTTCAGATGCAAACTGAGATTAGCGTAGACAAGGCAAGTAGTGGATATTTATTATAATGATATGGGAGTTCAGTTAACATGATAAACTGATAATTTTTAGAACTTGACTGGAATAGTTATTTATGAAACAAAACTTTTAAAATGTTTTAGGATGCAAACAAACTCTTAACCAACCTGCCCGTTTTGCCACCTCTAGATTTCTACATCGCGTGTGGGATGCATACATGTAGCTAAAACAGTTAGGAGCTCTCTTTTATACTTTTCACACTTCAACCACCTTAACAAGTAAAAGTATGACACACATATCCCTAGGAAGCCATTTACAATCAGAGGTACAACACCAATGAGCCAAAAGGTTTATACCAATTATGTTCATCACGTAAACATGGACGCAAGTATTTTTATATCAAGAAAGAAATCTTACCAAGGTTGCTTAGTTGATTCATTGCTGACTGACCAACTGATCCTTCTAACTTTAACACACGTAAAACTCCTGCAGTTATTCGCCCCATGGAATCAACTTCTGACTTGCATAGTTGAGCAACATGTTGCAGTTCATCCTTGGTTACAACTGCCTCAACCTACACAATAGTAGCAATCATCAGCATATTCTATTTTGCTAGCATAGAATAGCAATAAAAATTAGCGGTGATTTAGCAATTTATAATTGTGTAAATTTGGTTTGCATTTATCTCAAGCAGGTAAAATTAAAAGGCTTAACTAGAGTGGAACAGATCAAAGGGCCAAACAGGTCAACAATTGAAAGTAGCCCGAAGTATAGTTTTAATGTACAAATGATAAAACCTCTTGAATCATTTGTATAGATAGAATTAAGTATTTTACTCAGGCTGATGTGGCCCGTGTTGACTCATACTAAACAATAACCCATTTCAAATCATACTATAACGAAAATAGCAACTAACCGGATGTTTCACAGAAAATTTTAAACTTTCCAAGACCCATTTGATCATCCCATCGACATCATCATCTTCATTCAAGACTATATCAGCTTCAAAATCTACACCACCACATGACTCCACAATTTGCTTGTGCCCGTTCTGGGGTGCAGTTCCCTTATGCTGCTGGGGTTTTAACGTCTTCAAGCCTTCAATACCAACCTACAAGCACAACAAAACTAAGTTAGTTATTCACCTCATGAGGGATATAGCTCAGGGCCTCAAAAGGTTGTCTTAATCTCCTATTGTTTAATAACTCCAGTTTTATCATTCATTTTCACTCTCCTGACACTCCAGCAGGGAAGAAAACTGAAAATCAATTTGGCAAAGTTTAGGACATTTAGATATTATTCACAAGACCATCGGTGATCTTTAAATATTCATCCTATTCATATATAGGTAGCTTATGTGCTTTTACCACATATATAAATATCTTATTATAAACACCATAAGCCTACAATATCCATGAATACACTAAACTGTAGCAGTGAAGCAGATGCTCACCGTCATTGATTCGACAGGATACTTCTTTGAGCCAGGAAAATTCTTTTTTCCATTCACTAAGGACTTCTTGCTGCTGTTTGCTTTAGCTTTTATACTGTCAAAAGTTGTGTGCCAGCACCTCTCTTCTCTGTAAGAATCCTCTGAGCTATATAACCACCATTTTTCTGCCATATCTGCACCCTCCAATGCAAATAACCAGTCCTTCAATTCTAGTGATATATCTACATCATCTGGTGCACCCAAGTGCAAGTTACCACTATGATTCTCGTCTTCTACGTTTTCACCTGGAAGAAAACAAGGGAAATATACGGTCAGAGTAAATGAGTAGATGACTTATCGATGTAGCTAGAGGTGGCATGTAGGTAGAGTAACAAGTCAAATGGATCGGCTGGGTGCCTGGGTTGGGTTGGCTCGCAAACATTTTTTTGTCCATATTAGAAAACAGTTGATGTTTTATGATAACAAGAATATGTTATCACATTGATGATCTAAAAGATGGTATGAGATACTAAAAAGTTAAAAGTAACTTTAGGCGACTTTCAATCCATTTGACCTGTTCAACCCTGTTGAACCGTATCCCCTTGAGGTAAATCATTGATTTGACCCACTCATAAATGCAGCAAAGCAGTTATCACCGCATAGTTGACAGCTTACCTTTACTCTCCCTGGCGTCCTCTACAAGCAGGGGTGATCGTTTGAAAAGTTTCGACAATGGGCCGGCAGATAAATGGTCCAAACCCTTGGAGAGCCCAGCCCCTGGCCCACCATCTGGTCCTAAAATTCCAAATCGGTGAAGAAGAGCTTCCGCGTAACTCATTCCTCCTGCAAGGCGCACACCCGCAATACAAGCTGAAACACTTAAACTATGACACTCTGTATCCTGTGCATTATATGGAATAACATGCACCATACGTAAATTCACAAATGGTAAGTTACTTCCATTTTGCACCCAAAAGACAGCTCTCAGTTTTGGGTAGCCAATTTGAACAGGAACAAAATCTTCGGTAGCATTTACAACAACATCATTCGTATGTACCAAGCTTATCTCAGTTTCTGCACAGTCCACCTGAACCCTGTCCCACTTTAAAGTTGACGAAATGGCCATGGCACCACCCAAGGTTCTATGAGTAACTTCCATGAACAAATCTTCCCCTACAAACTGAACTAAAGGCATTCCCTGAATATCAATGGAGGAAGATTCAAGAAATGTTAGCTTTAGGTCCTTGACTACTAAACTAACAGCAGTATCACCAGGAACCTTTTCTATCAGGTTTCCATTAGATAGTTCACGCTTCACCACCTTCTTTTGTTTACTTTTTCCAACCAATGCCATTTTCTCGCTGACCGTACCAAAATATGTATAAAGATCCAAAACAAAAAATAGTTGCTCCACGGAAGTGTTGGACAGATATTGTTCACAAGCGACTCCTACCCTAACAACTCCCCCTGGAGGTGGGATTTCTATTATCGGGCTTCCGTCTGCTGTTACCATTGCTACTTGAACACAGACACCTTTTATCTCGACAGATTTCCATAACTCCGAAGAGTGTGAACGGGATCCTTTTGAATTATTACATGTTTCTAGAGACATATTAATAAGAGAAGCTCCACTTGTCCATTTCTTTTGACTGGCGTCAATGGGTTGTCCTTTCCATAGACAGAAGCATGCAGGATCTTTGTCAAGATTGAGCAGCTTGAGCCTCAGGGAAGGGGAGTCATGAAAAAATAGGTTCTCAATATGAAGTCTTGCTCCAGTGAAGGAGCTCTCGGTCTGATTTTCCATTGGAACAGTGATATCTAAACCTCTAACTTTCAATTCAAGGGAGTTGATAGTGTAATCTGGTAGAATATCACCATGATTAACCACAATCCCGTCAGCTAGCAAAGATGATATTCTAAGACAGGAATCTTCTTGAAGATGTATCTGAAAATGGGCAATGGCATATCAGAATCGACATATTAAGTAGTAAAATGTTTATATTGTACTCAAGGGGCTTTGATATCGTGTTTACCAAACATATGTTGTGTTTGCAAATCGATTTTTTAGAAAAGCAGGTCTCAAATCTCAATCTGATGTTTTATAAATATGTTTTTCTCTATAAACCCTTTAATTTCTAATGACCTGCGTTTTGCAGACACGATAATTTTAAAAATTGTCCCAAAAACACAAAAATGGTTGGGCTGGGTAACAGGTTGAAAAAGGCTTGGGTAAAAAAAGCGGGTCACTTATTGCACCGACAGGTTAGTCCACGAACACTTATCTGTTTAATAAAAAGTTATAAAATATTGTATTATTGTTGATTATTGTTACAAAAACAATCCCTTATAACAATTTTGGAGGTTGTCGATAAAAAAGACCACTTTCAACCCGTTCCACCATCCAATCTGTTCGACCAGATTGAAATAAAGTACACCCCAGACTGACCAACTCATAAATAAATGGGTCCGAAACATCCACATCTAATGTTTATGAAACAAAATTAAAATAAAAAAACTATACCATAAGAGGCTGGCAGTCAATGACGGTTTGTGTAGAAAACGATGGCGGGGTAGGTGAGGGGATAAACTGAAGACAATGAAGGGATATGAGTGGAATGCGGTCGCTCAATTTCCATTGCTGATCACCTAATGGATATATTGGAGGACAGAAATCTTTTCCTGGTCATATCAAAATAAGAAATATAAATGCTTTTACAAGCTATGAAGCATATGCATATCAATAGCCAAGACTATTTGCAATCAACTTATACCAAAATCTGGAATCTTCAGTGGTTCCTCTGCGGCATCCTGCGTTGATGGTTGCACTAACGCGCATGGTGGGCGAGAGGAAGTATCCCTAAATTTCATCAGCAGAAAATTCCATTAGACATGTTATTATGACGACAATATGAAAAGGCTATTAATCAACAGATTTCATTTAATACCAGATTTCATTTTATTAAATAATTAACCACCCAATTGATATGATATCCTTTTTCTTTTAATACCAGATTTCATTTTTATTAGATATTTTCTATAGGCCATTACAGGTAAATAATCCTAACGTTGTTAAAACAAGTCCATCAAATGAAGGACAAGTTTGTAATACTGATACTTTATAGAAGAATTGTCTATGAGTGAACTTATTGCTAATAGACTGATCTGTGTGACTTGACTGATAGCTCAGGGACAATCTAGTGATTTACCGTTATGGTTTTCACACTAATGCTCGGCAAAAATATGGTAAAAGCATCATATAAAGTTTCTCACTAATGCTAGGTTCAAATATGCAGAAAAACTGCACATTAGTTTTCTGACTAATGCTCAATGCTCAGTGCAAAGGTGATTATGAACTTGCAGATGATGCAGATACGCATAAGCTGCAGAATATCTAACAGAATCACTGATGTTCGGCACTACCAACTAACCAACAACAGCATATGATATCATAAAAATGTAAATGACATATATGAACGAAGTATACCGCAGAATTACTCCACCTATCATCACCCGTGTCAAGCATTTGGCGATTTCTCCATCAGAAAGACTTGCCTGCAAAACCGAATTGAATATGCAATATTGATCATGAAGACGGGATAGCTAACTAGGGTGGACAGCAAGGCAGCCATAAAAGACAAATAAAAAGCAAAAAACAATTTTGTATTGTAATAAAAAGCTACCCGAGAAAAGATAAGTGACTGCATCATAAGTTCTAACTGGAAATCTGCAAGTACAAATAGAATTGTTAGCGGTCATTAATATTAACGTTAAACTTCTTTTTCTCTAACAGAGCCAAAAGTTATCATACACATCTAGTGATTGCATCAAAAGCACCAACATTCCTAAATGAATAAATAGCTGTCTTGTGGGAAAGAGATAAATGTGTTCTTAAACCAAAAGATGGGTTTACATAAGTTATAAGTCACGCACCAGTATCCTTGATGCAAAAGAATATATGGTCCACCATAATGGAGACTAGTGTGCGCCCTGCAGCTTCTGCTGATCGCTGCCAGAAAAGGGGGGTTACTTATAGTCTGCAATTTACTAATATACACTAAAAGATTACAAGACTAAGTTACAATAAAAAAGCTAAAGAATGAAAAAAACCCAAACCTCTTGAGCATTTGGATTGACATCGCCTCTATTCAGACAGACATAAAATCCAGTAAAGAAGCGAAGAAGAGCCCGTAATCCTGCTCATGTCCAAGTATTGTAGGGAAAGCGGTTTAAAATAAAGTATTGTACATTATGCATTCAATAGTTGCACTTTGGGTATATATGAAAGTGATTTTGAAAGTAGGGTGATATATGAAATTAATCCAATAAAGGAATTTAATAGCAACAAAGTAGGAACAGAGAACCCCTACTGACCTGGTTCACTCAACGCAGGGCACACGGCTTCAGTAATATGTAACTGGAGTTCCAACCCTAGTGGACTATTAAGCTCTGTCCTTTGAATAGTAATCTGTATCATAAAGCCAATGGGTAGACATTGAAAAAATAAATCATTCCCGGATAGAGAGTGCCCTTTTTAGTTCAGCTATTATAATAGGGTTGAGGTTGTATTACATAAGCTTCCCCAGATATCCCTTCAAGAAAGCGCTCCCCACCAAAGAACACACGCTTTGCACCATCGTCATCCTTAAATGCACCCTCAGCAAATGCTGCAAACATATCAGGGTGAGGCAGGAGGTCGATGGATAGATGTTCCCATTCAAGCTTCTGGTAACCAAAAGAATAACTAATATAAGTAGATTACAAATGGGTAGCATCCAAAAACATAATTATGCAAACTTTCAACATAGGCAATAACAGGATTGAGAAATTAGCAGCTTTTCTAGCTTAATCCCACGACAAGATCCTTCACTGTTCTAAATAAGCCTTTAGAAACCTGATGTGGATTTTTCAGCCCGACACATTTGCTAGCAGGCATTAGACACAAAGTAAATGCAACGATATATCATATCACAAGACATCACATTCGCATAAGGTTAGAGACTCCTGTAATACCATATTGCATATGGAGCACAAAACATATAACTAACTACATGCTACATGTGTGAATTGATGAACCTTCTATACACAAAATCTAAGTTTTCATAACACCTGACATTTGTTAAAAACACGAACCTATAAAACAATCTGTGTTTAAAAAAGCGCGCATGAGGCACGCCTGAGGCGTGACTGAGGCTGATGCACACCCCTATTGCATCGGACACCCTGAGGCAATGCAATTACGGGATGCGTGGTGAGGCGCACGCATCGGGCACGCATCAGCTAAAGCGTGCATCGGCGCTTTATTGCGCATCATGTACTTAGGCATTATAAAGTGAATTTGGTCTTAGTCATATGTATTGAGCTTTTTCTTATGGGCTTTTCTTTTTAAAATAGGGTCAATTTGAACTATTATAATAAATAAATCACATATATGATAACACTTCCGAAGATTTTGGTAATATTTATGTATTCTATCGAATAGAATTGTGAACTATGAAAATCCATGGTATATTTTGATCAAAAATTTGGTATTTTTGTGTTTTGTGCATTGCATACAATTTATATATTTTTTTTTATAAGACTGTCGCCTCGGGTACGTGATGCGCGCGCTTTCGCCTCGGTGCCTCGCGCCTCGGCTTTTTGACCCTTGACGCCTCGGCGCGCTTCGCGCTTTTTAAAACCCAGAAAACAATAGATAAACACTTTGGAAAAGGTAAGATAGTACGGAAAAATTACTTTGAACACATAGATGAACTTCTTGTCATTTGAAAAGTCCCTCGCTTCCTTAAGATTTACAACCTGCTACAGGTAGACTCCATTAGCTAATTCATGAACTAGAATAAAGATAAATCAATAAAAGGAGTGCAGGTTTATTTAACCTGCCAGTTCTCATTTGTGGTATAAAGCAAAAGGTTGCGGATAGTAATAGATGCCATCGGTGATGCCCTGGTCAGAAAGAACATGTATACAGAAAGCATGAGACAATGTATAAGCAATGATAGATGCCATTGGTGATGCTTTGGTTAGAAAGAGCACATACACAGAGAAGTATGAGACAATGTGTAAGCAATAACAACAAAGAAATACTCACACCAGAGAGAGGAACTGCAAGTAGGTCGATGTGGACAACGTTCACAGTATACTTAAATATGACTTTTTAGAATGTAAAAAGTAGCCATCACAATTCCATGATGTTTTTTTTTCAATATACACCACCAGAGTCCAGACTCATGTTTGCAAATAAGGACAAGCATGTTTCAAGAGAAGGCCATCAGTATCAGAAGACAGCCAAGACAGATGAGGGAAGAAATGAAGAAAGAGGTTTACGGGTGAATTTATCAAAAGGTTGTTCTTAAACTACTTATAATAGGAGTGTGGAAGGCTTGTACTCGTGCCCAAAATCATTGGAGCTATGGGAGTTCGAATTTTAATTATTTAATGATATCTGTTGGGATACTTTTTAGCCTACCACAGGTAGATGGAGAAAAAATGGTATATTGATAACAAGACATCTTTTTTCATGTGTTCCAAAATCCAAAACAACCGGTTCCAAGGTGCAAAGAACAAAAGATAGATTATCATAGAGGCAAATTAGACAGATGAGAGTTCGGATAAAATTCGTACCAAGTTGCTCCTCCACGACGTCTAGCACCCCCATGAGTCTCAACTAAAAGATTGACAGTTCGTACTTCCAATGTCATGCCATCTGCAATCTGATATGGTTAAAAGTAGTCAGTGCTGGACTCCAAAAGGTTATACTAACATTTTGGCGAAAAGCTAAAATTAAAGCAATTAATTGCGAGCATTTAGCCCAGGATGCTACACAAATGAAATCCATCATACAACAATCACCAGAAATCATATAACTATGAATGCAAAAGCGCTAGAGACTTCTAGAACTATAGAGATGAAAATTGAAGTGACAGATTTAACATTTGTGGTAAGAAGATACAAAGGCATACGCATAATTCACTACCAGCTAGAAGAAAGTAGCTTCCTAACATTGCAGGAATGACCTCAGCAAACTAACCACCACAAAATTAAAGTGAAGTCTCTTTACCATGTTGGGAAAAGTAAACTTCAAGAAAAAAGTACGGCAAGTTTCTATCAAATGGCATTGAAAAAGTAGCATTCACTAATCTCAACATAAAGTTTTCTGTGCTATTCAACTAGAGAATCAGTTTCGTTTTACTTAAGGTCCCTACCAACAGACCGTTCCATGCAAGCCTCTGACCAGGCTCGTGTTTATAGTGTCGTCTACTTGTTTTCCAATATACATCAATACAGCTATAATAGTACAAAATAGAATGTCCAAAAGCAAAATATGATTGCCGATAACCGTGCTGGAAACTGTTCCATACGAAGAAACTGACCTTGTCTGCAAATCCATATCCACTGGCTTTAGCCGGACTGGATGGCGTTTGGGCACTTCATCAAATAAACAAGGAGGATAGTAAGTTAGTAGAATGACAGTGATATTACAAACAACTTGTATACTGTTACGATATACATCCATGTCAAAGTAATAGTTACCTATCTGTACTTTTATATGCATCCAAATCGTCATTTTCCTCCAACACCAGATCAAGCTTATCGATTTGCACAACAATTGGCTCGACTTGTACATTGCTAAAATAGGGGAGCTTAGAAACACAACCAACAGATCAAATCAGATACATCCTTTCATTTGTATCAAGACCTAAGTTACTAAATGTAAGCTGAAGAGTAGAATGCATACTATAATCTCTAGCTTGCCGACTTTCGCGGTTTTAACATTTAATGCCGGAGGCAATCCAAGGCTCGCGTGCAAGGCATCGCCATTTATATCTATCAAATTCAAAATAATCAAACACATTATACACAATTCTAATATAGAAGCACCAAAAGTAATATAGCAATACAATCTCCATAAATCGAATCAACAAAATCAGATACAGAGTTCCCAGATCAAATCATCAAACCAGTTCAAATTGACAACTCAAATTACGTACAATTCTAGTAGCAAATCACATACAGTTCCTCAAATCGAAGTAGTTAAACTAATAACCAAAAACACAATTCACGGGTAAAATACTGACAAGTTGAAATGATACCAGTAGAATTGGCATTGCCGAATTCTTAAACGGAAGTAGTAACCGAATACAGAATTCTTGAATCACCAAAACTAGTAGCATTATACCGAGACCTTACCAAAGTAGCGAAACTAGTAATACAGTACATAATTCATAGATCCACGCATGAGCAAAAAACATATTCACATACATAAAAATGAAACTAACATAAATAATCTCGCCATGCAGAAATCGCGGATCAAAGGATACAAAATAGAAACTCATAAGTCAAATTAAACACAATTCTATCATCATCACATTACCAAAAATAGCAAGAGAATTCTTAAACAAATAATCAAATTCAATTTGGTTACTCGATTATACACAATTCTAGCATAAAATCAACAAAATTAACCTCAACTCATCAAAAAACCTAAATCGAACAATTAAAAGCGCAGACTGATGACGCAACTGATACACATTTGTTGTATCAGATCACCGTGATTACGAGATTCTTAAAGAGAATTCTGTGAAGGATGCATCTCACAATTAGTAAGTTAAATTATCTAAAATCATAATGCCAAATGAGCAGTAAGTAAGATTATATAGCAAAAATAGTAGTAATAATTAACGGATCAAATAAACAACAAATGAAATTAATAAAAAAAAAGTGAACCTAGATTATAAAGCTGGACAGTTCGTCCTTGTAACTTGAACTGATCTCTAGTAAAGGATTTAAGCCAGTATTTCAATGTGTACTCCAACGCTCGAGCTATTATCGACTCCATTAGTCTTCTTCACCAGATCAGTTAATGGCCGTTACAAATGACGCTCATTTATTTTTGTGGGGATCTAATCGGATGGATTGGATGTGTTAGTAAAACAAGAAGAAGATGAACAAGAGGGAGGGAGGGGGAAGTGGTTTTGACTGCCAACTGAAAAAAAGGTGGTAAATCAGCAGGACCTGTCGGTGTCTTTTTTCGTCTACTTATTCAATCAGCTCAAAAGGTGTTCTATTCCTTTCTTTCTTCCTTCAAAATAACTCCAAATATTTCTTTTACATAGATAGATGGGAAAAGTGTGAATATTAGGATGAGGACGGTACCGGTATCGTATCTATCTCGTACCAAATTAGTGGTACTGATTTTTTGTCGTGCATAAATTGAACGAGATTCACATATCGGTATCGGGAAATCAGGATTTTTCCCTTTTTTTTGGAATTTCTCGATTTGGTACCGGTCCCGTACCGAATTAGTGATACCGATTTTTTTCTACCTTATTTCGTAATACCGGTACCGTACAGAACGAGATTCGGATACCAGAGATCGGTATGATTCCGGTTCAATTTCGAGATTCAAGACGAAATGCTTCATCCCTAGTGAATATGAAGCTCTTTGTTTTAACAAGAAAAACATGATTTTTCCTTATTTAATTAGTGTTTTTTAATTTACTTTGATACATATTTTTTTATAGTAATATTTGATTTTTCGACTCGATATTAAGTTAGCTAATTCCATAGCGACTATTCTTATTCTTTTAGATAGTCTGATTCTCATAAGTGAAGCATACTTAATGAGATTTGAACGATTAATTGCTTGTTTGAAAATAACAAACTTTATCATTAGATTATTTGGAGATGATTGACATCAAATTATTAGGTCCTATTATTAATAAACAAACTAGTTTTAGATTGGGCAAATTGCATAAAAAGGTACTTATCTTTGGTCTAAATTCAATTAAAGGTACTCAACTTTTTTTTTCTCAATTTAAGGTATCGATCTTTTTTCTTGTTGCAATGTTGGGATAATTAACGAAATTAAAAACGACCGTTTACTTTGTTATTGCACCGTTAGTCCTTTATATTAACGACACTTTATAATAAACTCAAAATCCGTTTTTTTATAATTTTAGACTGTTATCTGCCTTTTTCGTCTGATTTTTATCGTTTCCGGTCAAAAATGGTAAAAAAACAAAAACGTCAAAAAACTGACGAGAAGTGTAAAAAATGGATGAAACTGGTAAAAATTAGACGAAAAACGTAGAAAATGATCGAAAACTATAAAATAATTAATTTTGAGTTTATTAGAAAGTGTCGCCAATATAAAGGACTAACGATGCAATTATAAAGAAAACGGTCGTTTTTAATTTCGTTAATTATCCCAACATTGCAACAAGAAAAAAGATCGATACCTTAAATTGAGAAAAAAAAAGTTGAGTACCTTTAATTGTATTTAGACCAAAGATAAGTACCTTTTTATGCTATTTACCCTTTTAGATTCAATAATATTTTTATTTAATTCAACATTGAAAAACGTTTCACTACATAAATATTAGTGTTAATACACAGCTTTGAAATAAAAAAATTTAAGGTATTTTTAAATTATATAAAATGATTTTACATGTAAATTAGATGCATTTGATACTCACTTTTTTCTATAGAAACTTTTAATTAAATATATACATTTCAAAAAAGATACTTATTAAACGAGTATTAACTTTATGTTTTCAAAGTTTATTTTTAAGAGAAATTTTTTAGGAAAGAAACTAAAACTTAATTTTATTCTCGAGATTTTTTAACAAGAGATAAGAAGTATTGTCTAAGTCATTTTAGCAATAATTTGTTTTTTTCACTTTTGAAATGATTATTTATCTTTTCTTAAGATGATTTTTCTTCTCTTTTTTTATTATCTTTTTTAGTTGTTTTTTTTTTATTTCAATAATAATTTAAAAACCTACTGTAAGTGATGTGCAACCAATACTCGTTAGTTCTGAATAAATTTACATACACAGATTAACATTAGTCTTCAATCGAATATATTTAATTGATTAATGAGAGTTTTAAAAAATATGTTTAGTCCAAAATCTGTAATGTTTGCTAAAAGTGCTCTTTAAAGTTTAAACCAAGTGCTCGATCATCGTCTTGACTCTTGAACTAGGTGCTTAAGAAAAGATTGTTGAAAGGGTAATTCATTGCTTGATTATTTTCATCAAAACACACAGCATTTATAGGATACAAAAGTCTCAAGATAAAACCTACAGCTCATCTACAACTAATTATGATGAGAAGAATATAATCATACCAAGAATAGGACACACCTATTCTTGTCATACTAAAAATATACTACGACTAATACGGCCCCGCAGTTTGAGCGGGAGGAGGACGGACGCTTAAACTGGAGCGAAAGTCTTCAAACAAAGCTGATGGAAGGCCTTTGGTGAAGATATCGGCATACTGAAAACGAGATGGAACATGAAGAACTCTAACATGACCAGCTTTAACCATATCACGGACAAAATGAATATCGATCTCAATATGTTTTGTCCGTTGATATTGAACAGGGTTGGCAGACATATAAACAGCACTAACATTATCACAGTAAACAAGAGTGGCAGTCATAAGAGGAGAGTGTAGCTCACGAAGAAGGTTCCGAACCCATGCTGTCTCAGCGACAACGTTAGCCACACCTCGGTATTCTGCTTCGGCACTGGAGCGGGAAATGGTGTGTTGCCGTTTAGCAGACCACGACAAAAGATTATCACCTAAAAATACACAATAACCTGAGGTAGACCCGCGAGTAGAGGGACAGCCCGCCCAATCAGCATCAGTATAACCAACTAAAGATGTAGTAGCGGAAGCATATAAGTGGAGACCAAGATCCAATGTGCCCTTAACATATCGCAGGACACGCTTGAGAGCAGCAAAATGTGGTTCCCTTAGATCGTGCATATAGAGACATATCTGTTGAACTGCATAAGACAGATCTGGCCGAGTAAATGTGAGATACTGTAGCCCTCCTGCAAGGCTGCGATATAAAGTGGGATCCTGAACAGGAACACCGTCTGGACCCAGTTTAGTATCAGTGTCAACTGGCGTCCTAGAAGGGTTGCAACGAACCATATGAGCACGCTCAAGGAGCTGAAGAGCATACTTCTTTTGAGACAAAAATAATCCTGTAGAATGACGAACAACAGAGATGCCCAAAAAATAATTAAGTGCCCCAAGATCTGTCATGTCAAACTCTTAATGTAAAGAGTCTATAATCTGCTGAAGTAGAGCTGGAGAAGAAGTAGTGAGAATAATATCATCCACATATATAAGCAAGTAAGCAACCTGAGAATCATGTGTAAAGATGAACAAAGAAGAATCACAACGACTATGTGAAAATCCAACCCGAGTGGCATATCCTGCAAAACGCTGAAACCAAGCACGAGGTGCCTGTTTTAGACCATATAAAGATCTCTGCAAACGACAAACATGGTTAGGGAACCTGGCATCAACAAAACCGGGTGGCTGATGCATGTACACTGTCTCGGATAAATCACCGTTGAGAAAAGCATTCTTAACATCAAGTTGGTGAATCGGCCACTTTCGAGACACAGCAAGGATAAGAACCGTACGAATAGTGGTTGGTTTCACGACCGGGCTAAATGTCTCATCAAAATCAACACCAAGTTGTTGACTACTACCATTAGCAACCAAACGAGCCTTGTAACGGCTCAAAGTCCCGTCAGCGTGAAACTTATGCTTAAATATCCACATAGAAGGAACCATATTAACACCTGTAGGCCTTGGTACCAGTAACCAAGTGCCATTTTTAACCAACGCATTATACTCATCGTACATAGCATTACGCCATTGGGGATCTTTTAATGCTTCAAACGGATTTTTAGGGATAGGAGAGACCAAGAAAGTATTTAGAGACAAGCGGGTGATAGGTTTGACAATGCCTGATTGCGACCGTGTGATCATGGGATGAGTGCGGGGTGGTTCATTAACTGGGTGTGTATTGGTTTGTAGATTTGGTGGATTGAATATGGGTGGTGGCAACAAACTATTTTGGGTTTCGGTTTGGGTTTGGTTATTGTGTGGTTCGTGACTTGTGGGCTGGTTGGTGGGGAAACTTGGTCCTGGCGAAGTTGAGTCATATTGGTTGGGGTAAGTTTGGGTCGGTGTTGTTTGGTTTTGGTGATTAAGAGTTTGGGTTGTAGATGGGGAACGGAGGTTAGTTGGTTGTTGGGTTGGATATGGGCCTAGAACATTTGAAGGAGTTAATGGTGCGAAAGTATTGGTAGTGGTGGTAACTTCGGATGCGAGTGAAGTGAGTAAAGGAGAGGGTGGACTATCGAGGAAAGTATAAGAAGGTGGCGAGGAAGGTGTCATAGATTTGTATGGGAATTGTGTTTCATCAAAGGTGACGTGTCTAGAGAGGATGATTTTGTTTGTCTCGAGGTCAAGGCATCGAAAACCACGATGATAGGCGGGATAGCCTAAAAATATACATGGAGTGGCTCGTGGGGCAAGTTTATGTGGGGAGTGAAGGTGAGGGTAACATAGACACCCAAATATGCGTAGACGGGAGTAATTGGGTGGTCTGTGGAAAAGACGGGTAAAATGTATTTCGTTGTGAATTGCCGTAGATGGTAGAAGGTTTAGCAGATAGGTGGCCATATGGAGAGCTTCGACCCAAAAGGTTGGAGGAAGGTGTGCTTGAAATAGAAGAGTACGGATGATATTATTGATTGTTCGTATCATTCGTTCGGCCTTGCCATTTTGTTGGGAAGTTTTTGGGCAAGAGAATCTAAGTTGAATGCCATTTTTGGCAAAAAGGGTGTGGAGTCGGTTATTGTCGAACTCACCACCATGATCACATTGGAAGCTTTTAATTTCACATTTAAATTGATTTTTGACATAGTTTCGAAAATGCAAAAATTTATCAAACATGTCAGATTTAGAACGAAGAGGATATATCCATAGATAGTGAGAGAAATGATCAAGAAATAAGACATAGTATTTAAAACCACTAGAGCTAACAACGGGAGATGTCCATAAATCAGAATGAATAATATCAAAGCAATGTTCAACAATAGAATCCGAACTATGAAAAGGGAGCTTTACATGTTTGCCAAGTTGGCACGCATGACAAATTTGGGTAGACTTTGTTTTATTACATGAAATAAATTGACGAGAAACAAGGGAGCGTAGCACTTCATCACCCGGATGACCCAGGCGTTGGTGCCACGTGGAAGTACTTGGTGAGAGGAAAGCAATAGGGGTAGTTGACGTATTGGTAACTGGATAGAGATCACCTGAGCTGTCACATCTAAGGAGGATATGACGAGTCAAGAAATCCTTCACAGAAAAGCCAAACGCGTCAAATTCTATAGTACAATTATTGTCCTTAGTAAACTGACGGACATAAATGAGATTTTTAATTATATTGGGGGTAACAAGAACATTATGAAGATGAAGGGGGCGATGAATAGAAGGAATAATGCTATGGCCAGTGTTGATGACAGGAATAGAATTGCCGTCACCAACATGAACAGATGGAAATAAGCGTCTATCAAAAATGGTACTTAAATTACTTGCATTAAAATTTAAATGAGATGAAGCACCTGTATCCATGTGCCAAGTCGGGTCCTGCGGTGTCATGGCGCTAAATGCAATAGGTAAGGAGGTAGTAGACGTGTTTAGAGCGGGAGCCGCGCCGAGAATGCTCTGATACCATGTTAGAATATTGAATGATAGAATAGTTTTCTGTGTTTATTTCCTCAACACACATTACAATATATAATGTTAGGCTAGAGCCTATATAAGAAAATACAACTCAATACTTATCATAGAAACCAATATAAGGAATTACACCTAATGCTGATAATGATTTATAATCATCCAGCTAATACTCCCCCGCAGTTTGAACGTCAGGCTCCTCGACGGACAAACTGGAACATATGTCAAATAGCCTCTTTTTCGATCATTTTCTTTGTTTGTTGAGACAGAAGAATAATTGTATTCGACGGTATAGTTGCTGACTGCTTGCGGCTTCCTCCTTTGCGTGATGTTTTTTCTTTTTTTACGTCATGGCTTGCTTTGCCTTTAGGTAGAAGCGGCATTTTTTGACCAACTAATTTCGAAAAATGGCAATGATTTCTGGCCGTAAAACAAGAATAATGATGATGAGACAATGATGTTGGGATTTATTTGATAAAAAGAAAGGCTACTGATAAAAAATAATAAAGCGGAAAAAAGTTAAGCGGGATCCCTCCGAATCATCAGTGAGAAACCGATGATCGGAGGATAACTCTTTGGTGGTGGGTTGTGTACCTAGAGCTCTAATACCATGTTGAAAGGGTAATTCATTGCTTGATTATTTTCATCAAAACACACAGCATTTATAGGATACAAAAGTCTCAAGATAAAACCTACAGCTCATCTACAACTAATTATGATGAGGAGAATATAATCATACCAAGAATAGGACACACCTATTCTTGTCATACTAAAAATATACTACGACTAATAAAGATAAGTCGGCGAAGAATGCAATTTCTTGTCAAATTAGTCATTCACAAAATAAAGATGAAAAATAACCATGTTTTTTTACAGATTAGGATTTTTTAATAATTAATATTCAAAATAAAAATGACGAGTGTATTTTGAGGTGAGAACTTCGTTGTTTCATCTTAAAGTAGGTGAGCATTGGGACGAAATCGATCCGTCTCGACCCGATCTCGATTCATCTCGAAACCGAAATCGTGAAAAACTCAAACCGAATCTCGACTCGATTTAATCCTGAGTCTCAAACCGATCCGAGTTAGGTCCGAATTACTACCGGTTTGTGTAGTTTTCTTTGTGCGATCCCGATCTAATCCCGAGTCCCGACCCAAAACGAGTCTCGACATCATGAAAAACCTCATCCCAAGTACCGACCTGAATTTAGTCGGTTTATGTTGATCAATTTCAGTTTCAATCAGTTTGTGTTGGTTTTCAGTTATCGATCAATTTTACTCACCATATCTTAAATTAAACCTTTATCTTTCAGCATCACCTATCTATTATGTAGTAAAAGATAGGAAACCCATTAGAAATTGAAAGATAAAAAACCTGTTAGTTATTATATTTTATTAATGACTATTTCCAACAATTTAATAAAACCAAGTTTAATTCATTATATCTTTTAATACGATCATCTTAAACTAAACCTCTATTTATAACAATGAAAATAATTTCATCAGCCCAGGTGAATAACTAAAATGTTACTTTTAAAAACCATAGAGTTTTAAAAAAGTACATCTATATAATATTCTCTTACTTTTTGACAGAATTACATTTTTACTTTTAACTATTAATTTAAGTTTTTTTTAAATTATGTAACTATAATTTCAAACAAAAGTAATATAATAAACTTGATTAAAATTATTTGTCTATTTTTAGTAATGGACAGTATTAAGACAGAGAAACTATTTCTTTATTTACAAGTCGTTTTGAACCTTCTTTGTAACGTTCAAGTTTGGCTACTTGTCAGTAATAATAGTTTTTTGTAACTTATTAAAAACTAGCATTGCATAATGGAATGTTTAATAAGGGTAAAAGCCACACATACATCACATATTATATGAATGTGACCATTATACATATTAAACTTTTTTATGTACAAAATTCACAATTGCCACTTGGATTTTGACCAAAATGTTTGACTTTACCATTGATTTTTTTTTTACCGGATACTATTTTTTAGCACATCCACGTAAGATTTTTACTATCCACCTCATTTATATTAATTCTTTCCCTAATTAATCTCCTATATAAACCACTTCTTTCCACAATCTTTTTCAAGAACCCTAATTTTATCCAACAATTGCTTTGATTGTGCTTAGCTAAATTAAAATTGGTAAGTAAATTGTTTTTTTCACAATTCAAGCAATACATAATTGAGATGATTCATGCGTTTTCCCTAAAAAAATTATGATTTTCCAGCTTACTTGAACACAAATGGTGAAGTTTGTGGTGGATTTGCACCATGATGGCCTATTTATTGGCAATCACGTGTCCTACTCCAATGGAGAACTTCGTTTGATAGATGATATAGACTTCGAATGTATGAAGTATGATGATTTCTTCACTATTATTCCTAGGTTAATCCTAGATGTACTGTTAGAGATCTTCTATACCATACCCGATGCTCCAATGTATATGGGTTTGAAACCCATCAGTAATAATGCTCAATTAGAATAATTTGTAGAATGCCTATTTGAGAATGATAACCGTTCGCGTATGTATATTGAACATCATGGGTATGATGTTTTTCAGTTGGTTAATGAGGATATGTTAACATCAGATTCTAGTGATAGTTACTTTGATGATGTTAGTAAGGATGAGAACTTGGATGATTTATCTGAACACATTGACTTCCAAAATGAGAGTGAGGAAAATGTAGTCATTCTTAGGTTGACTACCACTGACTCTTAGTTGAATAAGCTTGTTAGTAAGGGTAGGTTTGTGAGTGACAATGAGAATCCTCAAACAGGAGAGATTAGACAGTTAATGTTAGAATATAATGATCCTGGTGGGACCTTTGTAGAACCTAAATACAAGGTTAGGAAGGACTTTCATTACCCTAATTTTGATCATGATACTCCATGGGTACAATGTGAACCAGTATTAGGTATGAAGTTCGAGAATCCATTACAACTAAAAAACTGCTAGCTAACTATGAAGTTAAAAATGGTTACTAATAACTAGATTTTACTTAGTTATGAAAGTTCGTTGATCCAGTCTTTTCGAATTGACTATTGGTTGAAAGTGCGAATCAGTCGTTCTTGGTGGAAAATAAAAAGGTTGTCGTTGTCTATAACTAATTAAAAAGTAAATGCGAAACGTAATTAAAATAGGCTAAAAGCAAATCTAGAAAAATTGTCACTTTTTCTCTCTAAAATTAGAAAACACTTGGTAAAAACAGAGATTTCGGGAAGCGTGCAATTTGTGGAAATTAAAACGTAATGAATTTAAAACTTGAAAACTTTAAATCGTAAAACTTAACCCATCGGAATGTTACTGTCGGAATGTATCAAAACTGAATCCATCGGAATAAGTGAAAGTAAATTTTATCGGAATAATCTTGATCAGAATCCAAAAGTATCGGAATAATTCTATCTGAATGTCAAGTATCGGAGTAATTAAGATTACAGCTATCGGAATATTGGAAATCAACTCTGTCGGAATGTGACTTCTATCAGAATAAGGCTGTTGAAATTTTAGCAGCGTTTCGTCTCAATAGAGCCTTAAGACCGGTCGCAATATACGATTGCAATGAGCGATCGCAATCACGATCGAAATAAGGGGGAAATACACTTGATCGCAAAGTAAAACCCTAAGGGTTATTGCGATCACAATGAACCCGTCTGAATAACCGTCGCAATATGTAAACCTTAATGATTGTGATGGAAATGACAAAATATTCGGATGGATGAGCATAAGCTAAATAACCAAGAAGCACTTCTAAAAAGAACAATTAACAAAAACTTAACCAACTCAATAAGCACAAATTTGAAAATTTTTAAAATACGAAATAAGCAAACTTTATGAATCTAACTTTAAAAAGACTAAACTTTTTAAGAAAACTAAAAAGTAAATAAGCTAAACACAAAATAAGCCAATAAGCATGATAAGCTCAAAGCTTAATCCGTATAAAACTTAGATAGAAACCAAAAGATAAACTTTTTGATCTCATAAACATCAAGATTAAACAAAATCAAAGATAATTTTTGGATCAAACAAGTAAAAATCAAGAAAGGTAGAAAGAGATGAAATATGAAAAACTTAACTTGAACTTGTGGATTAAAAGATTCAAAAATACAAGATTGAATTAAAGATTGAACATGAAAGAAAGAAAAGATGAAGTTTAGTGAGAGAAAGTTAAACACTTTCTCACTCTAAAGATAAAACTAAAGAAAGAAAAAATGAACTAGCTAAATTAACCAACACCCTCCTAATGTGTCATTAGGAGGGTATATATAGGATGTGAGGAGTGCATGTGTTGCTTCCTTCTTTCTTTCTTCTCGTCTCGACTCGATTTAAATTCTTTGTCTTTCTCGACGTCGTCTCGGGATTTGTCGATATAAATTGAACTTGTCTTATAATTTTCTTCTTCTATTAGACTTGAGTTCTTCGACTTCATTAAACTTCCGTCTTTAGACTTTTTCTTCGATAAATCTTCAGAATAGGCCTTGGACTTCCGTTATTTTTGCACTCTTGATCTTTTGACTTCGTCTTTCCTCGTTTTCTTCGATAAAAGCCCGTGATAGCCCATGTTTTCTTCCTTTTGCATATTTTTATCCTGAAACACAATAAAAACACAAACCACGCATAATTCCGACTTTTACGACATAAAATACACGTTTTGGTCTTGTTATTATTGGAAATAAGTGGTAAAATGATAAGTGTTTTCACACTTATTAGTTACCAGTGGTATTTAAAAAATGATTGTCATAGATTACTAGTTAAGTGTGGTAGGGATGTTAGTGCTTGTAAGTGTGCTGGCAAAAGAGGTAAAAAAACTTGTGGCTATAGATGAAAGCCATCAAACTGAGACAAATGATAGTGAGGAAACTACCTCAAACATTGATAAAGGTAAAGGCATACTAGGAGAAAATGAGTGTGAGCCTAGAAAAGTGCGTGAAACATCAAAAACTAAATGGGTTTAAAAAAGAACAAAGAAAAAGAATATGTGATGCCTGGAGTGGACTGCCAATTTAGGCTATAGGCTAGTTGGATGAGCATTTAAAGGTCTTTTTAAATTAAAAGCCTCTACCCTGCTCATAGTGTTGTAGAAATTACAACTTAGGTGCATTGGTTGCATATAAATGGATAGCAGAGCATTATGCTAAGGAAATCATTGATAACCCTCATATTACTCACAAGTATATGCAGAATTCTACCAAAGAAAAATTCATGGTAAGTGTCAGTTTGGGTCAATTTAGAAAGACAAAACAAATTTTACTTTTTGATCATGAGGGTCACTTAGTTGACCATTATAGTAGGATATGTGAATAGAGGCAAGCATTGTTGGACTATAATCCTGGTTCAACATGTCACATTGATTTGGAAGAAAAAGATGATGGGCTGGCTTATTTTAAGAGATTTTATATGTGTTTGTTGGACTAAAGGCATGATAGAAAGTTGGTTGTAGGAAATTCATTGGTTTGGATGGGTGCTTTTTGACACACACTTGCAAAAGCCAGTTACCTACTGCCATGGGGAGGGATGTTAACAATCAAATGTTTCCTATAACTTGGGTTGTAGTAGGAGTGGAAAACAAACATAACTGGATGTAGTTCTTGGATTTGTTACACCATGACCTACAATTGAGCAATGGTGTTGGCCTTACATATATATATCAGATGGACATAAGGTGTGTAAAATCTCACTTGTCCCTAAAACTATTCACACTTAACCAAACATTTTATTTATATTATGCTAACATTGTCTATAAACTATGACTATAGGGTTTAATTGAAGCAGTAAAAATAAGGTTGGGTGATTCAAAGCGCAGGCAATGTGCAAGGCACGTTTATGCAAATTTCAAGAAGAAATGGAGTGGCTTAATTTGATGGGTTGCTTCTTGAACAATACCAAAACACTTTCCCCGGGTTATGGATGCAATCAAGCGGCTAGATGATAATGCTTACACATGGTTAGTGGACAGGAACCCAAATACTTGGTGTCGTGCTTACTTTGAAATGGATAGATGTTGTGCATCATTTGAAAAGTGTATGTCTGAGAGTTTTAACTCTAGAATACTTATGGCAAGGGAAAAACCAATTATTACAATGTTAGAAGACATCAAATTATACATTATGCAAAGAATTTGGATCCTTAACAAGAAAGTTGTGGAGCACACAGATGCAATTACACCATTTGCTAAGAAAATGATAGCCCTTAATACTATGAAACTTAAGTACCAAAACATATACTTTAACTACTATTTGTTTCTAATGTTTTGCATTGCTTATAAATGTGAATTCTTTAAGTAAAACAGGAATTGGGTGGTGTATGCAAGTGGTTACCAAGAACTTGAGGTCATAAGAGATGACCATGGGTATGGTGTGAATGTTGAGAAAAAACTTTGTTGTTGCAGGATGTGAGAGCTTACAGATATTCCATGTGTTCATGCAGTGGCTGTTTATTCTCACTTAGGGCTTAAGCCAGAAACATGTGTGAGTACCCTATCTATCATATAAGGGGTAAGTCACGATAATTGTGTGATGTACTACATCTTATCACAATTCAACTTATCCCGCCTTTACTTCAGTTTTTGAGGATGCTTGTTCCTTCAGGGAGATCGTATGGGGTTCAGTGAGTCTATTGCCACAACTCACTGAACCCATCACCTTCTTCTTTATCTTAGATACATCATTCATTGAACTTCGCCTCTCTGAATGCTCGAGTCTTTCTCTTAGACTCAGTCTAGGGTCTTGAAGGTAACTCATTGAGTGACTGTTCACTCAGTGACTTCTTTACGTTAAAGGATAATACTTTACTTAGGTTGATTGTTATTCAAATCAATCAGTGAGATCATTAGGCACTGAATTGACCTAGCACAAAGTGATGTGATAAAAGGACGAGACACAGTGACAAGATTTATTTGACGAGACCGAGAAAAAATGGCTATATTTAAATTATAGTGGCTACGGATTTGATCGGGTATTATTATTTGAAATTGAAGATGGATTTATAGAAGGCGTGTACTTATTTTATCTTTGAAAGATAACTTGATCGTGCTTAATCTTTATAATGAAGACTTGATTATCTAGTTTCCGGGTTCGGAGTGGTTGGTTGATGACTTGGATAACTATCACTTTAATGAGCTACATTGTTGTACTCAATATCACGCGCATAGTCAATGTGGATAATTGCAAGAGGTGTTGTGCTTATATACTTCTTCAGTAATGTATCACGTACCTAGAAATTTTTCAGCAAGGAAATTTCTACATCGTTCCTCATTAAGATCAAGGAATTCTTATTCAGTTTCACGTTTGGTATATCTGGTTTACTCTATCAGTGGTCACTTCAAATAGCCTACAAAGGGGTTGGTAAATATAGCCATGGAGAGTATATGAGTAGAGAATTTCGATCAACAACTGATTCTCTCCGAATATACTTAAGCTAATTTAATACTCTCACGAGATTTTAGGTAGATGTGCGTATAATTTATTGATGCTTCCGAGGTTTCGAAACCATCAAGGGGAAGAAAAACACATATTGAACGCACAACGAGTACACGTGATGAACTTTATACCTTCTTTTTATTTGAAGGAATTCCGGGAAGAAAAATGTCATAACCGCATAGAAAATCATTGGTTTAACTCGTGGCGTTTAGTGCATCTTTCAACTTACATGGGGGAAGAAATGAAAGACACAGTATTTGATGGGTAAAAGAGGTACACTATTGTTCGATGCTTAATTGTTTTGATATTGCAATTATTCATCATCAGTATCCTATATGGAGAGATATGCATTTTCGGGACTTAAGTGACTCTGGTGCATCTCCAGAAGAAGATATGTGCATTTCTGGGACTTAATTGACTCTAGTGTTACGATGTCAACTTCATGAATGGGATAAAGTGTATACTTCAGGTTTTTGGGCTTCATACATGGGATTGATTTCCTTTCTTCAACTACGTGGAGAAAGAAATGTCTTGATTCTTTCTAGTATGCATAACTTGAACTCTCAGGGGGAAGAAAATTCAGAAGAATTATTCGAGCGTGGGAAGAGATGTTGTTGATCTACTTGGTGTGCCCCAAACTTTCAATCTATCATAGCAACATTATCATTCATATGATGGGGTTTTCTTGTTAAATTCCGTTGTGCGCTTAATCATTCTAAGCTTTATTGAAAGCTTTGAAACTGCTCATGAGGATTGTCGGTTTAGGGGAAAGCTATTAAAAGTTTTTGCATCAAGAATATGTGGCATGAATTAGGGGGAAGTTAATTCAGAAGCTTCTCCATAACCAGAAGTATATGAGTTACTTACCTCGTGTCGTTACAGTATTTCTACTACAAGTTACTACAAAGATGAGTCTCTCTAGAGTGAAGACTTAAAGTCAAAGGCCTCAGAAGACTTCATCAGCATTGGAAGCTTCACGAAAGCTTCTGTTCTTAATCATTATGTACTTGTTAGGAAAAATATTGTAAGGAATACTACACGTCGTCCCATGGGGGAAGATTGTTGGAAATCCACTTTATATGACGACATTTAAGAATTCCCATTAGTTATCATAGTCACTCACGCAAAGACTAGACTAGGAAACTATGTATAGTGTAGGCGCGTGAGTGACTATAAATATCCCTCCAAGGCTTCCAAGGAGGGATTGTTGATTGTGTTTTTCTCTTTTCATTTATAACATTGTCTTTCTCTCTCTAGAAACACCTACAACCCTCTATCTCTCTCTAACCATGACATCCATTATCTTTCACCACCCTAGACCACCGGATCTAGTAAAATCGAAAACCCACAGTTTTTATGTTCATATAAAAGTTTTCCTTAATTCTAGATTTATTGAATCAAAATAAACAAGTAGCACATACGTAACAATTACCACATAAATTTATATGATCCATGAAAAACATGCACGCTCGTCATGGATCCATCCAAATCACTTAACAATATTAATGAAATCTCTACGGATAGTAACCTTATTTACATGACATAACAATTAATTATGCAATTAAACAAAGATAAAAACATGTGATTTTAGGGTTTCAAATTTTATTTTATTTTATAAATCGTCTAAAAAACGACTTAAACAAAACCCTAAAAACAATTTATGAACACCAAAACATGTAGTTTTAACTCAAAACAATTACTAGTTAAAAAAACTTTAGATCTCGATAATTATAACATGTTAAAATGGATCTCGATGCCACTGAAGGTTTATAAAGTTCATAACAATTATAAAAAACATAATTAAAAATCAAAGCACGTAATAACGAAAGCGATTTAAACAAGATCATTAATTAACACATTCATAATTAATCGAACTAGGGTTACGTACCTTTTTCAAAGCAATTCTAATGAACAAGAACAATTCACTAATTAGGGTTTATGAGGATCAATGATTAACCCCTTACTGTTTTGTTAATCGATCCAAGATATAATCTATAGTGAGATTATATTACGTTCTTGTACGCACATATAATAACTAGTTAACCGAAAACCTAGTTCGTGTAAAACGAGCTTAAACGTGAAGTGGAAAAATCAAACCGTATACCCCTTTGGGGAGTCTCGGCCAATCGCAAGAAAGAAGGAGAGAAAAGAGATTGTGGGATGAAGAATTATGAGATACCCCATGTGTATTAATCTTTGTAGCCCAATATTAATTCTACGCAAATTATGAAAGAAAAATCTTTCCCTTGCTCCCCTTGTCCACCGATCGGAACCACCTCCAAGAGGTGTTCCGAAACCTTCTTTTCCTCTTTTTTATTATTCCATAATAATCGTTAGTTACTAACTCTTAAAACTTAATGATCGTTAAATGTTTAAAGGTCGATTGAATTAATAAAATATAAAATAAATTTATTAATAAATTATCTCGTATTGTGTGCAATCCCGTAATCCCAAGTTCGATCCTAACACACGACTATTAAATTTTAAGTCCATAAAACTTACAAGTGTCTCCGTGCATGTGCGTGCATGTGTGTGATATCTCGTTGAAGCACTCGAGCTCAATAATTAAAACGTGGTCTCGACCAGTCTATTAATCGAGCTTTGTGTTAAGCTCAAGCTCATTAAAGATCGTCTCTTTTTGAGCTTTTCTTGAACCGATCTCAAGTAGGTTAACTCGTTTACATCTTTAGGGTGTGTTTGGTAGAGAGAATTGAAAGTAGAAATATAGAAATGATTTTATTTCTATTGTTTAGTTGATAGAGAAATAAAAAGGGTGAAAAGTTGAATTTTTAGGAAATTATATCTTTTGTAATTTGTTTGAAAATCATTTCCACTATGTTTGGTGTGGAAACCATTTCCTACTTATATATTAATAATAATAATAATAATAATAATAATAATAATAATAATAATAATAACTATTATTATTATAACATTATTTTATTATTTTATTATTATTATTAATTATTATTTATTTATTTTTATTGTTATTTATTAATATTAATATTAATTATTATTTTATTATTATTGCTTATTTTTATTTTAATATTTAATTTTATTATTATTATTATATATTATATATTATATATTATATATTATTTTATTATTTTATTTATTTACTTATTAATTTATTTATTTTTATTATTATTAAATTTTTTATTTTTATTTATTAATATTTATAATTTTTATTTTAATATTATTATTTTTATTTATAGTTTTAAACTGTATTATTATTATTATTTATTTATTATATATTATATATTTTTGTTAATGTTATTAGTTATTATAATAATAATAATATTTTTTATTATTATTATTTATTTATTATTTTCATTTAATAGTTTTTTAAAAAAAAATGATTTGTATGAGTATTTTTTTTCAAATATTTGACGCTACCAAACAAAGGAATTTAATAAATTTTTTTTGGATTTTATTTCAAGAATACAACTCTCTATATCATTTTTAATTCTTTCTACGCCCTTTACTTTTTTATCAACCCTTTTATTATTTGCTGTTGACACAAGTTTTAGCAAAATCGTTTTAGCTTTTTCGGTAAGATATACTGTTATTTTAGTCTCCTTGTATCTGTATGTAACGTACATGTGTAGAAAAGTAGAAAAGGTGACATGATTTACGCAAAGGAATGCAAGATATGCTAATATTCATACTTTATTAGTAAGTTGTTACTCCGTATTTTATATGCGGATGAAATGATGGCTTCTGAACATAGCAAGCAAGAATAATCTGTGCATTCCACCAATCTCAGTGTGATTTAGCTTTTTGCCAACCCATAACAATTTAAAATTTAAAAAGGTGGCAGTCACGTAATAGTTTATGAAATATTTGCCCAAACATTGTTTACTTATTCAGATCGCTAACTTTCTACTCAAATTATTATATTGGTAAAATATACCCATATGAAAGTTGTATACTTTTGCCCGCCACTGCATGACGGCCTAAATGCAAAGTCTTTGTGAAGTATGACATTTTGTGAGACTATACAATTGCGGTTACACCTCCCGTTTTTCAGGTATACTACGAAGAATGGCATGGATTTACAGTTTCGTGACTCCCTTTTAGTCAGTTACTATATGAGAACATGTATAATGGGTGTTTCAGATTGGTGTGGTTGCGTTGCGTATATGACTCAATGTTAGGTGTTATGAACCATTGAGTATTTTCATATAACTTCACAGCATAAGAATAAAGCCCAGTTTTACATACCTGCTCTAAGGGAAGGGGACTGTGCGAGAAAAATCAAACAGATAAAGCCCAATTTTTTTCCAAATAAATTAATTAAGATTATCACCTTTACATAATTAACTTTGATTTTCACAGGAAGTGAAGAACCTCGTGTTCTACATATACCATAGAAACGAGAACATCTTTAAGAAGACTATTTACAAAAACGAAAAGTGGATGAAAACCACAGTGGAATCATGCAGCATCACTACTGCAGTAATTAACATCATCGAATTGCAGTAGCTATTTGGAAGCAATGAAGATACTGGCATTCCATTGTTTAGAAAACAAATCGCCTTTACCATCTTTCCAGCATTTGATGCTATCTCACTATTTTGCCTCCACAACTGCTGCGTTAGTGTTCTTATCAATCCTGACAGCACGTTCTTCTGAGAATGATTTAGTTGGGAGGTTACCAAGACGGTTGATTATTGGTCTTTGCTTATTATTAATCCTCTCAACAACTGCAATGATGGTCGCCTTTAGTGCAACTTTGTTCCACGTGCTTTGTGATCAAAGTACATGTGTTGGCTCCAGAAAGTGGTTTACATGCTTGCTCATTGCTGTATTTGTTACAATACAGTTCCCTCTTGTGGTAGATGTGCTGCAAAGATGGTAGCTAGTGTGACGAATTAACAAGTTTTGTTTGTTTTTAAAATTATGTATCTAATGCTGATTACTTTTATCGAATTGGTTCATAGACCAAGTATTTTAGAGTGAGTCTTCATGTTCTCAAGGTGGTGATCTAGGTGGGAGGCATGTAGCGTAGGACAGAATAAATACTCAGTTCCATTACCCCAAAAAACTCTTTTCCGTGTTGATAAATATAATGACTACTGGTTTGCTATGATACTACTAACTAACTAACAGAAAACCAAAAACATAGGCAAATAACATAGATGAAATGACAATGTAACGACGACAACTTGGGAAAATTTTGTTCTTCAATTAAGTTAATACAAGAATGCCAAAATGTACTACTGTATTTGTTTACATTAAAAAAAGTCATACAAGAGTTTTATCCTCAGAAATTCTTAGGAAATTATGATTGAAGAAAGTGACTCTCAAGAATCTTTAGGAGATACGACGTAGACATTACTTCGAAAACCAAGAATTCCCTAAGAAGTTGCTGATCAAGCGTAACATCCTATAGTACTTAAAGTTAGACACTGAATAACATTGAACTCTACGTCAAATTTGCTTGTATAACAAGTATGGAATCATGTTAAACCTCTTGTTTCCAAGTTCCAGTGATACCAACAAGAATTCTACTCCGTACTATACAATGAAAAGGCATCCTATTTGTCAACTTATTTTGATTCATACAGCCGTAATGGATCAATATAGAAAACAAAAAGTTAAGCCTAGTTATTATCCATAATCCATTGCTACTCGATTCAACTCAAAATAGCTCGAAGAAATGGAAATGGTGATACAATCTCCTTCGATTATGACACAATCTAGGGTCCGCAAACCAGTGGATTATAGCAATGAAACTAAACAAAACATAAGCAAAATGTAATAAAACGTAACACAATTTCAAAACTGGAATGGCTGTGCAACAGTCCAAAACCGTACTCTATGAGCCCGGACCAAACCGGATCCAAAAAAATTTGATAAATTGGAATCAAACTGATTGGTCCAAAATGGAACGTCGGTCTGGACTCAAAACATTTAAAGTCTAAATATCCATATAACTGTGATTTAAAATTGTTCCCTCAATGCAGTAAATTCGTTAATAAAGTTGTGTGCTTCACATTTACCACACAGGACGATCATTAATGGATAGGTTTTAGATAGATTAGCCATGGCCTTTGCCAAAAAGAGATAGTTAGGTATGGGGTTCGGGAAACATATGAATTAGATAGATAGCATATGAAACTAACATATAAAGCAAACACTATTTTCGTAGATGTTCTTAAAGTTATATGAACAGGACTACTGATGCGCAAAATAAATACAGTATACAGATAAATCACAGAGCTCTCAATTGCGTGCTTACTTGTATTTTCTCTTTCTTGAGCAGCTTTCTATGGGGTGTGGTTGAAAGTGTTGGAGAAAGATTTTCTTAACGCCTTCATCCCATTGTAAACTGTTCCACCACTTGACGTCACCTCTAATCTCTTTCAGTTTAGACAAATTGGAGATCTCAAGAGGAAGTTTCTTCAATTCGGAGCAATCTGAAACTTCAATACACTGCAATGCTGGGAAAGCTGTTTTTTTATTGCAGATCGTACTCAAACTGTTCATGTTATGTAACTCTATTACCCTCAAATTCGGAAGAGTTTCTCCATGCTCCCCTGATTTGATGATACAAGACATGTTTGTACAACCACTTACCTTTATTTCTTCAAGCTTTTGAACACGACGAAGCATCGCATAAGAAATGGCTCCTTTTAACTTTGGGCATTCCAAAACTTGAATGGTCTTCAGATTTCTAAGGCATTTGCCTCTCGAGAGTAGCTGCGAGATATTGTCTAAATTTTCCAAATGATCAAGAACCAAGTTCTGTAAACTAGGAAACAATTCCAGGGAACTTCCTTCGTCACTTATCAAACAGGTGATATTTGTACAATTTGATATAGTGAGTGATATCAATGATGATAGACAAAGCCAGTGTTTCTGGGTCATGCCTATACAAGTTAAAAATTCGAGGGAACTTGCGGTGCGCAAAAGATCCTGAAGGTCTTCTTGCACGAAATTAACTCCTCTGAGAACCAACTGTTTCTCATTGCCTTTGGTAACATGGTGGTCTGAGCCACAGTTCCTTGGACTTACCTGGATATCAAATTTTCTTAAATTTTTTATCCAAGAAGATGCAGATGCAAGACACTCCACAGAGTCCAACCTTATCTTAAGGACCGAGAGTTGGCCCAGTGATAACAATTCATCAAATGTTGTTCTTTTGTACGTACGTATCTTAGGATGCCAATTATAAGCACTAAAAGACGCATCTAAAGTCTCGAGACTTGACAAACCTGATATGCTTCCAGCTACGATTTTCTTTAAATACTCTGTGTTTGATAAGTTTAGTTCTCTCAAACTACGTAAACTTCTGAACCCTTTAGAAAGTTCTGTGATTTTGGTGCTAGAAACATCAAGAACTAAGAGTTTACGAAGAGTTTCAAAAGAAGGTAGCTTCTTTAAAGGACAGCTTCTTAGAAAGAGAGAACGCAATTCATGCAAGCAAAGGAAAGATGAAGGTAAAGACGTGATATGAGTTTCACTCAAATTCAGTACCCTTAGTGAATTAAGATTCTGAAAGAAATCGTCTGGGATATTCTTTATAGGATTACCCTGGAGAAACAAGACAGTTAGATGAGAATATAAAGACAATTCTGGCAATTCTTTGATCCTGCAGCGTATGAAAGAAATACGTCTAGAAGACTCCGGCGGCATCTGATTTAATCGATGGCCAGATTGGCAGTGAAATCCATACAGTTCTTCACTCTTAGACAGAAGCAAGGCCAATTCACGAAACATGTCATGCATCTTCACGGTTCCTTCTGAGTCTTGATCAAGTAGACACGAGTCCTTTAGGCGATCAAGCAATGCAATCCCATAATTTAATGCATCCTCTATGCTTTGGTTCTCAGTGATCAACCCATCAGACAACCAACATTGGATTAGTTCACGGACATCTATTGAGAAACTTGCTGGGTACATTGAACAAAAGAGAAAGCATTGCTTTAGAATCTTACTTGGTAGGAAGTGATAACTTGTTGCCATAGTGCCAAATACCTCATTCTCAATGTTCTTGAACAAAGGTGATGAACAATGCCACGTAAGACATGCATTTCGCCATAGTGCCATCTGTGGTCTGTCTCTCATTGACTTGCCAAGAGTCTTGATTGCCAACGGCAACCCGTGCAAACCCGTGACAATTTTCCTTGCTGGAGATTCTATGCCATCTAATTTAAGTACAGGTCCAGCACTGTGAACGAAAAGATCCCAAGCGTCTTCTTCGCACATAACATTTAGCTCAAAAGATTCATCAACCTCCATGTGTCTGCAGACATCAAAAGATCGAGTTGTTAAAAGGATCTTACAACAGGGATCTCTTGATGGAATACCTACAGCATCCAGATCAACCTTTTCCCACACATCATCAAGTATGAGGAGGATCTTCTTTTTCTTCAGTCTTCGAAGAATTCTGTTAGATAAACTGTGAGGGGTGTCTCGTGGTTCTGGCTTTAAATGAATTCTCTTGGCAATCTGAGACTGAATACTGCTCAAATTTGATCTCCTGGACCCTTCAACCCAAATGACGATTTCAAAAGTATGAGGATGTGAAAAGTACAGCTCATTGCTCAAGTTTTTGACCAATATCGTTTTCCCTATGCCACCCTTCCCCCAAATAGCTATCTTTAAGATATCGTCCCTATTCAAGATTTCCAGAAGCTTCTTCAAATCTGACTTTGTCCTCTGTCCCACAAGGGATGGCACTTCCATTTCCTCCACTGCTTTTATTGGAGACCATGTTTCAGGTGCGACAGTTTCAAAATGATGAGAATTGAGCCCTTTTACTAACTCAAGTTGTTTTGCAACTCTGCAACAGTGCTGATACTGATTCATAATATTAGAGCCCCAACCATCAGCATGTTCATCCGCCTTTGCTAGCAGAGGCATTACAGCCTCTTCAACTCGAGAAACCTTCTTCAAATATTCTTTCACTTGTGGTTTTGGTTTTATGTTTTCCAGTTTCGCTAACCTGACAACTTCTTCAATTTCTATCTTTTTGTTAGCGAGGTCCACAATCTCTTCCCGGAGATCACGAATGTTATCTTCATACTCGGAAATGGTCTTAATTCTTGAACACGTGGACTTAAAGAGTGTTTTAGTACCATCAATAACCGCAGATATAATAGCATCAGCCATGGTGAGAAATGCAAAACAAATGACAAGATACACATCATATATACATAAGGGTTTGTGTCTATAAGCAACTAGTAATTCAATCCTAAGCCAAACAACAAGAACAAGAACGACTCGTCAATAAAAAAGGTTTAGCATATACAATAAAGTTAAAAAATAAACACATCATTCTAAGTTTCTAACACAAAGTTTTGTACCAAATCTAAAAACATTGGCGTTTAATCCGTGGAGCCAAATAAAAGTTCCTAGAAAATCCTTGTTAAACAATTAACAGCTTCGGGAAATCCAAATAAAGCAACCTAATTAAATTAAACATAGAGAACTATAACTAGGGTTTATTGTTGGTTAGGGTTTCTAATTAGTTAGGCACCTTCAGCAAGCATATAATCAAGGTGAACATGTTGAAGTCATCGACGAAAGTATCAGTTCCTTGTTTCAGTAAATCACTTCGGAAAACGATACATTCTATAAAAGAAACCTAACATTTACAAAACAATCTGTACCTAAATAACATGAATCATTCTTCCGTAAGCAGTCAAGAATTGGTTTCGTATTAACTAAGTAAAAAAACTGATCAAACACATGCATTGGCGTTCATCTACGGAAGAGAACTTCCCAATGAGACCTAGGGCATGTTTCGAACACTAGTTTATGAGAACATTATGATTTTTTTTGTAAACATTTAAAATATAATCTTTGTTTAAACATAACTTATTTTTAGAAAAAATACAGTAATCTTTTATAATCTCAATTTGCAAAATCTTCCCGCAAATCATGAAAGTTTTCTTCAGATTTGAAAATCGACGACGTATAGCACGGGCGGAGCGAGAGTAAAATGTCATCGGGTGCACAAAATTTTTAATAGGAGAATTTATATAAACATAATTTTGAGACACTGTTTATTTTGAAGAAATAGAGATTTTTAGCAAATATATACACTATGCGACAAAATTCCATCAGGTTCCCGTGCATCCCCGGGAATCCCTTAGCTCCGCCCCTGCGTATAGTCCTTAGTCGGGCCAAGAGCCGGACTCACGGGTATTAACCGTATGCAATCCATCACGGATGGGTTGAATAAGCAGTGTCTTGGAGCGGCCGCCGCACGTGGTATCATGGAAGCCGCACTCTGGCCGTATGCGGACAGAGTCAAATTGAATAATAGTCTAATTAGGATTACGATTCACCTAAGTTAAGAAGATATACTCTCCTTATTTAGATGATAAGGATCACAGTGTATATGGTAAATATCTCTTATTAGGCCGCAAGATTCAGTAAGCTCACCAGCTATATAAAGAACCCATAGGTTCCACAAAAGGTACGATTAACACAATCTCTAAACTCTCACCGATTATCTCAACTGAACCGATTACCTACTCTCATGTTGGAGTCTAATCGTGGAAAACAATCCCACGGTAAGCCTAACGGTGCTCTTTCTTTAGTGTGCAGGGTCTTACTACAAGTTCACTTGGTGCAAGAGCTAGAGTCCCTAATACTCGAATTACACCTAATTCGGGTCAGACGTACTCCATCCAACTTTTGTATTAACAAGTTGACGCCATCCGTGGGACCCTACACTAAACTAAACTCTTGAAATATGACTAAAACGGAAGCGTTTCCTGGCAATCGGAATGCGCCAGGCAAAAGGACTCAATAAGTGCTCATCGTCTCAAATTAAACTTTTTTTGTGAAGGCATCAAGCAAACTTGTGAAATTATACATGAGGTGATAGAATGGTACGCAACACATGAGAAGTGGCAGCCGGATTTTTTTAATGACAGTTAGGGTTTTATGGGGTAACATAGAGACGACGGCTCATCGTAGCCACCTAGGTCCACCTAGGTCTGATGACCCGCTCCAATACCATATTAATTAATGATGAGAAAGCTACATAAGAATTAAACAATAAATTTTTTGTTGATATAAATCTTCATTTGCAGCCACAAAAGCAAAACAAAATGGTAGCAAAGGCAAAATAGCAAATAACGTTTTGATTACGACATCCGACAGCAAGTGGATATTTAATCTTCATCAAAAGCATCAAAAAATAAAAGACAAAGGATCAGACATGCTCTGATACCATATTACAATGCGTAAATCCCCATAGGATGTTATGTTTCATTCATCGATATTTATAATACATGACATAAGATACTAGAAACTCTAACTCACATTCGAGCTTAGACCATGATATATTCTAATAGATACGTTAAATTTGTAAACCTGAATCACAAGTAATTACCTTCACCAAGGCTTTTCTATTCATCATGCGACTCTTCTCTTGGGGTTTACTTCGTTCCAACAGGGTGAAGACAATCAATAGCCTAACTACGTACCAATGAATGGTTACCGGATATCTCTTGAAGTCATGTAATCACTTTCCAAAGAAGATTATTCGACCGTATGCCTGGGTTAACACGAATACCTCCTTGGGATAAAACCAAGAGTTAGTTCTTGTTTTAGGCACAAATCAAGAACTCTGTGCGTGTAAGTGTTTCTTCTTTTTGTATATCTCATCATGCAAATATGATCACTATTTATAGTGATCCTAGTCCTAGAAGGATGTAACTCATAGTCAAAGGTATTTAAGAGCATTAATCGGCCAATTAAACTCATAATTACCTACATGAAACCATAGTGGTTACATGACCATAAACCTGGTCATTAAGTCAATATTCAACTCTCATTGATTGGTCAAAGAGGTTACAAAGACTTTGTGCATCACCAGGAGCAACGTCCTAACCAGAAGCAACTTCCTAACCAGGAGCAACTTCCTAACCAGGAGCAACTTCCTACTGATGAACTTTCAACCACTATATTGAGTCCAGGGAGGTCAGGGACTTAATGAGTGTACACTCTGTACCTCCAAACCCATTTACAAGTATGACTCGATCCCACAATTGCACTAAATTTCCAACAATCCTCCCCAATTTAGTACAATTCCTTTTTGCATGAAAATCAACTTTAACAAAATCAGTGCATAAATGAAAATGTCCTGAGGATTGAATTTCCATATTAGTACATCACTTCAAATATTCGAGAATCAGGGTGTTCTAAGAATCTGAACCCTTCAACTACTTTGAATAACTGAAGATAAAATACACACAAGTTTTCAAACACTTAAAACGCTCCTGACACCATACAAGCCATGTGTCCATATCCAATTCATAAATGTTGTAAGAGCCAAAGTCCATGCTCCTTGAGGCGGCGAAACCTCAACATTTACATAGGTGGTTCCTCTTTAGTTCATGCTCCTGTTTAAGCACCTATTCAAAGAAATTAACCATTAAGAAGTTTATAACTTCATCCTCCTTTCAGCAGGTACAAGCACATCCTTGGGATGATATACATGTGCTTCAGTTCCCTGAATGTTCAGCTTTCTACATTGAACTCAGCTCCCAAGTTTCCTCAGGAGGGAGTTGGATGTCCTAGCATTCAGTGACTAGTTTGGACTTTAAACCCATCCCTTTAGCAGACTTTATAACCAAGTCTCTAGCCAATCCCTTCGTCAAGTGATCAGCTAAGTTTTGTTGAGACCTCACAAACTCTATTGATATCACCCCATTCATGATTAGCTCACGAATCATGCTATGTCTAACACCTAAGTGTCTAGACTTACCATTGTACATTTGGCTATAAGCCTTAGCCAATGTAGCTGCACTATCACAACAAATAGATATGGGTGCCATAGGTTTGACCCACAATGGAATCTCAAGAAGCAAGTTTCTCAACCATTCAGCCTCTTTACCAGCAGCTGCTAGAGCCACAAATTCAGATTCCATTGTTGAACCAGTAATGCAAGTTTGCTTCTTGGATGCCCAAGAAATTGCACCACCACCAAGAAAGAATACCCAGCCACTTGTAGATGAATTATCCTTAGTATTGTTGATCCAACTTGCATCAGTATAACCTTCCAACAATGAAGGATATCCAGTATATGACAAACAATAATCCATTGTTCCTTTCAAATACTTTAGTACCCTCTGAATTGCTTGCCAATGTTGAGTACTAGGATTACTAGTGTACCTACTCAGTTTACCCACTGCAAAAACAATATCAGGCCTAGTACTAGTCATGGCATACATCAAGCAACCAATCACCCTAGAATACTCAAGCTGGGAGACAGCCTGACCATTGTTAGGCATTAGTTTCTCACTTGTATCCATAGGTGTACTCACTGGAGTACAATCAAAGTGATTGAATTTCTTCAGGACCTTCTCAATATAATGAGACTGAGAAATTACAATACCATCACTTTCATGTTTAATCCTTATGCCAAGGATAACATCAGCCTCTCCCATGTCTTTCATAGAGAACCTTGATGACAAAAACTCTTTGGTTAAATCAACCTGAACTTGGTCAGTACCAAAGATTAACATGTCATCAACATATAGGCAAATGATGACTCCTTTACCAGATTCATCAAATTTGCTATATACACATTTGTCAGCTTGGTTAAGTAAATAACCATTAGACAAAACCACTTCATCAAACTTTTGATGCCATTGCTTAGGTGCTTGTTTGAGTCCATATAAGGACTTAATCAGTTTACACACCTTACCTTCATGACCATGCATGATGAAACCTTGAGGTTGGTTCATATAAACCTCCTCATCTAAATCACCATTCAAGAATGCTGTCTTCACATCCATCTGATGAATAATCAGATTGTGAATGCTTGCCAAGGCAATCAACATTCTTATGGTACTTATGCGTGCTACAGGAGCATAAGTATCAAAGTAGTCTATTCCTGACTTTTGTCTAAAGCCTTGAATGACTAACCTTGCCTTGAACTTTTCAATAGTTCCATCTACCTTCATCTTTCTTTTGAAGATCCATTTGCATACAAGTGGATTGCAACCTGGAGGTAGATCAACCAACACCCAAGTGTTGTTGCCCATAATAGAATCTATCTCATCATTGATTGCTTCTTTCCAGAAAGCAACATCCTGGGACTTCATTGCTTCATCAAATGTTTTGGGATCATCCTCAATATTAAAGCAATAGTAGTACTGGTCAAAGACCTCATCCCTTGTTCCTTCAACTAGGTATAGTTGAAATTCATGCCCAAAATTCTTTGGAGTCCTTTGCCTTGTGCTTCTTCTAAGCTCAGGCTCAGGTTGCTGAACCACAACCTCATTAGTGACCCTTTCAGGTTCCACTGAAGCACCAATGTCCTCAACTCTAGTAGGAGTCCTAAGGCTTGGTCTAGGGACTGATGAGAACCTAGTCTCATCAAAGTTAGCATCCCTTGATTCAATGATTGAGTTTATTGAAACTGAATCATTAGGTTCAATAACATAGAACCTATAAGCCTTGGAATGCTCAACATATCCAACAAAGATGCATTCAATGCCTCTTTTACCCAAGGTTTTCACTTTTGGATCAGGGAGTCTTACAACAGCCCTACAACCCCAAACTTTGAGGTAGTTCAAGTTTGGTTTACTTTTAGTCCAGAGTTCATAAGGGGTAATCCTGTTCCTTTTATTAGGAACCCTATTTAATAAATAGCAAGCTGTTAACATAGTTCTCCCCAAAACCCTTGACTCGGTCCTGAGTAGGACAACATGGAGTTAACCATCTCTTTTAGTACTCTATTTTTCCTTTCAGATATACCATTTTGTTGTGGAGTATAGGGAGCATTTGTCTCATGGATGATTCCAACAGACTCAAAGTACAAAGTATCCATGTACTCACCTCCCCTATCAGTCCTAAATCTTTTGATTTGGACTCCTTGTTGTAATTCAACTTCAGTTTTAATTACTTCAAATTTATCTAATGCTTCATCCTTAGTATGTAACAAATAAACATAGCAAAACCTAGAAGCATCATCAATAAATGTTACCAAGTATTTTTTATTCCCTAATGAGGGAGTAGCATGCAAATCACATAAGTCACTATGGATTAGCTCCAAAACTGTAGTTTCACGTTTTACATCCTGAAATGGTTTCTTAGTAATTTTGTTCAGCATACAAGTCTGACACTTATCAGTGTCCATGTCAAAAGCTGGAATTAACCCATCCTTAGACATATCTTGCATCCTCTTATAGTGGACATGGCCTAGTCTAGCATGCCATAGTGATGAATCATTTAGTTTAGTGGTAGTCATCAGGACAGAATCAACATTTATACTAGAATCAATATTAAGCCTGAACATTTGATTACTCAAACAGCCAAAACCAATAAACACACCATGTTTAGATAAAACAAATTTATTAGATTCAATCACTTGTTTATAACCACAATTATTCAAAACACTACTAGAAACTAAGTTCTTCCTAATATTAGGAACATGCAAAACATTAAACAAAGAAACAATCTTTCCAGAACTAAATTTAAGATCTACACAACAACGTCTATGCACTAGGGCTGTTAACTCATTTCCCATGTGAAGAATAGATCCATCATTCGTTGACTCATAAGTCTTGAACCAGCATCTATCTTTACACACATGTACTGTTGCTCCAGAGTCAACCCACCACGCAACATCATCATCCTACACAAAATAAGCTTCAGATACATATGTAACATAATAAATCTGGAGAGATTCATTAAACATATTCTGACCTTTTGTGCCTGATTCATTAGCTTGGTTGCCAATGCTAACACCTTTGCAATCCCTTTTGAAGTGTCCAGGTTTCCCACACTTCCAACAAGCCATTGATGACTTCTTGTTAGGATTAGCTTTGGTGTTATCCTGATGCTTACGTTTGCCCTTGTTGTCATTGTACCTGGTGGAGTTGTTATGCTCCACCATATTGACAACAGATGAACCAGCAACATTGTTGCTCTTTGGCTTATCACTTTCATGCACCCTGAGGGATTCCTTAATGCGCAAATGACTGCCCAACTCAACAAGAGTTAACTCCTCCTTCTTATGTTTCAAGGTGTGCTTGAAATCTTTCCAAGAAGGAGGTAGTTTTTCAATGACACACGAGACCTGAATGGTCTCATCCATGTTCATTTTATGTTGTGTAAATCTGCCAAGTATTCCAAGAAGTTCATTGTATTGTTCCATGACTGGTCTTGAATCAGTCATTTTGTAATTTGTGAAATCACTCACAAGGAACTTCTTACTTGATGCATCCTCAGCCATATATTCGGCTACAAGGAATCCCATAGTTCTTTAGCAGATTTAACATCTTGGTAAATATCAAATAAAAATCAGACATACCATTGAGAATTATGCCGCGACACACATAATCATCATTCTCCCATTTGCTCCTTTTCCTCAGTTCCTCCAAAGTAGTGATATAATGGTTTTCATTGGGTTCAAGATTGTTCTCGGAATCTCCTCGAATTGATCACAGCTTCATGTGGAATGATTTGTTCTTGGTGACAAATAGTGGTTTTGGTTTTCTATTCTAAATAAATGAAGTAAATAAAGATTAAAACCGGAAACAGTTAGTTAATAAAAATAAAACTTGAATTAAAATTAAGCAATTAAATGGTAAAGCTGTAAAAGAACCTTACTGAAAATTAGCTCTATTCGGAATAAAATCCTTATGCGGAATGTTGGACCATGCGGAATAATTGAGCTTATGCGGAATGACAAAGCTATTCGGAACAAAAAGTCTTACTCGGAATAATTGATCTATGCGGAATAAATTCCTCTATGCGGAAAAATCAATGCTATGCGGAATAAAGTACTACATGCGGAATATTTAGGTTATCCGGAATATTGGAACTATGCGGAACATTTTGGCTATTCTGAATGTTGGGTTATGCGGAATAATGAGTCTACTCGGAATAATAAGCCCTATGCGGAATATGGACACTATGCGGAATAATTAAACATTCCGAATGGAAGAAAATTTAGGAAGACTATCCGGAATATATATATATATATATATTCCGAATAAGGGAAAAAGGGAACAATCTATGCGGAATAAGTAAATATTCCGAATAAAGGACAAAGAAATTGGACTATTCGGAATAGTGCTGGGATTGAAGAACAGTAACCGAAACTAAAGAAACAGGGGAACACGAATTTTAGCCAAACAAACCAAATTTAACCAAAGAATTTGAACCAAACTAAACACAATCTGTTTACTAACCATAAACAACAAATCTCAATCACAAAAACACAATACCTATTAACTTTAGAAGATCAAACTTAACTAAATAAGAACTTAAGACTTTGAATAAAAAGATGATGATGAACAAGAGGAATGAAAAGATTAAATGAAAACTTGTATTGATGATTAAGATTCAATAAACAAAATGAAAGGATTACACTTACACAATTCAAGAAGAAATCAAAGAAGATGAAAACCACTCCTTAAGGGAGATGGTTCTTCCTACGAAATAGGAAAAGAGTAACTGAAAACTAAAACTAGGTGCCAAATTTTGTGAGGGTGATTCCCTTATATAGGCTAAGTGGTTGGTTGGTGAGTGGGCTTTCTCCCTTTCTTCTTGTCTTCTCGTCTTTTCAGAAAAGTTGACGTTTTCGATTCTGATTCGGGATTTGTCGACGATTAAATTCAACTCGTCTTTTAATTTCTTCGTTTAATAGACTTGAGTTTCTTCGACATATGTAATCTTCCATCTTTGGTCCTTTTCTTCGATAAATCTTCAAATAGGCCCATTGACTTCAAATCTTTTGCATCTCTTGGACAATAGACTTCGTCTTTAGTCTTTTTTCTTGATAAAACCCGTGCAATCCCATGTTTTCTTCAATAATCATCTGGTTGACTCTGAAAACACAATAAACACAAAAACCACGCATAATTCCAAACAAATGATATTAAATACGTGTTTTGGTCTTGTTTTAGCCAGAAATAAGTGGTAAAAGGATGGGTGTTTTCACACCTATCAAATCCCCTACACTTAACCATTGCCATGCCCTCATGCAATGCTTAGTGATAAAGCAAATTTACACTTTTCTCATAATCAATCAACCTTGGCCTTATTAACATACTACTAAACAAAAATTAAAGTACTAAGAGAAATCAAAACTTTAAAGTAAACAAAAGGATGGAAATAACTTGCAAAGAGATCAAGGACTTACATTAGGGCTTTGGTGCTGCGAAGATTTATCATCCTCAAGTTTCACGTTCCCCAAACTAAGCTTAAAAACGAGATCATTGTTATTATAAGTTAGCATATCAAACACTTACACACATGGCTTAATTAAATGCTTAAACTCCCTTATTCCTAGGTGTATCTCTTATATTTTATTTTTGTCTTAGAATGATCATGAAGATGCATTTTTGGACTTATTTCGATAGTTTATTTAGGCTGAAAGCAAAGTAGGACGATTTGATCAATAGTTAGCTAAAGGACAAAATCTCTTAAAACTGCTTATCGGGATATCAAAAAGTTCATATCTTGGCATAACTCAGTTCACGATTTGAGACCTTTCTCGGGCCGATATTTGGCATGTACTTCATACTTCTTATCTTCGAGAGACGTTCTTGAGATAATGGTCTTCTCTTCGTTAATAGAGTTTCTTCACTTGGAGACTTTTGAGGGGTACTCCAACTTTGTTGACCACGACTTCATGATTATTTCTTCAATCTCTAATTGGGATTTTGAGATACAACGATCCGCCTCCTTTTCGGACTTGGATCTATTTTTCCTCATACCTTGTTAGGGTCTTTTTGGATAGACTTCTCCATGATCTTTATAGGAATTGATTGCTTTTCGTCATGAGTCTTGATCCTTCATATTGATTTTGGGAATAATGCTTTTCACATCACTTTTGGATCTTCAGCAATAAAATGGAATCCTCATGCCTTGTTAGGGCCTTTTCGGACTCGCCAATCTTCGCGCCCCGCTTCATAAGTTATGCCTTGGCTATGAACTCTTATCATTACCGAGCAACTTTTAAACGATCTTGGGCTAGAAGCTAAGTAACTTTTCAAATCGTACAACCTTACTTATAAATAAATTATTAGCAAGTGATGGGAGAATAGGCAAATAATTACACCAAGTGAGCTTGCGCAAGAATACCGACTTATAATTGACTATCATTTCTCGTTCTCCACAATTTAAAATCTCAAGTAATGAGACTCGTGGATGCTTAGCCTAATAAACCACTTAAGGTCTACATGGTTAAGGATACTAGCTAGAACAAACTTGGACAAGTCTATTCGGGTTGAGTCAAAATAATCGCAACGGGCCTAATATGTCAAAGATTTCTAAACTAGCTACACCACTTTATTAATATTTTTGACTTTATTGCGGGATATATACATATGAAAGCAACGATAAAAATTTAAAAATCACGACTAAATGGCCAAAGTTAATTAAAAATTTGAAAAATGTTGAAAAAGATGAATTTCCGGTTAAATGAAGGCATTTTCATAGAAAAGTCCACTTAAAACTTCGATAGAAGTCCCCCTACACTTAAGATAAACATTATCCTCAATGTTTAAGCATGTGGGAAAAGTCTCCCCTACACTTATGACATTGTGCACGTTGGTTAAATCAAGCTAAGGAAGAGACGACTAACGTGATCAATTTCAAATGTGAATATGAAGAAAATTGAATCACGATAGTGGAGAGATAGAACCGGATTTCGGATAACACGGGAGCACGGTTCTTCAAAGGTTCCAAAAGTGCATTCATCCCTGTAATCACATCACCACACAAAGACAAACACCTATATAGGTCCCCCTACACTTAGGAGGTTAAAACGAAAAGGGATAGATACTCGGGCTGCCTCCCGAGGAGCGCTTGTTTTTGATAACCGAGTCACGAGCCTGACTCGACCCAAAATTAGTTCATGGGGAACGTGGTGAGGGATGGAATCATCTCTAGAGAGATGTCCTCACCAAAGTACAACTTCACTCGTTGGCCATTCACCTTAAAGTTCGGTCCATTAGGTTGAGCGAGCTCGAGAGTACCATATGGAAAAATTTGGGCAATGGTGAATGGGCCGGACCAACGAGATTTCAGCTTGCCCGAAAAGATTTTTAACCGAGAGTTAAAGAGCAAAACTTTGTCTCCAACTTGGAACTCTCGGTTCTTAATCTTAGAGTCGTGAATGAGCTTAGTGTTCTCCTTATAGATCAAAGAATATTCATAAGCCTCATTCCGGAGTTCATTGAGCTCATTGAGTTGGATCTTGCGTAGGTCACCGGCTTTGTTGATATCAAAATTAGCCCATTTCAAGGCCCAGTAAGCCTTGTGCTCCAACTCAATGGGGAGGTGGCACGCTTTCCCGTACACGAGACGATATGGTGTACAACCAATCGGAGTCTTGTATGCGGTACGAAAAGCCCACAAAGCATCATCAAGTTTATCAGCCCATGAGGCACGATGCTCTCCCACAGTTCTTTCCAGAATTCACTTTAATCCTTGGTTAGAGATTTCAGCCTGGCCATTAGTTTGTGGGTGGTAGGCGGCGGAAAGACGATGATTTACACCGTACTTAGCCATGACTCTAGCAAATTGGTCATTGCAAAAATGAGTCCCGCGATCACTAATAATGGCACGAGGCACACCGAATCTAGCGTATAGCGACTTCAAAAAGTTACAAACCACCCTTGCGTCATTAGTAGGTAAAGCTTTGGCTTCAACCCACTTTGAAACGTAGTCAATGGCTACAAGGATGTATTTGTTTTCTTTAGAGGAAGAGAATGGCCCCATAAAGTCGATACCCCAAACATCAAAGATTTCACATTCTTGTATGAAATTTTGAGGCATCTCGTCTTTATGTGTGATCTTGCCTTGTTTTTGGCAAGCATCACATCGTTTAACCATCTCGTGAGCATCACGGTAAATGGTGGGCTAATAAAATCCCGAGTCAAACACTTTTTTGGCGGTGTAGTTGGGACCAAAGTGACCACCGGTGGGTCCTTTGTGGCAAGCGTCAAGGATTTCCAAAGCTGCCGGTCCATCAATACATCAACGAATAATCAAGTCAGCACATTGCTTGAATAGATACGGGTCATCCCAAAAGTAAGTCTTAATGTCGTTAAAGAACTTCTTCTTTTTCTGGGATGTTAACCCGTCAACGAGAATTCCCCCCGCCAAGTAGTTTGCAATGTCCGCAAACCACGGGGTTTCATCAGAAGTCGAGTTGATAGACATTAAGGTCTCCAAGGGAAAAGAATCATTGATTTCTTTGTTCGGATGATCCCCTTGGTAATGATCCTCAAGTCTACTGAGATGATCCGCGACTAGGTTTTCAGCTCCTTTCTTATCGCGAATTTCAATTTTAAATTCTTGGAGTAGCAAAACCCAGCGAAGAAGTCTTGGTTTGGAATCTTGTTTAGATAACAAGTACTTCAACGCGGAATGATCGGTGTAAACGATTGTGGTGGAAAGGACAAGACACGGGCGGAACTTTTCAAAAGCATAGACAACAGCTAAAAGCTCTTTTTCGGTTGTCGTATAATGCAATTGTGCCCCCGTCATTGTCTTGCTAGCATAGTGGATTGGTTGGAAGTGTTTATTCACTCTTTGGCCCAAAACCGCACCAATAGCAAAGTCGCTAGCATCGCACATCAACTCGAAAGGCATCTCCCAATCAGGGGTAACCAAGACGGGTGCCTTAATTAGCTTGTCCTTGAGCAAGTTGAAGGCTTCAAGACACTCTTTGGAAAAGATAAAAGGAGTGTCTTTTTCCAAGAGGTGGGTCATCGGGCGAGCGATTTGAGAAAAATCTTTGATGAATCGACGGTAGAAGCCTGCATGACCCAGGAAACTTCTCACACCCTTCACGGTTGAAGGTGGAGGCAACTTGGCGATAACATCGACTTTAGCACGGTCCACTTCAAGACCGGCTTTGGAGATCTTGTGTCCTAGCACGATGCCCTCTTTTACCATGAAATGGCATTTTTCCCAATTAAGAACAAGGCGAGTGTCTTCACACCGCTTCAGCATACGTTCTAAATTGGCAAGGCAAGCAGAGAAAGAATCGTCATAAACCGAGAAATCATCCATGAATACTTCCATAGTGTCTTCCACCATGTCGTGGAAGATAGCCATCATACACCTTTGGAACGTCCCAGGAGCATTACATAAACCAAAAGGCATGCGTTTGTAAGCAAATGTTCCATAGGGACAAGTGAATGTGGTTTTTTCTTGGTCCTTGGGATCGATGGGAATTTGAAAATACCCGGAGAAACCGTCTAAAAAGCAGTAATAGTCATTACCCGCAAGACGCTCGAGCATTTGATCCATGAAAGGAAGAGGAAAGTGATCTTTTCTCGTGGAATCATTGAGCTTGTGATAATCAATACAAACTCTCCACCCAGTAACGAGAGGAGTGGGAATCAACTCGTTGTGTTCATTGGAAACAACGGTTATTCCGCCCTTCTTGGGCACACAATGGACGGGACTTCCCCACGGCGAATCCGAAATAGGGTATATCAAGCTGGCATCTAGAAGGTTGATAACCTCTTGTTTGATGACGTCATGAATTTGAGGATTAACCCTTCTTTGGCTCTGGATTGCGGGTTTAAAGTCATCTTCCATGAGAATCTTGTGAGTACAAAAGTTCGGATCAATTCCGCGGATATCGTAAATTTTCCAAGCGACTTCTTATGATCTTTAAGCAAGGCGATGAGGCGATATTTCTCTTCTTCTTTCAATTCCTTCGCGATGATGACAGGCGACTTCTTGTTTTCTTCAAGGAACACGTACTCGAGATGGGGCGGCAACTCCTTAAGTTCTAAATCCGGAGGATTTTCGATGGGAGGCGTTTTCAAAGTCAGAGCATCGATAGCAATAACCGTGGGAGATGGTGGAGAAAGATTGTCTTCTTTAAGAAGGTTCTCAATGAGGCGGAGATCTTCATCCCAATTGGTGGTAGAATCTTCATTAGCTAAGTTCACATCTCCCATGGTGGCTTCCAAATCTTTCCAAGGAAAATCACTTTCTCCAAATAGAGATAGTGATGAATCGATAGAGGAAACGGTCTCAACATTGGGAAGAGAGGTAGGAATACTTTTGCAAGCATCTTTGAAGTGTTCTTCACAAGCCTCATCAAGAACGTCATAACAATTAACACTCTCGTTTGAATAAGGCTGTTTAGACAACTTTCCCATGTTGAAGACGATTTTATCGTCACCCACTCTCATGATAAGCTCACTGGCTTCAACATCGATGAGAGTGCGACCGGTCCTCAGGAATGGACGACCAACGATCAATGGCACACGAGGGTCCATCTCGTAATCGACGACGACGAAATCGGCAGGAAAAGTGAATTTGTCGACTCCTACAAAGACGTTTTCGGCTATCCCCACTGGATAAGCAACCGTACGGTTAGCTAATTCCAAAGTCATCTTGGTGGGGACTAGCTCAGGGAGAGATAATTGCTTCCAAACGCTTAAGGGCATTAAGTTAATACTGGCACCTAGATCGGCTAGGGCCATGCAATTCTCTACTCCCGGGAAGTTGCAAGGGATTAAGAAATGACCCGGATCACCAAGCTTGGTTGGCAATTTCCTTAAGAGCACTGCAGAGCAATTCTCATTAAGTTGGGTGTTAGCAATATCAAGAAGCTTCTCCTTGTCGCTAAGAAGATCTTTGAACAATTTTGCGTACTTAGGCATGTGAGCGAGAGCCTCAGCGAAGGAGATGTTGAAATTCAATTGTTTAAACATTTTGAGAAAGTTTGAAACCTGAATATCGTCCTTGCTTTTGAGCTTCTCTTTCCTCAACCTTGAGGGATAAGGTATATCGGAAGAAGAGGAACGCTTTGGGATCGAAGGATCACTCACATACTTGGGTGGAGGAGGGGTAGAAGTAAGAGGTGGAGAAATTGGGGAAGTAGAAGGATGAGGAATAGGAGCAGGTGACTCGTTTTCCTTAGTCACAATCACCGGTGGAGGTATAGGAAGCTCGGGTTCCTTGGTACCTTTGCCACTGCGAGTGGTGATTGCTTTCATCTCCCCTCTTGGATTCGCAACGGTGTTACTCGGAAGAGTACCCGTAGAAGAGGGTTGATTACCTTGGAAGAAACTAGCCATCATGTTCTTTAAGTCATTCGTTTGACTATCCAAAGTGTTTCTCATATCAGCTCTCAGATCGTTCCCTTGTTTCACCAGGTCTGCTTTCAAGTTGCGCACTTCCTGTTGGAGATTGTCCACAATCACATCGTTAGTCCTCATGTAAGTTCCAATGTCTTGGTGTAATGCGGTGGGTTGGTTGGGAGGAGCATTGTATGCGGGTGGTTGATAAGCAGGTTGCTGGTAAACTTGGTTGTTTCTTTGAGGCGGATGTGGTTGTTTGTGAGGTGGTATGTATGGTCCACGAGGTTGTTGTTCTTGAGGAGGGCGGTTGAGGTTTTGTTGTTGGTTTGGGTTGTTAGGAGTAAAACCGGGTGGTGAGAGATAGTTGTTTGAGCGGTAGCTAAGCAGGTTGCGGTCACCTTGAGGACGAGCTTGATAAGCGACCAGAGGATAGGTACCGTATGCTGCATTCACATGCTCAGAAGGGTAGTCTTGGGTGGCAGTACAAGTGGTGTAAGAGTGAGGACCCCCGCAGATTTCACATGGTTGGCTGACAGCATTGACTTGAGCGTTTTTAGCGTTGATGCTGTTGGTGTTGCTGGCGGTTTGGGTAGCAAGCGACTCAAGAAGCGCAGTGATTTTGTCAAGTCGCTTGTCGCTGTCACTAGTACTAGCACTAGCGACATTGGTCCGAACACTCTTGGTTTGCACACGAGACTTATTCTCAATGATATCCCAAGCGGCATTGGAAGTCTTAACCAAAATATTACCCCCGAGGCATTGTTTAGTAAATCTTGGTCATTCATGCTTAAACCATTATAAAAAGTATTAATTTGGTGCACTTTGGTAAAACCATGTTGTGGGCACTTTCTTAAAAGATCTTTAAAACGGTCCCAAGATTCACTAAAAGACTCATCTTACTTTTGTTCAAAATTAATGATTTCATTCCGCAAAGCGGTAGTACGAGAGGGTGGGAAAAAGTAGTTGATAAACTTGGTCTCCAAATCCGTCCACGTCAGAATACTTTGTGGCGGTTCCTTTGCAAGCCAATGCCGGGCTTGTCCCTCTAGGGAGAAAGGAAAAAGTTGCAAACGGATTACCTCTTGTGGAACACCATTGAATTTGACCGTATTCGTGAGTTGCAGGAATCTCTTGATGTGGTCATGAGGATCATCAATGGTACGCCCCAAGAATGGTTGAGCAGGGACCATCTGGATAAAGCCGGATTTGAGCTCAAAGTTGTTGGCTGCAATCGCGGGTATGACAATTGGATCATTGTTACCATCTACATGTGCTTGCAGAAGTTCAATCATCGGGCGATTATCCGGTAGAGGCTCATTGTTGTTGTTATTATTGTTGTTGAAAGGTGGATTGTTATTGTTATTATTATTGTTTTGAGGTGGGTTATTGTTGTTGTTTTGTACACCGGCCATGTCTAAGTCTTCGAGAGGCTCGGGCTCTTGATAAGACGTTGATCGTGTACGCATGCACCTGCAAAAGAACTAACAAGGCAAAAACAAAGCAAAAACATTTTTGGTTTTTATGTTTTTTAATTTTTAGGATTTTTGAAAATTTTATATTTTTTTGGGTTTTTGAAAATTTTTATGAAAAAGTAACGTTCACGGTGAACGGATCCCAAAATCCAAGTTCTCACAAAAAACTGGTAATCTTAACGAGAAGAGCCGGCAGCGACGCCATTTGATATAATGGTTTTCATTGGGTTCAAGATTATTCTCGGAATCTCCTCGAATTGATCACAGCTTCATGTGGAATGATTTGTTCTTGGTGACAAATAGTGGTTTTGGTTTTCTATTCTAAATAAATGAAGTAAATAAAGATTAAAACCGGAAACAGTTAGTTAATAAAAATAAAACTTGAATTAAAATTAAGCAATTAAATGGTAAAGCTGTAAAAGAACCTTACTGAATATTAGCTCTATTCGGAATAAAATCCTTATGCGGAATGTTGGACCATGCGGAATAATTGAGCTTATGCGGAATGACAAAGCTATTCGGAACAAAAAGTCTTACTCGGAATAATTGATCTATGCGGAATAAATTCCTCTATGCGGAAAAATCAATGCTATGCGGAATAAAGTACTACATGCGGAATATTTAGGTTATCCGGAATATTGGAACTATGCGGAACATTTTGGCTATTCTGAATGTTGGGTTATGCGGAATAATGAGTCTACTCGGAATAATAAGCCCTATGCGGAATATGGACACTATGCGGAATAATTAAACATTCCGAATGGAAGAAAATTTAGGAAGACTATCCGGAATATATATATATATATATATTCCGAATAAGGGAAAAAGGGAACAATCTATGCGGAATAAGTAAATATTCCGAATAAAGGACAAAGAAATTGGACTATTCGGAATAGTGTTGGGATTGAAGAACAGTAACCGAAACTAAAGAAACAGGGGAACACGAATTTTAGCCAAACAAACCAAATTCAACCAAAGAATTTGAACCAAACTAAACACAATCTGTTTACTAACCATAAACAACAAATCCCAATCACAAAAACACAATACCTATTAACTTTAGAAGATCAAACTCAACTAAATAAGAACTTAAGACTTTGAATAAAAAGATGATGCTGAACAAGAGGAATGAAAATATTAAATGAAAACTTGTATTGATGATTAAGATTCAATAAACAAAATGAAAGGATTACATTTACACAATTCAAGAAGAAATCAAAGAAGATGAAAACGACTCCTTAAGGGAGATGGTTCTTCCTACGAAATAGGAAAAGAGTAACTGAAAACTAAAACTAGGTGCCAAATTTTGTGAGGGTGATTCCCTTATATAGGCTAAGTGGTTGGTTGGTGAGTGGGCTTTCTCCCTTTCTTCTTGTCTTCTCGTCTTTTCAGAAAAGTTGACGTTTTCGATTCTGATTCGGGATTTGTCGACGATTAAATTCAACTCGTCTTTTAATTTCTTCGTTTAATAGACTTGAGTTTCTTCGACATATGTAAATCTTCCATCTTTGGTCCTTTTCTTCGATAAATCTTCAAATAGGCCCATTGACTTCAAATCTTTTGCATCTCTTGGACAATAGACTTCGTCTTTAGTCTTTTTCCTTGATAAAACCCGTGCAATCCCATGTTTTCTTCAATAATCATCTGGTTGACTCTGAAAACACAATAAACACAAAAACCACGCATAATTCCAAACAAATGATATTAAATACGTGTTTTGGTCTTGTTTTAGCCAGAAATAAGTGGTAAAAGGATGGGTGTTTTCACACCTATCAAGTAGCATCATCACCACCATCAGGAATGGGAGTGGTCAGCACGTACACCATGTTCATGGTAGAAAGAAGAAAGTGCATCTTCTTCTGTCATCTCCTAAAATCAACCCCTTCAAACTTGTCCAGTTTGGAGAAGTTAGCCACCATATGCTTCATTGCCGCCGCCATTGATTATCACAGTATAATCTTCTTTGATTGTTGGGGTTTACTTCGTTCCAACAGGGTGAAGACAATCAATAGCCTAACTACGTACCAATGAATGGTTACCGGATATCTCTTGAAGTCCTGTAATCACTTTCCAAAGAAGATTATTCGACCCTATGCCTGGGTTAACACGAATACCTCCTTGGGATAAAACCAAGAGTTAGTTCTTGTTTTAGGCACAAATCAAGAACTCTGTGCGTGTAAGTGTTTCTTGTTTTTGTATATCTCATCATGCAAATATGATCACTATTTATAGTGATCCTAGTCCTAGAAGGATGTAACTCATAGTCAAAGGTATTTAAGAGCATTAATCGGTCAATTAAGCTCATAATTACCTACATGAAACCATAGTGGTTACATGACCATAAACCTAGTCATTAAGTCAATATTCAACTCTCATTGATTGGTAAAAGAGGTTACAAAGACTTTGTGCATCACCAGGAGCAACGTCCTAACCAGGAGCAACTTCCTAACCAGGAGCAACTTCCTAACCAGGAGCAACTTCCTAACCAGGAGAAGCTTCCTACTAATGAACTTTCAACCACTATATTGAGTCCAGGTAGGTCAGGGACTTAATGGGTGTACACTCCGTACCTCCAAACCCATTTACAAGTATGACTCGATCCCACAATTGCACTAAATTTCCAACATCTTCCATGTAGGGTATGTTTAACGAAAATAAATGTAGTTGGATCCGAAGATGTAGCTATAAAATGAAGGGTAAGTTAAAAGATATAAGTTTTACACAAGATTAAGAAATAAGTATTATGTTTCTAATATATCTAATTATATATATTGTGTGCCAACACATGCATGCCCTTAGTAGGTTGAAGCAAGGTTGACTTAATGGGTGTTTGAGATTGCGTTTGGAATTAGATTATTTACTTATTTCATTTTTAAAATAGAGATAAGCTAAAATGAGTGTTTGGATAATAAATAAAAAAAAAATGATTATTTGTGTTTAGAAGTTTTCAAAATAGAGTTTTGAAAAAGTAATTGATGGGTTACTTATTTCATTTTCTAAATGAGTCATTTTACTTATCAACTCAACAAATAATCTGATTTGCCAAACACTAACGAAATTTATAAAACAATATAATCAAATCCAAACACTATTTTTTAAAATCATGTTTTCACTACTACACAAACTGCGTTTACCCACAGCAAGATCCGTGAGAAATTATGTGGGAAAGGGCCCTTTCCCACGAATTTTCCACGGAATTATTCCGTTGCTAAAATCCCCGTGGGTAAATATTTTTCCCACAGATTTTCCCACGGAGCGTTGACTATTTTCTCACGGATTTCCCACGGTTTTTATCAACCAATACACAAAAGGAGTGGTATTTTGCCATGGATTTCCCATGGATATTTTCCCACGGGTTTCCCACTAACATTTTCCCACAGATTTCTCCACGTATTTCCTACAGATATATTCCCACTGATTTACCACGGATATATTCCTACGGATATTTTCCCATGCATTTCCCACATAAATATTCCCACTTATTTCCCACATATCTTGTTTTCCATAGATTTCCCACGAACTTCCCACAATATAATTTGACATTTTTCGGATTCCATAATACATAAATATGAAAAAAGAATATTTGAAACAATAAAACCATTAATAAATTACCAAAATATACAAATAAAGTACCCGAGATACATAAATGTGTCACCCATCGGACATAAATCCGTATCTCTTAAGTGTTATCGAGATACGACAACTAAATAGTTCTAACTTCTAACACAAAAACTAAAGCCTAAGGCTAAATCAAACTAGCTAAGGCCTGGAACAAAGTGGTAGCTCTGGACGCTGTTTCCTAGCAGTAGTAGAAACTTCAGTCTCGTTTGGATCTTCGCCTCTTTGCCTCCTTAATTCTTTAATGGCATCTGGAAATCAGTTTTAGCATAAAAAATGATCAATGAAATATAACTAACATCAATGAACATCTAAATAAAAATTTAGTGAAGAATAATGTACTTTCATGTCTTTCCAAGGCCTCAAAAACTTCAACTGGGTCGCAATAATGGTCGATTTGAGAAGTTGGTTCTAGGATTGTTAAAGGGTCGCTGTAAAAAATATTACATTTTTGTTTAACTCCAAATTTCTATACTAAATACTTACGTTGGACCAAAATAAAGTAGTGTGTATTTATTAACTTTACCTTGCATTGAGCTTCATGGAAAACTTAGCACACTTGAGGACCGAAGCTGGTCTTTTTTTCCTTTAAGGCTTGCAATATACTCTTGCAACGTTTCTTGAGCAAATGAAATATCACTCTCAGGCTGACTGTAGTACACGTGAATACATGATGCTTATAAATAGCTTTTCTCCTGTAAGATGAATTTAAGCTTTTTTCGTGCAAGATGACTTCATAGTGATGGTCTTATGCTTGATATCAACATAAGGACAATATTAGGCTCAAATCTACCACTATGAAGTCAAATTTGAATTTGGCAACTACAGAAAATAATTTCCTAGACTCAAAGCTTCATATTTGGCAATGTTTATTCAGCCTATTTCAAATTAAGTACCTATATGATGAACTTATAACTCTTTCTTGACCAAAAGATTGCGCTACACACACTAACTTGTTGGCTCACTATTTTAATAAAGCTCTTAACGATCATTAAAGCTTTTTAAGGCTAATAATCAAAATTGAAATAAAAACATGAACTATTTATGATGTACTAGAAAACTGTGTGATTCTCATTTACAGTAACAGAATAACAAAATTACATTGTTGGAGCTCTAGCGTTGGCTTCGGTTCCAGGTGGTCTAGCAAAAGCTTTTTCGTTGTGTGTTGCCTAACCCGAGACATAGTCCTACAAATTAAAGTTAACAAGATATATAAGACAATGCAACATTCCATATAGCAGATGTTGAAAACTCTTAGTTGACTTCTGATATTGATTTTTCAACAGAGGGAACATAAACATCAGCTAAGAGGGAAGAACAGAGAAGTTGTCGTATCCATATCCAACTACAATCCCGTAAAATAGACTTGGTAATAATCTCTACTAAAGTTCCTACTTTTATCCTTTATTATAAATAAAAAAGCCACATGAAGAGATTAAATGTGAACTTTCTCAAAACCCTTCTGCCTATGAGTCCAGTATTTGACAAGAACTTGATGAATCATATCATGAAACTAAGCAAAATAAATAAATAAACAGATTGACATTTTTCAAGATTGTAAGTCGCTTTTTCCTTAATGTTTTGAATATTTCATCTATTTTTGTGTACCCACCAACTTAAATATAAACAATTTAACTAAATTGACGTATCACAAATCATAATGTTGTATATTTACTTATGAAATGTCAATAATCACCAAGGTTGATATATAGTCGGCTTACATGCAAGGAAATGAAATACTTAGGGTGTTTGTTTTGGCTTACATAGCCGGCTTATGGCTTATTTGGTTTTCAGCGTAGGCTTTATAAGCTGACACTTTTTGGCTTATATAAGTTCATTATGACATAATAAATTATACAAGCTGAAAAGTTTAAATTAAGCCACAAAAGTGGGCTTATATAACATAAGCGAAAACCAAATAAGCCATTAGCCAACTGTATAAGCTTAAACAATACACCCTAAGCTTTATGTCCATGTTCTTCTAATTGGATAACACTAAAGTGAAGACCAGGAGAACCACAAACATGGTGTGGATGTTCATATCATGCTACTATAATATAATTCTAACACTATTGCAATGCAATACAAGATAATGAACAAATTTATTTTTTATCAGCCAAAATTCAACAATAGAACCTAATTAAGAATCATTTTTATTATTAAAAAGTACTAAAATGTTAATTCTTTTAGTGAGAATTTTAATCGAACACCTTGTGTTAAACTAGAAATGTCAAAACATGTCATCAAATAACAACAACAAATCTAAATATAGCACAAATATTAGGCATACAAGACTGATATAACATATATTTTAGAAATTCAAATTCGAAATATTGACAGTTTGAAATGAAAAATAACACCAAACTGACCCATTCATCACTAAATGGGTCAAACTAGGTGCGTGTATTCAGTTTTAGTAAAATCTTACCTTGTCTTCTTTAATCTCTTTTACATCATCAGGCACCTTTGATGGGCTAAAAAAGTTGAAAAAACTTTCACAGTCCTCGGTCTTTGAGATATATTTAGCATGCTTATATCCCTTCTTTGGTAGCCATTCAGTTTTCGCCCTGTAAAGTGTCAAAATAACACGATCTTACCTATATTACACCCCTATTAAAACTTGTGAAGAAAGGAAAAGGAGAATAATAGGTTACCCGATTGCTTTCTCCAAAATAGGCTCGTCATGATCAATCATATGGTATACATTTGTCAAAACAGAGGTTGTGAAGAATGGATTTGTATCAAACAGAAACTTGGTACGTGTGACAACCACGGTTTGATGTTCGTCACTTAGTTTTATTTTGTGCATATTTCGTGAAATTACGTGTCTTTATGTGTTTGTGTTAATTGGTGTGAATAAAGTGTGGTTTGGACATCGTTTGCGGGTACGGGGTACGCTGTAAGTGAAACGATGTGTGGTTATTTCATGTTCATGAGCTCACGTGGTAGTGACTATGAAATGAAATGGTGTTATTTTAATTTTTTATATATATGTATATGTATTATAGTAAATTGTATATTTACGGTGCGAGGGTTTAGCGTTTAGAGGTCTCGGACTAAGGATTTAGTGTCGGGAATAATCTACGGGTTAGTTTTAGATTATTTTAGACTTAGGGTCCATTTGGTTTGATGTCGGGTTTTACTTTAGGTGTAGCTTTATAAAGTAGGTGGTTTAGGTTTAGATTTAAAGTTGGGTTTAGATTTAATATTAAGAGAGAAAATATATTTTATATAAAAGAAAAAAGAAATAAATATGGATATATAAATTGGTATGGGCCCACAAAAATATATATGCGTGAGGAGGAAAGCTATTAACAAAAGAAAATGTGAAAAAATATATATACAACGAAGAGAGAGAAAACCATACATATATGCCAAAATTTGAGAAACCTCACTGCCAAAGGGTTAGAGCCTAACATTAATTGCATATTTTTATACCAAGCATGCATTTTCTACTCTCAGCCTAAACCTTTTGTGCAAAAACCTAAAACCAAACGGGCCCTTAGTGATTAAGTCACTAACTTATTTTAAGAGTTTTTATAAAATTATGTATTTTACGTATTTTACGGTAATCGCGTAAAAAGTCGAAAAATTTACGTAAGGCTTTCAACTTTTGCCCCGGTAATGACCTGAAGGTAATGATTGGTTTTATTATTGAGTAAACAATAAAAATATTAATAAAAATCATATTATAGGGTTTTAGGCCTTTGGTTTGGGCTTCTAAAAGAAAAGAGAAGGTGAATTTACAAAAGAAGCCCAATGGACTTGTAATTGGATTAGGAGGCCTTTAGGTTTATGCTAAACCCATACCATAACCAAAAACATCAGATTTTTATTCCCCACAACCTCTCCTAGTCGAATACCATCAATGGTGGAATTAGGTTTCTTCAAAAATAAATTCTTCCATTGATTTCTAAGGTAAAACCTTCAAAACCCTTCTTTAATTTATGATTTTAATTAACCTAAGCATGTAATTAATCTTATGATGGATTAGGTTTGTGAGTTTTCTAAGATTAATGAGATTAGGGTTCATATGAATCGATTAATTTGGTTATTATGAAGATTAGTGATGGTAATTAGGCTTTAATCATGTTTAAAATCGTTTTTAAAAACTGGGCAGAATTTTTGGTCTATTGTTTTGATCATAACTAGAGTTATACAAACTTTTAATTTTATAATCTTATCTCCCTGGAAAGGTAATTGAATTGGCTTTCAAATGCAAGAAACGAGAAATAAATTTGAGGTCGGGAAGTGGGTCAAAACCAGGTTACATCAGTCGGGTGTCAAAACAGTTTTTGAACCAGCCTATTTTCGTTTTATCTTTTGAATTGTTTGGGGTACTTAGGGTTATAATTGGAGCTTCAAATGAACATGAGACTTATATTATATATTAAATAAAATATCTGGAGAAATTCTAAGTAAATGGGATAGGGTTAGACCCCCTGATCATAACAAACATTTCATATGTTCAAAATCGATAAATATGGGTAGGCGAAAGTATAAGTTGTATATCAGGGACTTAAAATTAGCTTTGATGTTGGGGAAAGGGCTGAGATTTTAGCTAACACATATAAGTATATGGGTTTTCATTGAAAGGAATATGGTTTAGGTTTGGTGGGCGTTTGCCTCATAATACGGAGTATGAAAAACGAGACTGTTTTGGGTTAAATGTTAACGAGACGAGTTATAAACTAAACTAAGTTAAGGGCTTTATAGAGGGGTGTAAGGAGATGATTATGGTATATAAATGGGGTTAAGTTGTATGAGAAGCTTAGATATCCATCATATATTGATGAGCCATTTTGGTATGTGGCTCATGTCTTGATTGTATATGTTTGTGTGTTTAGATTTTGCTAGAGCGTGGATACTAGGTGAAGCTTGTTCAGGTGAGTTTCATAGTCCCATGTTTTTATGATTTATAAATGTTTGGACTTCCAAATGAGATGGAAGAGACACTGTATGGTTTTGTAACTAACTTTGTGAATGTTTTTATGGTTTGTGATGGACTTGTGTGTGCACTTATGTGATTAACTGCTATGTGATTGTTGATTGTGTTTATGATTCGGATCGAGGGACACGTACCGTCTCAGTTATTGTGGTTTGACTTGGTACCAAGGGGACGTTGACAAGGCGGGGCCTTGGGATTGGTTTATAGGTGTATGGGCGCCTATGGGACCATGGTGATTGGTAAGGCTTAGAGCCTTGGAATTGTGGTGAATGGTTAATCTTGAATGTTAGTTGTTAATGCATAATTATAGCACATTGTCCATATGTTCTTTTATTGATGGTTATTATTCACAGCTTATAATTGATTTGGCGTTAGAGTCTAAACCTATGACTCTCACCAACATTATTGTTGACGTGTTTTAGTGTCTCTTTCAGGTGAGAATGTGGTTATGCGTGAGAACATAAGTGGCTAGGATTTTGGAGTCGCGTAGGAATGCATTTAGAAGGAGATCCCCGTTCCTTCTTAGTTTTCTTTTGTATATTTAAATAAGTGATACCTTGTAGACACCTATATGTTTGTTGTGTGTTATTTGAATGTCTTTGGTAAGAGGTAGACCTGTTACCTACTTAGCTAGACGCCTGAATTGTTTGAGATATTGTCATGACATTGTGTCATCCTTTTTATGACATTTATATTTCATTTAGTTAACTCCATAGACACGCTATTGTTGTGATGATATCCATACGTCGTGTCCTATATTCCGCCATGGTGGGGTGTGACAGTACGTATTACAGATCTAGATCTAGATCTAGTTTGAGTGCTTAAAGAAGTACAATAAAAGGTTTGATGGTGTTGGTGTGTGTGGTAGGTAGGAAGTTAATGGGGCAACTCAAAAATTAATGAAAATTTAAAGTGAAACTTTTGAGATCGAGCGGAAATAAAAATTTGGGATAGGTGGGAAAATTTCAATCGGTATTCTTTTTAAGTTTATGTGAATACCTACAAAACCATGTTATATAGCGAGATGCGTCTAGGGGTGAGCATCGGTGTAAAAAATAACCGGACCGGTTAAGCTCGGATCAGACCGAGATTAAAATGGACTGTTGATACAAAAATTGGATGGACCGAGTTTGACCCGAATTAGGCTTAATTCGGGGTCTTGTGGACTCTGGCTCTTGCACCAAGTAAAACTTGTTTGAGAACCTTGCGCACTAAAAACAGACACCGTTAGGCTTACCGTGGGTTTGTGACCCACGATTAGACTCCGTCGTGAGAGTAAGTAATCGATTTGAGTATGTTAGGGTTTAGGGTATTGTGTGTATCGTACCTTTGTGGAACCATGGGGGTTCCTTTTATACTTGAGAGAGTCCTGGCTGGGCTCCCTATTCTTGCGACCTAAGGAAGAGATAATGACTCAAAATAGATTGATCTTTATCGCATAACTGAGGTAAGTGTATATCCTTTTTCCTTAGGCGAATATAATCATAAGATATATTATATTCTTGTCTGATCCTGTCGTAGTGCGACGAGGACACGGTTAAGTAATAAACCGTACGTGCGACAGCGACTTACTGGGCCTCCTAGGCTGTGCGCGCATCGCATAAGTATGAATCCATTCCTGATGGATGCGGGTATTACCCATGAGTCAGAATATCCAACCCGACTAGGGACTATACATCATCATGTCCCCCACAGTCTAGTGGTCGCAGGTTCAAACCGCGGCTACTAGACTATGAATCTCTAAGGCCCTTTCGTAGACATCCTGTATGCCTAAAAGAAATTCGTGTGCAATGTCAATGCGAATGAAATGATGATGTGCCCACAAACATGCATCCTCATCATACACCACTAGTACCAACCCTCTTCGGGAACTAGGAAAGGCATCAACCACGTCAGAGGGACCAACTAACAAACACCGTAGGATGAACTAATCCCTTGGACACATGTCGCATGATCTCATGTCTTGAAAAATGTATATAGATGCAGTTTCGTTGACCTTCAATCTTCTTAATTTCATTTCAAAAAACTTCCACCATTGTTTGAAAACAACGAGAAATAGTCACTCGAGCAGAAAACATCGTCAAATCAATACCCAACTGAATTATGTGGAGAAGGAAAAAATGGTGGCACAGCTATTTGATGTGAATTCACGTATATCAAAACAAGAACTTTCCATTTTTTGCCACCAAATATCACATTTCTGCAGACCTCCATCCGACTGTGCCAGATCCGCAAGCACACATAGGAAGCTATCCTGCTGGAAAAATTGGTGTATATACCAGGTTTTTTTAGTTTTCTAACAACCGTATACCACTAAGACGTTTCTTGATCGACGTGCTAAGCTACTACATCATACATCTGTCACAGCTGCATTGCATCGGTGCTGCGAAGATCTCTAATTTTGAAATAAATTCCTTACTTAAGAACATTGACCCAACCATAAAATTGTTCCGTGCCTTCTATCGTCCGTCCTGGATAAACGGGTAGATATCCTTCGCTAAACGCCCCTGCCAATTGCAATGTTATAAGGTGAAGATAGATTCTTTGAAAAAATGGAACGACAAATTTATCTGGGTAGACAAGGTGGTTTTCCCTTTCGACTATGATTTTATTACTCCCGAGACTATGATGAAAGATGACCACCCAATCCCTGGCACTTATAACGAGGCAAACGCGCAGAGAATATATGTCGACCGTATACCAATGCAGGAATATCCAGAGGCACTATTATACGCATTAGGGCTGAGTCATCATTCTACTCTTCCTGCAAATTACCTTCCGCAGTACTTTGACAACTTTGATCATGGTAAAAAAATCTCTTTCCTTATTCGTCAAAGCTTTAAAATGCAAATGTTTTATGCATATGTTCTTATACTCCCTCTATATTCTGATAGAGCTAACTTATACACAACTCGTGAAGCGCGAGCACCCGTACGCTGTGACCATGCGTCCTCGACCTTTACACCGTTCGAGCTAAATAATGGATGGCGCATTGGTCAACATACCGTAGCACTTGAGTTTCCTTCTCCAACAACCAACGGAGGTAAAGAGAGGATGGTCGCACTAAATGTCACTCCCATTCGGAGCATGCCATGCATAACGGAGTCTTCGTCTGAAGAAGTGGATCCGTTAGGTGAGAAAGACTATGGTCTTGAGGATAGATCGCACGTCGGTCTCTCAGAAGATATCATCCCTGTCCTAGGCTACAAAAGATTACCGTGCTCCCCAACAGATCAATTCCCTAAAAGGGGTAGGACACAGTGGACCAGACCACGCGCCGTTACTACATGGGGCTTGCTTTCAAGGCCACGCGAACACACACTTGTGCCAAGGTATATTGTAACTCTCCTCCTAACATTCCTGTAATGTTAATAAAAAATCACCTTTCTAAAACTTCTATGATATCAAATGTGCAGCCCATGCATTGCAGTTACCAAAGCTGACGCGAGCACTTCGAATTCTGGAAAATTCCTTCCTCCCTGAAAGTGCACACGCTCATGCGCAGTGGATAGCGCGACCGAATGTGAGGACTTCCACCAACATCTAACCCCTCCCGGACGTGCCCAACTTCTGAACAAACTGTCCGATGAAATGCTTATGAGAGAGTTGGCCACAGGCGTGTCGCGGGAGGTAACGTTAGCCTCGCATTTGAAAAAGAAGATGTCGTATCTTTCTGAGCGTCTGGCTCAAGCGAATTTAGAAATTACCCAAGTTACAGAACAAAAGGACAACGAGCTTGTGTGCGCCAAAGTTAAACTCGCACGTCTGCACGCTTTTTATAGTATACATGTCGGATCCATTCAGTACTTAGAGGATGAGAAGGCATCTTTATCCGAATCCATGAGTCGAGAGCGCCGCCTTCGTGCGAGACAAGAGGAGGAAAATTGTTGGGCCATGTCCAAGCTTAAGGAGGGTATGAGAGCCCTTACTTCGAATTGTAATAACTTTGTTTCCAATTATCATCGAGATATGGCTAAGAAGGCAGAAGTTCTGAAGTGTATGAGTACCGACTTCGATGAGGAGCTATATCCGCACGTAACAGCAGTGCACGCTGAGAATCAATGGTTAATTAAGCACGGTCTTCCGCTAGCTGCCAAAGGTGTCGTGGAGCTACCTATCTTGAAGAGAGTGATCAAGGAGATTTTCGCTGCTGCCCAACTATTAGGGCAAAGTCTTGCCATGGAGCGCGCCGTCAAAGATGGCTTACTGACAAGACATTTGGAGGGTAGTGCCATTTACTCTCGTTATGCTTAAGAAGGCTTCGACGCCGCGTTCCATAGATTAAAAGATCTTCTGTTGCCCATCATAGATGTTATTGAAAAGGATCAAGACCAACCGATTAGCGTGATCATGGCAGGATTCACTTTGGCGAGTCATTGTGAAGAAGATGCAGAGGAAAATCCCCATGGCATGGCCGAGCCAGATATCTTCCAACAACAAGTTCCTATCTATGCTGCTGGTGTACCAAAGATGGTTTTGCTTAAGGACAAGTTAAAGCATCATGTTAAACGCGTGGCGAAGAAGAATAAGTCTTCTGATGCAAACGATGTCATTGGCCTAGGTCTGGCGCACCCTAATCGATATGATGGTGTACCGGTTAGTCTGCCTTCCATTGATGTATATCAAATACGCGTCTTGCAATATATGAAGGAGGCTTGGCACAACGTCGTGTGTCGTTGAACCTATCGCATCACAGATTAAAGAGATCGCTTTCAGCTGGCGATCTGCTATAGAAGGCAGTTGTCACACTATGTGCTTAGTTGTAACCATGTACCTTTCCTAACATTATTTGTAAAGTAAGAACTTTTTAATGTCTATAGCGACCTGCGCTGTTGTATGCACATAGCGTCCTGCACCATGTGTATTTTTTTATTTATATATATATATATATCCAAGTCTTTGTACCCACGCCTGAGATTGTGAGTGTAAGTGCCTGTTTATAAGTACATTCAGTGAAGTGTAACTCCGAGCTTATGGGTGAGTTAAAAGTTCATTACGTGTGGACCTGCCACTAATACCATAAGCGATGTCATAGATAATGACGTGTTTGTTAGGCGTGCACACTGTGTCTTGTGCATATCTATCATAGAGTATGAGGAATGCTACACTTACTACAACGTCTTATAGTAAGCTGCCTAACAAAGGATACCTGATCCGACGCCACTGGGGGTGCATCCCTCTTACGTGACAAGTTTAATTAGTAGGGTAAACTTACTCCTCTTATTTCACCTGGAAACGTTTCATTGTACATGTACACCGGAGGGCTAAATTTTATTTTCAGAAAAGAGAAATACTCTTATGCATAAAAGATAAAAAAAAAGAAATAATTGGATGGACTGAGCTTGACCCGAATTAGGCTTAATCCAGGGTCTTGTGGACTCTGGCTCTTGCACCAAGTGAAACTTGTTTGAGAACCCTGCGCACTAAAAACAGACACTGTTAGGCTTACCGTGGGTTTGTGACCCACGATTAGACTCCAGCGTGAGATTAATTAATCGATTTGAGTATGTTAGGGTTTAGGGTATTGTGTGTATCGTACCTTTGTGGAATCATGGGGGTTCCTTTTATACTTGAGAGAGCCCTGGTTGGGCTCCCTATTCTTGTTGCCTAAGGAAGGGATAATGACTCAAAATAGATTGATCTTTATCACATAACTGAGTGTATATCCTTTTTCCTTAGGCGAATATAATCATAAGATAGATTATATTCTTGTCTGACCCTGTCACAGTACGACGAGGACACGGTTAAGTAATAAACCGTACGTGCAACAACGACTTACTGGGCCTCCTGGGCTGTGCGCGCATCGCATAAGTATGAATCCATTCCTGTTGGATGCGGGTAGTACCCATGAGTCGGACTATCCAGGCCGATTAGGGACTATACGTCATCATGGACCAAAATGACAGATTTAGGATTAGACCAAGATAGTCCGGTCCGGTTGGACCAAAGACCAAATGTGACGAAAATCATGGACCAAAAACTGATGTGACAAAAATCATAGACCGAGGACTAGACCGGAATACGTTAGTTTAGGTCAGTCCTATTCGATCCGTCTTTCAGATTCGATGCGGTTGATGATCCAAAATGGTCACCTCTATATGCAACACTTACATATAATGTTTTGAAAATAGCGTCTTTTATCGACTCGGTCGAGTCACCGAGCCACTAAGTTACTGGTAACCGATATAATCGTAAAAGGAGATAGTGGCACACGTGTTTTGGCACAACGAAACCGAGAACGATGTGGGATAAGATCCCATTTTACAAAGCTTTTCTTATGTGGGCCTTGGTGGTTCTTTGGCCTTGTTCGAGCTCGAGCTCAATTCCCTTTACGAGTGTATGTGCATTGGCCAGTTCCGGTCTAATCGAAACCGAGAACGATGCCCGTACCAAGACTGGATCAGAACGGAGGAATCGATCAAAACCAAAACGAGATCGATTTAGGTTAAAGCCACAAACCATGATGAGTCAAGGTGTTACTTTTATACATGAGATGTTAAATGAATGAGTCGAGGCAATATTGTTATACAAGAGATGTTAAAATGGTGAGTCGATGTGGTATCATTATACACGAAACGTTAAACGGATGAGGCAATGGTATCTTTATGCATGAGATGTTAAACGGAGTCGTCGTTATGATATCTTTGTACATGAGATGTTCAATCGGGTGAGTCGAGAGTGTATCGTTGTACCCGATATGTTCAACGGAGTAGTGGGTAGGGTATCGTTGTACACGAGATGTTTAACGGATGAGTTTAGAGTGTATCGTTATACATAAGATATTCAACGGAGTAGTCGTTAGGGATGTCGTTGTACACGATATGTTCACTGGATGAGTCGAGAGTTCCCTTCGTATGTTTACACGTCTACGCATATACATGTCCGCATAGAGAGTTCCCGCCAAAAAGTTCTTGCCGAGGGTATTGTTGTTGTACACGAGATGTTCAACACAGTAGTCGATAGGGTATCATTGTTGTACACGAGATGTTCAATGAAGTAACCGATAAGGGATCACCATACACGAGATGTTCAACAGAGTAGTCGATAGGGTATCATTGTTATACACAAGATGTTCAACGGAGTAGTCCATAGGGTATCGTTGTACACAATATGTTCGACGAAGTAGTCGATAGGGTATCGTTGTATACGAGATGTTCAACAGAGTAGTTGATTGGGTATCGTTGTAGACGAGATGTTCAACGGAGTAGTCGGTAGGGTATCGTCGTACACGAGATGTTCGTCGATAGGGTATCGTTGTACATGAGATGTCAAACGGATGAGTCGATACAATATCGTTGTACACGACATGTTGAGTTGATATAATATCATTGTACATGAGATGTTCAACGAAGTAGTCGATAGGGGTATCGTTGTAAACAATATTTTCAATGGATGAGTCGAGAGTGTATCGTTGTACACGAGCTGTTCAAAGGAGTAGTCGAGAGTGTATCATTGTACACGAGATGTTCAACGTAGTATTCGAGAGTGTATTGTCGTACATGAGATGTTCAACATAGTAGTTGATGGGGTATCGTCATACACGAGATGTTCGTCGATAGAGTATCATGTACATGAGATGTCAAACGGATGAGTCGATACAATATCGTTGTACACGACATGTTGAGTCGATATAATATCGTTGTATAAACGATATATTCAATGGATGAGTTGAGTGTGTATCATTGTACATGAGATGTTCAACGGAGTAGTCGAGAGTGTATCGTTGTACGCGAGATTTTCAACGGAGTAGTCGGTAGGGTATTGTCGTACACGAGATGTTTGTCGATAGGGTATTGTTATACATGAGATGTTCAACAGAGTAGTCGATAGGGGTATCGTTGTACACGATATGTTCAACGGATGATTCGAGAGTGTATCGTCGTACACGAGATGTTCAACGAAGTAGTCGAGAATGCATCATTGTACATGAGATGTTCAACGTAGTAGTCGATAGGGGTATCATTGTATACGATAAGTTCAATGGATGAGTCAAGAGTGTATCGATGTACACAAGATGTTCAACGGAGTAGTCGGTACCAAATGTGAGACTCTGTAAGTACACAAAAACATAAAACTATATTTTTGTGAGAAATTTGTGGAAACTACCCACCGATTTCCCACGGATTTATCATATTGGTGGGTAATATGCGGGAAGCTACCCACAACTTTCTTACACATATTTCTTGTGGGAAATTACCCACAGGTTTCCCACGAATTTATCATATTGGTGGGTAATCTGTGAGAAACTACCCACACCTTTCCCACGGAAACTTTGCCACGACTTTCCCACGGATGTGTAAATAATTAAAAGTGTGGGAAATTCGTGGGTAAATTTCCCACGACTTTCCCACGGATATCTAAATAATTAATACGGTGGAAAATCCGTGGGTAAATTTCCCACCACTTTCCCACGGATGTGTAAATAATTTAAACTGTTGGAAATCCGTGGGTAAATTTCCCACGACTTTCACACGAATACGTAAATAATTAAAACAGTGGGAAATCCGTGGGTAATTTTCCCACGACTTTCCCATAAATGTCAAAATAATTGTAACTGTGGGAAATCCGTGGGTAAATTTCCCTCGCCTTTCCCACGGATGTATAATTAACAAATAGAATGGATAATGTGGGAAATCCGTGGGAAATTTGCCACAATTTCCCACGGATGTATTAATAGTGGGAAATCTGTGGGAAATTTGTCAGGACTTTCCCACGGATATATAAATAACAAAAATAATGTATGTTCTATGGAAAATCCGTGGGTAATTTGTCACGCCTTTCCCACAACTTTCCCACTGAAAACGTGGTCAACGGTTCTATGGGAAAGCTGTGGGAAATTTCCCACGGATTTCCCACAGATACTCTTTTTTTTCATTTCGGTAGAAAATCCGTGAGAATACCGTGTTTAACTTCCCACCATTTTATTTGTGGGAAAAATCCGTGGGTAAAAGCTGTTTGTGTAGTAGTGTTTGTAACCGTTGAAAACTATACATAGATATCTTTTTATGTATCATTATTAATATGCACATAATTTCTTTAAAACTTTATATGGAATAAAAAAAATTATTGAATGATTATTTATTATTAAAACGAATAAAATATTTTAAATAAGTAATTTCAAAACCCCTAAACCTCATGAAATAGTTTTCATTTCATGTAGAAGTTTAATCAGTTTTGAGTTATTGTAAAAAAAAAATTTATATTAACAAGTACTAGGTCTTAGAGCCCAGGGAGTGTTGGCATCGTGGGGTGCCAAATCCACGGCGCGATTGGTGTGATGAATCCTCGAACAAGAAAATCTCACGGCGTGGGGGCTTGGCGTGACTCAACCCACTCAGCGTGAGTGGTAACTTAAAAAAAATTATTTTTTTTGAAATTTTTTTAAAAAAAACGGCTACTAGCCGTTATATTTAAAAAAAGGTTTTTTTTTGTTTTTAATGCCCCAACGGCTAGTTTTTTTTAGAAATTTTTTAAAAAAAAAAAAATTAAATTCCAACGGCTATATTATTTAAAAAATAATAAAAAAAAATTCAATTTTAATCTCTATATATACTATATTTCCTATATCATTTTTTACACACACACAAATCATTCTCTCCTTTATCATTCTCTCATTCACAAACACAAACACAATGGCCGGCGAAAATTGGTTCGGATTCACCCACCTCCTTCAATCCAACATGGGTGGCGGTGACGGAACTACGTCCAATCCACAATTTCCCGGATTTCCTACCCACGGTCCGATGACTCCCGAAGATCAAGCTTTTATACAAAAGCAACAAGAAGAATATCAAGCCTATACCACCCAAAGACGCCTATCACTCCAATCTACAAGCTCAATTCCACCACCCGAAACCGAACCAACAAAAAAAAGCCGAAAGAAAAACCCCGCAAAAAATCAAAAGAACCCGTTCCGAATGAAGGTCTTGGTCGGTGGACCAAGGACGAAGAAGCCGTGCTTGCCGAGTGTTACATCGCGACATCCGAAGATCCGAAAGTTGGTCGTCACCAAAAAAGAGACACTCTTTGGATTCGGATTACCTGGGTGTTTAACGAAAGAAATCATCAAGAACGTACCAAAGACATGCTTACGGGTAAGTGGAATCTGATGCATCATAATATTATGAAGTGGAACGCCATCTACAAGAAATGTCATCGGAACAAAAAAAGTGGCGAAAGCGAGGTTGATGTGATTGAACGGGCTCGGGCCATTTACGCGGACGAGAATAAAAATGCCTCGTTTAATCACAAAAAGGCATGGAATGTTTTGAGGAAGTCCCCGAAATGGGACGCACCCGAGGTTGCCCCGGTTGATTTGACCGATAACGAGGAAGGCGGTTCGTTTTCGATGCCGATGAACACGGACGAACTTTTCCAACGCGATCAACGACCCCGCCCCGCGGGTAAAGAGCGGCCCGGGAAAAAAAGTCGTTCCGAAATATCAACGAGTACCGGAGGAAGTAACTCGTCTCGATTTGAAGACGCGGTTACCTATGACCTTCGTCTCCGTCGTGAAGCCTCGCAAAAAGCGTATGCGGCTTCGCAACGCAAAGACGACACGATTGCCGAATTAGAGGAGTTGAAATTTCTCAACTATGACACCTCTAAAATGGATGCCGAATCGGCCGCGTTTATAAACTTTAAAAAAGAAGAAATCAAGGCTCGTCTACGCGCAAAAATGCCGAATACCAATCAATACCGCGACGTTCAAGATTCCGAAAAGTAGTTTTTTTTCGTAATTTTTTCGTAATTTTTTTTTTATTCGAAGTTGTATTTTTCTATTTTTTTAGGATTGTAATATTTATTTTTATTTATGAAATGAATTAATTTAATTTGAAAATGTAAGAAATAAAAAAAAAGTGGGGCTCACAAAAGAGAGTCACTTAGAGTGATGACTCCCCGATTTTTCCATGTGAGTAACTAATTGAGTTCTAGAATTGTTCCCATCTTGAAAGCCAAGACTCAAACAGAACTACACCTGTTAAATTAAGTCTCATGTCATATTCCCCCAAACAACCATTTCTTTTTGTTTTCTCTCTAACGTCAACATAAAATAACTTCCATAAAATGACTTAATATTAGAATGAGTTCATCTTTTTATCCTTTAGGCAAATAACATGATTAATTACCTTTTTCTTTAAATAAAAATTAGTGGTTTTAATAATTCTCATTATCATCAATAGAAAACAATGTTAGAAGTAACAACGCTAACCTCTTGTAAAATATCGTATGTGGGCGATACGGATACCAAAAAATATTCAGAGCTTATTGTACTATAAGCTTATTGTTTTTAAAAAGATAAACTATTAGTATTAAAAATAAATCTCGTTTATCTGACAGAGCTTGAAAAAATATATTTAAAAAATAAGCTTTAAAATGACATGCTAGTTAAACTAGCATATAAAAATAAGCTCAAGCTACATGTTCCATCATTCAACTCTAACAATCCGCATTCAACTCTAACAATCCTCTCCAGCTTTTAAGAATGTCAAACATACCTTGGTATGAAAGAATTTTGTCAAATTTGTGGAATCAACATATTATATTTAGTAAATCCAAAAATGAGATTATTAAAGAATTTACTATAATTCCATACTTCATAAAATAAACAAACAGTTGAGTTTAAAAGAAGAAAAAAACTAAACCTTAAGCAAGGTTAAGGTTAGGTACAAGATTGCAAAACCTCAACAACAATGTCACACAACTCTTTTACTTTCAACGACACCATGCATCTTCCCTTAGTACACAAAACACACACATTTATATATAGTACTACCAAAAAGTGTACACTCTGAATTCTTTGTTTTAGTGTATGTGTTTGATGAAAATGCAGTTACATATATCTCCGAGTTTACGACATGTTACGTTGTTGCCAGGGAAAGGTTTCAGGGAGTTCATAAAAGTTAAAGTCGGGTCTCGGAGGTTATCTTACAAGATGCTTTTCTATTCTCTTTTGTTATTCACATTTCTTATTCGATTCATCTATGTTTTAAGTTCGGTTGACAGCATTGATGATCAAACCAAATGTTCGACTATTGGTACGTACTATCTATATATATAAAATGTATAAAGTGTATAACTTGTAGCAGCAACTCATAATCCTAGTGATATCTTGCAGGTTGTTTAGGGAAAAAGATATCACCTGGTATACTAAGAGGCAGAAACCTGCAGTTTGCTTCAGCTGTAATCTGCTGAACTTAACATTATCCTATGTTAGTACTAGATATTCTGAAATTTTTGAGACTAAAATTAATGTTATTATTTGGTTTTGAAAGGTGCCACAAGTTATATATCAGGTTTTGGAGGATCCGTCGAGCCAAGATGAAATAGTTGGAAGGGATGATATTCCTCAAACTTTAGAAGAATTTGTAACTAGCATGAAAGGCAGTAATAGACTAGATGCAAAGACCTTTGCCATGAAGCTTAAATCCATGGTACCACTCAGCCTTTTCTTCTCTAACAAATTACAAATTCATGGTTTTTTCTTAGTAGAATGTCAACTTATGTTGTCATATATCATGGTTTGGTCATACAAGTCAGTAAAAAGTTGGCAGATCATGGCTTGTATGATTGTATCCATTCGAGCCGTTCTTATTTGCTTTAGAAGGAGATAAACCTAACTTTGGTGAGTTAGCAAGCAAACAAGTCATCTGGATTGATGCTTTAAATGGGAAATAAAACCAACTTTGGTGACTTAAATGGTAAACAAATAAGTAACGCGATTTCTGTTAAAAACTAAGGTAACACGACTGATACCGGGACAAATGGAAAAGTAAGTTGGTATTTATGAGAAGCATACACAATAGCCACAACACAATAACAGTTATGTGTCATAATAGACCTGACTACCGGAGCATATTTTTGTTTCTTTTCCTAGGTAAAACTTCTTGAACAAAGGACAAGAACAGCCAAAATCCAAGAATACCTCTACCGCCACGTGGCATCAAGTAGTATACCAAAACCCCTCAACTGTCTAGCCCTTCGGCTAGCCCAGGAGCACGCCACCAATGCGGACGCCCGCCTCCAACTACCCTTACCAGAGCTTGTCCCAGCCCTAGTCAACAACTCCTACTTTCACTTTGTTCTCGCGTCCGACAACATCCTTGCAGCATCCGTTGTAGCGACGTCGCTGGTTTACAACTCATTAAGACCTGAAATGGTGGTTGTTCACATAATCACAGATAGAAAAACTTACTCTCCAATGCAGGCATGGTTCTCTTTGCACCCTTTAGCACCTGCGGTGATTGAGGTCAAGGCATTGCACCATTTTGATTGGTTTGCCAAAGGAAAGGTCCCCGTTTTGGAGGCGATGGAGAAAGATCAAAAAGTTCGGGCTCAGTTTAGAGGCGGGTCATCGGCTATTGTGGCTAATAACACCGAGAAACCTCATGTCATTGCTGCTAAGTTGCAGGCCATGAGTCCTAAGTACAACTCGCTCATGAACCATGTTCGGATTTATCTCCCTCAGGTGAGTCTTTAGCACCATTGCACGATATTTGAAATAGATGATTGCGTCTACAGACACAATAGTCAATCTTTAGTGTTTGAATAAACAGGTTTTGCTTCTGATTACTGCTAAATGAACAGTTTTATAATCATAAAGTTGAACTAATTATCAAACAGTGAAACAAAGTTTACCTAATCACGCCTTCTTTTAACGTAATATTCAAATATTCTACTCTTATCACATTATCACTTTTAAAACGCTTAACCAAATACCCAATTAATCGTCAACAGACTTCCTGAACACTCATGTTTGCAGATGTTTCCAAGTCTTAACAAGGTGGTGTTTCTAGACGATGACCTTGTGGTACAGTCTGATTTATCACCTCTATGGGAGATTGACATGAAGGGAAAGGTGAACGGAGCTGTTGAAACGTGTAAAGGGGGTGATAAGTTTGTAATGTCAAAGCGGTTTAAGAGCTACTTAAACTTTTCTCACCCAATTATATCCAAGAATTTTGACCCAAATGAATGTGCTTGGGCTTATGGCATGAACATATTTGATCTTGAAGCATGGCGAAAGACTAATATAAGCGAAAATTACCATCACTGGCTTGAACAGGTTAGTAATTGAAAAGGAAAACATACAGTAACACAGTACACCAAAACCGACAAAGTTTGAGTTGTGATTAAAGTGAAAACACATAGTAAAACACCACATGAGAGTATCAAACACGCACCAAGTTTGACTTCTTGTTGACATGTTTCTGATGCAGAACTTGAAATCAGATTTAAGTTTGTGGCAACTTGGAACATTACCACCAGGTTTGATAGCTTTTCATGGTCATGTGCATGTTATCGATCCACTATGGCATATGCTGGGCCTCGGCTACCAAGAGAATACAAGTGCAGCAGATGTTCAACGGGCTGCGGTTATTCATTTTAATGGCAGAGCAAAACCTTGGTTAGATATAGCATTTCCACAGCTTCGAGAACTATGGACTAAATATGTAAACTTCTCAGATAAGTTCATCAAGTCCTGTCACATTACAGCATCTTAGAAAGGTTGCAACATTTAAGATACATTTTATTTTTATTTTGGTATGTTACATTTACTGTATTATTGTATTCATAAAGTTTTGTATATTATCACCTGTAATCCAATGAAAAAATACACGATTCTTTTCATGGTGTTCTTTGTGGTTCTTGAATTCCACCTAAATATCCTATTACTGTTAATGATAAGAACCAACAATGATACTGAAACGACATGATGTTCAGCCAAAACAGACAACAATGGTGATGGAATCCAACTTCATCGACAACTTTAGTGTAGAATCGGGTAATAGTATTAGGCTAATAGCATCTACTTTATAGCTATTCTTTTAAGCATATTATCGTGCAGCATAACAGTTGAAATGCAGCAAGTTGTAAAAGAAATTACAGAGAGTCGACAGAAACAGGATTCATCAAATGCCAAACCCAAAACAAACTAATGAAGTCGCACACATTAACAGTTGGTTTAACTTGACAAAGATACCACAGGTATAATATAGAAAAAGTATAAACAGAGTCATAGATCAATGACAAACTGCCTGCACATGCAATGATTGCTGAATTAAGCAACCGGCGGGCGGAGCACGTGATCCTGTGAGGTGTCAACAGCTGCAGGTGGCATGAATTGCCACATGGCCATTCCTGGGTAACTGATGACTGGAACTAGCTTGTTGCCCAGTGCTTGGCCTTGGGCAGCAGCATATGCAGCAGGGATTGCAGGTGGAGGAGCCATGAAGGTGGGTTGCACATTCATTGTGTTTAATTGCTGCTCAAGCTTCTCCTTTTCCATCTTCAGCCTTTGTTTCTCGTCACGGAGTTCAGTTTTCTCAGCCTACACAAGTCAGATACAATAGCAACTTAAATACACAAGGCACGACCTCTTGGTTTTCACCAAAGCAGAACTAGGAAATACAAACAGATTGGGAAACAGGTTAAAGTGGGTAAACTTTGTACCCGTTGGGTTACCTGAAACAGTTAAAAGTACAAAGGAAATAATTGGTTTGTATGTATAATGATAACTTATATTCAATACTAACGCACTAGCACACGACAACATGTTTCATTGTAAGCTGGTTTTTTTCTGTTTTTTTTTTTTTTTCTTTTTCTGTTTGAGCCGTTAAATACAAAACATAACCTGCATTAACAACTTACTAGCAAATGGTTCAGAACTGGCCCACTGCTATCTAAAATGGAAGAAAACAGAAGCAATTACCTTCAGCTCCTTGATTTTCTCCTGAAGATCTGAGCTAGACTCTTTCAGCTTCTGGGCATCTTGTCTCAACTGAGTCACCATTCGTACAGCATCAACCAAAATAGCAGCCTTATCGGTTTTAGGGGGCCTCTCGGGATCAAGAATTGAAGCCAATTCAACAAACCTAGATACACAAGGCATAAATTTAAGTGCTAAAACACGCAGGAAACTGAGTTAATATAGAAAGAATCCACAACACAAAATCGCATACTTGTCATTTAGCTTATCCCTCCTCATTTTCTCTCGGCATGCTTTCTTACTTGTACCACTGCTAGATTCAGACCTGCCCCTGTTGCACAAAAGTCAAACAGACAAACGTTTAATATGTAATACTAGAAGACAGTCTGATCCACATGAATAATAGCTTCAGAATGAAAAAGTAATTACCGCTTCTTTGATCCAGAATCATTATGTCCATCTGAATCCCCAATCGACCCATCAACTTCCACACTGGAACCAGATTATAGAACACATATCATCAATAAACAATAATTTCAACCATTGAAATAGACACATAATCAATAGTGTATATATCAAAATTTACGCCAAACTAATATAAACAATCACATCTCAGGTTTAGAATAGCACCAATATCTCTATATATCACTCCAAAGTACTCCACAAATAAGCAGTTTGAGAAAAAAAAAATCCCAAACTTGTTTAGGGGGTGTTTGTGTCGGCTTATATCTGGGTTATGAGCTTATTTGATTTCGATTTATAGTTCATAAGCCCTAATTTTCTGGCTTTATTTCAAGACTCATGGGCTTATATAAGTTTATCATATCGTAAAAAACTTATATAAGCCTACAGTTCTCAAAATAAGCTGGAAAATTAGGGCTTAGGAAATCCACACAAAAAGGTGTGAATTGGCGGTCCTGCCTTTTGGCACCAGCCACTGTCCACCCCACAAGGAATAACTCCAGCAACTCTCCTATCCCAGTGGCACCAACATGAGTTTTTGGGTGATGGGTATCTACTGAGCCGAAATATAAACCGAAATCAAATAAGCCCATAAGCCCAAAGAAAAGCTTATTCCCCGTTTTTTCCGGATTATATGGTTTCGGCTTAAGTTTCATAAGCGCCAATTTTTTTCTAACTTACATTTAAACTTTAAAATACGTTTATTACTAATATAATAAACTTATTTAAGCTCATAAGCTCCAACAATATGAGCTTCTAATGATGAAAACACATAAGCTAATAAGCCCAAACAAACACCATAAGTCCATCTTTTTCGGGTTATTTCGAAACATATAAAGTTTCAAAATAACCAGAAAAAACAAACTTATAAAACAAAAGCAGAAAGCAAATAAGCTTATAAGGTCTAAAAATATGAGCTTCTAAGGATGAAAACACATAAGCTCCAACTTTTTCGGCTTATGTCGAAACATATAAGTTTCAAAATAACCCAGAAAAAACAAACTTATAAAACATAAACAGAAAGCCAATAAGCTTATAATCCTAAAAAAGTGTGCCCAAAAAGTCAATGAATGAATAAATCTATATAAAAAAAAAAGAGAGTAGTAACCTGGGTGGGTTAGATGAAGAAGCAGAATTGAAAGTGGGCCAACAATTGAAGCCAGAAACAGGTACAGAAATATTATCAATTAAACCATATTCATAGATCCAGTTGGTGTTTTCTGGTGAAACCATTTTTAGTTTGTTTGTTTGTTTCTGTTTTGTGTTGTGTGTGTGTGTGATTGTTGTTTGTTTGGGGAAATGTGATTAAATATAGGGGGTATCATAAAGGGAATAATACTATTTATTAATGTTTGTTAGTGTTTAATCTTGATTAGATTTATTATTTGTTGTTTTTGTCTTCTAATCTAGTTGTTGTTACTTTTAAATTATGAAATTGTTTAAGAGCATTGCTATATCCTCCTACAACATATGCCTACATATCCTCCTACACACACAATAATATTAAATATTTTTTTTCACTAATTCTCTCTCCGCATCTAAACCGTCTGTTCTGACACTTGTCAGCATCCTGTGAGTAGGAAGATTTGTAAGTTGTTTTTGTAGGAGGATATAGCATTTTTGATTGTTTAAACATACTCGTAGTGGACACATGTTTGATAAATTATAACATGCTCTCTCTTTTCTTTGAAATAATATTGTCCAATATTGGTTTGTAAGTTTGATTTTCAAATTTTTTTATTTTTACTATGTAATATTTAATAAAAATTTATATAAATGAAAATATATCTAAAAATTACTTAACTCATATTTTTAACATAATCAAAAATATTTAACGTAAAAGTTCAAAAAAAAAGAGTAAAAAGGTCAATGAAAAACAATTATTTTGAGACGGAAAGAGTACATAAAGAAAAAGATGACACAACAAGGACTTAATGTAAAATATTAAGTTAACTTCTTATGAAAGCTAGGTTTTCTTGTAAATCCCCTAGTCCTTCTAGTATATAAAGAGAGGTAGTCGTCTAGTTTATAGTATCCAGCATAGTTAGAACTTTTCAGTGAGAGTCTAATAGTAGAACACACGTGTGTATGTGTTAGTTAGTAATAGACGTATAACCAACATCTATGTAATAGTTAGTTATGATAAGAAACCTTGTTCATAGCATTGATGTTTTTACTTGTGATTCCGCTGCATATTCAATGTTATTATATCCTTGGATGGGTAAAACGATTCTTATCATGCGATCACCGACTTGTTACTCCTCGAGGTACCAGATGTGCTCTCGAATTTGATCTTTTATGTCACACGTGGTCCTGGAGGACGTGGTCTCTTGTCTTCGTCGACTAGCTCGGGGTTTCCTCTAGCGGTTTCTCCCTCACATGAAATGTCGAAACCGGATTGGACGCATTCCACTTTCGAAAATTTCACAATATCTTCTGCGACACCTCTTAAGCAAACGCCTTACCTTTAAACTCATCCTTAAATGTATGTTTTGACCGCTTCATAATATCAATCTTATTACCAATTTTACCCAAACACGCACAACGGATGTGTATAGTATTAAACCTTTGAAAACTTTCATTCTATGTAATCATATCTTTGTGTTGTTCCCTTTTAACTCGATAATACTTATCAACCTTAAGTATTATCTTGCATCATGGTCACAAGTGAGTTGTTTAACAAAGTAATTAACAATTAAGCAAATTCAAATGAACACCACCAAAATACTTTTTAACGTATAGAGATTTATTAAAACTTAATAAAGAATCTATGACACACTTTGTTTGAGGAATAACAAAGTGGTTGAATACAATATTTGGATGATCTCCTCTACTTAAATTACAAACCAAAGTTATGAATTTAAGTCTCAAACCTAACGTTCATCAGTGAATGAAACGATTAGTTTGATGTTGGGAGTGAAGAATGTCTTGGAAGTGTTTAAACTTTCGAGTACAAGAGATACGTTTTCACTCCTTGATATGTTCCTTTTATAGGGAACAAATTAGGGTTTACAAAAGATCTTACTTTACACGTGTTAAAACTTTTGAGTTTAAGAAATATGTTTTCATTCCTTGATATGTTCCTTTTATAGGGGACAAATTAGGGTTTACAAAAGATCTTACTTTGCACGTGTAGTTCATCCAATGGGTGGTTGAAGGCCCATGGAATAAACCATACCTAGTATTGTCTATAAAGTAAGACACAGAATAAAGCTTTTACTTTTATCTAACTTTACAAGTCCCAACTACATATACTCTATACTTTGACTTAAAGAAAATCTTTTTCCCGCCTTTGTAAAGCATGACTGAAGTATCTTCAACATCCAAGAGTAGATCGACATCATTCAATATAGCGTTGTTAAACCATACTGAACTGAAACTTTTCTTCGGAATTGTCTTCAGCAACTGAACCGCCTTAGTTGCTGAAGTGAAAACTACTTAGCTTCAAAGTACTTTGGAAGAGTTGGAGTTGAACATTATCTTCAGCTAAACTTTCTTCAGTAGGAAACTTTGTTCCTCTGATCTTGCTTTAGCAGAACCACCTTTCTACTGAGCACTTAACACTTAAGGGATTTTATGTTCAAATCCTAGAGTTGCTTTAGGGTAAGCAAATACTGACCCAACAATCTCCCCTTATTTGGATATACAAATAGCATAAGTTAAAATCAGTAGTAAGTGAGCATAACAACTTTTTCTTACTTGGACTGATAACTGAAGGATACTTAAAATACTGATAATCATTCATTAAATAAACATTATAAATTACAAAACATTGATACAAAATGATTATACTAATTTCCTTTATTTCTAAGCTCCCCTGTGATTAGTGTTTGTACTTCTAGTTCCATGTTCCTAAGGTCAAGAACTCCTAGCATACATAAGCTGAGAGTTCTTGCAGCTTCAGTTAATCCTTGTACTCTGTGGTGAATGTAGAAGACCCTCTGAACATTCTATAATAACTCATTGTTGAGTTCATCCAAGTCATCGATGCTCATAAAATCTTTACTTTCAGGATGCTTGAACAAGATCATCCCAAGTTGTGGTTCCTTCAGTACATGCCTAGGGAGATGATCTTGAAACTGAACATTTGTCTTGTATTTCTTAGTGGTGGTGAAAAGTTCACCCACACCAGGCCTAATTTCATTGGCCAATTTGTTCAGCTCTAGGATTGGGTCTTGCTCCTCCATAGATGTGTTAACGACAATGGCCAGGAACTGACCAATCTTTTCATGATTTCTTTTGGAGTGCTCAGCCCTTTTGAGGACTTCCACTCATCTCTTTTTGAAGTCTTCTTTGCTGACTTCTTCTCTAGTTCCAACCGTTCAGTGAGAGAAAGTTCTTTAGCTTTGAAATCATCCAGGATTTCTTTAAAACCATCAGCCCTATAGAACTTAAGATCAATTTTACCTTTAATGGTCAGCATGTCTACATTGGTTATATTTGATGGAGGTCTTCTGTTGAGCCTTGTTAAGTAGAACTTCTCGCACGTCATCTTTCTTTTGTAAGGTGTTGTCCACTACTTCTCCAATCTCATGGTATAAACTTTGCTTCAGTTCTTTAAGCTTTGATTCTTCATCAATTCTGACCAACTCATCCATTTGATCTTGAGTAAGGAATCCAATATTAACAAGTCTTTCCTGAACTATTGAATCAACCTTGTTCTTGGGAAAGTGTACTAAAGACCCATCATCTAAAGTATCTTCACTTGTGGTTAGCCCATCAACATGATCAAGATCTTTTGATGACTCCACCTTAGACTTTGCATAGATGTCAACAAAAGTAGATTGTGGTACCGGTCTTGTAGGTGGTGGTTGAGATGATGTTGGTGGTTGTTGTTTTTTATGTGCCTTTTTTGGAATGTTGTTGAAATAACTTTGCAATAGGGTTGTTGGTGGATGCTTTCTCCCCCTCGGCGAGAGAATGCCTAGCATCGCCTGCTGATAACCCACCAGATAATAGAGCAACAAAACTATCCAAAGAAGAAGATACATTGGTGAGTAAAGTTGAGACTTCATTCAACACTTAAAGTTTATTTTGAATTTCCAAGGATACATCCAGCTTTTGCTCCTCCATCCTAGAAACACGATCTTTGATTCTTGATACTAAATCACATAAGTCATTAAGTTGGCCAGGAGCTGGAATGAAATGAGGTGGAAGCTCTAGAGTGGCGTTGGCTAGTGACTCCCTCAGCGAATCCAGAGAACTCTTGAGAGTGGAGGAAGTCACCAGGTCTTAGATATATGGTTGAACGGCAGTCATCTGCAATTGGGTATGTTCTTCAACTGTTGGTGGTGCTGGTTGAACCTTCAAAACTGCCACTTCAGCTTCAACTTGTTGTTTCTCATTCTGAAGCTTAGAAACTTGAGCTTGGAGAATTAACACCTGATTGGGCAACTCTTTTACCTGAATAGTTTGTGGAGATGGTAGAGTAGGAATTTCTTGAGCATCTTGCATATTAATATCTACAGCGTCACCATCTTTAGGCCCACTCTCATCTAGATTTAATGGTGAGTCTACATCAAGTCCTCATTCTTTAGCAATATCTTCATAGGATACCTTCATCATGAATGGAGGTAAGCGCCCATCCTTAACTCCAGTGGTAGAGTACATTACCTTTGGTTCTTTAGGAACATTATGGACTTCAGGATGATCTTTTGTGTGGTTAGTTTGATCTTCTTTTCCATCAGGGTTGGTTTGACTTGATGAATCTTGATAAAAAGTCCTTGATATGTTAAGATCAATGAAAGTGTTTTTGGTTCCTTCAGCAGTACCGTGTTTTTGGGGCACCACATCACTAAGAACAGATGGACCAAGGTCATCTTCATCAGTTATATTTGTTGAAGCCTCAACCCCTGATGCAAACTCAGAGTGACAAATGAAAGGAGTTGGTAATGAATTTAAATTTAAAGTGCTTACCAATTATGACTTTATTCTATTAAGTTGAGGGTCGACTCTTCCTTCACTCTCATCCCCTAAAGAAGTTGGGATCTGAGTTGCTTGTAGTGCATTTTGATGCATGCTAGAAACTACTTGAGCGGGACCTGACTTTTGGTTCGGGTTCTTGTCCTCGGTTGTGGAGGAATTCTGCTTCTTGAAGGTTGGGCCTTGGGATGCATATGATGAATCCTTAGAGGGATTATCAATGTTGGGTGCCCTCTTTCTCGACGACTTCTTGGTATTTATTACCATCAATTTGTGACGTCATTCAGTCTTAGATCTAGGCTTTTTTCCTTTGGATTCCCCTTCTATAGTTAAATAAGTGTTCTTGGGAGCTTTATACACCACCGGCCCTACTGTTGTGCAGATGGCCAACATGGGAGGTGTGAAAAAGGGGTCACTGGAACTAACTAGAATTGTTCAGTGCTTAACCGCAAAATTTGGAACAGGCACTTGTTTGCCAGTATGCTGAAGGTATAAATCTTCCAATTGGTCACCAAAAAAGAGAGATAAAAATCCGATGTAAACAACGTTTCTCTCTCTTGTTCTTTTCACTAGTTACTCATGGAGGTCATCAAAAATCATTTTCCCTGTAAAACCCGCATGCTTTTACCATGAATAGTGCCCTTAAGATCGTACGTCCTAGATTAAAACTTACCTCATTTAGTATTGATCACATTCATGTGCTAATAATCAAGCAAGTGCATACGTGTATGACATGACAAGTATCGATTACGTACGAACTCATGATAAACAGTTAATAAATATATCACGTGAACATAATTAAATCATGATCACCATTTAAAATACAAATTAGAATACTTACGTAAATACATATAATATAATTACGAGCGTTAAGATTACGGTAATTACATGATAAAATAAACAGAAACACTTCAGACACGAACACGTTTAACCACGAACGAACACGAAACATCGGGACACGAGAAAGGTACGGGTACCCCATGTGGGGCCCCCATACCCATGGCACAACCACAAGAAATGGGCTAAGCCCATGGACTTTTACAAGTAAAGGGGGGTTATGTAACTTTTCATTTCATTTCACTTTTTCAAGAAAATAAACAAAAACCCTAAAAAGAGTTTTTCTCCTCCTCCTTTTCTCCTCTTTGTGCCGCCACCTTAACATCACCATAGGAGGGTGATTGGTTGATTTTGATCTCAAAAACTATTGCTATAATCAGTGTTTGTTCATCCTTTTTCCAAGCTACATAGTGGTATACCTTTCTAACCCTTCTTTTTAATTCTTTTTAATTCTTTTAAATCTTTGATTATTTGCATGAACATGTTATTATTTTCTTATTAAAACATGGTAATTATCATTGATCTAACATGTTTTGGTATTAATTAAAATCAAAGAATGATTTGAAAGGGGTGTTTGTTTTTGGCCGCCTAGCAAACAAACCCGAGGGGGGTTTGGTTTGCTTATTGCCGCCACCACCAAGACCATTTTAGGTCTTGGTTGGCTCATGTGGGACCCACGGCAGCAAGGAGGCACACGTGCCCCGAGTTTGGCTCGGGGTACGGTGTCGAGTTCATGCCCGATTCATGGTTCGTTGGTTAAATCATGATTTATGCTACATGTTAATTTTTATGAATTATGAACTTAGGATATAATTAATTAATAACATGAAATATTAATTAAATCATGACTTAGGTTATTTTAATTATTAGTTTAACATGACATTAATTTAACCTAAGTATTTTATGTTATAAGTTATAATTAATTAATTATTAAAACATGCCTATAATTAATTAATTTAGACATGACTTAGGTTATATTATTAATAATAATAATACACATTTTTAACCTAAGTATTTCATTTCATTTTAATTAAAACATGTTATACTTTAATTAAAATGCTTAACCTATAGTTTAATTAAAATACATGAAATAATAATTAAACTATACACTATATCATATGACTTAAGAAATAAGCTTATAACACTTAGACTTATATGTTAGCTTATGTAACCAGCTTAATTCTAATTATGGAAACTTCTGTTTATAGAAACTTAATTAAATAAGGCAACTAATCTAATTATGGAAACCTTCTATATATGGAAATCTATCTATTTCAGGCAGCTAATCTAATTATGGAAACCTTCTATATATAGAAACTTATTTAATTAAGGCAGCTGATCTATTTTTGGAAACTTTCTATTTTTAGAAACTAATCTATTTTAAGCAGTAAATTCTATTTTAGGAAACTTTCTATTTTTGGAAACTTTCTATTTTTGGTAACTTTCTATTTTTGGAAACTTTCTATTTTTGGAAACTTTCTATTTTTGGAAACTTTCTATTTTTGGAAACTTTCTATTTTTGGAAACTTTCTATTTTTGGAAACCTGCTATTTTTGGAAAGTTACTTATTATTACACAGTAAGTATATTAATACATGAAACACCAGTAATACTTAATCAGATAAATCAGAATACAAGATAAACACAGTTTAAGGCTTTAAACAGTGAACCATGACCTAAAACATACCAAATCAGCTAAAATGAGACATAAAACTCAGTACGTAATCAGTGAATCGATACTTATACACGTGTGTATTCATGTAGCGTTAGTGATCCAGAAGTAGGAGTCTTTCTTCCGTTCATTCACTGGACTTGAGGTACGGATTCCCGTCCTTTCAGTATGGACATTCTTTCCTTATTAGGATTTCCCCGTATGCAGCCAACTGTTTTCCCCAGTATTTGTTTGATTGTTTTGAACTGCTTATGTTTAATTAGCATAATCTATAGCCATATACAAGCATGACCAGTTTCACCTAGTTATGGAGGTACCATAACCATAGCATTGGAGGCACCGATGTTATGACTTCCCCACGGCGGAGTGATTGCTCGTGGTGTCCCTTTCAGTTTTGGCCATATTATTATATCATGTGGGGCGTATGGGTGCATCCTAGTTACATGTTTTATTCAGTTTATCATGGTGAATGTGGTGTGTGCCTTGCACCCTTCACAAGGAGTTGATCCCTCCTACCCAAACCAGTATATTGATTAGAGGCATCCCCTCTAATCAGCATGATGAGGTCACCCCTCCAAGTATTCATGCATGTGACCTTTTCATGACCTATATGGGCTATGGTATATATATGTTAAAACAGTTTTTCACGAGATAAACATAAGGCTTTTCAAACTATAAAACCAGTTTTCTTGATACTTAACCAGTTTACTCAGAACTTAGTCTTCCGCTGTTATATGTTACATGCTTATCCTATTTCATGCTTTATTGTACATCCGTGCACTGAGCGTCTTGCTCAGCCGTTTTCCCTTTCATGTTCCCTAAACGGCAGGTACTCAGGGACGCTCGTAGATCTCAAACGTATGTGCATATGGACTGGAAGCTTTACTGTCTTTCTTTACTTTATGCATTTCCTTTACTTTATTACAGTTGCTATGGACATTGTTTCGTCCTTTCCTTTTTCAGTATTTATGTTTGTGTGTGATGAGCTTTACTTTGGAGTACCGATGTTTGATTCCGGTATTTCCCTTTTATGGTTGAATAATGCTTAGACATTTATCCTTGTATGCTTTGATGACACGCCATGATTATGCGTAATATTCCATTTCCAAAATGGGGTGTTACAATTATGGTATCAGAGCGCAAGGTTTCGACCTGTAGGCTCTCAAATATGACCTGTGATTAGTGGGTAGTCACTACGGTCTTCCTAGAACTGACAGTTGTTTTCATGCATTCATCATTTTTAAGCATACATATACATGTCATTGTTACAGGGTTTTTGACTAAGTAATGGTTGGTACAGGACTGGCCCTATTTAGTCGCATGTGTCTTATCGAAACTTTTAGATTTGGGACCGACCCATAGGCGTCCCCTCGATATGTCTTTTATTTTGAGTGAACTGACCGGAGGCGTTCACTCTCGAGCATCAAAAGTTTTCATAAAACTGCATCATGCATTCATACAAAGATTTTCTTGCATAAAATTTTCTCGTGAAAATTTTTTGGCATAAAATTTTTTTTTATATTTTATGTTTGAACTGTTAATCATATGTTTTATGTTATACTGTCAGATGGTTCTCACACGCGAGCAAGAGCAGCTCAATGCTGCAATTCAGGCTGCCATGCAAGCCTTACTTCCTCAACTGAGGAATGACATTCGTGCTGAAGTCCAAGCTGCCAACAATCAGCAGCAGCAGAATCAGGCACCTCCTCCTCCTCCTCCCCCAGTGACACTAGCAGTGTGGTTAGAAAGATTCAACAAGCTCCGTCCTAGAGCTTTTGAAAAGACTGATAGCCCCAGCGATGCTGAAAGCTGGTTGACTCATATTGAGAAGATTTTCAATGCTATGGGATGTGACCCCGCATTCAAGGCAAGATTGGCATGCTACCGATTTGAAGGCGATGTACTCAACTGGTGGCTAGCTTTGACGCAGTCAGAAGGAGGTGATGAATGGGTCGCTGGTTTGACATGGGCCCAATTCAAGGAGAGAGTGATGGAGCAGTTCTTTCCTAAGGCAGAGCAGGACAAACTCAAGCGAGAATACCATGGGATACGTCAGAGAGCGGGCGAGAATAGCAACGAATTCATGCAGCGCTTTCTTCGCCTAGCTGGTTTTCTGGGAGCAGCAGCTGGTACTCCTGAGGAGCAGGCACACCACTTTAGGTGGGCACTTCGCACCTCGGTCGCGAACAATCTGGTATGTGCTACGTTCAATACAGTAGCACAAGTGGCCGACGCAGCAAGGAAGCTTGAGATGTTGCAGGAACGCGATGAGTTCGGGGAAGCTGAAAGACCCGACAAGAGGTAAAACATTTCGTGTTCTATCGATAACCAGATCGCATCCTATCATTATATGTTCCATAATCATCTCTTAAACTGTATCTTCCAGACAGAAAACTGGGGACCGGTCTCAGCCGGCTACTCAGCAGCAGCCTAATCAGCCCAAAGGAAACGGTCACACTAACGACCGTTCTGTTGTGGAAAGGCGCAACGGTAATGATAATTACCGTAACAATGCGGGACACTCCAACATCAGCAGGTCCTACTATTTACGCATCTTCTTATGATTTCATGTTATATCTCTCATGCTGACACTATATTAATCTCTACCAGGAACCACGGTAACGGAAGGGACCAGAACCACAGGGGTTCTCAGCCTAACCGTTCAGCTAACGCTGGTAAACATCTTATGACACATGTGTCTTATACTCGTGCATATACTCTATTTTAACACATTTTGTCATCAGCAGGCCCTCAGCAAGCAAGGACTCCTGCTGGAGGATTCACTCATCCTCTTTGCAATACTTGCCATCGCAGACACCCTGGCCCATGTCGTCGTGATTCCGACGCGTGCTACAAGTGCGGCCTCCCTGGCCATCGTATGAGAGATTGCCGTAAGGGTGAAATGGAGGGTACTTCGGGTCATGCTGATACTAAACCGCCTCCTACCACTGGGCGTGTCTACACGACATCGCGGGACCAGGCAAACAAATCTACAGGTACCATTACAGGAATTTTGTATATGTACGGCCAGGCTGCATGTGTTCTTTTCGACACGGGTGCCACTCATTCAGTTATTTCCACTACTTATGCCAAGAACATCAGGACACTTCCTTTGCCATTAGAAAGTAGGCTTACCATTTCCACGCCTTTGAGGGACTCTGTATTAATAACTCATGTATACAAGAGTCTTCCTCTAGAGTTTGACGATAAAGTTCGTGCGGTAGATGCACTTCCCCTAGACATGATTGAATTCGATATGATTCTCGGCATGGACTGGCTATCCAAGCACCATGCTACCATAGACTGCCACTCATATCGGGTGATCTTCGGCGACATTAATGCACCAGAGTACATTCATAACGGGTTCATACCCGGACGGTCTGTACAAGTCATATCTACCTTGCAAGCACGTGCATTACTGTCACATGGATGCGAAGGTTATCTAGCTACGGTTCATGACATGGATGTTGAATCCCCATTGATTCAGGATCAACCGGTAGTTTCAGAATTTCAAGACGTCTTTCCAGCTGAACTTCCAGGCATACCACCTGCACGAGAAGTGGAGTTCAACATCGACCTTGTTCCAGGAGCTGAGCCAATCTCTAAGGCTCCGTATCGCATGGCTCCCATAGAGCTAAAAGAACTGAAGGACCAACTGCAGGAACTTCTTGAACGAGGATTCATTAGACCAAGCGCATCTCCATGGGGCGCACCGGTCTTGTTTGTTAAGAAGAAGGACGGCAGCATGCGACTTTGCATTGACTACCGTGAACTTAATAAGATTACCATCCGCAATAGATATCCACTGCCACGTATAGACGATCTGTTTGACCAACTTCAAGGAGCCAAACACTTCTCAAAGATCGATCTAAGGTCAGGCTACCATCAGCTAAGGGTTAAAGAGCAGGATATTGCCAAGACTGCTTTTCGTACCCGCTATGGCCATTATGAGTTTGTGGTCATGCCATTCGGCCTGACTAACGCTCCAACAGTATTCATGGATCTGATGAACAGAATCTTCCATGAATTCCTAGATAAATTTGTCATTGTATTCATCGATGACATTCTGATTTTCTCAAAGTCCACGGAGGAACACGAAGACCATCTTTGTACGGTACTACAGATTCTTCGTCAGAAGCAGCTGTATGCGAAATTCTCCAAGTGTGAGTTCTGGTTAAACAAGGTGGCATTCTTAGGCCACATCGTATCAGCTGAAGGGATCACTATGGACCCAGCGAAGGTTGAGGCTATCACTAAATGGCCAAGACCAACATCAGCGACAGAAGTCCGCAGTTTCTTAGGCTTAGCTGGATATTATCGAAGATTCGTGGAGAACTTTTCCCGCCTGGCATTGCCTCTCACCAAACTGATGCGAAAAGGAGAGAAATTCGTCTGGACGGAAGAACGAGAGAAGAGCTTCGAAGACCTAAAGCAGAAGTTAGTATCTGCACCTATTCTTACTCTCCCATCTGGTACAGGTGGATTTTAGATCTATAGCGATGCATCGGGGAAGGGACTGGGCTGTGTTCTCATGCAACATGGGAAAGTGATCGCGTATGCTTCACGGCAGCTTAAGCCCTATGAAGAAAACTACCCTACGCATGACCTGGAACTTGCTGCAGTGGTGTTCGCATTGAAGATATGGAGGCATTACATATACGGAGAATCATGCGACATTTTCACGGATCACTAGAGCTTGAAGTATATCTTCACTCAACGTGAATTGAACATGAGACAAAGGAGATGGTTGGAACTGTTGAAGGATTATGATATTAACCTACAGTATCATCCCGGGAAGGCTAATGTAGTAGCAGATGCACTCAGCAGAAAGTCCGGAATGATAAACGGCATTGAGATCGAGGAACAAAACATAAGAGACTTGGAGCGACTAGACATCGAAATCATGGTACGTGGGCAGCACGGATACTGGGCGAATCTTAGAGTAGAACCTGAGTTACTGACTAGGATTAAGGAAGCGCAGAAGGATGATGGAGAGATTTGGGCGATAATTCAAAATTTGGAGAAGCAGACAGAATTCAGAATGGACGCAGACGGTATCGTTTGGCAGGGCACAAGACTTTGTGTTCCTGACAACCCAAAACTCCGGGAAGCATTGTTAGCTGAAGCTCACAGCTCCCCATTTTCCATACATCCTGGGACGACAAAAATGTACCATGACATCAGACAGCATTTTTGGTGGAGTGGTATGAAACAGGATGTAGCCACGTATGTCTCCAAATGTCTTACCTGCCAGCAGGTTAAGATTGAACATCAGCGATCGGGCGGTCTCCTTCAACCGTTGGATATTCCAGAGTGGAAGTGGGACAAAATCACCATGGATTTTGTTACCGGTCTTCCGCCTACCAAGAAGAAGCACGATGCTATCTGGGTCATTGTTGATCGACTCACCAAATCAGCTCATTTCTTACCGATACGCAAGGAAGATCCGGTAAGTAAACTCGCAGATACTTACAGAAGGGAGATCATGAGACTCCACGGTACTCCCTCCAGCATCGTCTCAGACAGAGATCCTCGTTTCACGTCGCGATTCTAGAAAGGTCTGCAAAAAGCTTGGGGTACACAACTTAAGCTGAGCACAGCCTTTCATCCTCAAACGGACGGACAATCGGAGCGAACAATTCAGACATTGGAAGATATGTTAAGGTCGTGTGCGTTGGAATGGACAGGTGATTGGGACGATTACATCTGTTTGGTCGAGTTTGCATACAACAACAGCTGGCACGCAAGTATCAAATGTGCTCCGTTCGAAATGTTGTATGGCAGAAAGTGTCGCGCTCCAACTTGCTGGGATCAAGTGGGAGAGCGAACACTCGAAGGACCAGAGATTATAGAAATGACCAATGAGAAGATCGAGGTAGCTAAACAGAAGTTGCAAGAAGCACGGTCACGTCAGAAGAGTTACGCTGATAAGCATCGTAGGGACATACATTTTAATGTGGGAGATCACGTCTTCCTCAAGGTTTCGCCGGCACGTGGTGTTAAACGCTTCGGGATCAAAGGGAAACTCAGCCCTCATTTCATCGGACCATTTGATATCATGGAACGAATCGGTGAAGTATCTTACCGATTAGCGTTACCTCCTCAGCTTTCACACGTGCATAACGTGTTTTATGTGTCCTTACTCAGAGGGTACAATTATCATCCTCTTCACATGGTTCAGTATCCACTGGAACAGATACGTGAAGATCTCACTTTTATAGAAGAACCCGAACGAGTACTCGACAGGCAAGAACGAGTCATGAGAAGGAAGACGATTCCATTCGTCAAAATTCTTTGGAGGGACCATACCGAGCGGGAAGCCACTTGGGAAACAGAGGAGTCTATCCGGGCTTCTTACCCTCACTTCATATTTTGAGTTCGGGTATGTCACTTCTTTTCAGCTTACTTTATCTATAATTCGGGGACGAATTATTCTTTTTAGGGGGGAAGAATTGTAAAACCCGCATGCTTTTACCATGAATAGTGCCTTTAAGATCGTACGTCCTAGATTAAAACTTACCTCATTTAGTATTGATCACATTCATGTGCTAATAATCAAGCAAGTGCATACGTGTATGACATGACAAGTATCGATTACGTACGAACTCATGATAAACAGTTAATAAATATATCACGTGAACATAATTAAATCATGATCACCATTTAAAATACAAATTAGAATACTTACGTAAATACATATAATATAATTACGAGCGTTAAGATTACGGTAATTACATGATAAAATAAACAGAAACACTTCAGACACGAACACGTTTAACCACGAACGAACACGAAACATCGGGACACAAGAAAGGTACGGGTACCCCATGTGGGGCCCCCATACCCACGGCACAACCACAAGAAATGGGCTAAGCCCATGGACTTTTACAAGTAAAGGGGGGTTATGTAACTTTTCATTTCATTTCACTTTTTCAAGAAAATAAACAAAAACCCTAAAAAGAGTTTTTCTCCTCCTCCTTTTCTCCTCTTTGTGCCGCCACCTTAACATCACCATAGGAGGGTGATTGGTTGATTTTGATCTCAAAAACTATTGCTATAATCAGTGTTTGTTCATCCTTTTTCCAAGCTACATAGTGGTATACCTTTCTAACCCTTCTTTTTAATTCTTTTTAATTCTTTTAAATCTTTGATTATTTGCATGAACATGTTATTATTTTCTTATTAAAACATGGTAATTATCATTGATCTAACATGTTTTGGTATTAATTAAAATCAAAGAATGATTTGAAAGGGGTGTTTGTTTTTGGCCGCCTAGCAAACAAACCCGAGGGGGGTTTGGTTTGCTTATTGCCGCCACCACCAAGACCATTTTAGGTCTTGGTTGGCTCATGTGGGACCCACGGCAGCAAGGAGGCACACGTGCCCCGAGTTTGGCTCGGGGTACGGTGTCGAGTTCATGCCTGATTCATGGTTCGTTGGTTAAATCATGATTTATGCTACATGTTAATTTTTATGAATTATGAACTTAGGATATAATTAATTAATAACATGAAATATTAATTAAATCATGACTTAGGTTATTTTAATTATTAGTTTAACATGACATTAATTTAACCTAAGTATTTTATGTTATAAGTTATAATTAATTAATTATTAAAACATGCCTATAATTAATTAATTTAGACATGACTTAGGTTATATTATTAATAATAATAATACACATTTTTAACCTAAGTATTTCATTTCATTTTAATTAAAACATGTTATACTTTAATTAAAATGCTTAACCTATAGTTTAATTAAAATACATGAAATAATAATTAAACTATACACTATATCATATGACTTAAGAAATAAGCTTATAACACTTAGACTTATATGTTAGCTTATGTAACCAGCTTAATTCTAATTATGGAAACTTCTATTTATAGAAACTTAATTAAATAAGGCAACTAATCTAATTATGGAAACCTTCTATATATGGAAATCTATCTATTTCAGGCAGCTAATCTAATTATGGAAACCTTCTATATATGGAAACTTATTTAATTAAGGCAGCTGATCTATTTTTGGAAACTTTCTATTTTTAGAAACTAATCTATTTTAAGCAGTAAATTCTATTTTAGGAAACTTTCTATTTTTGGAAACTTTCTATTTTTGGTAACTTTCTATTTTTGGAAACTTTCTATTTTTGGAAACTTTCTATTTTTGGAAACTTTCTATTTTTGGAAACTTTCTATTTTTGGAAACTTTCTATTTTTGGAAACCTGCTATTTTTGGAAAGTTACTTATTATTACACAGTAAGTATATTAATACATGAAACACCAGTAATACTTAATCAGATAAATCAGAATACAAGATAAACACAGTTTAAGGCTTTAAACAGTGAACCATGACCTAAAACATACCAAATCAGCTAAAATGAGACATAAAACTCAGTACGTAATCAGTGAATCGATACTTATACACGTGTGTATTCATGTAGCGTTAGTGATCCAGAAGTAGGAGTCTTTCTTCCGTTCATTCACTGGACTTGAGGTACGGATTCCCGTCCTTTCAGTATGGACATTCTTTCCTTATTAGGATTTCCCCGTATGCAGCCAACTGTTTTCCCCAGTATTTGTTTTATTGTTTTGAACTGCTTATGTTTAATTAGCATAATCTATAGCCATATACAAGCATGACCAGTTTCACCTAGTTATGGAGGTACCATAACCATAGCATTGGAGGCACCGATGTTATGACTTCCCCACGGCAGAGTGATTGCTCGTGGCGTCCCTTTCAGTTTTGGCCATATTATTATATCATGTGGGGCGTATGGGTGCATCCTAGTTACATGTTTTATTCAGTTTATCATGGTGAATGTGGTGTGTGCCTTGCACCCTTCACAAGGAGTTGATCCCTCCTACCCAAACTAGTATATTGATTAGAGGCATCCCCTCTAATTAGCATGATGAGGTCACCCCTCCAAGTATTCATGCATGTGACCTTTTCATGACCTATATGGGCTATGGTATATATATGTTAAAACAGTTTTTCACGAGATAAACATAAGGCTTTTCAAACTATAAAACCAGTTTTCTTGATACTTAACCAGTTTACTCAGAACTTAGTCTTCCGCTGTTATATGTTACATGCTTATCCTATTTCATGCTTTATTGTACATCCGTGCACTGAGCGTCTTGCTCAGCCGTTTTCCCTTTCATGTTCCCTAAACGGCAGGTACTCAGGGACGTTCGTAGATCTCAAACGTATGTGCATATGGACTGGAAGCTTTACTGTCTTTCTTTACTTTATGCATTTCCTTTACTTTATTACAGTTGTTATGGACATTGTTTCGTCCTTTCCTTTTTCAGTATTTATGTTTGTGTGTGATGAGCTTTACTTTGGAGTACCGATGTTTGATTCCGGTATTTCCCTTTTATGGTTGAATAATGCTTAGACATTTATCCTTGTATGCTTTGATGACACGCCATGATTATGCGTAATATTCCATTTCCAAAATGGGGTGTTACATTCCCAATTTCTGGTTTAACCCTATTAACCAAGCAATATAAAATGGTCGCATCTTTCTGATATTTAATCCAAACCTCTTGTTTTGCCTCGAGACATTCAATCAAAATTGTAACCAATAATTTCCACTTTGGGGAAAAACAACTCTTCTTCAAATACCCTTATTCTTGTATGGCCTCACTATACCCAATTGACCCAAAAATGTTTTTGACCAAAGTATAACCGGGTAAGGGATCATACTCATCTGTGTGCTCCAAAATAGCTTAAACCAATGGCCCTTCTAAAGTGTGTACCCCAAACATCAACTCAGCAAAAGGTGAACTAAACTCTATTGGTTTCTTATTTTTGGAGGGTTGGGCGGTGTACTAGAACTCTACTAAGAAATCTTTAAACATCCGTTCTACGTTTATGAAAAGGGCCTTCTGTAATACACGTTTTGACACAAAACTCATAACTTCCCTTCTAGGAGGAGAAGTTAGGTCTTCTGGATTTAGGTCACATGATTATTGGATTTGATGATTATGTCACTGATTGTGAAACTAACATGAGATGAGGGGCCCAAAAGAGGGTTTGATGATGATTCTGTCATTTTTAGGGTTTGTGTGTGTTTCTTTTATGTGTTCTTGATGAGAGAGAAAGTGAGTTTGTGTGTGTGTGTTTTCATCTTATTTTTTGAAGTTGTGATTTGTTGTGGGTTGTTTGATCTGCTTAAATAAACTTTTTAAAAGATTTGGTTAGATTTAAAACCATTTTTGGTGAAATGGTTATAAGTTTTTAGGGTTTGTTGAAGAAATGATGAAACCTTCTCATTAATACTTTGGATAAATGAGTTGTCGTCTGACACATTAAACATTGTAAAGTCGTAGTGTTAGAAAAATTGTTGGTAGTGGGTGACAAGTCATGTTTACGTTTGAAATATCCTTAATAAATTAACTGTCCTTTTTTATGAATGTTTTATTTTTGAAAAAAATTCAATGTCATTTAATTTATTATTCAAACATATGATTCAAATGTTTTAAATGTTGGACCAGCTTGATGAACATGACTGCCGACTTGCATTAGCTTTAGTACGTCAAATGAGGCGACAATACTCCACATAAATATTCACAGTTTTGAATAAGACATGTGACGTTGCACGCTCCTCTAATCAAGCACTGCTACTAAATTAGGTCATAAAATTCCTTCAGAAATGTTGGACCATCAGTAATGTTGAAGGTTTAGGGTTTATGACATTAGGTGATTTTTCATTTGCTTCAATACGTCAGATAAAGCGATAAAACACCATGTACACATTCACAGTTGTGAAATAGACACATGACATTGGACACTCCTTTACTCAAGCATTTCTACTGAATTAGACCAAAGCTTTGGAAAGAACTGAACCTTTAAGAATCTACACTGAAAGCTAAAGGTTCATGTTTTGTGTCATCAATATTCAGCATACCAAGTTCCATTATCAATCTTTTGAAAGTTGGTTCATGCAGTGGTTTGGTGAAGATATCAACCAATTAGTATTGAATGGGGATGAAATGTAATTCAATGTCCCCTTTCATGATGTGATCTCTAATAAAGTGATATCTGATATAAATGTGTTCTGTTCTTGAGTGGACTGGATTGTTTGAATGTGCAATAACACTAGTGTTATCACAAAAGATTGGTACCTTTTCATATACCATGTCATAGTCAGTGAGCTGACTCTTCATCTGTAGTATATTGGCACAACATCCAGTAGCTGCCACATATTCAGCTTCTGTTGAAGACATAGCAACTGATTGCTGCTTTTTAGCGCTCCAGCACACAAGTTTGCCACCCATCAACTGGCAAGCACCAAAAGTGCTTTTCCTGTCCAAGTTGCATCCAACATAGTTAGAGTCTGAGTCCCTCTTTAGATTAAATCCTGAGGACTTGGGGTACCAAAGACCAAGACTAGGAGTACCTTTTAGGTACCTGAAGATTTTGTTTACAACAATAAGGTAGGATTCATTAGGATTTGCTTGATACCTTGCACAAAGGCATGTAGAGAACCAAATGTCAGGTCTTCAAGCAGTTAAGTACATTAAAGATCCAATCATACCTCTGTATTGGGTGTCATTGACTGATTGTACATTGAGATCAGGTCTTAAGTTGGTGTTTTTACCAAAGCACAATTGAAATCATACTTTCTTTAGTATATCTCTAACATATTTTTCTTGATTGATGGAGATGCTTTGGTCACATTGTTTTATCTGAAGACCAGAAAGTAGGTAAGTTCACCCATCATGCTTATCTCAAACTTGCTGGTCATAAGATTGGAATTTTTTTACACAGTTTCAAGCTTGTTGAATCAAAGATGATGCCATCAACATAAATTTACACCAGCATGGTGTCTGTTTCAGTTTTATAGATAAACAAGGTGCTTTCTATCTTTCCTCTGACAAACTTATGTCCAATGAGACATGTTGAAAGAGTTTCATACCATGCCCGTGGGGCTTGTTTCAAATCATTGAGAGCTTTGTATAGCTTGTAGACATGTTTGGGGTATTCACTACTCTCGAAACTTGGAGGCTGAGTGACATAAACTTCTTCTTTCAGTATGATCTAAACAGGAAAACAAGAATGAACACAGTCGAATATAGATCAAAACAGTATGATCTAAATAGGAAAACAAGAATGAACACGTTCAAATATAGAAAGAGTTTTAGCGGCTGATAAGATGATATAGATTTGAAACATACACAATCGAGAGCAACCAAGGCTCTAATACAATGTAAAAACAATGGTATATATATGAATCCAACCAACCTTTCCTTGATTCAATTACGATTGATTCTGAGTTTACAATACAAGAAAGAACAAAAACAAGATTGATCAATTAATAAAATACTAGAACTGAAATAAATCAAAACAATATGATCTAAAAAATAAAACAAGAATGAACACGGTCGAATATAGAGAGAGTTTTAGCGGCTGATAAGATGATAATGAAACCCTAGAATGTAGCTCTAGCTTATATACTCAGACAATAATCCATAATTGTAGGTTAAGTCTCATGCACAATAAAACTTTACTAAACGAGATGGAAACTTATATTAAGTGTTAGAAAGATATGACACTTATCAATACTAGTCCCTCATAACATATAACACCAAAAACTTGTTATATTTAACACACTGCCTCAATTTTTTCAACTTGAAACATATCCATCATACCAATCTTTCTACACAACTCATCATGTTACACAGAACCAAGAGCCTTTGTAAGTACATCAGCAATTTGCTAAGAAGTATGATTTTTCTTAGTCTAAATCACACCACTTGCCACTTTTTCTCTTACCAAGTGCGCATCAATCTCAAAATGATTAGATTTTTCATTGAATACTGGATTAGCATCAATCTACAAAACAGAACTGTTATCATAATATAACATAACATGAAACAAATACTTTAGACCCATGTCACTCAGCAAATTAGATAACCAAATATCTTCACAAGTGGAAGAAGCCATACTTTTGTACTCTGCCTCAACAGGTGACCTGGATAAAGTAGATTGCTTCTTATCTTTTAGGTTATCAAAGAGTCACCCAGAAAAACACAATAACCAGACAAAGAGTTCCTTGTAGCAGGACATCTTGCCGAGTCAAAATCAACATAAGTTTTAAGCTTAATATTACCATCACTATTAATCTGAATGCCACTCCCTGGAGACTTTTTAAGATAGATTAAAACTCTCAGGGAAACATCTAGATGTGATGTCAAAGGATAATTCATATGTTGACTAAGACAATGTACAACATATGAAATATGAGGCCTAGTATTAGTTAGATATATCAATTACCAACAAGCCTTTGATAATTGCCAATATCAACAAGAAATGTATCATCATCAGTTTCAAATAACTCAAGGTAGTATTTTCAGGTAAAGGTGTGTCAACATATTTAGCAACTAACAATCCATATTCATGTAACAAATCTAAACAATACTTTCTTTGACTAAGACAATACCTTTGTCATTATCAAGAGCCTAAATACTAAGGAAATACTTTAACTTTCCTAAATCTTTAATTTGAAACTTAGTTTTAAAAACTCTTTTAACTTTTCAATTTTTGAAACATTATTACCGGTAATAATAATGTTATCTACATAAACCAATAAAACAATGAACATGTTACCATTACATTTGGTAAACAAAGAATAGTCAAACTTAGACTAATAAAACCATTTTCTGTCAAAGCACTAGTCAGCTTGGCATTCTATTACCTAGGAGCTTGTTTTAAACCATATAAAGATTTGTTAAGTTTGTAAAGTTTACCCTTTTGATTATCAAAACCACGAAGAAGAGACATATAAACATCATTAATTAAGTCATCATACAAAAAATCATTATTCACATCAAGCTGAAATAAATTCCAGTCGTTGCGAATACCAACATTAAGCGAACATCTAACAATGGCCATATAGTCAAAACCCTCCCTCTGGCTACAAGCCAGGCCTTATACCTCTCAACCTCACTAGAAGACTTATACTTAATCTTCCATAACCATTTAGAGGTTACAAGTTTACTTCCACTAGGAAGATCACAAATAGTCCAAGTGTTATTCCTATTTAAAGCTTCAATTTTATTATTCATTGCCTCAATCCACCTAGGATCTTTACTGGCCTCATAATAAGAAGAAGGTTCAGAAGCTTTATTAAGATTAGTGGAAAACACAGATTAACACCCCTTAATTGTGCATAAGAAACATATTTTTCAAGACCATAAAGCTTACTGCTACTCACCACATAATCATTAAACTTAACAGGCATTTTAGTTGGTTTATCAGACCTCCTAACATGAGACTACACTTGATTGCTGTTTTCTAGCACCCCATTTTTTAGTATTCAAACCAAAATGAGAAGGACATTGGTGCCCTTAGAGGAAGTATTGTCATCTATAGAAGTTGCAAAGTTATCTTCACCAACAGAGTTATCTCTGGGCAAAGATTAGCATCGCCATCATTATAGGATGACTCTTAATTTCTCCCTTCATTATAGGGACTAGAAGTTAGACTACAAGTATGCTTTTCAATAAAAAAGTAAAGAATCAGTATTTTTAGAAGAAGAATCCTTACTAAAATCTTGAAGAGAATCATTCATTTTGTAAAGAAAAATAGTTTCGTAAAATTTGACATTTCTAGAAAAATAAACCACTTTAGACTCAAGATTATAAACTTTGTATGCCTTTTTAAAAGTATAAAACCAACCAGAACGCATTTCTTAAATCTAGAAGAAATTTTATCAAAATTATTTAAGATAGAAGAAAAGCAAAGGCAACCAAAACTTCTCAAGTGAGGGATTTAGGTTTGACATTATATACAAGCTGAAAAAGGGATTTTCCATCGAGAACAGAAGAAGGCAACCTATTTATAAGCTAAGCAACAGTTAAAACACACTCAATCCACATAAGTAGAGGAATACTACCGTGATAACCTGAAACCGAGGTCATTGCCTAATCTTATTTTACGACTATTTTTGGAATTTTTGATGAGCTTGAATGATTTTTGTTTTTGATGGTTTAAGTTTAACCGATGTTAGGAGACTTATATTTTGTCTTTAATTAGTATAAGGAGTATTAACAAGCGTGATGTCGACGGATGCCCAATATTTTACGTTTTATTGTCAATTGTTCGATATTTGTCGTTTTTTGATATTTTCTTTTTAACGACGTGTTAAATCGAGTCGGGAGATGATATTATTATATTTGAGATACGTTTTAACTTTTGAGAAGTATTTTTATGAAACCAGAGCCTTGTGAATATTTTCAAAATTGACTAATAGTCATTTCCCGCTTTTTAGCTAACTATTTTCATTTTGGACCACAACTATCCCAAATTGGCAAAACTAGCCCTTGGACCACCATATAAAAGGCCATTTCTTACCTAATTTTCTCATAGTTAACAAGTTAACAAAAAAAATCATCCCGCCTCCCTCTTTTCTTTTTCTTACCGTCGCCAACACCACCACCTTAAACCATTTTTGGTTTGATTTCTACTTTGATCCATTTAAAAACAAGACTAGTCCATATCTTAGAATTCAAAGGTAAATCTAATTATTTTAAAATCATCAACATGCATGAACTTTGATTTTTGAATGAGAATTATGGTTGGTAGAGTTGTTAGATGATCATGCATGTGATTATCTAGTGATAATCTTGCATGGATCATGTTGTTTTTGCTAAAAACGTGTATTTGATTTTTGGGTTTTTGATTTAAAGATTGATACAAGTGGTAGGGTTAGGATATGTTGTTATTAGGGGCTTATGATGATGATGAAAATGGTTGAATTTGATCAAAAATATGATTTCATGTAAGATTTTAAAGGGTAATTTAAGAAGTGGGTAAAAGGTTGTTTTTGGATGCCTTATGTTTTTGTAGAAACTAGAAGGGGGGGTTGAATAGTTTCTTGAATTTACTTGTTAAAGATTGGTTTTTTAAAAATCATTTTCAAAAACTTAAGCTTGAGTATTTATGTGAAACCTTCTTATGCACAATATGAACAAGGTATAGTGCAACTAAACTAATAATCACAAGTATAAAGAATAATGAATGTAAAGAGATAAGGGAAGGAAAGATCAAACCAAACACCAAGGATTTATAGTGGTTCGGCAACGAAACTCACTCCTCGTTCCTAATCCACTCCTCGAGTACTCCTTACTCGAGAGTTCACTAATCAACAAGCTCCTTAAGGTGGAGAAACCGTACACAACGTCGCTTAACCAATTTCTGACTATAAGCTAAAAGTCGAGCCTTAATCTTAGCTAGGACCAATCTACACCAATATACTTTAAGGACCAAGTATTAACCTTAATACATACACAACTTCCAAATAAACACAACTACTTGGATCTTCACAACAATGACAGAACAATGAATAAATAAGTTTGGATCTTCAATGGATCTTTGAGGTAGAAACAACACTTCAAGGATGATAGTGTTCTTCTTTTTGCACTTTGAGAGGAAAAGATGAGAGGAGAAAGATTCACTTCTAAACAAGTAGTAATCAAACAAATGATCAAGGATTTGAGTGATTTAAGAAGTATGAAAGAATCTGGAAATGTATGTGCAAAAGAGGTGAATTGAAAGTCTGAGAATGGTCCACTATTTATAAGACAAACATCCAACGGCTATATCTGCCCGCGGTTCCTTATTGGAGCCCGCGATTCCTTATCGATAAGGAACCGCTATAGGAGCTAAGGAACCGCCTGCATAGACTCCGCTCCCTTTTTTCTTTTAGTAGATTGGTTCGAACTTGGGGGATTAAAATATCCTGAAAGGATATTCCAAACCAAGATAGAATATGCCATTTTCAAATTTCAAATTTTCAAATAATTAATTTAATAAAACATTTTCTTAAAAAGAAAGTTTAATAAAAAAAACTTGTCACGCTTAATAAAAAGTGAGTTTTAAGAAAAGATTAAATCCTTGATCACTTAATTAGGATGAGTACTTGTTTGTTCATACCTTAAGTGATAATGATTGAAATGAAAAATACTTGAACTCAAGAATTCATTTTTCGTTGTTTTCGTAAATTCTTGTTTTTACATATTGTCGTAATCAAAACAAAGCGAGACTAAAAAATGCAAGTAACGTTTTTAGGCATCATTGCATCAACAATCTCCCCCTTTTTGATTTCGACAATACATAAACTAAATCACCTAGTAAAACAAGATTTTCAAAGACGAGTTTATATCATTTATCCCCCTTTGTCGAAGCAAAAAGGTTGCAAAAGTCTTTGAAGAAGAGAAGAACCGGACTTTGCAAATGCTCCCCCTTGGTGTTTACTCCCCCTTGCTTGGGGCACCAAGGAATCGATATATGGTGACAAGCTACATGGAAGGGTTAGTAGAAGAGAAGAGACACCCAACAAGATATAGCAAAGGTCACACAAAAAATAAATAAGAGAAGAAACAAAAGATCCAAGATAAGTCATGTTAAAAGGAAACATGATAAAAGATACAAGGAAATAAATCATACAAAGATGTATGAAAAGCAAACACAAGCCAAAAAAACATAAATATAATCCTAGTTAAACTAGAACTCTAAGATTTGCTTGAACTAGATGTCTTGAAGATAAGCAACCAATGCTTAGTTAAAAGACAAGGTAGTGGCAGAAGGAGGTGGTGGTGGCTTGGTAGAGATCTCATAGTCATAGTGAAGAGGAGGTTTGACTAAGAGACTCCTGATGTAATTCAACTCTTCATAGATATGAGCCATAGCAAGATGTTGATATTCACAACAATGACAATATGTTCCATGATGCATGACATTATCATGTGAAGGAGGAAGAACACTAAAGGCTAGTGGTGGAAGATAAGAAGTTCCACAATCAACATTCTTAGAAGAGGAAGAGATGTGATTTGAGTGTTCTTGGGTGAATTAGGATTGAAAGCAATTGGAGAAAATGGAGGAGAATCAAAGCTTTAATTTGGGTAATAAGACATTTTGATTTGAGGAAGGATGCAAAATGCTTAAGGTTAAATAGAGAAAGTCTAAGATATTTTAGGGGTGGTCAAAGGGTTGAAACAAAGATTCCAAAAAGTGTTGGACAAATTTGGAGTTTCAGGAATACCCGAAAAAAAGGTTACTGGGCACGGTTCCATATCTCAACAGGCGGTTCCTTATCACTGGGGAACCGCGGTCTCAATAGAGAACCGCCCACAGTGGGTTAAATTTGGTGACGAGGGAGGATTTTCCAATTCAGCAAATCCTAATTTTCTAGTCTAACTAGTCATGGAGATATGCTTAGAAGTAAAGATAGACAAAGAAAACACATAAGAACTCACTAAATAAGGTTTTGACTAAAATACATGGATTTTAAAGAAAATTGATGTAGGAGGTGTGTAGAACTAGACACAAAGTCATGACACAATGATCCTCCATAGTTCTCTTTTGTTCTTGCTATATTTTAGAGACCCATACATATGAATTATGTAAGCTCATTATGAATAGAAAGAAGCTATGAAAATCGTTTTTAGATTGAATTTACAATGCAAAAACATTTCTCGACCATTTTCGAAAGAACTTTGAGAATTTTGAAAAAGGGAAGAGAAGTTTTCCAAAAAGAGTTTACGATACTCAAAAGCTCAAAGAAAGAAAAGACTCAAAAGATAAAAAGACTCGATTAATTAAAATGCATAATTATGAAATATGTTCCATTAAACCTAGACCTAGACGCAAGTAATTAAAAGGTTCCCTCTTAAGTGACTTAGTAAAAATGTCGGCTAAGTTTTCTACCGAGGGTAACTTCTCAATAGAAATGTTCCCCCTTTGAACATTATCCCTAAGAAAATGGTGGCGAATCTCTATATGGTTAGTTCGCGAATGTTGCACGGGATTCTTGCTAAGGTCTATTGCACCCTTGTTGTCGCACATGATGGGAACATCATCAAGAGAAATCCTGTAATCAACAAGCGCTTGCTTCATCCATAGAGCTTGTTGACAAGCTTTACCGGCACTCACATACTCGGCTTCCATGGTAGATATAGCAAGAGCGGTTTGTTTCTTGGAGAACCAAGAAGTTAAACAACAACCCATAAAGGTACAAACTCCACTAGTGCTTTTCCGATCCACGTAGTCTCCCGCATGATCCGAGTCCGCATAGACAATGGTTTCTACGCCGCTCCCTTGAGGATACCATAATCCTAAATGTATAGTGCCTTTAATATATCAGAAGATACGCTTAACCGCTTCAAGGTGAGAGGTTTTGGGAGCCTCTTAGAAGCGAGCACAAAGGCAAACACTAAACATGATATCTGGTCGACTTGCCGTTAGGTACAACAAACTACCAATCATACCTCTATATTTGGTGTTGTCTACCGACTCACAATCATCATCTACGATGAGTTTAGTATCTGAGGCAATAGGGGTGTTCATTGGTCTAGAATCTTCTAATCCAAATTTATTTAGCATTTCCTTAACATATTTGGATTGATTAAAGAAAATACCATTGTCCATTTTTTTAATTTGGAGTCCTAAAAAGAAGTTAAGTTCTCCCATCATACTCATTTCAAACTCGTCATGCATGATTTTGGCAAAGTCGTCACACAATGATTGATAAGTTGAACCAAATATAATGTCATCAACATATATTTGTACGATAATGAGGTGAGAACCTATCTTCTTTGTAAAGAGTGTATTGTCTACCATCCCCATGGTATACTCATGTTTTACAAGAAACGCTTTAAGTCTATCATACCAAGCTTTGGGTGCTTGTTTGAGACCATAAAGAGCTTTCTTAAGCTTGTAAACATGATCCAGTTTCTCAAAATCAATGAAGCCGGGAGGTTGAGCCACATATACCTCCTCATTGATCAAACCGTTAAGAAACACACTCTTTATATCCATTTGTTGAAGCTTAAAGTCTAAGGCACAAGCGTAAGCTAAAAGGATTCTAATGGATTCTAATCTTGCTACGGGTGCGTATGTCTCGTCATAATCAATACCTTCTTGTTGATTATAGCCTTGAGCTACAAGTCTAGCCTTGTTACGAGACACAACACCATTCTCATCTAACTTATTCCTATATACCCATTTGGTTCCTATGATGGTCGAACTTCTAGGTGGAGGAACAAGTTCCCAAACGTCATTAGCAATGAACTGATTCAGTTCTTCTTGTATAGCGATGACCCAACTCTCATCCATCAAAGCTTCTTTAACATTCGTTGGTTCAATCAAGGAGACGAAACAAAAGAAGTTACTTTGATTTTGGACTTGAGATCTTAGGGTCCTTTGATTTAATTCGCCTATGACATTATCGAGAGCATGATCCTTTGACTCGTTAATGTTTACTCCCTTTTCAACACTAAGGTCTTCAACTCCTATGTTTCTAACATCTTTGGCATTAACTATGTCTATTTCATCCAATTCATCATCTACCAAAGGTGGTGTCTTAGATGAAGGAGGGGTTTCATCAAATGTCACGTTAAGTGATTCTTCAATTACACCCTAGGTTCTATTGAGGACTATGTAGGCTTTGCTAGTTTGAGAATAACCTAAAAAGATACCTTCGTCAGACTTTGGGTCAAACTTAGTAAGGTAATCTTTGGTGTTGAGAATGAATCACTTGCTTCCAAACATCCTAAAGTATTCCAATGAGGGATTCTTACCTTTAAGAATCTCATAGGGGGTCATTCCTAGAAAAGGTCAAATAAGAATTCAGTTGATAATGTAGGTTGATGTGTCCACGGCATTGCACCAAAATTTTTGAGGCAAAGATTGCTCATTTAACATCGTCCTACTCATCTCTTGGATGGTCCTATTCTTTCTTTCAACTACCCCATTTGATTGTGGAGTGCAAGGAGCCAAGAAGTTATGGGTAATACCATGAGCTTCACAAAAGGCACCAAATTGCACTTCATTATCAAATTCCCTACCACGATCCGTCCTAATAGAGACAATTGAACATCCTAGTTGATTTTGAATTCTTCGACTAAAGGTTTCAAAGTGATCGAAAGCTTCATTCTTAGACGCCAAAAATCTAGTCCAAGTGAATCTAGAGTAGTCGTCAACTATAACTAGGGTATAAAGGTTACCTCCATAACTCCGTATGGCGGAAGGTCCAAAGAGATCCATATGTAGGAGCTCTAAGAACCGAGAGGTCGAAACCAAATTCTTGGCTTTGTGACTTGAGTGAACTTGCTTACCAGTTTTACAAGCATCACAAAAGTGACTATCAAACTTCATCTTGGGGATATGTCTTACCAACTCCTTAGAGACTAAAGATTGAATTAAACGCATATTAGCGTGACCTAATCTCCTACGCCAAAGAGTAGAACTATCATCTAAAGTCGCTAGACATAAGTTGTCCTTTGACTTCCTATTGACCTTTGATGTTGAGTTTTTGTACACCTTTAGGAAAAGGATGCACAAAGTAGGGCAAGTGAGCACGACGATTTAGGAAAACCGTGTGTGAAAGACCCTAAGTGAGTTCGTTCTCGAGGAGGCAAGTGCGTTGTGTATTGAATTGATATTGATTTGTGATTATATGATTGAGAAAGAAATGAGATTAGAAGAGAAAGACGGTTACAAAGACGAATTAAACTACGACGAAAAAGGCGAACACGTAAAATCGTAAATAGTGCCAAAATTAAAATTTTAACCTAAAAATTCCTAAAAATTACTAAAAATACCCAATAATATTCTAAGAGTTTACAAAAAACTCCAAACTTGCTAAAACCTTTTAATTAATTAGATAATGACTTTTTAATGCTAATTAAAGCCCTAAAAATCACTTTTAATTATTAAAAAGCCTTAAACAAGATCTAATAGTTTGTAAACCTCAAAAATATCTTAATTAAGCTAAAAACTATTTTTAAAAATTTTAAAACCAAATTAAACTATTTTTAAACACTTAAAAACTATTAAAATCTATTAAATCTTAAATTAATTCTAGAAATTAATTGAAAAGTCTAAAAAATATTTGGAAAGTGACAAAACTCCTAATTAAGTGTCCTTAACCTAGGAAAAATGTAAAAACTAAAAAAAATAAAACTTCAATTTTTAATAATAAAATAATATTAAAATATTCAAAAAAATAAAAGGTTTATAAATAAATTCTAAAAAATTACCAAAAATCCTAAATAATGTAATTAAAACAAAAATGCAATCCAAATTTTCTGAAACCTATTTAATAATTTTATATTGAATTTTAAAGTTAGCTAAAAACCCTAAAATCCTATAAAATAAAAAATAAGCTAAATTGAAAACTTAAATAGCTGAAAACCTCAAAAATATGATTAAAAACCTAAAAACTATTTTTTCAGATTTTTAATATACCTTTTACTATTTTTTAAAGACTTTTTAAAATTAAAACTAAAAATAATCCTAATAAATTAATTAATAATGGGAAAAATAAACTTTTTGCTCAGAAAAGTCAAAAACCCTAATATAAACCTAAGAAAAATGCTAAACAGGAAAAAGCTTAAAGGAATAAGCTTGAAACAGCTTATTAATAAGCTGTTATGAAAATAAGCTACAAAACAAGTAACACTTAAGTATATTTTGAAATGAGACTCTATCAGTCAAAGTCCCTAGGGCGCAACGGTATTGTGTGTGTGTGGTGAGAGGAGTGGCGCAGGTTCGAGTCCTGGCCACGTCCTTTTTGCTAAACTTTTTTTTTTTTACTTTTAAAAACACAAACCAGTTACTCCTTAAGTCACAAAAACACAAGCACAATCAACATTAAACAAGATTAAACCAAATTGGAATCAAAAACGTGCCCAGGTTAGGCAATATGACTGATGAACACAAGTGGTATTTCTTCACTTGTGAAAATTGATGTCAAGAGGACTTGACTTGTGATTTGTGTTGGTGTAATTGATGGACAAAGGCACCCTTGTACTCTGTTGAGTACAAGGAGTCAAATCAAACTCACAAACAAGAAAATAGCACACAAATCAAGCACAAAATAGCAAATGAAAGTTGCTGATGAAGCTTAGCACAAGTCTGGGGTGTAAAGCAGATTTTTAGTGCACAAAATTGAGATTCAAAAGCCAATAGCTTGCATACAATTCTACTAAATGATGTAAAAGTACTCTAAAACCCTAAGTTAACATAAAACCTAAAAGCTTACAAGATTTGAGTAAATAAAATCACACAAAATCATGCACCCAAGAGCAGTCACTGGTTTTGTCTATTTTCCAACTATTTATCAAGCAAATTAGTTTAAAACCTTCCCCAACTGAAAGCTAACTATTCTTACCACCTAATAACAACCTAATGAAACTGTCTAGCTAGTTTTAAGCTAAGATTGATGTCATTTAAGCCAACTTAAATCATAATCCAAACACCCCTTTAATATTCAGATTCTCACTTTTTCAAAGCAAATCAACTCACACCCTAATCAAATTGAATCAAGATCAATCTAACATGCATACTACAACAGATTAAGCAATATTAAACAATTTAAACAGCACTTAAACAACTTTCATGCAATAATCACTCAAATCACATAAATGAAAATGAAAACAAGGGATTTTTACCTTGAGGGACTTACATCCAAGTCCCTCAGTGACAGCCAAGTCACCTCCTATAGGCTGGGGCCTATGCTGGACCTTGGACAACAGGATTCAACACAACCCTGCTAAGAGAAATGAAGAACAAGCACAAATATACTTTCTGATTTTTTGTCACTTTCTTTTGAAACCTTTTTCAAACCAACAAACTTTAATACCAAAACTGTAGATTTGTAAATCTATGCTTATGATTTTAGAGAGAGAAAGAGTTAGAGAGATGGTGGATTTCACACTTTAGAGAGAGAAACTAAGAAAGAACTATGTGTAAAATAATGAAAACCACACCCCTCTCCATCTAAGGAGAGGGTTTATATACCCAAGCCCATGTGATGGGCTTGGGTTTACAATAGGCCGCCGGCCCATACAATCCATGGGCTCGGTTTTGGGCTTTGTTTGATAAAAGTAAATAACTAAACTACGAGCTATAACATAGACTTTTGTTGGAGTGACCGATCCTTTCTAATACGTAAAACGTATTTCCAACAATCTCCCCCTAAGGGAGGTCACTCCAAACAAGGTCGTTACCCAAGTTACAATAATAGAATAAACCTAGCATACTATGCTTGTCTTAAGCTCGTAGTCTTCGTCTTTCTTTTTCCTTTTCTTTTCTGGTGAACATGCTGATGTGATCTTTGATATTAATCTTTGATCATCAATCTCTTGCCTTGATCTCGTGCATCCATCACTTGTGATCTTCGCCTCTTCATGACCTCACGTCCCACATACTTATACCTTCGTAATTCTTGAAAGCTTCAGAGTTTGAAACAGCGGAAGACTTAACTTTTAGGCTTTCTTGAATTAGATGAGATATTAAGTGCATAAAGTATAAGCATGCGGGGACGACTACTTCTTGGATCCCGCAACGCCACCGTCTTCAAATGCCGCAACATAAGTAGACACGAAAGAAATGGCTTTGAACATTTCATTCTAATTCGGTAGCATTTTACCTCCGGTCGGTGAAGACCGTTGGACGATATTAGATATCGTACCCGTGACGGATAGTTTCAATTAAGTAACTTCCTGACAGGATTTCGCGGGTAAACCCGTTCTCTTTACTCGACCATCCAAAGCTGACTGCGAACGTAAAGAGTGAATCATTTGGATAAAATTATCCGCATGATTTGAAGCTGTCAATTCATGTTCCTGGAACAAGTGAAATTCAATTAAGAACCGCACCATCGTTGCTTTCCAGTTGTCACGAGCTTGATTCGTATAGAATCTTGCAAGTTACCTACCAAGTGCTGTTTGAGGTTAACACTAGAAGGATTTCCACTCATCACCGTGAACACTAATGTATCACTCTGAGTGTTCTGGCAAGATCACTAAGATATTGCGTAGAGGCCTGGAACGTGTTTAAATTCAGTTAAGAATTAAACAGCTGTTGCTTTCCAGTTATCACAAGTTTGATTCATAAAGAATCGCACAAGTCACCTACCATGAGCTTTTTGATATTCGCTCAAGAAGGATTTCCATCTTCATTGTAAATACTTTCGTATTACTCGGATGTTCAGGCAAGATCATGAAGATTTTGCGTAGGACTCTTAAAATCTTCCTTACTTTTCACAGTGTGTGAAGAAGCAAGGAAATATGAAAGTGTGTCCTAATGAGATATTTGATGATCTCAAATGGCTCTAGACTCGATCGTGCATTTTGGATTTTAGTGATCGGAGGCTGGAGAGGAGTGCCACCTTTTCAATACCAATTTATTCGGAGTGAATAAATCGATAGATAACGTGTTGTCTCCGTGTGATTAAAACAAATACCTTTTGAGAGATATCTGAGTTAGATGGGATGGGTTGTGCATTGCATCACTGGGTCCATGATGTCTGTCTTCAATATCGAGAATCATTAAAATGATCTCAATAGCATATGTGTTGACCCGGTTTCTGCCTAAAGTTGTAAGGAGGGCTTCTTTCTTTACACCCTTTATCTTTACAATTCTTTTTCATTCTTCAACCCCTTCAATGCTTACCAATACGTCATAACTAGCACCTTGTTGTGATTGTTCCAGTGCTAACTTAATTACTTGGTCGGCATTCAGTTACGTTCACAATCTTTCTCCAACTTTCCTAAGGACTACTATTTCTAGCTATGGAATGTCCTTGGGAAGATTCCTCCGGTTCTGGAAGAATCATAGGACTTAACCTATCCTACCATCCTTATGTCACCACAATCTTCATCGTCATGAAATAAATGTGTTTTGGGTAAGTATAAATCACCATGAAAATCCATTTTTGATATGCAAATCCATTTTGCTCCCCCTTAACATATGCCACGATATTCGAAAACTTTTTGCACATGTCGGGATGAGCCAGCACATTAAGTCAAACCATTTGTGATAATATCCCATATTAAATCACATTTTCTCCCCCATATTAAAAATATTAACTCAATCGATGTTTTTAATATCAATTGATTTAATGAAGTTTTAACAAAGGTTTTGGGAAGAAAAATGCAAGTCCGTTTTATCTTCATGATATCAAATGTATGAGATATGATATCGATTTGTAACATGATCACATATTCACCATATTAGAAAAGAATTGACAAGGTTGGACCTGATTGATGAGAACATCATATGATAAGATCAAATGGTTCTTGTCAGCATATATTGGTCGCCTCGTCACGTCTGAAGTCATCTCTCGACACCACGTGTACGATTGGTATTTTTGTCTTGACACCAGGTAGTGAGCTTGGCACGTTCGGCATCGAAGATTCTGAATGCTTGACAATTGCTCCCCCTCAATTGTTGACCCGTGTTCTATTGAAAGAGCTGTAGTCGTCGGTTGAGTAGTCGCATTGTTGAGTATGTAGATACCAATTGTAGATTGCATTGTAGAGATGATAGCTTCATAAAAACAAGACTTCTCTTGTTTTGACAAATAAATGCACTGAAACGTACATATATTTGTGTTAGACCAAGTTATAAAGTAAACTTGATCCCTTACAAGGTTTTAAAGTAAACCTTGCCCGAGAAAATTAATTCCCGTTGTGAGCCAAAGCTTTCATAAGAAATACTTGGCTTTAATGTGAAAACCGGGTTGCAGTCCGAAATAACTACAAGCCATGTAGGCATGTTTTATGAAATATTTACAACTTTTGTACGAACTCTATTTATGGCGCCGTGTCAATATTAATCAACATTTCTAAGGCCGTAAATATTATCGTACCAAAAGACACGCCTTTGAAAAATAAAGTAAATATATTTTTGGATTTTTCTGAATTTTTCAATTTTTATGGTTTTTATATGGTTTGATATTTTTGTATTTTGCTTTTGTGGATTAAAATATAAGCAATATATACAAATGATCACCAAGGATACGGAGAATAGTTTTACCAAGACTATTCTTTCGCTTCATCTGCTAGTTCCTTTAGAGTCTCAGGCGAGAAAGTTCTCATTCCTAGCTTGTCGGCCAAAAATTCAATTCGAGCGCGATCTAAAGCCTTCGTGAAAATATCCGCCAATTGATACTCAGATCGGACAAAGTAAAGCTCGATTACTCCATTTTCCACTTGCTCCTTGATGAAGTGGTAGCGAATGTCAATATGCTTCGACCGGGAGAATTGAACGTTGTTGCAGCATAAGGCAATTGCACTCTTGTTGTCACAGTACATCGGAATTTTGTTGAAACCTAGACCATAATCAGTTAATTGCGATCTCATCCAAAGAATTTGAGCACAACAACCGGACATAGCTATGTATTCTGCTTCCGTACTTGAAATTGCAGCGCTTTTCTGCCTTTTCGATGCCCAACTAATTAGTCGATCTCCTAGTAGTTGCAAAGTTCCACTCGTGCTACACCTCGTATCTTGACAACCCGCGTGATCCGCATCTGCACCTGCCATTAGTGCAATAGAAGAGTCCTTCGAATACCAAAGTCCCCGATTAATGGTTCCTTTAAGATATCGAAAGATCCTTTTAACAGTAGCTAAGTGTAACTCAGTAGGCCTAGTTTGATACCTGGCACACATACATATAGCAAACTGAAGATCAGGTCGACTGGCTGTGATATACAGAAGAGTACCGATCATTCCACGATAAAGTGTCGGATCAACGGAAACTCCATGTGGATCTGCATCAAGCTTAGATTTCTCCACCATTGGAGTGTCCACGGGGTCGCAAGATTCCATCTTATATTTCTTAAGCGATTCAAGGGCATATTTGGATTGATTAATAAAGATGCCTCTGGGACTCTGAGATATCTGAAGACCTAAGAAGAATGATACCTTGCCCATCATTGACATCTTAAACTTGGAAGACATGAGTGTCCCAAACTCATCCGATAAGGTTTGGGTCGAGGCTGCAAATATAATATCATCAACATATATTTGTACCATAATCATATCTTTACCTCGTTTCTGAATGAACAGCGTGGGATCCACCTTGCCTTTTGCGAAGCCTTGAGTAATGAGGAATTGTGACAATAGATCATACCATGCGCGTGGAGCTTGCTTCAACCCATAGAGAGCCTTCTTAAGCTTGTACACATGATTAGGATAATTAGGATTCACAAAACCATCCGGTTGTTGAACATAGACTTCTTCCTTGATTTCACCATTAAGAAATGCCGTCTTCACATCCATCTGATAGACGATCATATTCATATGGGCTGCATAAGCGAGGAATAGTCTAATAGCTTCCAAACGGGCAAAAGGTGCAAAGGATTCCATAAAGTCGACGCCCAATAATTGCTTGTATCCACGAGCTACTAGTCGAGCTTTGTTTTTCAATATTCCGCCTAACTCATCGAGTTTCACCTTGTAAACCCATTTCAAAGTGAGTAACTGCACTTGATCCGGGCATGGGACAAGTTCCCATACTTCAAGACGTATAAACTCATTAAGTTCTTCTTGCATAGCTTCTATCCAACAGAATTGAGTAAAAGCTTCTTTCCATGTCTTAGGTTCAACTTCAGTGAGAAAAGCATCAAAGTGACAAAACATTGCACTTTCTTGTAACTGACTTCGTGTGGATACCGGACGATTAGGGTTACCAATAATAGAATCTATAGGATGATCCTTTGTCCACTTGCTGTCATGTTCACGAATCCGTGGATTGGAGTAAACTGTAGAAGGAGCTTCCTCTGAGGTGGACGACCCGGCTTGATTAGGGTCGGGAATTGGTACACCAAAGAATGGAAGTTCACGCATTTGAGCGAATTCCAAATCGTGATCATCATCATCCTCTTCATCATCAATAGGCATGACGTGGGTAGTTGTTACATGTGTTGGTTGAGAATTACTTGTGGATGGTATATCTTGACCAATTGTAGGTGCAGATGTATCTGATTGTGCTTCGGTTGTTGGAGCGACAACTTCGGTTACCGGAGCTATTACCTCAGGTTCTGGAGCAACAATAGTTGGAGGAGTAAAGAATTCATCAAAGAACGGTTGAAACAACGTATCCCATTCATTCCTAGTAGGTGGTATAAATGATGAAGTAGGGTTGTTTGGGACAAGACCAGAACTAATATTACTGGGTCCCATTTCATGAAGTGCGGGTTCAGAGCTGCTTTGCTCAGAAGCCATTGCTGTCAGCTCATCAAAATCAACATTCATAGTTTCGAGGATCTTGCGAGAGTTACGGTTGTAGATTCGGGATGCCTTCTTTGCGGGTGCGTAACCAATGAAAATACCAATATCAGCCTTTGGTTGAAGTTTTCCCAAATTGTCACCATCATTGTTTGGATAGCAAAGAGAACCAAATACATGAAGATATGATAAATTTGGTACTTTTCCATGGAGAAGCTCATAAGGTGTTTTACCATGGCGTTTACGAATTAGTGACCGGTTTTGGGTGTACACTGCTGTAGATACTGCTTCTGCCCATAAAAATAATGGAGCCTTTGCGTAAATTAACATCGTTCGAGCAGCTTCCATAAGTGTGCGATTTCGCCTTTCAACGACACCGTTTTGCTGTGGAGTGCGAGCAACGGATGTTTCATGAGAAATGCCAACTTCTTCATAATAATCACGCAAAATTTGATTCACAAATTCGGTTCCATTATCTGTACGAATGCGTCGGACAGTAGTGTTGAGACGCACTTGAATCATCTTGAGAAATCTGATGATGAATTTAGGTGCCTCATTTTTTGCTTTAAGAAATTTCACCCATGTAAACCGAGAGTAATCATCGACGATGACGAGGATGTACTTTTTGCCACTAAGACTTTCAACACGCATTGGCCCACAAAGATCCATATGCAACAGATAAAGTTTCTCTTGGTTTGTGTCTTCAGTCTTGGGTTTGTAAGACTTCTTAGTGCTTTTCCCCATTGTACACGCGGAACACAAATGATCCTTGTGAAATGATAGTTTAGGAAGACCACGAACAAGTTCGTTTTTCGCCAAGTGATTAATAGCGTCAAAGTTAAGATGAGATAACCGTCGATGCCATAACCATGACTTAGTCTTCGATGCTTTGGAGAGAAGACATACGGGAGAAGCGGCCATCATGTCTTGTAGAGACAAAGTATACAAGTTATTCCCTCGAGTACCTTTCAATAAATCAACCCCTTCCAAATTACGAATGAAGCAAGTATGCTCTCGAAAAGCAACTTCTAGGTTTGCATCACAAAATTGTCCCATAGAAAATAAGTTGTGACCGAGACCTTCCACGTAATACACTCTTGAAATTATAACATTCCCAATATGATATTCACCATAACCCATTATCTTTGCAATATGATCATTTCCAAATCGAACCGTACCAAGAAACTTGCTGACGAAATTTCTGAGCTGAGAGCGATCTCCGGTCATATGCTTGGAGCAACCAGAGTCCAAATACCAGAGAACAATTTGGACCACCTCACTGATGACATCAGAACCGTAGTGAGAGAGATTAGCAACAAGAGCAGCTTGGGCAGAGTGAATGTCATCACAATCCGAATCGTATGCATCAAGATCGTCCGCTTGATAAGCTGCATTAGAAGTGGAAACGACTGCAATACCTTCAGTATCTGCTGCCCCTGGGTCTGCAAGAAATGCCAACTCCTCTGAATCCAAAATCTTCCCCTTAGACTGAGCATCAACCAAATACATCTTCTCACGAAACCATGCATCATCCCTTCTCCTTTTCGGCTGAGTGCATTCCCTAGCCATATGACCTTGTCCTCGGCAATTGTAGCAAGTCACAACCTTCTTAGGACCAATAGGACTCCCATTTCCACTAGCTTGAGCATTCACAGCTTGATTGTTCCTAGTCCTTGTAGGAGGTCCATATGAATTTTGCCTTCCCTGAATAGGTTGCACCGTCACTTGACCATCTTGAACAGTGGCTTGTTGTCGAGGATTTGAAGAGGTGCGGAGCTGATTGTTTGTTGGTGGAAATCCTCTAGTAGCAACAAGTTTTGACAAGTAAGCAGTGAGATGGTTTAGAACATCAGCTGGCGTATCATTTGGAGTAAAGACCGGTGCTTGGATTGGTGGAAGTTCATTAGAGTAAAAAGCCTGTGCTGATTGTGCTTCTATTGGAAAATATCCTTGCTGAGGAGTATAGCCCATTGGAGAAGTGTTGGCTTGTGATGGTGATGTCTGATATTGTGGTTGCTGTGGAAAAGATTGTTGATGAACACTTTGTTGATATTCTTGCTGTGGCATCATTGGTGGTTGATAAGATGGTTGCTGTGGTTGCTGATAGATGTGTGGTGGTGGCTGCTGCAAGTATGATGGTTGTTGATAAGTATAAGCCATGTTTTGTTGAGAAGCATACATTGCAAGTGGATCATGAACTTGAGGTGTAGACAACCGAGCCTCGATCACATGGCATTCGTGTTGTTGAAGAAAAGCTTGAAGTTGATCCACATTGGTGTTATGCAAGTCCTTAGCCAATTTAACATCCGTCACGTATTTTTTCCATTCTGGAGGAAGAGTGTTCAAATACTTGGTGTTCAATTGAAAGGTAGGAATTGCCATGCCATAGATATTTAGCTCATTCAACAATAGGGTAAATCTCAGATAGTAATCATTGAGAGTCTCCCCTGGCACATAGGCAAACTTATCAAAAGTATCATAAAGCTTACACTCTCGTTCTTGTTTAGTTAACGAGGTGCCTTGCATGAGAACACGAATTCTATCCCATAACTCTTTGGCAACTTTATGTTTGCTGACGAGTTTGTAGACATCTGGAGGAAGGGCTTGGAGAATGATGTTTGTAGCATACTTATCACATTTATCTTGAATCTTCATATCTCCAGTCAACTCACCCGTTGTGCGAGGACGAGTGGTCGTACCTTCCGTCACAGTACCATAATCTAATGGTCCATTAAGCACCGATGCCCAAATTAGATGTCCATTCTCCTTTTTCAACATATAAAGTTCCATTCGGGAAGCCCATTCCTCATACATAGTCTTCACCAACATTGGTGGACGATTATCCGTACCCGAGAGGATGGACTTATCCGTAAGAGATGTGTACTCCATTTTAATAAGTTAAGATTTACAAAGTTGATCGAACAATGAAATAAGGTTAAGTATTTTTGTGTTGTTGTGAGTTAAAATCGAGAAACAATGTTAAAATCCCCTAAAATATGTTCTCGATAAACCAAAAATTCCAAGACAAAATTACACACGATTTTTTATGGAATAATTTTTGGATTGTCGGAATGTCTAGATCGGAATGCCAGATCGGAATGTCAGATCGGAAAGTCCAGATCGCAAAGCAAGGCTGTCGAATTGTTTAGATCGCAAAGTCCAGATCGTAATGTAACTTGGTCGGAATGATGGTGGTATCGGAATGCCTAGATCGAAATGCAATGCTGTCGAAATGTTCAGATCTCAAAGCCCTATCGTAAAGATTCAGATCGCAATGAACTATCGGAATACTCAGATCGCAATATCCAGATCGCAAAGTAGCTGACAAAATTCGAGCAGAGTAACGACTTAAAATACTTCCTTATACCCGTCGGAATCCCAGATCGCAAAGTACGATCGGAATGTCCAGATCGGAATAAGTAAGAAAATCCAACGATCGCAATGTAGAACCAAACCCTTTCCGATGGTAAGGTTATTGCGATGGAAGCCCAAGTACAATTTGTACTTTCCGATGGAGGTTTCTGCTAGAATTTCGGAATGAAGAACACCCAACTTTTTTGCACTTTTGATCCAAGAAAGATGATGTTTTAACGAAAACCAAGATACCAAGAACAGTTTAACACGAATCCCTATGTTACACTACTTTAAACTTCGATCCAACACCAAAAATTTTTTTTGAAGATTCGGCTAAAAACAAACCAACAATCTACGAAATGTTTAGAACACAAAAACAAACCTATATTTCATCCCAAGCTCTTGATACCATTTGTAGATTTGTAAATCTATGCTTATGATTTTAGAGAGAGAAAGAGATAGAGAGATGGTGGATTTCACACTTTAGAAAGAGAAACTAAGAAAGAACTATGTGTAAAATAATGAAAACCACACCCCTCTCCATCTAAGGAGAGGGTTTATATACCCAAGCCCATGTGATGGGCTTGGGTTTACAATAGGCCGCCGGCCCATACAATCCATGGGCTCGGTTTTGGGCTTTGTTTGATAAAAGTAAATAACTAAACTACGAGCTATAACGTAGACTTTTGTTGGAGTGACCGATCCTTTCTAATACGTAAAACGTATTTCCAACAAAAACTTCTTTTGAACACACTTAAAGAATCTCTAACAAACCTGGAAAACAACACTTGAAACAAGGATTTTTACCAAAGATCCAAAATTTCAGAAACTTTGAACAAAACTGAAATTTTAAAAAAAAAACTTAAATAAATAAACTTGGAACACAATCTAAACAACAAAAATGTAAAGGAGGATCCTGGAATCTTTATATCAACAACACTTAACCAATTTCATTCATTAATAAAATGGGATTTACAAGCTTGTGATCTATGAAAAAATTCAGGAACAAGAATAAAATGCTAAGTCCTATGGCTTTATATAGCAGCCTACAGATCTTTCTAGATACTGGAATAAAATATTAAACAGCTAAAACCCTAATGGTTTGAAAATCCCAAATTGCCCTTGTGTTCTTGACTGATTTCTTGGTCAATATGCTTCTCATGTGATCTTTGTACTTGGCCAGCCTTGAAAAGTTGATCATAGACGTCCAAATGTGCTTGGGGACCAAGGAGTGTGATCCAGACGTTCAAATGGTCGGGTTTTGAAATTGGGGGAAAGTGATGGGTGCAGGGGAGGGTCCCACAAGACACATGGGTGTGTCTTGTGGCGTTTTGGAATGTGGGATGTGGTAACAAAACCATCAATTATCAATCTGTAAAAGAAGAAGCAAAACCCCTTTGGTTTGGTGGTAATTAGTCCTGGGGTTATTAGGGTTTATGTGGGGATTAGGGGAGTATTTAATCTGTTTTGGGAAAGTTTAATTTTAAAAACGTGTTTGCCACCAAAAATTTAAACAGGTTTAAGATTAATAAATAAGGGGTGAGTGGATTTGTGACGTGGAGGAAGGGGAGTGTATGATTGGTGGAGGGTTTAAGGTTGGTGATGTGGCAGTTTGTGAGTAGGTGGATGGACTTAGGTTGTCTGGGCAGATTAGGTCCCTCACTTTTACTTCTTCTTTCACTTTGTATTAAATGGCAATAAACTCCAATTCCTTTGTAAATCAACTTTGGCAGATTGACACTTTTGGCACAAGTACTTTTAAAAACTTGAAACAAGGACTAAACATGTAATTTCTTCATTCTTCAAGGACTGATTTTGACATGTCTTCATACTTCAAGGCTTTGACTTGTTTGTTGACTTCTTGGAGGACCAATATTGACAATTTAGATTTGTTGAGGGACTAAATTTGCCAATTCTTCAAAGTTAAGGGTCCTTTTTGTAATTTTGACAAACTTTAGGGACCAAACTTGTAATTATGAAGATACAAGGGTATAAAGTGTCAATTCTTCAAACTTGGAGGACCAATCTTCATAATTCTTCAAATCTTCAAGGGTTTTCTTTGGAAAATTCTTCATTAGGGCTTGGTTCATCGTGCGGCTTCGTTTCCCGTGTTCGTTTTTGATTGATTCTTGTGATCTTTTGTCGTTTTCTCAATATCCGTACCTAAAATACACAAGCAACAAACACAAGCATATATTTGGGTATTTTGATGATATTTAATGCATTTAAGCCCTATTTGGACGATGAGACTATGTATAAAAGCAGTCTCATCACTCCCCCATACTAAACCATTGCCGTGCCCTCACGCAATGCTAGAATAAAGTATCATAGCATTTCCAAAATTCATTTTATTCACTTTATTGAAAGATAAACTAGCTACACTACTACTATTACTACTACTTGTGTTTTAGACATAATGTATGATTTTCATCGCAAAATGGGACGTTTAGGTTCATAGAATAAGAACACGTGAATGCTTCGTTAGAAATAATTTCATCGTCCTCGATTTTCACTCCAATTCCATGCCAAGCGTGCAACGAGATCATTGTCATTATAAGTTAGTAATGCTAACACTACTCATATGCCCTAATCACGTACTTATCCTCCCATTATTCCTAAGTTGTATCTCTTATATTTTATTTTGTCTTGAATGTTTCACGAGGATACATTGTTTGACTTATGCGATAATAGAGATTTAGGTCTAAAAATAGAGTCCTAACGGTGTAACTAAGACCATCAAATCAATAACCCCTCCTAATAGACAACGATGTTAAAAAATTAAGTTGACAAGAAGAATCGATAAACACGGTTTTATAACGGTTTTGAACATGAGACTTATTACCAAGACTTTTATACGCCCCCTAACGGAAGGGCCTTATTATCTTTGGTTTACCTCCATCTTTTATTCAACTTCGCCATGAAGCTTTTATTATGACTTCGGTCTTGCCTTGCCTTTTATTATCCGCCTCATCGGTGGTTTTATTAGCCAAAGACGTATATCCTCACGCTAAAGCGAATTTTGGATCTTTAAAGCTTCGAAGATTAAGGCTTGATTCACTTCAATTTTTGCATAGATTTTAGTCCTTGTGGGGCTTCAAATTGTTTGCTAGATTTTGGTGAGCACTTGAAATCTTATTATTGGGTGAAGCTTTCGATTATTGGGGTGCCAATACTTCAAAACCGTGACGCTGGCGATACCTTAATGTCTTCCCAATTTAATTACACGGAAGCTACTAGAAAAGACTAGAAACCCAACAATCCTAACTAAACCGCTATGTCAATATTTATTAAGCAAAAAATATTTACATGCGAAGGGAGAATAAGCAAACAACGAGAACACATGAGTTTTTGAAAGAATACGAGTACTCTACGTTTAGCATAGTAACTTATAATTAACTCTATCATTTCTCGTCCTCATTTAAGAGACTTAGCCTAATGTGTAGTTAAGGAATCAAAGCTAAGTGCTCAACACGCACGGTCGAGTCAAAAATTACTCTTATTCTCGCCATCGGAAAACCTACATTCGTGTCTTCAAACACTTATAAAACATGAGAAAAATTTTAAAATTTGGCCATTTTTAGCCTTATTTTGCAACAAAAACGATAAACAAAACGATAAACTTTGGAAAGCGTGAAGGTTTAGCAAGGCAAGTATCTATTCACCCCCCCATACTAAAGTTAAACATTGTCCTCAATGTTTCGAGTCTAGGGGTGCAAACACCCCCATACTAGAGACGTAGTCGAATGCCTAATCTAGCATGGAAAGGGTGTAACCATTAGATTAATAGCCGTTTATGAAGTGTGCTAAAAACCTAAGGTTAGAACATCAAAGGATATATCATGGATATTGAGAAATGTCTCCAAAGCAAACGATCGAGTGCTCCCATAAACGAACACGAGAGGCTCCAATCGTGAAGATCATGATCTAAAAACCACAATGCACAAACAACCATGGAACAAAGGTTGGAAGGGCACAAATCCCCACACGTAAGCTACATTAGAAAGCGATAATATGTACATAGGATAAGCATGGGACTCCCCCACGAGGCACCTCGTTTTTGATTACCGAGTCATGAGCTCGACTCGATCCCCTCAATACTAATTATCATTGGGGAAAGTGACTTGGTCGAGGTAGTTCAAGGATGGAACTTCCCCGCCAAAGTAGTGCTTCAACCTATGTCCATTCACCTTGAAGTTAGGACCATCATCTTGAGCTAGCTCGATGGTCCCATACGGAAACACTCGAGTCACGGTGAATGGACCGGACCAACGGGATTTCAATTAACCGGAAAAGATTTTCAATCTTGAATTAAAAAGCAAAACTTGATCCCCAATGTTAAAAACCCGGTTTTTAATTTTAGAATCATGCAACTTTTTAGTTTTTTCTTTATAAATCAATGAATTTTCATAAGCAATGTCTCTCAATTCATCCAATTCATTCAATTGCATTTTCTGGTGTTTTCCCGCGGTCTCCATATCATCATTACAATGCTTTAGGGCCCAATAAGCCTTGTGTTCTAACTCGATAGGCAAATGACAATTCTTTCCATACACAAGCTTATAGGGAGTGCACCCAATGGGTGTCTTATGAGCGGTCCTAAAGGCCCATAAACATCGTCTAAGTTATCCGACCAAGATTGTCGGTTTTCCCCAACGGATCTCTCCAAGATCCTCTTCAAAGCTCGGTTTGAAACCTCGACTTGCCCACTCGTTTGTGGGTGATAAGCCGTAGAAAGCCGATGTGTAACCCCATATTTCCTTAGAACCCTTTCAAATTGGTCATTACAAAAATGGGTTCCACGATCGCTTATGATAGCACGAGGGGTTCCAAACCGAGAAAACAATTGCTTCAAAAACTTGACTACCACACGAGCATCATTGGTGGACAAGGCCTTTGCCTCCACCCACTTAGAAAGGTAGTCAACCGCAACGAGAATGTACTTATTACCACGAGATGATGGGAACGGCCCCATAAAGTCTATACCCCATACGTCAAAGATCTCACATACTTGAATGATATTTTGTGGCATTTCATCTTTTTGTGAGGCTTTTCCTTGTCGTTGGCATGCATCACACGACTTCAGAAGATCTTGTGCATCTCGGTAAATAGTAGGCCAAAAGAAGCCGGCATCAAACACCTTCTTAGCCGTGAGATTAGCACCGTGGTGACCACCCGTGGGTCCCTCATGGCAAGCTCTAAGGATGTTAGAAGCTTCGGTGCCAAAAACACAACGTCAGATGATTTGATCCGCACAAGTTCGAAACAAGTAAGGGTCGTTCCAAAAGTAGAACTTGACGTCACGAAAGAATTTTCGTTTTTGTTGAGTCGTCATACCCTTAATGATGAAGTTGCCCGCATGGTATTTTGCAAAGTCCGCAAACCATGGGGTAGAAGAATCAAGCTTAGAAGTCACTACACCAAGTGTCTCGAGCGGAAATGTTTCGGTGATTTCCTTGGGCTCGTAAACACTTTGGTGAGGATCTTCCAAACGAGAAAGATGATCGGCCGCTAGATTCTCGGCTCCTTTTTTGTCAACAATGGTGTGATCAAATTCTTGAAGGAGGAGAATCCAACGAAGTAATCTAGGCTTAGCATCTTGCTTTGCCATGAGATACTTAATAGCCGAATGGTCCGTATACACTTTGCATTTCGTCAAGACGAGGTAAGGTCGGAATTTCTCAAACGCATACACCACGGCAAGGAACTCCTTTTCCGTTGTAGTGTACTTAAGTTGAGCCTCGGTCATCGTCTTGCTAGCATAGTGAATAGGCAAGAAGTGCTTATCATGACGTTGCCCCAAAACGGCCCCAATAGCGTAATCACTAGCATCACACATAAGCTCAAAGGGGAGGTTCCAATTTGGAGCAACAAGAATGGGAGCTTCGGTAAGTTTCCTCTTAAGGATTTCAAAGGCTCGTACACAATCTTCGTCAAAGACAAAACGTTCCTCTTTTTCAAGAAGATGTGTAATGGGTCGAGAAATCTTCGAGAAATCCTTGATGAATCGACGATAAAAGCCCGCGTGGCCTAGGAAACTCCTAACTCCCTTGACGGTTTTGGGATGAGGTAATTTGGCGATGACGTCTACCTTAGCTTGATCTACCTCAATCCCCGCTTTCGAGACCTTGTGCCCTAAGACGATTCCACTCTTAACCATAAAATGACATTTTTCCCAATTGAGCACAAGGTTGGTTTCCACACAATGTTTTAACATTCTCTCAAGGTTCGACAAACACGAAGTGAAAGAATCACCAAACACGGAAAAGTCATCCATGAAGACTTCCATCGTCTTCTCGATCATATCATGAAAAATAGCCATCATGCATCGTTGAAAAGTTCCCGGTGCAATACAAATTCCGAATGGCATTCTACGATAGGCAAACGTTCCATATGGACACGTAAACGTAGTTTTTTCTTGATCACGAGGGTCGATGGGAATTTGGAAGTAACCGGAAAAACCATCTAAAAAGCAATAGAAATCGTTTCCCGCAAGACGCTCCAACATTTGGTCCATGAAGGGCAAGGGAAAATGGTCTTTTCGAGTGGCTTCATTCAACTTACGATAGTCAATGCACACTCTCCATCCGGTCACGAGTCTAGTGGGAATCAACTCGTTGGCATCGTTTGGCACAACGGTCATCCCTCCCTTTTTAGGGACACAATGAATAGGACTCACCCAAGGGCTATCGGAAATAGGGTAAATCATTCCCGCGTCAAGGAGTTTAAGGACCTCCTTTTTGATGACGTCGTGAATTTTAGGGTTCACCCTCCTTTGAATTTGGATTGTGGGCTTGAAATCCTCCTCCATTAAGATTTTGTGGGTACAAAACTTGGGATCGATTCCCTTAATGTCGGATAACTTCCACGCAATCGCCCCTTTGTGATCCTTTAGAACATCGACAAGTGCGGTTTTTTCATCATTCGAAAGATCCTTCGCAATAATAACCGGCAACTTGTCGTCCTCCTCCAAATAGAAATATTCGAGGTGAGGAGGTAAATCTTTCAACTCGAGGATAGATGGTTCCTCAAGTGAAGATTTGGGCTCGATACTCATAACCTCCTCGGGTGGAGGAAATGGGAAATCGTTAAGAAAATCCTTGATAATCGAGAAGTCCTCATCGTTGTCGAGGTCTTCGTCACAAGTACGTAGAACATCGAATTCTTCCAACGTAAAACCACCACCTTCGAAAGGAGTGAAGGTTGGTGTCGAATTATCAAGAATTGGATCTAACATAGTGGGATTGCCACTAGTTTCTTCATCACCAAACCCTAAAACTTCTTGTGAAAATTCCTCGCAAACCACGTCGATCATATCAACGAGGTTTATGGTAGCAACGGAATAAACATGAGAAAGTTGAGAATTTTGAGTTGCGTTTATAACAAGTTCCTCGTCGTTGAAACGTAAGGTGATCTTTCTAGCATGCACATCAATTAAAGCCATAGACGTATCTAAAAACGAAAGACCTAAAATAAGAGGAACTTGAGGATCCGTGGGGATATCGACAACGATAAAGTCTATGGGATAGTAGAACTTCCCCACTTTCACAAAAACGTCTTCCGCCAAACCACATGCAAGAATCGTGGAATGGTCGGCCAACTCAATAGACATTCGTGAAGGAGTAAGATTAGGAAGATTGAGCGACTTGAAGATTGCAAGTGGCATCAAGTTAATGCTAGCACCAAGATCGGCCAAGGCATAGCATTCTTCCATATCTTGAATTGCACAAGGGATCAAAAATTTACTGGGATCACCGACTTTTTGAGGTATGCGATTAAGATAAACCGACGAACAACTAGACATTTGGTGCAATTTCTCCTTGTTGTTCAACATACTCTTAAAGTTAGCGGCAAATCGAGGCATCATGACCAAAGCATCGGCGAAACTCACATTAAGGTGCAACTCACGAAACATTTTCATAAAAAGCTCAAATTGGTAGTTGTCGCGCTCTTGTCGTTTCTCCTTCCTAAGTCTCGATGGGTAAGGCAAGGGTGGTGTGGGTTGGGGCATAGGCATAGCCTTTGGAATCTCGGGTTCCAATGTTGGTAAAGGGTCGACCGTAGGTGTGGCATGAGCGGTACTTTGTGGGATTGAAATATGCTCCTTTTCGACCACCACCTCGGGTTCTTCCTCAATTTCCTCCACCGTTGGAGTAATTGGTTGAGGAGTCGGTTCTTTAAGTGTCTTACCACTTCGTGTGGTAATCACTTTCATCTCTCCCTTCGGGTTTGAAACGGTGTTACTAGGTAGACCACTCGAAGTAGAGGCTTTGTTTCCCATGACGGCTTCTAAAATGGCATTAAGCTTAGCATCTTGACTATTAAACTTCAAATCTTGACTAGCGGCTTTTTGGTCAATTCTTTGTTCAAGCCTAGCATGACTTTGTTCAATCTTATTGTTTTGACCTCTAATTTGATTAGCAAAATCATTTTTCAACTCATTTCTCATGTTAAGATTTTCCTTCACAAAATTTGCTAACTCCTTTTTTAGCCGTGTCCCTAGCTTGACTAGCCAATTGCTCTTGTATGTTTTCCAAAATCTTATCACTTGCCGTGGCGTAATTCAAAAAGTCCATTGGAAGTTCTTTAGTGTAAGCATTTTGAAGACCTTGACTTGTGTTTTGAAAATTATGGTTTTGGTTTTGATTTTGCAATTGGCTACTAGTTCCTTGATTTCCATAGTTGTTATTACCCTTGTAATTGTTCCTTTGATTGCTTTGGTAACCAACTTGATTGTTTTGATAATTGTTAGCATTTTGATTTGGTGGAAAACCCGGTGGAGTCAATTGATTAGTGCGAGGAACTTGACCGTTTTGGTTATAAGTTCCCGCGGCCGCGAAGGCACTCGAAGTGTTACCACCGTTGTTAATGCACTCAGAATAATCGTGAGCTCCACCACAATACATACAAGAAACCTCAACCGCTTTAATCGTAGCGGGAGCGGGTTGTTCACCAACTTTAAACTCAATTAACAATCCTTTCAACTTATCAAAAATCTTGTTCTCCAAATTAGCCTCGATTTGGCAAGCATCAATGGTATGTGACAATGAAGGCGAAGGTGTAGACGAAGTCTTATGAACACTCGACGTGCTACGAGGACTATAGACCTTAGACCTATTCTCAATGATTAACAATGCTTCCTCGACCGTCTTACACAAAAAATTACCACCCGCGGCGGCATTAAGATAATCACGCTCATGATCGTTCAAGCCATTGTAAAACATGTCAATTTGATGCAAGTCGGAAAAAACATGATGAGGACATTCGTGCAACATTTCCTTAAACCTATTCCAAGCCGTTGAAAAACTCTCATTATACTCTTGTGAAAACTTTGAAATCTCGTTTTTCAAGTGCGTAGTCTTAGAGGGCGGAAAAAATTGGTTCACGAATTTCGAAACGAGATCCTTCCACGTCAATATAGAATTGGGTGGCTCTTTCTCTAACCAAATTTTTGCGGGCCCCGCTAAGGAATACGGAAAAAGCATCATCTTAATCGAGTCGTTTGAGACGTCCTTAAACTTGCATGTGGCGGTGAGACGATTAAATTGGCGAATGTGGTTATGAGGGTTGTCCTTTTCGTCACCTCGAAACTTGTTGTTTTGAATCATGGACAACAAACCCGTCTTAACCTCAAAATTCTCCGCAAGGATAGCGGGAATCACAATCGCTTCTCCATAACCCTCGGTGGGTGCTTGAAGCAACTCCATCATAGTTCGATTAGCCATGGGTGCTTCTTTCACTACAATGGGTTCGTCAATAGGAGACTCCTCACTAGTAGGAGTGATTGATTTGTTTCTTCGTTTACGAGCACGTCTTGCTTTAGAGCGAGTTTGCATAAACGTCACGTACAACGAGAGGGCGAGCAAAGAAGATTCTTTTTGGTGTTTTTACTTTTTCAATTTTTTTGTGGTTTTTGATTGTTTTTACTTTTTTTTGGATTTTTGGAATGTATTAGTAGACACAAATCTACAAATCTCCTCCTTAATCAAATCTCTCGATTAAATAAGCCTCAAGGAATGAAAACGATCACGTGAAGTGAACGCCTTCGATGACTTTAGAACGATGGTGGAACATTAAATCGTTCAAGAGGGTTTAATCAATAGAAACCAAGAAAATATATATGATACTTAAGTAATACTTTGGGCGGCAAAACCCTCGATTAGATTTCAATCTCAAAATACGCACAAGCAAGCGGAGGAAACGAGGCGGCGCGAAGTACTTAAGAGCCTTTTTCCTTTAGGTCGTGAAATACAACCGCCTTATACCCACCTTATAGTTTGTATTTCTCAAAATCGAGCTTCACGAAAGTATTTATCTATTTTTGCCTTTTTCTTTGGTTTGAGATTCGAATACAATGATTGGGTAATGACCTCCCAAGTCAAGGTTGTGATTTCTCACGTATTTGGAGTACTTGTAAATTTATTGTTCTACGTATACAATATAGTAATAGTATTCACAAAAAAACGAAAAACAATAATACGTATTAGTAGAGTGCTACTAATACAAATACTAATTATGGCTAATATAAAAACAACAATGGTTCAACCAAAACACAACACGCCTCCCCGGCAGCGACGCCAAAATGATGTTGAGTTTTTGTACACCTTTAGGAAAAGGATGCACAAAGTAGGGCAAGTGAGCACGACGATTTAGGAAAACCGTGTGTGAAAGACCCTAAGTGAGTTCGTTCTCGAGGAGGCAAGTGCGTTGTGTATTGAATTGATATTGATTTATGATTATATGATTGAGAAAGAAATGGGATTAGAAGAGAAAGACGGTTACAAAGACGAATTAAACTACGACGAAAAAGGCGAACACGTAAAATCGTAAATAGTGCCAAAATTAAAATTTTAACCTAAAAATTCCTAAAAATGACTAAAAATCCCCAATAATATTCTAAGAGTTTACAAAAAATCCAAACTTGCTAAAACCTTTTAATTAATTAGATAATGACTTTTTAATGTTAATTAAAGCCCTAACAATCACTTTTAATTATTAAAAAGCCTTAAACAAGATCTAATAGTTTGTAAACCTCAAAAATATCCTAATTAAGCTAAAAACTATTTTTAAAAATTTTAAAACCAAATTAAACTATTTTTAAACACTTAAAAACTATTAAAATCTATTAAATCTTAAATTAATTCTAGAAATTAATTGAAAAGTCTAAAAAATATTTGTAAAGTGACAAAACTCCTAATTAAGTGTCCTTAACCTAGGAAAAATGTAAAAACTAAAAAAAATAAAACTTCAATTTTTAATAATAAAATAATATTAAAATATTCAAAAAATAAAAGGTTTATAAATAAATTCTAAAAAATTACCAAAAATCCTAAATAATGTAACTAAAACAAAAATGCAATCCAAATTTTCTGAAACCTATTTAATAACTTTATATTGAATTTTAAATTTAGCTAAAAACCTTAAAATCCTATAAAATCAAAAATAAGCTAAATTGAAAACTTAAATAGCTGAAAACCTCAAAAATATGATTAAAAACCTAAAAACTATTTTTTCAGATTTTTAATATACCTTTTACTATTTTTTATTGACTTTTTAAAATTAAAACTAAAAATAATCCTAATAAATTAATTAGTAATGGGAAAAATAAACTTTTTGCTCAAAAAAGTCAAAAACCCTAATATAAACCTAAGAAAAATGCTAAACAGGAAAAAGCTTAAAGGAATAAGCTTGAAACAGCTTATTAATAAGCTGTTATGAAAATAAGCTACAAAACAAGTAACACTTAAGTATATTTTGAAATGAGACTCTATCAGTCAAAGTCCCTAGGGCACAACGGTATTGTGTGTGTGTGGTGAGAGGAGTGGCGCAGGTTCGAGTCCTGGCCACGTCCTTTTTGCTAAACCTTTTTTTTTTACTTTTAAAAACACAAACCAGTTACTCCTTAAGTCACAAAAACACAAGCACAATCAACATTAAACAAGATTAAACCAAATTGGAATCAAAAACGTGCCCAGGTTAGGCAATATGACTGATGAACACAAGTGGTATTTCTTCACTTGTGAAAATTGATGTCAAGAGGACTTGACTTGTGATTTGTGTTGGTGTAATTGATGGACAAAGGCACCCTTGTACTCTGTTGAGTACAAGGAGTCAAATCAAACTCACAAACAAGAAAATAGCACACAAATCAAGCACAAAATAGCAAATGAAAGTTGCTGATGAAGCTTAGCACAAGTCTGGGGTGTAAAGCAGATTTTTAGTGCACAAAATTGAGATTCAAAAGCCAATAGCTTGCATACAATTCTACTAAATGATGTAAAAGCACTCTAAAACCCTAAGTTAACATAAAACCTAAAAGCTTACAAGATTTGAGTAAATAAAATCACACAAAATCATGCATCCAAGAGCAGTCACTGGTTTTGTCTATTTTCCAACTATTTATCAAGCAAATTAGTTTAAAACCTTCCCAAACTGAAATCTAACTATTCTTACCGCCTAATAACAACCTAATGAAACTGTCTAGCTAGTTTTAAGCTAAGATTGATGTCATTTAAGCCAACTTAAATCATAATCTAAACACCCCTTTAATATTCAAATTCTCACTTTTTCAAAGCAAATCAACTCACACCCTAATCAAATTGAATCAAGATCAATCTAACATGCATACTACACCAGATTAAGCAATATTAAACAATTTAAACATCACTTAAACAGCTTTCATGCAATAATCACTCAAATCACATAAATGAAAATGAAAACAAGGGATTTTTACCTTGAGGGACTTCCATCCAAGTCCCTCAGTGACAGCCAAGTCACCTCCTATAGGCTGGGGCCTATGCTGGACCTTGGACAACAGGATTCAACACAACCCTGCTAAGAGAAATGAAGAACAAGCACAAATATACTTTCTGATTTTTTGTCACTTTCTTTTGAAACCTTTTTCAAACCAACAAACTTTAATACCAAAACTTCTTTTGAACACACTTAAAGAATCTCTAACAAACCTGGAAAACAACACTTGAAACAAGGATTTTTACCAAAAATCCAAAATTTCAGAAACTTTGAACAAAACTGAAATTTAAAAAAAAAAACTTAAATAAATAAACTTGGAACACAATCTAAACAATAGAAATGTAAAGGAGGATCCTGGAATCTTTTCATCAACAACACTTAACCAATTTCATTCATTAATCAAATGGGATTTACAAGCTTGTGATCTAGGAAAAAATTCAGGAACAAGAATAAAATGCTAAGTTCTATGGCTTTATATAGCAGCCTACAGATCTTTCTAGATACTGGAATAAAATATTAAACAGCTAAAACCCTAATGGTTTGAAAATCCCAAATTGCCCTTGTGTTCTTGACTGATTTCTTGGTCAATATGCTTCTCATGTGATCTTTGTACTTGGCCAGCCTTGAAAAGTTGATCATAGACGTCCAAATGTGCTTGGGGACCAAGGAGTGTGATCCAGACGTTCAAATGGTCGGGTTTTGAAATTGGGGGAAAGTGATGGGTGCAGGGGACGGTCCCACAAGACACATGGGTGTGTCTTGTGGCGTTTTGAGATGTGGGATGTGGTGACAAAACCATCAATTATCAATCTGGAAAAGAAGAAGCAAAACCCCTTTGGTTTGGTGGTAATTAGTCCTGGGGTTATTAGGGTTTATGTGGGGATTAGGGGAGTATTTAATCTGTTTTGGGAAAGTTTAATTTTAAAAACGTGTTTGCCACCAAAAATTTAAACAGGTTTAAGATTAATAAATAAGGGGTGAGTGGATTTGTGACGTGGAGGAAGGGGAGTGTATGATTGGTGGAGGGTTTAAGGTTGGTGATGTGGCAGTTTGTGAGTGGGTGGATGGACTTAGGTTGTCTGGGCAGATTAGGTCCCTCACTTTTACTTCTTCTTTCACTTTGTATTAAATGGCAATAAACTCCAATTCCTTTGTAAATCAACTTTGGTAGATTGACACTTTTGGCACAAGTACTTTTAAAAACTTGAAACAAGGACTAAACATGTAATTTCTTCATTCTTCAAGGACTGATTTTGACATGTCTTCATACTTCAAGGCTTTGACTTGTTTGTTGACTTCTTGGAGGACCAATATTGACAATTTAGATTTGTTGAGGGACTAAATTTGCCAATTCTTCAAAGTTAAGGGTCCTTTTTGTAATTTTGACAAACTTTAGGGACCAAACTTGTAATTATGAAGATACAAGGGTATAAAGTGTCAATTCTTCAAACTTAGAGGACCAATCTTCATAATTCTTCAAATCTTCAAGGGTTTTCTTTGGAAAATTCTTTATTAGGGCTTGGTTCATCGTGCGGCTTCGTTTCCCGTGTTCGTTTTTGATTGATTCTTGTGATCTTTTGTCGTTTTCTCAATATCCGTACCTAAAATACACAAGCAACAAACACAAGCATATATTTGGGTATTTTGATGATATTTAATGCATTTTAAGCCCTATTTGGACGATGAGACTATGTATAAAAGCAGTCTCATCAACCTTCATGACATAAAGCCCATGCTTTCTAACACCTTTTTCCAATGACTTTTCCATATTTTGCGATTTCACTATCATATTCCGAAAAGATGACCTTACACTTATTGTCAAAAATTTGACCTATACTTAGAAGGTTAAGACCTAAGTTATCTACGTGCTCTACGTTTTCTATAGTCATAGAGTCAAGAGAGACCGTACCTTTGCCAATGATATTACCTCGTCGATTACTTGCGAATGTAACGTTACCTCCATCATATGCTTTGTAGTGCGAGAATAAACTTCGATTACCCGTCATATGTTTATAACAAGCACTATCCTTAATTCACTCGTCGGGCTCTAAATCGATTCCCAAGCATATCTAGGTAAAAACACACAAGATCAAACATTTGGTCCCCAATATCTCATGGGTCCAAAATTGTTAGTTCCAAACATCCCTTGTATTTAGTCGGGATATATGAATAAAAGAGACATTCTCATGGGGAAAAGTATTGTTGTTGAAAATTATTCTAATTCCTATGGCCATTTTGTTGTCCATAGTTTCTCCTAGGTGTGTCTTTGATCTTGATCTAGAATTATTGTTATTCCTCCTAGGTGTTGGAGTATTACTTCTAGGTCGTGATTTAGCTTGATCATGTCTTTTTGGCGTAGGTGTTCTACTTCTAGGTTTAGATTCTTTTCGTACTCTTGGAGGAGTAGATGTTTGTCTAGATAAGTTTCTAGTTCCCATTAGAGGTTTACTCAAGGGCTTGTAGAATTTATCTAGAGTAGGCTTTTCAATTATAGGTACTTTGACCTTGTTAATAAAATATGTTTTGGTCCTTCACCTAATATAGACTTTTCAGAAAGTTCAGGATTTTCACACAAATCTTCTTCTAGCCGTGGTTCTTTAGCTCCACCCATGCTATGGAACCGCCCCATATGCTGGAGAACCGCGTACAGGGGTGCGTTTTTTCTGAAAACCTAACTTGTTTTGGTTCACTAGTTGATGCTTCATTAGTGTCATATCCTAGCCCAAGTCTTTCCATAGTAGGGATGAGCATTTGGACCCGAATCCCGAAACCGAACTGGAACCGTACCGGAACCGTACCGATTCCCGGTACCCGAATCTCGTTCGGTACGGTACCGGTACCACGAAATAAGGTGAAAAAAAATTCGGTACCACTAATTCGGTACGGGACCGGTACCAAATCGGGAAATTCTCGAAAAAACAGAAAAATCCCGATTTCCCATACCGGTACCGATATCGGTACCGGTACTGATATCCGAATCCCGTTCGATACGATACCGGTACCATTAATTTATGCTCAGGAAATATTCGGTACCACCAATTCGGTACCGGTTCGGTACGGTACCGGTACCGTGCTCATCCCTATTCCATAGAATGAATTTGTTTGTTTAACATATCATCACCTCTCATGAACTTTTCATGTCTAATGGAGGTGCTCTTGAGGTTTTCATTTTCTTGTCTAAGGTTTTCACATTTTAAGCATCCTAGATCTACTTCTTTGTTTTTCTCAAGCTTAGCTAATTTATCTTTTAGCTCACTAATCTCATTCTCAAGCTTAGTTCTAGTTGATTTTAACACTTTGTTCTTTTCAATGAATTTAAGACTAAGCTTATGCAAGTTATTGTATTGGCCTTCTAATTCACTATCATCTTGAGAAGAACTATTATTGCTATAATAATCGGTTTCGGAATGTACCTCTTTAGAAGTGTGAGTCATGAGACATTTCTCATCTTTTGGGTTATCATCAACATCTTCACCGCTATCACTCCATGAACCTCCAACAAATGCCGTGTGGTTCTTGTCACGTGAAGGCTTAGGAAAATCACCGATGAAATGATTTGGATCACCACATCTAAAGCATTTCCTATCACCTTTATCATCATGGGCAAATTGGTTTTTGGAGAAGGGTTTCTTGTCGTTGTTTGGTTGCCTCACGTATTGCTCGTCTTTTAATGAACTTTTTAACGTCTCTAACCGCCATGGCATATTCCTCATCATCACTATCCAGGGAGCTTTCATGGTCACTTTTCGCCTTCTTGGCCTTGAGTGCAAGAGACTTTCTTTCACTCTTAGTTTTCACCATTTCCGAGTCCTTCAAAATTATCATCTCGTGAACCTTCAAATTACCAATGAGTTCATCGAGTGATAATTTGGCGAGATCCTTTGATTCTTCAATCGCCGTGACTTTAGCTCTCCACTTTGGATGCAACGCCCTAAGAAACTTCCTAACATTGTTCTTGCTAAAAAATCCTTCATCAAGTGCTTTTAGACTAGTAATAATAGTGTTAAATCTAGCAAATGCACTATCAATAGTTTGATCCTCTAAGATGACAAATTGTTCATATTGTTGAACAAGCAGATCGATTTTACTTTCTTTGACTTGGCTATTACCTTGGTGGGTTACTAAAAGAGTGTTCCGAATATCATTAGCGGTTTCACACATAAAAATCCTTTCGTATTCTTTCTTTGGTAAAGCATTATAAATCACCATTTTAGCCTCATTATTTTTAGCAAGTTTCCTTTTAGTATCATCATTAGCTTTGTCAAAAGTGACTATCTCTTTACTTTTAGAAACTTCGTTATATTGATAAAGCAAAAAATCACCACTGGTAATAACATGCCAAAGATCTAAATCTTTTGATTTCACATAAGTCTCAAATCTATTTTTCCAATAAATAAAACTATCATTTTCAAAAAGAGGTGGTATTTGCATGGATTGCGCTTCTAGATACTTGTTGGAATCCATAGATCGATTCAGGTTTTAAAATACAATATATTTTAAAAAGCCTTGAGCAACCATGCTCTGATACCAATTGTAGAAACTAGAAGGGGGGGGGGGGGGGGTTGAATAGTTTCTTGAATTTACTTGTTAAAGATTGGTTTTTTTAAACTCCTTTTCAAAAACTTAGGCTTTAGTATTTATGTGAAACCTTCTTATACACAATATGAACAAGGTATAGTGAAACTAAACTAATAATCACAAGTATACAGAATAATGAATGTAAAGAGATAAGGGAAGGAAAGATCAAACCAAACACCAATGATTTACAGTGGTTCAGCAACAAAGCTCACTCCTCGTTCCTACTCCACTCCTCGAGTACTCCTTAATCGAGAGTTCACTAATCAACAAGCTCCATAAGGTGGAGAAACCGTACACAACGTCGCTTAACCAATGTTCGACTCTAAGCTAAAAGTCGAGCCCTAATCTTAGCTAGGACCAATCTACACCTATATACTTAAAGGACCAAGTATTAACCTTAATACATACACAACTTCTAAATAGACACAACTACTTAGATCTTCACAACAGTGACACAAAATGAATAAATAAGTGTGGATCTTCAATGGATCTTTGAGGTAGACACAACACTTAAAGGATGATAGTGTTCTTCTCTTTGCACTTTGAGAGGAAAAGATGAGAGGAGAAAGATTCACTTCTAAACAAGTAGTAATCAAACAAATGATCAAGGATTTGAGTGATTTAAGGAGTATGAAAGAATCTAGAAATGTATGTGAAAAAGAGGTAAATTGAAAGTCTGAGAATGGTCCACTTATTTATAAGACAAACATCCAACGACTATATATGTCCGCGGTTCCTTATTGGATCCCACGGTTTCTTATCGATAAGGAACCGCTATAGGAGCTAAGGAACCGCCTGCATAGACTCCGCTCCCTTTTGTCTTTTAGTGGATAGGTTCGAATCCGGGGATTAAAATATCCTGAAAGGATATTCCAAACCAAGATAGAATATGCCATTTTCAAATTTCAAATTTTCAAATAAATAATTTAATAAAACATTTTATTAAAAAGAAAGTTTAATAAAAAAACTTGTCACACTTCATAAAAAGTGAGTTTTAAGAAAAGATTAAATCCTTGATCACTTAATTAGAATGAGTACTTGTTTGTTCATACATTAAGTGATAATGATTGAAATAAAAAATACTTGAACTCAAGAATTCGTTTTTCGTTGGTTTCGTAAATGCTTGTTTTTACATATTGTCGTAATAAAAAAAAGCGAGACCGAAAAATGCAAGTAACGTTTTTAGGCATCATTGCATTAACAGTTTTGAAAATGGTTAAACTAATAAGATAGCGTTATGGAGATTTTGATTATCTTCGTTTTGGCGTAAAGTAGAGCTTCTAGCTCCAAACGAGCGAGAAGTTATGATAGTTTGATTATTCGTGTACCGGACGACGAGTATCGGCACAATATGTAGTTGTTGTCTGTTGTCCCTAATATATGATGATGTACTACACGAATTAAAGAAAGAAAGGTAGATATGAGAAGAATTCTAGAGAGAGAAAGTAGTGAGAGAAAGTAGAGAGAAAATGGTTGGTGAAACTTGTGGAATATTAGATTAGAAGAAAATGAAATGACCAACACCCTTCCTAACATGCTAGGAAGGGTTTATATAGCCTTTGCTTACATGTAGCTTAATGGGCTATATGATCATGGGCCGGGCTTTCCTTTTGGGCTTTGGTTACTTATTAATGAACCTTAGCTTAAAGTTAAGCCCGTAATAACACGACTAATATACTACCTATTACAACGTTCTAAAATACGATACATAATAAACGAGCATTCTTGTTTGGCTCAATATTTTGAGGCTAACAATCTCCCCCAATGAGAGGTCATAAACCTTAGTCATTTAGGAAATTTGTAGAGATTACTAATCTCGCCATAAATGAGTCTTGAACGTGTAATAGTAGTCTTGTTCCTTCATGCTGTGATCTTTGAGCCTTTGTCGTTGTCTTTCGACTTTGTCTTTAAGCTTGAGATCTTCAAATCATCCTTAACTTGTCTTTGCCATCTTGCGATCTTGTGTCTTCATCCACATACTCACACTATTAATTGTTGAATATGTCTTTAGGCATGAGTATGTGGTTTCTGAATCATTGACTTTGATGAGTACACCGTGACGCCACCTTCTCGAGACAAAACATAGACACGGACAGAATGGCTTTGACATTCGTCCTAAATCGGTAGCGTTTTACCTCCGGTCGGTGAAGACCGTTATACGATATTAAATATCGTACCTGTGATCAGGTAGATTCAATTAAGAATCTCCTTGACAGGGTTTCGCGGCTGTACTAGCCGTTCTCTTTACTCGACCGTCTCAAAGCAAGACTGCGAACATAAAGAGTGAATCAATTGGATAAATATCCGCTTGATTAAAGTCGTCAATTCAAATTCCTGGAACAAGTTTGATTCATTAAGAATCTTACCATTGTTGCTTTCCAGTTGACACAAGCTTGATTCATAAGAATCTCGCAAGTTACCTACCGTAGCGCTGTTTGAGATTGACGCTAGAAGGATTTCCATTCGTCACTATGAATATTAATTAAAATATCACAACTTGAATGTTCTGGCAAGACCATAAAGATATTGCGTAGAAACCTGAAACGAGTTTGAATCAATTCAGAATCAAACCACTGTTGCTTTTCAGTTTTGCACATGTTCAATTCATAAAGAATCTTGCATATGACCTACCGCAGTGCTGTTTGATGTTAACACTGGAAGGATTTCCACTCATCATTGTGAATACTAAGTAGTATCACTCTGAGTGTTCTAGCAATATCACAAGGATATAGCGTAGGACTCTCTTGATCTTCATCCGTGTGTCCTAACGAGATTTGATTGATCTCTTGGCTCTAGACTCGATTTGTGCACTTTTAGTGGTCGGAGGCTGGAGCAGATGCCACCTATTCAATATCAACTATCTCGAAGTAAGAAAGTCAATAGTAGTCATGTTATTCTCCGTGACAATAAAACAAACTTCTTTTGAGAGAAGCCTGAGTAGCTAGGAAAGGGTTGTGCTTCACATCACTGGGTCCATGATGAGTTTGTCTTCATGATGAGTTGACCCGGTTTCTGCCTAAGTTGTATGGAGGGCTTCTTTCTTTACACCCTTTATCCTTACATTTCTTTTTCATTCTTCAACCCCTTCAATGCTTACCAAGACATCATTACTAGCACCTTGTTGTGATTGTTCCAGTGCTAGCATCAATACTTAGTCAACATTCAGCTACGTTCACATTCTACTCCATCTTTCCTAAGGACTTTTAATAATCTATTGGATTGTCCCTGGGAAGATCCCTCCGGTTCTGGTTGGATCATAGGACTTAAACCTAACCACCCTTTTGACACCAATAACGTCGTGAATTAAAGATGTTGTGGGTATTTGATCGTAACCATGAAAACCACTTTAAATTCTAACAAAGTGTTTGAAAAACATTTAACACCTTGCTAGTTTTGTCGTTTCAGAAATGCTCCCCCTTCACATGTGCATCGATAATCGAAAGTGTTTCGCACATGTAGGTAAGAGTTAAAGTGCTTGAGTCTTATACTAGATCACATTTTAATCACATTTTCTCCCCCTATCTCTAATATATAAAATCTTTTGATATTAGAGATACCAAATTTGATTAAAATATATTTTGAAAAAATAGTCTTGAAATCTCCGGGAGAAAGATGTGTTAATCTTTTGCATGAAGTTAAAATGCTCCCCCTCAAAAATTGATCCAATTGAATTGTCATTGTGAGGATATGATCCACATTTCGCTTTTTGAGGATGGGAGTTGTTGAACACACAATTTTTGAAAGATTTTGAATATCATTGAAAAATTCTTGAAAAAATTGTGTTCAACGCTTTTTGAAAAATCAATTCTTTATGTCGAAAGGTTTTTCTAAAGCATAAACTTGAGTTCATAGACTTTGAATGTCTTGACGAATCCACTCAAGTGTAAGAAGATTTCTCTTCTTTTGCTGAGGGTAAGGGCACTAAATCGTACACTCCCCCGTGAATATTGGTCCGGGTTGCAATCTGAAAGTGATTACAAGCCATTGTGTTGAGCTCAAAACGTTGAATGTTTTGTGACAAGCTCAACCCGTGATAGATTGCTCTACCCGTTGTTTGGAAATATTTGTCCAAAATAGACAATTTCCTTTATTAAAAGAAGAAATGACATGTTTTGAAAAATATTTACAACTTTCATTCGAGCTTTATGTACACACCCGTGTCGTTATTGAGCGACATTTCTAGGCACGTCCATATTATCGATACTGAAAGACATGTCGAGAGGAATATTTTTGGATTTTGAAAGATTTTTAATTTTGTGTTTTGCATTTATGTGTTTTATATTTTTGTATTTTGCTTTTTCAAAGATATTTACAAGTTGATGTTTGATAGATAAATCAAGCAGGCACCTTTGCCAGAATCTCCAAGTCTGCTGGAGTCAAACATCTCATACCAATTTGCCTAACGAGGTACTCAAACCTATCTTTCGACAGAGCTTTCGTAAACAAGTCGGCTAATTGGTAATCCGTTTCAACAAAGTATAATTCAACGATACCTCTTTCAACTTGTTCCTTTATGAAGTGGTATCTGACATCGATGTGCTTCGTGCGGGAATGGTGTACCGGATTGCAGGAGATGGCTATGGCCGACTTTGAGTCACAGTACATAGGTACTTTATCAAAGTGGAGGCCATAATCCGTGAGTTGTGTTCTCATCCAAAGAACTTGAGCACAACACGCAGATAGAGACACATACTCTGCTTCGGCTGATGAAAGTGACGTGCAATCCTGCTTCTTGGAAGACCATCCCACAAGCTTATCTTGACCTAGAAATTGTGCACCACCAGAAGTACTTTTTCGTGTATCAAGACACCCTGCATGATCAGAATTTGAATAGGCCGTTAGAAAGAAACCGGTTTCCCTCGGATACCAGAGTCCCAAATGAATGGTATTCTTGAGGTACCGAAATATCCGTTTAACCTCCTTGAGGTGCTTTTCAGTGGGCCATTCTTGATATCGTGCACAATAGCATGTAGCATGATGAATATCAGGCATGCTTGCTGTCAAATACATGAGGGACCCGATCATGGAACGATATCTCGTTTGATCTATGGGTAATCCCTCCAAGTCAGCATCTAGCGATGTGGTTGATAATGGTGTCCCAACGGGGTCACATGAAGTCATACCATGCTTTTTGATTATCTTTTGACAATACTTAGCTTGGTTTATAAAGATACCACTTGGGGATTGGTGAACTTGAATTCCTATAAATAATTTTAGTTCGCCCATCATTGACATTTCAAATTTGCTGCGCATTACTTTTTCAAACCATTTTGAAAGTTTTGGGTTTGTAGACCCGAAAATAATGTCATCAACATAAATTTGCACAAGCAAAATGTCATCCCCATATTTATAAGTGAGCAAAGTTAGATCAATGGAACCTTTTGAGAAACCTTTGGATACCAGAAATTTTGAGAGCTCGTCGTACCACGCCCTTGGAGCTTGCTTGAGTCCATAAAGTGCCTTGTGGAGACGATACACCTTGTCAGGATAATGAGGATTGACAAATCCTTCCGGCTGCGTGACATAGACTTCTTCCTTCAAAGGACCGCTAAGAAACGCCGTTTTTACGTCCATTTGATAGACAGTGAATCCCTTATGTGCAGCATAAGCAAGGAAAATCCTGACCGCTTCCATGCGAGCAACTGGTGCAAATGATTCATCAAAATCAATTCCCTCTTTCTGGCCATACCCCTTAGCCACTAGCCTAGCTTTGTTCTTGATGATCGTATTCTCTTCATCCATCTTGTTTTTCCAGATCCATCGAAGATTTAATGGTGTTACATCGTATGGTCTGTCAACAAGTTCCCAGACTTTAAGTCTTTCAAACTGTTGAAGTTCATCCGTCATCGATTCAATCCAAGCATGATCAGCCATGGCTTCTTTGATGTTTTTCGGTTCATCGGTACTCACGGCGAGTGCGAACATACAAACATCGCCATCGGTGGCTAGTTGTCGTCTTGTACGAACGGGCTGTGAAGGGTTTCCAAGTACGTGAACCAAAGGATGATCTCGGGTCCAATGATGTGTTGAAGGATGTCGTTGATAGAACTTATGCATATTTGACGAATCAACATGGCGAGTAGAAGACTCTCTAGTTTCGTGTACCGGTGTACCGAATGGGTTGTGAAAATCGTCATCGTCAGATAATGCATCGTCTGCTTGATTTGTGTTCTCTGGAGCAATGACAGTAGTTGTGGATGTTGTAGGATCGATTGTTGAAGTGATATTCTGAGGAGGTAAATCTGCAACAACCCGTGTTGAAGTAGATGAAGTTGTATCCTTTTGTTGATGATGATCGGTATCATCATTCGTATCATGAGTGACAACGGAAGACTTTGATGCAACTTTTTTCTCCCCCGTGAAATATTCATCATACATTGGTCCATATAACATTTCCAACTCTTCAAGTGTCGTGTCCACTGTCATATCTGCTCTAGGAACATGTTCAGGAACCAACTTGGAATAGGACGGTTCATTGCTGTGGTCTTGAGTTCCGAGTTCCGTGCGGTTGTGAACGGAAGTCGTGTGTTGTTGTGGATCAGGACTTAAACTGCTTTGTTCAAGTGCCATTTCTTGCAATTCATCAAATCTGATATGAATAGTCTCGACTATCAATTTTGTTCTCTTGTTGTACACTCTGTATCCCTTAGACTGAGTTGCATATCCCACTAAAATGCATGCATCACCTTTCTCTTTCATCTTGTCCAGATTTTCACCATCTCGAATAATGTAACACGTACATCCAAAAACGTGAAGGTGTTTGAGTGAAGGTTTGCGATCATTAATTATGTGATATGGTGTCTTTTCGTGTCTTGGGATAACTAAGGAGCGGTTTTGTGTGTAGCATGCGGTTGACACGGCTTCGACCCAAAAGTATAGTGGAAGTTTTGAAGCGGATAACAATGTTCGAGCAGCCTCAACTAAAGTACGGTTTCGTCTTTCAACAACGCCGTTTTGTCGGACTGAGGAATTTATTGTCGGGCTGAGAAAAAATCGGTTGTCCCTAATATATGATGATGTACTACATGAATTAAAGAAAGAAAGGTAGATATGAGAAGAATTCTAGAGAGAGAAAGTAGTGAGAGAAAGTAGAGAGAAAATGGTTGGTGAAACTTGTGGAATATTAGATTAGAAGAAAATGAAATGACCAACACCCTTCCTAACATGCTAGGAAGGGTTTATATAGCCTTTGCTTACATGTAGCTTAATGGGCTATATGATCATGGGCCGGGCTTTCCTTTTGGGCTTTGGTTACTTATTAATGAACCTTAGCTTAAAGTTAAGCCCGTAATAACACGACTAATATACTACCTATTACAACGTTCTAAAATACGATACATAATAAACATATGACCGAGCATTCTTGTTTGGCTCAATATTTTGAGGCTAACATTGTCGATATTTGGATCGAATCTCGGGGACTATAGAATGAGTTTTGAAATGAGTCAAGGATTGATACAAAAGTGTAAACCCTAGACGGTGAGTCTATTTTCAAACCTAAGTGTCGGTTTTGCGAATGGAGTCGTTTATAGAAGTTAAAACGGTTGTATGAGTCGATGACGTAAAACTGTCTGGTTTTTGTAGTACAAAGGTGTGTCGGGCAGGGAGACTTAGAAGTAAAATCATTTAATAAACCTTTAGGAGGACTTTATATAGATAGTAAGTGAGTTCCTCGAGTCGTTTCATAAACGTTTGACGTGTTTAAGTGGGGTAAATGAGCTAGTACATTTGGTATGTGCCGGTAGATTTTTATTGAAAGTATAGAATAATAAAGTAAATGTGTAGAAGAGTATAATAGTATCACTTGTATCGTTTTCTCTCGATTTTGTCGTGATTTTATGATTTTAATTTTGATATTCTTATCTATGGTTTATTACTCGAGTCTATTATTAATGAACGCACCTTATTTGATAGGTTGCGATTCTCGTGTTTGAAGGGCATCACTTATCATCGACGATCATATCGCTAGATCTCTTATACTAAGGTGAGTCTGTAGCCTCGCTTTTCATGCTAGCTACTAAATGTTTTAATACCCGCGAGGGGGATACATGCTATTTGAAAATAAATGAACACAAGTCATGATTAATTGTTTGGACCCAAATGTTGCCTTTAATTGTATTGAGTACCTTGTTGCTAAAGACCCTAAATTCATGAACCGTTAACTATGTTCTGACTTGATGTTGTGAGTTAGGAATAACCGCTTATTCAAATGATAGTACTATTGGGTTAACCACCCTATCTGAGACCAGGGCATTACGTTGAGTAACCTCTAGGAAGGATAATTTACGAGAATGAGATTTGGGAATATATCTAGCAACTAATACCCTAGAGGGGCAATGGTCAGTGTCATGAGCTTAAATACAATGAGTTTCCTTGATATAGACTGTGTGCACGACAATTCTATAAAATGATTATGATTGATTTTCTTCTTGTGTTCAAATGTGATTTGTTAAACCTATGGACTCGCTCAACATTATTGTTGACTCGTTTAAGCACGTGTTTCAGGTATTCGAAGGTGATTGATGGCGGAGCATTGTTGTGGATGTTGTCGGTTGGCTTTTGAAGTGTTATGGTCTAAAACAAATTCTATCCTTTTACTGTTGAACAATTTATCTAATGTTTGTGTACTGTATTAAAACTTGTGGTTTGATGGTCGAGATCCATGGGGACTAAACGCTTTACTCTGATGTTGTTTTGGTACATTATGGGATGAAAATTATGTTTTAGACAATGTGTGAAATCTTATTTATATTCTATGTGCAAACGTCTCTTTTGAGTCGTTCAATATACCTTGTGTGATGATACTTGTGTTTAGCACCCAATTGTGTAATTCCGCTGCGCAATGTGAATTGAGGGTGTTAAAGATTGGTAATCAGAGCTACAAGTTATAGAGAACTAGGTAAATTTTGAAAATTTTCCTAAACTATAACTTTGGTGTCGAAAGTATTTATTTTTCAAAAGCACACAACTTCTCCGCAACGCTCCGGTAAGATCACTTTTAGTTTTGTTTTATATTATAGATGTATCCCTCAGAAATGAAATGATTCCCGAGTATTTATTAAGTAAATACTACGATATTGTATCGATGTTATTAAAAGTGCGTTGAGTGCTTGACATTATCATATTTTATTTTTTCGAGCATTGCATAAACATAATTTGCATTGCATTGCATATCATGGGTTACATATAACATTTGCATGCTCATGCACTGCATACATAATTTTTAACAATGACCTTAAGTATCCTTGAACCCATATAATTGTAGAAAGTAGCTGATATACCATGTGATGACGATTGGATTGAGATGAATGATATAGTAGGAGATGGAGAAGTAGACAACTTCCGTGCTAGTGATGATGAGGAGCCTTATGAGTATTTGGATGATGGAATTGCTCCTGATGCAGTAGGACAGACTGAGCCCGAAGTGATTCAAGGTAGTTATGTGCCGAGAGCTAATGTGGTGCCACCCGCTGTTTAGAGTTTTCAGCGACCTGTTGTACGTTCTTCTATGCCTACTTGTGATGTTTATTTGAGCAGTTTGCCTAGGGTTGCTCGTGTTAGAAATGATTTCTCTGCTGAATCAAGCAATGCTGCTAGTGCCCGATCTATCCATGATGACATAGCTAAGGTGTATTGTCCAGGTCCAAGGTCTTATGAATATATTTACTGGTTTCTTAAAAAGTTTGATAGGTCTTTGTTTGAAAGGTATGTAGTTGAAACCCGTGTGATCAAAAGGTTTGAGTAGAATGAGAAGCAGTTTGACAGGTTTGTCTCTAGTGTGAGAAGGTCAGAGTATGTTAGCGCTAGGAAAATGGATGAAGTTGCTAGTCTGCGAGCGATGGTGTTGAATCTGAGTGTGCAATTTAAAAGGTTTTGCGAGGAGCAAGAAAGGAATGCAAGGGGGAATGTGTGGGATTTGCTAGTGAGGTTTTTTTCAAGTCAAGGTGTTAGAATCCGTGATGTGCCGAGTCGTGTTCAAGCTCAATTGTTGATGAAGCCGTGTGAAGGAACAAGTCGTAAGGGAAAGGAGAAAGTGGAAATGGAGTCTGATGATGAAGATAGCAGCAGTGATGACGATCCGATGTACAAGAAGCCACGTGGATCCCCGCGTGATAGGTTTCTTTATGTTATCTTTATTATCCATGTTGTAATAGAACTTATGTAGACTGGTACTGTAGTTTGTGATGAAACTTAATGACTTTTTAAGTTTGATGTGATGAAGGATTGTAGTCAGGTAGCTACTGTAGGTTTGGTTGAAGATAATGCAAGAACATGGAATCTGAACAAAGGACTGTTAACTGCTAAGTTTTGTCCTGAGGAAGAGATAGGTCAGTTGGAGGATGAGTTGAGGCATTTGTTGTTGAGGAATAATGATATTGTTGCTTATACGAAGAGGTTTTCTGATTTGTGTTTGTTGTGTCCTGATACTTTTGCTGATGATCGAAAGAAGATGAAGCAGTATATCAAAGGTTTATCCCGCAATATCAAGGAAGAGACTACTTCGTCAAAACCCAAGACTTGTGATGAAGCTGTTCAGATGGCTCATGCTTTGATGGACGTGAAGCTGCAAGATAGAAAGGATAGTATTGCTAAGGGGAATAAGAGATAGTGGGAAGCTGCACACTCAAATCAAGGGCAGAATAGAGGAGGTTATCGGAACAACAATAACCAAGGACCAAATAGGAATCAATAATACAACTTTAGAAGGAATGATGGTGTTCGTGCTGCTACTAGAACCCAAGGTAACAAGGTGAACCCGAAGTGTGGTCGATGCAGTCTATATCATATTGGAAATTGTCCACCTGCTTGCAACAAGTGTGAGAAGGCCAGACATAAGGCGGCAGAATGTAGGAACAAGGGTGTGGCCACTAGAGCCAATGTTGTCAAAGTGGTTAATTGTTTTGGATATGGATGCCGTGGACATAAGCAAGGGAACTGTCCAAGGGTTGGCGCTCGACAAGGAGGCAATGTTGTTGTTGTGAATGCTACTCCAGCCTATGTCGTGGGAGATGCTGACAAACCTCAAGGGTCGAATGTGGTGACTGGTACGTTCTTACTCGATGCTTGTTATGCTAGTGTGTTATTTGATTCTGGATCCTATAGAATTTTCGTAGATGTTAGATTCAGTCAGCTATTGGATAGAGAACCAGTAAGATTGACAACTAGTTATAATGTGGAGTTAGCTGATGGTAAGGTTGTTAGCACTAGTTCTATACTAAAAGGTTGTTCCTTGAAGTTAGGGAATTATGTGTTTAGTATTGATTTGATGCCCGTATAATTAGGATCTTTTGACGTGATTATTGGTATGACTGGTTAGTTGCGAATGGTGTAGTAATTGTTTGTGGAGATAAATTAGTTCAGATATCGCTAAGGAATAGGGTATTGACTCTGAAGGGTGATGAATGTACTTCTCGTTTGAGAGTTGTTTCTTGTTTGAAGATGATGAGGTATATGGAAGAGGGTTGTGATGTGTTTCTTGCTCAGATAACTAGTTATGGTGTAAATGAGAGGAAACTAGAAGATGTGCCTGTGATTAGAGAGTATCCTGAGTTTTTTCCTGAAGATTTGTCGAGATTACCGCCGCATCGTGAAGTTGAGTTGTATTCACTTAGTGTCGGGAGTTGCGCCTGTTGCTCGTGCACCGTATCGTTTAGCGCCGTCTGGGATGAAGGAATTATCTGATCAATTGAAGGAATTGATGGATAAGGGATTTATTAGACCGAGTTCGTCGCCATGGGGTGCTCCTGTGCTATTTGTTAAGAAGAAAGATGGATCATTTCGAATGTGTATTGATTATCGGGAACTTAACAAATTGACTGTCAAGAATCTGTATCCATTGTCGAGGATTGATGACTTGTTTGATCAGTTGCAAGGGTCAAGTGTATACTCGAAGATCGATTTGAGGTCTGGGTATCATTAACTGAGAGTTAGGGAAGAAGATATTTCTATAACAGCTTTCCGTACTCGATATGGACATTTTGAATTTCAAGTGATGCCTTGTGGATTAACGAATGCGCCTGCCGTATTCATGGACTTGATGAATCTTGTGTGCAAGCCGTATTTGGATGAGTTTGTTATCGTATTCATTGATGATATTCTCATTTATTCCAAGAGTGAAGAAGAACATCAGAAGCATTTAAGGACAATTTTGGAACTGTTAAAGAAAGAGAAGTTGTATGCGAAGTTCTCTAAATGTGAGTTTTGGTTGAAATCAGTGCTTTCTGGGGCACGTGATTGATAGTGAAGGTGTTCGTGTAGATCCTGATAAGATTGAGGCTATCAAGGATTGGTCGGTACCAACGACGCCGACTGAAGTTCGCTAATTTCTTGGTCTAGCTGGGTATTATAGAAGGTTTATCGAGAAGTTTTCACTAATTGATAAACCATTGACCAAGCTTACTGAAAAGAATCGAGTGTTTGAATGGGGATCAGAAGAGGAAGCTGCATTTAATACGCTGAAGGATAAGTTGTGTTATGTGCCGATTTTGTCTTTGCCAAAAGGATATGAAGATTTCGTGGTGTATGGTGACGCGTCTCATAAGGGATTTGGAGTTGTGTTGATGCAAAGAGAGAAAGTGATAGCTTATGCGTCAAGAAAATTGAGGAAGCATGAAGAGAATTACACTACTCATGATTTAGAACTTGGAGCTGTGATTTTTGCTTTGAAGCTGTGGAGACACTACTTGTATGGAACCAAGTGTGTGGTTTTCACTGATCATAAGAGTCTGCAACATATTTTGGATAAAAAAGAATTGAATATGAGACAAAGGAGATGGGTAGAATTATTGAGTGACTATGACTGCGAGATTCGTTACCATCCTGGTAAAGGGAATGTGGTAGCTGATGCACTTAGTAGAAAGGAAAGAGATAAGTCTTTAATAGTTAGAGCTTTGATAATGATGGAAAGTGTTGATTTGACAGAGATGATATTGAAAGCCCAAGCTAATGGTTTGAAGAAAGATAATGTTGAGGCAGAAAATCTGGGTAAGATGTTGAAACCGCTATTTGTAGTAAGGCCAAATGGAATGAGATATTTTGAGAAGAGGATTTGGTTACCATTGTGTCCGTCTGAAGAAGGTGCTTTAGGAGTGTGAGATTTAGTGATGAATGAATCTCATAAGTCGAAGTATTCAATACATCCTGGAGCGGACAAGATGTATCAAAACTTAAGAAAGTGTATTGGTGGCCGAATATGAAGGCAGATATAGCCATGTATGTTAATAAGTGTTTAACTTGTGCGAAGGTGAATGCTGAACATAAGAATCCGTCAGGATTACTGGTGCAACCTGAAATTCTGAGTGGAAATGGGAGAAAATTACTATGGATTTTGTGACGGGTTTGCCAAGGACTTCTAGTAGTTGTGATATGATATGGGTGATTGTAGATGGATTGACTAAGTCTGCTCACTTTTTACCAATGAAGAAGACAGATAGTATGGAAAGATTGACGACAATGTATGTGAAGGAGATTGTTTGTCGACATGGTGTGCCTTTGTCGATAATTTCAGATCGTGATAGTAGGTTTACCTCAGAGTTTTGGAAATCTCTGCAGAAAGCAATGGGAACAGAGTTAAGTTTGAGTACAACATATCATCCTGAGACTGATGCACAAAGTGAAATGACGATTCAAACATTAAAGGATATGCTTTGAGCGTGTGTGATTGATTTTGGAAATAGTTGGGATAGACATTTGTCGTTGGTGGAGTTTTCGTATAATAATAGTTATCATGCTAGTATTAAAGTCGCACCATTTGAAGCTTTGTATGGACGTAAGTGTAGATATCCAGTTTGTTGGAGTGATGTAGTAGAGAGTCAGTTGACTGGACCTGAAATGATATTTGAGACAACTGAAAAGATTGTGCAAATTAAGAAGCGTTTGTTATCTGCCAGAAGTAGACAAAAGAGTTATGCTGATAATAGGAGGAAACCATTAGAATTTGAAGTAGGAGACATGGTTATGCTGAAAGTATCGCCATGGAAAGGAGTGATTCGTTTTGGAAAGAGAGGAAAGTTGATCCCGAGATATATCAGACCTCTTAAGATTATTCAAAGGATTCGATTGGTTGCTTATAAATTAGAGTTGTCGGATGAACTTAGGTTTATTCATAACACTTTTCATGTGTCTAATCTGAAGAAGTGTTTAGCAGAGAGGGATTCGGTGATTCCATTGGAGGAAATTCAACTTGATGATAAGTTGCATTTTATAGAGGAACCTGTAGAGATTATGGATAGGGAAGTTAAGAAATTGAAGCGTAGTAGGATTTCGATTGTGTAAGTGAGATGGAATTCTAGACGTGGGCCAGAGTTTAACTAGGAACGTGAGGACTTCTTTAAGGATAAGTATCCTCATTTGTTTAGAAAGGGGTAAGCGCCAGGACGTCGCTCTATTTAAGAAGGAGGGGATGTGATAACCTGAAACCGAGGTCATTGCCTAATGTTATTTTACGACTATTTTTGAAAATTTTGATGAGCTTGAATGATTTTTTTTATGGTCTAAGTTTAAACTGATGTTAGGAGACTTATATTTTGTCTTTAATGAGTATAAGGAGTATTAGCAAGCGTGATGTCGACAGATGCCCAATATTTTACGTTTTATTGTCAATTGTTCGATATTTGTCGTTTTTGATATTTCCTTTTTAATGACGTGTTAAATCGAGTCGGGAGACGATATTATTATATTTGAGATACGTTTTAACTTTCGAGAAGTATTTTTATGAAACCCGAGCCCTGTGAATATTTTCAAAATTGACTAATAGTCATTTCCCGCTTTTTAGCTAACTATTTTCATTTTGGACCATAACTATCCCAAATTGGCAAAACTAGCCCTTGGACCACCGTATAAAAGGCCATTTCTTACCTAATTTTCTCATAGTTAACACGTTAACAAAAAAATCGTCCCACCTCCTTCTTTTCTTTTTCTTACTGTCACCAACACCACCACATTACACCATTTTTGGTTTGATTTCTACTTTGATCCATTTAAAAACAAGACTAGTCCCTATCTTAGAATTTAAAGGTGAATCTAATGATGTTAAAATCATCAACATGCATGAAGTTTGATTTTTGAATGAGAATTATGGTTGGTAGAGTTGTTAGATGATCATGCATGTGATTATCTAGTGATAATCATGCATGGATCATGTTGTTTTTGCTAAAAACATGTTTTTAATTTTTGGGTTTTTGATTTGAAGATTGATACAAGTGATAGGGTTAGGATATTTTGTTATTAGGGGCTTAGGATGATGATGAAAATGGTTGAATTTGATCAAAAATATGATTTCATGTAAGATTTTAAAGGGTAATTTAGGGCAGTGGGTAAAAGGCTGTTTTTGGATGCCTTATGTTTTGAAAATGGTTAAACTAATAAGATAGAGTTATGGAGATTTTTATTATCTTCGTTTTGGCGTAAAGTATAGCTTCTATCTCCAAACGAGCGAGAAGTTATGATAGTTTGATTATTCGTGTACCGGGAGACAAGTATCGGCACAATATGTAGTTGTTGTCGATATTTGGATTGAATCTCGGGGACTATAGAATGAGTTTTGAAATGAGTCAATGACTGGCATAAAAGTGTAAACACTAAATGGTGAGTCTATTTTCAAACCTAAGTGTCAGTTTTGCGAATGGAGTCGTTTATAGAAGTTAAAACGGTTGTATGAGTCGATGACATAAAACTGTCCGGTTTTTGTAGTACAAAGATGTGTCGGGCAGGGAGGAGACTTAGAAGTAAAATCATTTGATAAACTTTTTGGAAGATTTTCTATAGATAGTAAGTGAGTTCCTCGAGTCTTTTCATAAACGTTTGACGTGTTTAAGTGGGGTAAATGAGCTAGTACATTTGGTATGTGCCGGCAGATTTTTATCGAAAGTATAGAATAATAAAGTAAATGTGTAGAAGAGTATAATAGTATCACTTGTATCATTTTTCTCGAGTTTGTCGTGATTTTATGATTTTAAGTTTGATATTCTTATGTATGGTTTATTACTCGAGTCTATTATTAACTAACGCACCTTATTTGATAGGTTGCAATTCTCGTGTTTGAAGGACATCACTTATCATCGACGATCATCTCACTAGATCTCTTATACTAAGGTGAGTCCGTAGCCTCGCTTTTCATTTCAGCTACTAAATGTTTTAATACCCACGAGGGGGATACATGTTATTTGAAAATAAATGAACACAAGTCATGATTAATTGTTTGGAACCTAATGTTGCCTATGTTGCCTTGAATTGTATTGAGTACGTTGTTGCTAAAGACCCTAAATTCATGAACCGTTAATTATGTTCTGACTTGATGTTGTGAGTTGAGAATAGCCGCTTATTCAAATGATAGTACTATTGGGTTAACCACCCTATCTAAGACCAGGGCATTATGTTGAGTAACCTCTGGGAAGGATAATTTACAAGAATGAGATTTGGGTATATATCTAGCAACTAATACCCTAGAGGGGAAATGGTTTTATCTAGTCATGCTGACATTTGGCGTGGGTGACTAATTGGTTAAGGGGTCGGTGTCATGAGCTTAAATACAATGAGTTGCCTTGATATAGATTGTGTGCACGACAATTCTATAAAATGATTATGATTGATTTTCTTCTTGTGTTCAAATGTGATTTGTTAAACCTATGGACTCGCTCAACATTATTGTTGACTCGTTTAAGCATGTGTTTCAGGTAATCAAAGGTGATTGATGGCGGAGCATTGTTGTGGATGTTGTGGGTTGGCTTTTGAAGTGTTATGGTCTAAAACAATTTCTATCCTTATACTGTTGAACAATTTATCTAATGTTTGTGTACTGTACTAAAACTTGTGGTTTGATGGTCGAGATCCATGGGGACTAAACGCTTTACTCTGATGTTGTTTTGGTACATTATGGGATGAAAATTATGTTTTAGATAATGTGTGAAATCTTATTTATATTCTATGTGCCAACGTCTCTTTTGAGTCGTTCAATATACCTTGTGTGATGATACTTGTGTTTAGCACCCAACTGTGTATTTCCGATGCGCAATGTGAATTGGGGGTGTTAAAACTACGTTGAAATAACATACGTCTAACAACATTTAACAAATGTATGTGCTTTCTCTCAACAATCATATTTTTCTAAAGAGTGTAAGCACAAGAAGTATGATGAATTATACCAAGACTTTCAAAAAAATGAGACATTTTGTTATTAACAAACTCAGTGCCATTATCTGATCTAACAGTTTTTAACACTAAACTTAAACTGATTTAGAATTAAATTTATAAAACTTAACACATGATTATAAAGCTCATCTTTAGTTATAATCAGATTTATCCAAACAACCCTAATATAATTATCAACCATAGTCAGAAAGAAATCTAAACCCATCTTTACTAATAACCTTGTAAAGACCCCAAACATCTATATGTACTAATTCACCAAGCTTAGTATTCTTATGATCACTCAATGTAAATGGTTTTCTAGTCTATTTAGCCTTGTGACAAATATCACAAGGTGACACAGTAGAGTCCGTGGTGAACTTAAGATCATTATGCAACACATCTATAGCTTGATAAGAGGGATGACTAAGCCTAGAATGCCACATAGATTTAGAAACATGGAAAACAATATTCACATTACATATACTATGACACATAAAAGGAGAGTTAAACAAGTAGAAGCCACCATTATCACTACCAGTCCCCACAATTTGACTGAGATGCAAATCCTGGATATAACACTTAGTCTCATAAAACCCAACAAACATTTTACTATCTCTTATTAACTTGTTAACAAACAAGAGACTAACACAGTACTCAAGAACCACCAACACATCAAACAACACAACTTTTTTTAGAATGTCTAAGATTTCAAACATATTTGATTTAGCAACAGTTCAATTAGGATGACCAATAGTCAAATTTAAGTTTGATACATCAATGATTCCAAACATGTTTTTAATAGAAACAGTCATGTGTTGATTGGCTCTAGAATATATTATTCATCCCAAAGTAAGTTTACAAAACACAATATTACTATTATAGAACTTACAAATAACATTAAAAACACAATATTGTTCATAAAGCTTCACCTACCAACCATATTGGCCTGCATGCTTCAAGAAGAAACTTCATTAATAAGATGCATTACTTTCATCATATGTTCATTAGTGAATGATAAAGTCGTGCCATTATCACTAGGAAAAGTAGAAGTATTAGCCTTATAAGACTTAGGCTTAGTGGGAGCAGTATTCTTAACATAACCCGGAGGATAACCAATAATATCAAAACACCTATCCATAGTATGTCTAGTTTTGCCACAATTTTTACATGTCAAATTAGGATTAGTACCCATGTTATTAGTGCTATTATTTCCAGAATTGTTAAACCTTTTAGAAGTATCAAACTACGCGTTTACATTGTGCGTGGTACGCTTGTCGATATATGTTTCTTGTTTGGGATTTCTGTTGGTAAAAAAGTTGATATTGGTCTCAGGGGAGGGCGGGATAAACCATTACGTCAAGCTGTATGTTGCTATACTCGTGGAATGGGGGGATTGATGCATGTGTAGATTTGACAGGTTCATCTCCTTTAACACAAACCGGAAACATATTATTATCATTATTTATTATTATTATTATTATTATTATTATTATTATTATTATTATTATTATTATTTATTATTGTTATTGTTATTATTATTATTATTATTATTATTATTATTATTATTATTATTATTATTATTATTATTATTTTGATTATAAACATCACTTTATTAGAATAATAGGATTTACAAAAAGTTAGTGGGGAGCCGAGATACTATCTACGCCCCCACTCCTTTAGCTATAGCGAAACTGATCCTATTAAAAATGTGAACAACAACACGTGCTCCAAGATCTTGAGTCATGGAGAAAATTCGGATCCGCTTTAGTAAGCTCACAACATCCTTCTCAATTTCTCCAAAAGAATAGAAAGAGAAAGAGAAAGGGAGAAAACCGTATCCAATATCCGTGCACTTAGCCTCGTACTTGACACGTTTACGCTTTGCTGCCTCGATCACTGCACGGCCTGGAACAAAATCAATCATCCCAGATTGCGTCAAGGGAGATGACCCTGTGAGATCCACACATATATCAGTACCTCTATCCCACGAGTAAAGCAACATATCAGCTGGGGGTAATGGTTTGTCCCGGCCTCCACCCAGTCCAATATCAACCTCTTTACCCACTGAAATCCCTGACTGAACACAAATGTCAACAAGGGCATCTCTCACAACGTTATGCCGGTGTTTAAAACCAACAATTCCAGCACACAATATAGCATTATCACCATTAATATCCCCTATAAATACCCTGGAACAAGCTGAGCACGACTTTGGAACTGAAAATAAGGGAACACCTAACCGATAGCATAATACACATCGGTAAGTCCTAGGGTTCATAGTCTGTCCCAGACCAGAAATCGGAACCACCCTAAGACGGTTGGAAGTATGGTCCTCCATCTGAGACTTCCATAAAGCCATCTGTCGAGTAGATAAAGAAAAAGTAGATTCAGCCATTTGAGTAACATCTTTGAAATATATATCTGCCAATTTCTTCATAAGTTTGGGGGCAGCGATCTCACTTAGATTACTCAAAAGATCAATCTTCATTTCCGATTTAAAAAGTACTCAACGCGTCATCAAAGGCATGCCCATAGGTAACAATATCAGAATGTCGAAGCAACATAGATTGCAAGTTAGCAGACTGAAGTCTAGACGCAAGAAATGCATAGTTCAAAACATCACCTGCAGAATAAACACCAAGCCCACCAAATGCAAAGGGTAAAGTGTAAAGCCTCCACTGCCAATCACCAAATCCAGGTCCAGAAGCAGTAACAATACGTTCAAGAGCATAACGAAGAGCCACATCAAAAGAGCACCGAGCCCGCTCGAAGACACAGGGAGAACATGTACGCATAGCAAAATATAGTTTGGATGTACCCGCACAAGCATGAAGGAGTAACAACTCACACTGAGGATCATTAATCTTAGCAACGGCGTCCATAAGCTCAACAGATTTAGCAACCCTCTTCATCACAAGTTGACTACTAAACTCAAAATCCACACTGGCAGGCGTCACCTAGTAATTTAACACTATGCAAAGGTCGAGAAATATTAGGCGGGAAAACACCCACAAGTCTGCTTCTTGGGTCTTCTTTTAGCCAAAAAACCTCAGTTTTATCAACATTGAGATGCAAGCCACGATGAGGTCCATCCTCCATAATAAGCTCTTAAACCTTCCCCACAACCAAGGTATCTCCAATAATAGTGTCATCATCCAAATACCAATCCTGGAGGGAAAGGCTAAAAGAGTCTTTAATCTTATATATCAACGGATGTAACACTAAGGCAAAAAGCAAAGGTCCAAGTGGATCACCTTGTTTCACACCTTGGCATGACAATGAGGTATGCTCCCCATAATACAATCTAGCTGGGTTGGAATAACAAAATTCCACCCAACGTGAAATAGAAGGGCAACGAATACGAACCTTCTGTAGCATAACCTCACGATCGACCAAGTTGAAGGCATTTCTGAAGTCCACCAACAACATCGATAGACCTACATCATCTCCCCGGTCCTCAATCAACTGATTAACAACATGAAGAATGGCCTCTCCACCGCCCGATACCCCAACACCAATCTGTATGTCATTCATATGACCATCCAACGAATGACCAATCATAACATGATTTTTTCTCTATTAGTCAAATGTATTTCTTTTTAATGTTTACATTGTCGCCACTAGGACTTTCGTCAGGTTATAAGTCGGTTCTCAGCTAACCAAAGATTTGGTGTATTTAATCTATTAATAGTAAAATGCATTCGTTTAGTGTATGTTAGTATTTCTAAAAACTCTTTCAAAAAGTTATGTGCAATACTAAAATACACTTTAAAAAAAATAAAAAATTTGATAGTCACTTTTAAATTTTTTTAATAAAATGTTTTTATTAGTTTTGCTATTAGAGATGGTCTAGTATTTAATCAACTACTATTAAATCCTAACTAAAAAAAATAAAAAAAACTATTACAGTATCAATCAAATCCTATCAACTGTCTCTCTGAAAATAATGAAAGATTTTTAGTCCCGAGCCCTAAACTCCAAACCATGCAGATCCTTTAATTATCAAAAACTCAAAAGTAAAGAAATATCAATTTAATAAGTAACTACACATTTAAATGAATAAACATGTCCAACCAAAAAGTTTATTATCTCAACTTTTTATATAAAATATAATATGTGGACATCTTCATGCTTAGTATTCTTCGTATATAGGTCCATACAACAGACCTACCCAGATTCCGAACAACACAAGTGACTTAGATCCGGTCAGCCTAGTTCGTGTCCGGTTAATAAAGCCTAAAATCCACGACAAGGCCCGGGAACAAGCATTCGAGATTTTAGGAAGATTGTCTCCCACGAGACCTACAACCTTCCGACCAAGGCCCATTGGGCCTAGCGACCTTATAGGAACTGAGAGTAGTATACCCCTCTACTATTCATGTTTGAGGCAACTATTTTCCCTATTATTATATTCCACTATTATAATATATTTTACCCTGCCTTTCGGCTCATAATCCTTAACTTACTAACTTGGCCTAGGTTCCAACACCCGGACGAGGCTAACACGTTTACTTTTGTTTCAGGATATTTGAAGGACAAGCCTAGCCCAATCCGAAGGACAAGCCTAGCCCAATCCGAAGGATCGTACTATTCAAACACAAGCAATAAATTACTTGAACATTTTGCGCCATCCGTGAAACTCGGCATAGGGGCACGAGATCCTATTAAAACAATAGTGAGTTGACACGCGTACACAGATAATCTTTGATATAAAAACTTGAGATTATACGGAGTAATAAACTTTTTAGGCATGTTTGTTCATTCAACTGTGTAAAAGTTTATTACTCCGTATAATCTCAAGTTTTTATATCAAAGATTATATGTGTACTCTTGTCAACTCACTATTGTTTTAATTGGATCTCCTTGTTTTTTATTTATTGTTGTTCTAACTGGATCTCCTTAATTAATTAGTACGATCCCTTCTATATAAAAAGGGTATTGATACGATCCCTTCTATATAAAAAGTGGTATTGATACGATCCTTCTATATAAAAGCCGCAAGGGCGGAGCTATTGAGGGACCAGAAAGGGAGTTGTCCCCCCCTAAGCCTTGATCAATAGTGTAAATATATGTAGAACAAAAATCACTCCCTAAGATTCTAATCTGCTGTAGATAAGAAGAGAGAAAAGAAAATCTAATGAGAAAGTAAAATAAAACATAAGTTTTTGTTAATGGATGTAAAGGTTTGACTGTATATGTTTGTAAAGAAGAAGATTGGAGTACCCCTTTTGATTTAATAAAAACCCTCCTCTTTGGCCCACTTTTGATTTGTTGTCGTTTAAAGAAAACAGAATGCATGGATATAGCTTATAGTTATGTTTAAAGTTCAGCTACTTATTTTGTTGATGACATTTAAGGATAGATGAATGAATTGATACAAGTAAAAATGCCTACTTCCCCGGATTGCATGGTTGTTGGATTCGGGGATGAAGGTATTTACATTCACTTTGTAGGTGGGGAAAAATCCTGGGGCTTGGTTAGTCTGGGTTATCATGTTCGTTTTTGTTTTCCAACACTGTATGGCAATATCTCTATGCTTTGGGTGACGATGGAGAACTCCATGTTTTCAAAATTTTGGCTCAAGAAGATTTCTCATGAAAGAAAGATGCAACAGTCAAAGCTCCAGTACCTTCGTAACTAGATGAAACGGGTCATACGTGTATATAAAGCTCAGGAAATTAAACATGGTATCATGGCAAATCATGTAAACTTTTATGAGATATAACTGGGGAAAACAGATTTATGCAAACGGGGAATCCTAAATATGTATAGAAAGAGATGTCCTTACTAAAGGACGGAATATCCGTACCTTATGTCCAGTAATGAATGAAGAAGAAAGTTGAAGGATCTATTCCGACTTCACGGATACTACATAAATAAGGAACGTGAATGAGTTGTCTGATTACTGTATACTTTACTGTTTCTGAGTGTTCTTACTTGTTTTACATGTTCTTGTCTTGTTTTACTGTTTCATGTATTATCTTATAATTCTTGATGTTTTCATATGTTTCTGATAAATGCATTTCATGAATTCTTGTGTTATTATACTTGTAGAATCATAATAAGTAAGGTTTCCAAAAATAGAAAGTTTCTATAATAATAATAATAATAATAAGCTGATTTAATAAGCCTATAATATAACCTGGGCTTAATGAATATATTTTATAAGTCATGATTTATTTAATTGATACTATAGTAAAGTTTATTTAATAAATAACATAACATGTCAAAATCTTATAGTTAATTATTAATTAATGGGTTAATTCCATATTTACCCAATTTAAACATAGTAATGCCATATTTACCCATTAAAAAATTATAATGACATATATACCCAACTTAAATATCATATATGTCATATTTACCCAAATCATTATAAAATCAATTAAAAAGTTTATTAACATCCTCAAGTTCCTATTATACCCTTAAAATATAGGTTGAGTCTTGAGTAAATGGTTAGAATTAATCTGTATTTCTAATTAAGTCTCGTAGCTAATATAGCTACGTATTGCTCTATCCAATATTGATGTAATACCTTGTAAATATTTTTATATGCGCATAAAGTTATGTATAATACTAATTCTAGGTAAATACATGCACTTCAAAGCTATATATAATGTGATAAGCTTACAACAAGAAGATCCTAGCTACAATTGTAAATTGTAATATGAATAAAATGAGTCATCCACTATAGATAAATAGGTACCTGCACGTTAGCTTAGAGACACCAAATAGTCCAAAAGAGAAGGTTGCTTTAATAAAAAAAATGGATGAAATTCTAATTTCAGCAAGAATTATATCACGGTGGTTCAATGGTGGGACATTGACGTGATCATAGTGTTTTTAGGTGACACAACCAAAGCCCAGGTTCCTGGTCACTTTACATATTTTTTTGGTCGGTTGTGAGATCGAACCTTCCTGTACGTTATTGTTAATGATTTTGTGATATATGTTAAGGGTATAATAGGAACTTGGGGATGTTAATAAACTTTTTAATTGATTTTATAGTGATTTGGGTAAATATGACATATATTATATTTAAGTTGGGTATATATGTCATTATTATTTTTGGATGGGTAAATATGGCATTACTATGTTTAAATTGGATAAATATAGAATTAACCCTTAATTAATAATGTAAGATGGTTTAAATAATGATTATTAATTAATAAATAAACATGGTTTAAATAATGATTATTAATTAATAATAAGCTGATTTATTATTATTATTATTATTATTATTATTATTATTATCAACCATCACTTTTATTAGAAACAAAAAGGGATTTACAACAAATTGGATGGGAGTCGAGATACTATCTGCGCTCCCACCCCTTTAGCAATGGTAAAACCTATTCTATGAAAAATATGTACAGCAGCGCGCGCTCCAATGTCTTGAGCCTTTGAAAATCTCTGAATCCGCTTCAGCAACGCAACTGCATCTTCCTGTAACTCCCCTAAAGAAGAAAAGGAGAAAGGAAGAAACCCATATCCGAGAGCTGCACACTTAGCCAAATACTTGCATCGTTTACGTTGTGCAGCATCAATCGCAGCTCGGTCAGGTACAAAGTCATTCATCCCCGTACGAGTCAAAGGAGAAGAACCAATCAGATCAACACACACATCTTTACCTCCATCCCAGGAATAAAACAAAATATCTGCCGGACGTAGGACATTATCAGGTCCACCATCTAATCCAATATTAACTTCCTTTCCGACAGATATCCCTGAACGGTAACATATGTCAGCAAAAGTATCACGAACCAAATTGTGACGATGCTTAATCCCAACGATGCCAGCACACGATACGACATGATCCCCAAATATATCCCCATCAAAAACCCTAGAACAAGCTGAACAGGGCTTCAAAACAGAGAACAAGGGAATACCTAAGCGATAGCACAAAACACATCGATAAGACCTCCCATTCATAGTCTGACCTAATCCGGGGATAGGAACCGTCCTAAGCCAGTCAGAAGTATGATCCTCCCTCTGAGATGCCCATAAAGCCAACTGACGAGCAGATAAAGCGAAAATGGATTCAGCATTCTTAATAACCCGAGCAAAATATATATCTGCCCTTTTCTTCATGAGTTTGGGTGCAGCGACCTCACTCGGATTACTTAGAAAATCAATCTCCATAACCGAGTTAAACACACGTAAGGCATCATCAAACTGGAGTCCATAAGATCTAATATCAGTGTGTTGAAGTAACTTAGACTGTAAATCAGCTGACTGTAACCGAGAAGCAAGAAAAGCATAATGCAATCCATCCAAAAACAGACTGTAAACTGGAGTCCATAAGATCTTATTATTATTATTATTATTATTATTATTATTATTAGATCATTTATTAGTCTTAACAATAAATCCAAAAACATGAGGTTTAACAGAAAAACCAGTAGAGGAAGAGACAGTACCTCTATGAAACTCCTCTCTAAATATGATAGCAAAAGCATCTTTGACCTCACGAAGAGTCTCTCTAGACAACAAACTACTCCTGATAGGTTTATACACATCATTAAGACCCATGAGAAATTACATAAGTTTTATTCATTGATTATGTTTAAGCACATCTTGTCTAACAGCACAAGAACACTTGGGCAATTTAGTCATGAATAAGGAATTAAGTGTTGGCGATTTTAGTGTCATCACATATATTTTGTGTAATTGTGATATACTTGAGATCAAGGGCTTAATCAAGTATAACATACAGGCGAGTGAGGAGAGTGCGGAGTGCACGCTCGTTCTAGCTAACTTGATGCCACCACGAACAAATGCGGGGGTCAAGGGGCAGCGCCTCTTGCGGGGTCAAGGAACGATTTTTAGCATATTGTATTTAAAGTTGCTACATGAAATTCGGTTTTTCCCTTTCCCAACAGACATAATCTTTTGTGAAAAGTTATGTCTTCTCCCTGCAACATTTATTAACCAATTGTAACTGTCATTTGGTTTGGTTCATAGAAACAGAAAATTGGTCTCTTCCAGAATAGAAAAAACACAACGATTTTCTGTGTATTGCTTAGATCTCTCGTGCCTTAGAGACTAAGTGTGATTCTCTGTCTTAAACAGTTGAGAATTTCGTGATACCTGAGGCATATAGGGTCGAAATACTTCAATCTGAAAGTGATCTCTACACGATTCAGAGAATGTATCAGGATTTTTGATTATTACCACACACATAACTAACATTAAGCTCATGATAATACTAAGAAACAATCAATTCACCTTGTTTAAAAGTATGAATTTTATATAACAGATTAAGAATAACATATCCATCAAGTTTATCATAAGTTTCTTTTAACTTAGCCCATACTCTATAGTTTTTAATCCCAGTTAATTTCATAGACACAATAGTACTAGAATTGAAATCACTATTCTGCAAATGCAACACATTACCAACATCAAGACTCCTAATCAAATAAGTAGAACTAGAAGACATGATGCAACAAAACAAAGAAAAACAATCAAGAAAATAAAACAAAACTTGATCAAAGTAAACTAAGTTATGAGGATTCCTAACCACTCAAGATGACATGTCAAAGGAAAAGCAAAGATCAAGGATCAAAACCAAAAACCAAAACAAGAACAGATAAGAAAATACACCAAGAAACAACAACCAATCTAACAAAGCAGATAACCAATTAATATACATAGATAAACAGAAAATACTAAAAAATAAAGGAGAGCGAGGTGTTACAGAGTACGCAATCCAAGAAAGCAGCGGAACCAGTCTGTTACCTCTAGATTCACTTAGTGTAGAAGATAACAGAAGAACAAAACCAAGATCGCTCACAAACCACCAGATCTTAACACGGCCGTTAAGATACAATACCCAGAACCTCAAAACACCTCAAGAACAAAAAACCCCCCAAAATCCAAATTAGGGTTTCACAAAACCCTAATTCAGAAATCTCAATATACTCACGAAAACTTGCAATTAACCACGAAACCACCTTCCAATAGAACAATAACACCTCCAAAAACAAGATCCAAAAACTCAAACCCTAGAATCAAGATCCACACAATCGAGAGAAACTACGGCTCTAATACCATGTAAAAAATGGTATATACGTAATAACTGACTTTTGGTTGGTTAATAAAAAGGTTTTTGCTTGCAAGATCTCTCTTTGCGTTGCTCGTACCCAATTGATATATATCGTTGTTACGTTCTCGGTATCTTCTCGAATCGATCACGGTCAAAAGTGGAATCGTTGTTATTGGTGACTAAAAAGGGGGAGCTTTGGTCTAAATCTACTAAACTGATAAAGACAAGTAATAAAATTACTCTAGAAACTAGAAATGAAAATAAATCCAGACTTTAAATGAAACAGGAGGAAATACCTTATGAAAGATAAAACTGGAACTCTCTTATTCGGAATGTTTAGGGTTATGCGGAATGTACTGCTCCATTCGGAATGTTTTCCTTACTCGGAATAATTACTGCCATGCGGAACAAAAGTCTTATGCGGAAAAATCTTCTTACTCGGAATAATCCTTCTTATGCGGAAAAATGCCCTATTCGGAAAATAGGGTTCTATGCGGAATAATGAGGCTATTCGGAATATGGAAAATATTCCGAATAGAGGAAATGAAATCAGACTATGCGGAAAGGAGGGCAATTCGGAAAATATCTCTTATGCGGAATATTTGAAGAAAAAGCCTTATGCGGAAAAATTGTGAAAATCCTATTCGGAATAGTGCTGCTATGCGGAAAAAGAATCCTTACTCGGAATAACTGGTATTCCGAATAACAATGAAAATCTACAACCACTCGGAATAAACGAAATATTCCGAATAGTCACAATCCCAGATTCCCTATTCGGAATCTGGGCGAGATCAGAAGGTGTAGCGAAGAACAGGGGAGTTAACAGAACCCGAAATCAAAACCAAAAATCACTAAGTTTTTGATCCAAACTTTAACCAATTTTACCACTAATCTTCTACTCAAAGAAAGCTTGAATCCAAAACAACAAAATCACAAAACCCACTTAGTTTTGACAATCAAACCATTCGAATAGAACTTAAGAACTAAGAGACAAAAAGATATGAAGAACAAGATGATGGAAAGATTAAAAGATGATTTGTATTAATGAATTAAGATTCAACAAACAAGAAAAGATTAACTTACAAGATTGGAAGATAAATCAAACAAAGATTAAAACCACTCCTTAAGGGAGATGGTTCCTAAAAACTAGGAAGAAGAAATAACTGAAAAAGAAGATGAGGGATTCTTGAATGGGAGGGGTATTTATAGGCTTCTCCCTTTGTTGGTGAGTGGGCTTTCTTCCCTTCTTTTTGTCTTCTCGTCTTTTCAGAAAAGTTGACGTTTTCGATTTTGATTCGGGATTTGTCGTCGATTAAATTCAACTCGTCTTTTAATTTCTTCGTTACATAGACTTGAGTTTCTTCGACATGTGTAAATCTTCCGTCTTTGGTCCTTTTCTTCGATAAATCTTCAAATAGGCCATTGACTTCAAATCTTTTGCATCTCTTGGACAATAGACTTCGTCTTCAGTCTTTTTCCTTGATAAAACCCGTGCAATCCCATGTTTTCTCCAATATTTATCCGGTTGGCTCTGAAAACACAACAAACACACAAACCACGCATAATTCCAAACAAATGACATTAAATACGCGTTTTGGTCTTGTTTTAGCAAGAAATAAGTGGTAGAAAAGATGGGTGTTTACACACCTATCAATACGTGAATCCAACCAACCTTCCCTTGATTCACTTAGAAGTGATTCAAATTTTACAATATAAGAAAGAACAAAATCAAGATTGATCACAAAGAATGATCAATCATTACAATACTAGAACTAAAATAGATCAAAACAGTATGATCTAAACAGGACAACAAGAATGAACACGATCAAATATCGAGAGAGTTTTAACGGATGATAAGATGATAATGAAACCCTAGAACGCAGCTCCAACTTATATACTCATATAAGAATACATAATTGCATCTTAAGTCCCTACACAATAAAACTTTACAAAACCAGACATAAACTTATATCAAGTGTTAGAAAGATATGAGACTTGACAAAACTAGTCCCTCAGAACATATAATACTAATAACTTGTTATATTCAACAATTTTTTATAAGAACCAATTAGACAGACCGGGACCGAGAATCGATTGTGGCGAAAACCATAAACTAAGACCAGACTGAATTACGTTCGATCCGATTTGATTTTTCGATCTAATTCGGTCCAAAATTCTTACCCCTAATCATCACGCGTATGTACCTTGCTAGTTATGATATTATATTCGTTCACTATTATAATCAAGGTGGTAATACATTTTCAGACTGACCAGAGAAAAATAAAAAACAATCATAAGATACAAAGTTATATCACATACATATGAATTTACACATTTTTAAGTAAAGACACAAGCTAGTTTAGATATGTTTATCGGTTCGATTCTCGAGTTGTTCGATTTATTTGATTTGGATGATTCAGAAGAGTTTTTTTTAAATCGAAGATCAAACCGAAAAGAACCGAAAATCGAACCTGAATTTGGTTCGTTTTGGGGTTAATCTGAATAAACCGAATTACATTATTTATATTACTTAAAATTTAATTATATTGATTTTTAGTCAAAAAATTTATTACGACTATAAAATATGTTTTTTTTGTATTTAAATAAAATTTTTAATTATATAACTATATTGAAAATGTATATATTTTTATGAATTCGGGTTTCGGGTCGATTCGGTTTTCGTTTTGTCAAACCCGTAACCGACCCATAAACCAATTACCATTTTTGGTTCGGTTAAGTTATGACCCGAAACCCAAAAATTGCATGTTCCGTTCACATCTAGTTAGGGTTCAGTAAGTTTTACACTTGAATCATGCGCAACCCCTAACTTAGTCGACTTACTAGCAATATGTTTATTTATTTTATTTATTTGTTTGTGGTGCATTTACGTCTTTTTTTCTTTACTTTTCTTAAAAATATGGTGCTTAACTGCTTACGTCGACAAAGAAGATGCTTGACTCTTTGGGAATTCAGAAGCAAGTAGATAGTTTAGAAATAATAATTTTGATTTGATTTCGCTAGAAAAATCGATCATTTGGTGTGAAATGAAAAAAAACTAGTCGGTTTGGAATGGGTCTTGGTCGAAATTATCATTTCAATATGTATTTGTTAATAGGGGTTTTATAATATAAACTTTATATGTTCAAAAGATTGCTTGCTTATTCGGATATGAGAAATCTGATAGACGGAAGTAAAAAAAAAACGGAATTGGTTTGTAATGGCAGTATGGCACCATGATCTAAATGGCTGGTTATAAAATCTTTTTTTTTTTTTAGACAAAACTCAAAACAAATATTTTTTTAAAAGAAGGTTTCTTTAATAAGAAATAATTTTTTTTATGTTTCTTTTAAAAAAATCTAAAAAGTTTTTTATTTGGTAAAAGTTTTTGATAAAATTGATGGAAAAAAACTTAAAATTATAGATATCAAATTTGTGAAAAAAAAACTTAAGAAAAAAAGCTAATAAATAATACTTTAGTAATTAAAATTTATATAAATTAAATAATGTTAAGTGGAAATTAATAATTTTCATATTTTTTCAATAAATTTAAGAAATTAACAAATAACCCTTATACTTTATAACTTAATAATATCGTAATTATAAAATATTAAACACAATTTTTTTTAAATTACACTAAAATATTAAATTAAATTGATTTATTATTAATTTTATACGTGCACGGGAGTTATAAGTGATATGTTAAAATGACTTTATTCTGAGGACCACTTTTTCTAACCAAGTATACACATTGATAATGTAATTTACTTCCTTCGTCTCATATTAAGTGTCCACAATGAAATATTCTAAATCTTTGTTATTGAACATTGACCAAATATTTTTATTTGTGTTATAAAATACTTGATAAAAGTTATATGAATAGATTCGGTTTTAAAATATATTTTCATTCGTACAGTTTTCATCAAGTATTATATAACACAAATAAAAATATTTATAGTCAAAGTAAAATAAAGAAGATTAAAAAAAGTCAAACTGAACACTTATTATGGAACGAATGTAGTAGTAATTTTCATAAACTAGTTCTCACAACCTCTTTTACTTTCTTTTTTTCAATAATATTATTTGTGTTACTATCATATATGATATTTAGTGTCTTATATGATAGTTTTTGAAAACGAAAAAAAAACGTGAAGAAAATGAAATTTTTTTTGTCGAAAGTATATCATATAGCAAATATGTAGAAAGATAATTAAATCGTCGTCGTGATGATATATTTTTTTCGCATAACGAATAACAGTTTAAGAGATATAAATATTTGAAAAAAGCGGAAAATAAGTTTTGGATTTAATCTTATCCATTTGATTAAAATGAATATAAAAGATAAAGATTAGTCTTTGGTATCCAAATAAATTTAAATTTTTTTTAATTATTGATTATAATTGTTTGTAATAAACAAACTGTATATATTTGATATTTCTAGAAATAAAAGTATGCATTGATATTTAGTGATTATAAATTGTGGTGTTAACCTCATATCTCTATAATGTTATCGTCTAACGTCTGTACATTAACAACATTGTGCAAGTGTTTTGCAGTTTTAGTATAAATTAATTTAAGTTTAAAACATAAAAACTCGCCATCCTAAAATTTAAGAAATTATTCACTAAAAACTACTTATCTATTTGCTATCACAATGCGTGAATATCGCATTTATGGCATTGTATTCGTTCATTATTATCAATGGAGGTGGCAAGTTGTCAAATACTTTTATATTCTCACATTAAACTTGGATAAGTTTACATTGACCAAAGAAATATAAAAAAAAGGATCATAAGATGACATAGTTAGATCACATAAATCTGAATTTAATTATTTTTAAGTAAAGATGCAACCTAGTCGACCTACTAGCAATGTATTTGTCCACTATGAAATGAATGGGTCAACCTCATGGGGAGATTCTTAAGTTCTTACTTATACACTTAACCTGTTCTTTAATCATGTTTATTTATTTTATTTATTTGTTTATGGTATGGTTACGTCTTTTTTTCTTTTTTTTCTTTAGAATATGGTGCTTACGTCCATTTAGAAGATGTTTGACTCTTTGGGAACCAAGTAGATATAATTTAGAAACAATAATTTTGACTTGATTAGGATAAAAAGAATTGATAATTTGATGTGAAATGGATAACAAGTCTGTAAGGAATATTTCACGTTAGTCGAATTTATCTCAATACAGAGCACGGGCGGAGCCAGAATTTTCAACCGGGTGTTGTACAAATTTTTTTTAAGCTAATTGAATTTATACGGTAAGAAATTAAGGTAGCACAAAAATTTTTGGAGGTTGCACAAAACATAAAAACAGCATTTTTGAATATATTTTACATTTCGTGACATCAAAATAGGTGTAGCCCGTGCCACACCCGACACCTATATAACTCCGCCCCTGATACAGAGTACTGTGGGAAACGGTGTATACTTTTATTAAAACAAAATAGAATTAATAAAAACTAACAGAAAATAAAGACATAAAATAATAACAGTAATCAAGAAAGCAGTAAACTGAGACGAGACACGTGTTTAACACGCTTCCCTTAAAACAGATTCGCCGTCTGTTTCCCATGGTACAACGTCCAAAGCTGTTGTACAGCCGGACTAGACAAACTTGCCTGAAAGATCAAGGAAGCCTTCTGCGTTTCTGATCGAGAACTGCTGGAAAAATCTTCTGGTAATGGAGTAAAGAAAAGCTGCGTTTTTCTGATATTTTTAACTGAATGAGAAGAGGTTATATTTATACTGAAAACTTGACTTGTTCTCAAAGAAAAATATATACCAAAGTCAGGAAAATCTGTTATAACTAAAACAGATTTCCTGTCTTTTTAACACACAAAAATATTCTGTGAATATTTTCTGTATCTTTTTAACACACAAAATATTCTGTGAATAACTTCTGTATCTATTCCTAAAATAGATGTACAAATTTTTTCTGGAAAAAATCCGAATTTGCAGCAAAAAAGATACCGAAATCTGCCCGCACCCAAGCCAGCTTTCGGAGCTGCATTCGTGTCCGCAGGTCGCGCGCTCGTGCACAAGTTCAGTAGCTTCGAACCCGTTTTGGCCTAGAAATCCTACTTTCTGCACCCCCCTGCGCGCGCGTAGGCATGGGAGTAAAAAACCACAAATGAATATTGTAGGGTAGAAACTAGGATTCCCTTTTAAACATGTTTTCATTTCATGTTTCAAGCGATGTGGGACAAAATATTTTCCAAATATTGTGTTTCACGTGCCTCACTTTGAGACACGATATCTCATTCATATTAACTCCATATTGGACATATTTTAGCTCGTTGCGAAGCTCTCTTCGAGGAGAACGCAAAGCTACTAAGTACTACGAATATATATAACATACATATATATAAATTTATGTCCAAAGTATTGCAAAAATCATATTTTGCAAAACATTTTCCAACAATCCCCCACATGAATGGGAATCGGTCGAAAACACACGAAAGTTTTGGCAAAATTTCTGCGGTTAAGTCCTGCATCGGATAGGTAGGTGTAACCCTTTGAACCTTCCCTTGTGGGATGCACTTAGTCTCCTAGATCTGAGTAGACGCGATGTCCTTGAACTCAGCCTCTGTTTACGTAGACGACAATACACACTCACACAAGACTCTCCCTGACCTTGTCAAGTCCTCATAGTCGTGTTCGTTATGGTCATGAACACTCGCCTGGTTCTGCAAGAGCTCTTAGAAATTGCGCCCCCACAATTTCCTTCGAAGCGACCCCACTTCTCTCTCACATAGGTGATTTCATCTTGAATCATTAAAAACATATGTTTTATGATTTCATCTTGAATCATTATGCTTTATGATTTCATCCTGAATCATTAAGCCATATGTTTAACCTCTCAACAAGTCACATTGTTCTAGGAATGGACTAGGAAAGTTATTTTATTAAGTACTCCCCCACATTGACGTGACTTCCCCCACATTTCTATGATTAGGTTGTCCTATTGAACCCAGATCTTGGGATCTCCAGTCAACTGGGTTAGGTTTTCCTTCATAGAAACTCATTCCTTCAAGGGCTTTAGTCCCATTCCTTTAGACGACTTACTAACTAACTCTCTGCTTAAGCCTTTCGTAAGCGGATCCGCAATGTTATCCTTTGACTTCAAATAGTCAATTGAGATAACTCCTGTTGAGAGTAGTTGTCGTACCGAATTATGTTGACGACGGATATGTCTAGACTTTCCATTATACATTGTGCTATGAGCTCTGCCAATTTCCGATTGACTATCACAATGTATACTAATGGCCGTTACCGGTTTAGGCCACCTGGGTATGTCCTCTACGAATTGACGTAGCCATTCCGCCTCTTCTCCGCATTTATCTAACGCAATAAATTCTGATTCCATCGTGGACTTAGCTATTACAGTTTGCTTGGAAGACTTCCAAGATATAGCGGCGCCTCCCAGTGTAAACACATATCCACTGGTCGATCTAGAATCCTTTATGTCAGATATCCAATTTGCATCACTGTATCCTTCAATAACAGATGGATATCTAGCATAATTCGTCCATAATCACGACTGTATCTCAAATAATGAAGTACCCTAGTCATAGCTTTCCAATGTGCATCACTTGGATTACTAGTATATCTACTTAGCCTGCTAACAGCATATGCTAAGTCAGGTCGGGTACATGTCATCAAATACATCAATATGCCAATAATTCTTGAATACTCTAATTGGGCAACACCTGCGTCTCTATTTTTAGATAGATGCAAACTGGTGTCAATTGGAGTTCTAGCTAGGCCGGAATCCCCCGAATTATGAGTATTGAGAATTTTGTCCACGTAATGTGCTTGACTTAATGCAATTCCACTATGAGTTCGTATGATCTTTATTCCAAGGATCACATCAGCCAAACCCATATCTTTCATGTCAAACTTTGATTTCAACATGTCTTTAGTAGACTTGATCATCTTGTCGTTACTGCCAACGATAAGCATATCATCAACATAAAGACACAAGATTACATATCCACTATTCGTGTCTTTGACATAAACACACTTGTCGCATTCATTAATTTTAAATCCACCCTCTAGCATGGCGTGATCAAACTTTTGATGCCATTGTTTTGGAGCTTGCTTTAAGCCATACAATGACTTAACAAGCCTACAAACTTTGCTCTCTTGTCCAGGAGCCATGAAACCCTCGGGTTGGTTCATGTATATTTCTTCTTCTAAATCTCCATTTAGAAAAGCCGTTTTCACATCCATTTGGTGAACTTCTAAATTTCTTAATGCGGCAATAGCAAGAATCATCCTAATAGAAGTTATTCGCGTAACAGGCGAATAAGTATCAAAGTAATCTAGACCTTCGCGTTGTCTAAAACCTTTGATCACCAATCTTGCTTTGTACTTATCAATGGTGCCATCAGCTTTCATCTTCTTTTTGAAGATCCATTTATAGGCTAGTGGTTTACAACCAGGAGGTAAATCCACGAGCTCCCAAGTATGATTTTGTAAAATAGACTCTATTTTACTATTAATCGCTTCTTTCCATCGAGGTCCTTCCGAGGAATTTACAGCTTCTTGATAAGAAGTAGGTTCATTTTCTACCATAAAAGAGACAAAATCGGGTCCAAAGGATTTCTCGGTTCTCGCCCGTTTGCTTCTTCTAGGTTCAACCTCTTCTTCCTCGGGTTGATCTTGTCTCTCATCTTGGAGATCATCATCATCTCGTTGTCTCTTATCTTGGACAACTGCATCATCTATTCTAGATGTGCTTCCATTTTCCTTCTTTAAACAAGGAAATATGTTTTCAAAGAAGGACGCATTCCTTGATTCCATAACTGTGTTCTTGTGTATATCAGGATTTTTCGAATCATGTACAATGAAACGATAGGCACTGCTATTCTTAGCATATCCAATGAATATACAATCCACAGATTTAGGTCCAATCGTTTGGGCCTTAGGTGTCGGCACAGCTACCTTGGCTAGACACCCCCACACTCGCAAGTACTGGTATGATGGTTTTCTTCCCATCCACAGTTCATATGGGGTTTCCTCTTTATCCTTACGAGGTATCTTATTTAAAAGATAAGTAGCCGTTAGAATGGCTTCCCCCCACATGTCCCGGCTCATACCAGAACTTAACAACATGGCATTAACCATTTCTTTCAAGGTACGGTTCTTCCTTTCGGCAATACCGTTTTGCTGAGGTGAATAAGGAGTAGTAAACTCATGTCTAATTCCATGTTTCGCACATAGATCAGCAAACGGAGACACATATTCACCTCCTCTATCACTTCGTACAACCTTGATTTTCCTACCGATTGATTCTCAACTTCGGTTTTGTATAGAACAAACTTGTCTATAGCTTCATCTTTACTTTTCAACAAGTAAACGTAGCAGTACTTTGTGCAATCATCAATAAACGTGATGAAGTACTTATTGCCACCTTTTATGGGTAGTGATTTCAAATCACATATGTCTGTGTGTATCATATCAAGTGGTTCGGTTTTTCGTTCAACCGATTTGAAAGATGATCTTGTAAGTTTGGCTTCGACACAAGTTTCACACTTATAATTTGAATCAATATGAAAATTTGGTATGCCATTAAATTTAATCAAACGACGCATTGAATTAAAATTAACATGTCCAAGACGGCCATGCCACACATTAGAAGACTCAATCAAGTAAGCAGAAGAATTCATTTTATTGATAGCATTCTTAACAACTATTACATTGAGCTTAAACATCCCATTCAGGGCATACCCCTTACCAACATACATTTGATTCTTAGAAAGTACAACTTTATCAGACTCAAAAACAAGACGAAAACCAAACTTATTCAAAAGCCATCCGGACACAAGATTCTTGCGAATCTCCGGAACATACAAGACTTTAGTCAACTTGAGCTCTTTCTCGGATGTCATCTTCAAAATAACATCTCCTTCGCCCTTGATATCAGCAGTTGCAGAGTTGCCCATGTACAGCTTCTCTCCATTGTCAACCGCTCTGAAAGAGTGAAACATACTCTTGTCAGCACACACATGACGGGTTGCCCTAGTATCAACCCACCAATCATTATTATTAGAACCTACCAGGTTAACTTCAGAGATCATGGAAACGACATCAGACACCATAGCAATCATGTCCACATTATCATTCACCATATTAGCCTCGCGTGGAGTCACCCGCTTTGGTGCTTTGCAATTAGTAGCACGATGACCTGGCTTGTCACAGTTGAAGCAATTTCCTTGGAACTTCTGCTTTGCAATTCCACCTTTAGGAGCAAGGTACTCAGACTTCCCTTTGCTCTTCTTGTCATTCTTCCCTTTGCCAAAGCTCTTGCCTTTAGACTTTGAAGAAGACGAACCATGCTCAACCATATTTGCCTTGGCAGAATCAGGTGTATAAGTGTTTTTCTGAGCCAGCTTGTTGTCCTCTTCAATACGAAGACGAACAACCAAGTCTTCAACATCCATCTCCTTTCGCTTATGCTTCAAGTAGTTTTTAAATTCTACCCAGCTTGGAGGTAACTTTTCAATGATGGCAGCAACTTGAAAAGTTCACTCAAAGTCATACCCTCAGCATGAATGTCGTGTAGCAAAACCTGCAGATCTTGAACCTGAGTTATCACACTCTTTGAATCAACCATCTTGTAATCCAAAAAACGAGCTACCACGAACTTCTTTGTACCAGCATCCTCAGTTTTGTACTTGCGTTCCAACGACTCCCATAATTCTTTGGCAGTCGTAGTCTTGCAGTACACATTGTACAAAGAGTCCACCAAACCATTCAGAATATAGTTATGACACAAGAAGTCTGAATGTTTCCATGCTTCAACAGCTTGCACGGCTTGTTGATTAGAAGGTACACCTTCTTTAGGAGGTTCCACCTGAGGTACAGTCTCCTTTAAGAACTTCGCAAGGTTCAAAGTAGTGAGATAGAAGAACATCTTCTGCTGCCACCTCTTAAAATTCTGCCCATTGAATTTTTCTGGTATTTCAGCATGATTAGCAACTGTGTGGGGAACTGGCGCACCAGTTACATTCACAGTAGTAGTTGCAGGAGTTACAGGAGTGCTGGTAGACATCCTGAAAGATCACACAAGATCAAAACACAAACAGTTAGACAACTGTTATAAATCTGTATATAAGAAATTCAATCGTGATCTCTATATATTTATATTGGATCTGCTTCAAAGAAACTCAATCTTGGTTTCAATGAATCAGATGTAATTATCAAACGTATCAGTTTAACGGAAACACAATCTTGGTTTCAATAAACTGAATAGAACAACTGCTAAAAAAAACCGTTAACTATTAATTAAAATCTGTAAATTAAAACTGATTTCCAATGAAACTCAATCTTGGTTTCGGCAGAAACAGTTTATAAATAAATCTGATAAAATTATTAATCCGATTTAATAAAAGTTTTAATTCTGTTAAACAGAATCTGTTTTAAGATTGTGGGAAACGGTGTATACTTTTATTAAAACAAAATAGAATTAATAAAAACTAACAGAAAATAAAGACATAAAATAATAACAGTAATCAAGAAAGCAGTAAACTGAGACGAGGCACGTGTTTAACACGCTTCCCTTAAAACAGATTCGCCGTCTGTTTCCCAGGGTACAACGTCCAAAGCTGTTGTACAGCCGGACTAGACAAACTTGCCTGAAAGATCAAGGAAGCCTTCTGCGTTTCTGATCGAGAACTGCTGGAAAAATCTTCTGGTAATGGAGTAAAGAAAAGCTGCGTTTTTCTGATATTTTTAACTGAATGAGAAGAGGTTATATTTATACTAAAAACTTGACTTGTTCTCAAAGAAAAATATATACCAAATTCAGGAAAATCTGTTATAACTAAAACAGTGTCTTTTTAACACACAAAAATATTCTGTGAATATTTTCTGTATCTTTTTAACACACAAAATATTCTGTGAATAACTTCTGTATCTATTCCTAAAATAGATGTACAGCCCGCACCCAAGCCAGCTTTCGGAGCTGCATTCGTGTCCGCAGGTCGCGCGCTCGTGCACAAGTTCAGTAGCTTCGAACCCGTTTTGGCCTAGAAATCCCACTTTCTGCACCCCCACCCCCCCCTGCGCGCGCGTAGGCGTGGGAGTAAAAACCCACAAATGAATATTGTAGGGTAGAAACTAGGATTCCCTTTTAAACATGTTTTCATTTCATGTTTCAAGCGATGTGGGACAAAATATTTTCCAGATATTGTGTTTCACGTGCCTCACTTTGAGACACGATATCTCATTCATATTAACTCCATATTGGACATACTTTAGCTCGTTGCGAATCTCTCTTCGAGGAGAACGCAAAGCTACTAAGTACTACGAATATATATAACATACACATATATAAATTTATGTCCAAAGTATTGCAAAAATCATATTTTGCAAAACATTTTCCAACAAGTACTATGGTAGCTTTTAGATGTTGCCAGTATTTATTTACATACGTAGTATATGAAAGTGATTGTTGCCTTTTAGGTCAGATGGAATAGAGGTGGTTTTGTTTGGTGAGCGGCAAATTTACGCGTAAGTTATCATTTCGAAAAACTCACGCGTGAGTTGTTGTGTCTATTGTGAAGTCTCTATCTTGGTGAGTTAAACGAAAAGTGTGTTTGTATATTATCTGACCGTTTAACGGTTCATTAATTTTTTTTTAAAAAAAATTTCAATCTAAAACTTTTCTTATAAATTCATACTACAACTTATCATAGAGCAAAAATCAAGCAACAAAATAAGGACATCAATTTTTATATGTAGTTATACGATCATTTGATTGAGGATGCACGGGCTGCTATGAAATGACAACAAGCTTAAATTAAGATGAGATATGATTTGTCATTTTGGGTTTTATTTATATATGTAGCGTTTTAAATTTTTGATGTACTTTTTTTCGTTTTTAATTTTCGTTGTATCGTTTTTAATTTTCTAATAAAAGTGATGTTTACGTTGTTAGTTTATGAATTGAAATAATTAAAAAATATATATATATAACGTGACGGTAAGTTTTTTATCACAAGTAAAATTGAAAAATAAGTTGAGTGAGTGAAAAGATAAAGTTGATAACTTCCATGTGACCTTAGAATAGTTTTGAGAGTTTTGGAAAAACTTTTTTTCAAAAAGGTTTTTGCAAAAGCAATTTGAAAAAGAATTGTTTATGGTATGGTTACGTCTTTTTTTCATTTCTTTTTTTTTTGATAAAATCTTTTTTTCTTTTTTTTTCTTTAGAATATGGTGCTTACGTCCATTCAGAAGATGTTTGACTCTTTAGGAACCAAGTAGATATACTTTAGAAATAATAATTTTGATTAGATTAGGCTAAAAAAATTGATAATTTGATGTGAAATGGGAAACAAGTCTGTAAGGAATATGTCACGTTAGTCGAATTAATCTCGATACCAGTTGTAGTTTTTAGTTGTTGCCAGTATTTATTTACATACTATACGAAAATGATTATTGCCTTTTGAAAAAGATGTTGGCTAGAAAATATCAGAATAGTTTTAAGGGTTGTTGGAATCGACACCAACAAGCGTGGAGAGCGATATGCAGAACTCTAGAACTAGGGGCGGATCTACTTGTTGGGTGGGAGTGGCAGCGCCCCCCATAGCTCGACATAAACGACGAGTTTATAGTGTATTTTTTGTTCAATGTCGATATTTTTTTTAAATGCCCCCCACTAAAAACATAAATTGCCTCCTACTCCACATTGAAGTCCAACATTTAACACTCGAAAATCTAAAAATCTTCCGTTTTAAGTTAAAATACACGATTTTTTATTCGAATTTTAGTTTTTTTTGTTTTGCAATCGCAAATTATTATTTTTTTTGCCCCCCACACTCGAATATCCTGCGTCCGCCACTGCCTAGAACCTTTAGAAGAAGATCGCAGAGTTGCTACAAACTAAATCCAGAAGAACGAATACTACAAAGGTAACGAACGATTACTTTATTCATATAGATCGTTACAAGAAAGAATAGAAGATCGGTGTATCTTGTGCATCACCCGCTCACCTCCTTTTATAGTGTGAGCGGGTCGGTTACACACATAGGTCGACTAAGAAAGCCCGAGCCCAACCTTAGCCGACTTACATAGAAACAACACTTAGGTACCTTCTACTTATCGTATACGTTAACTAGACTCAAAATTAATACTAACAATTTCCACCTTAGTGACAAGACTAGTTAGCCCCGACTCCAAGTATCTCCATGCAATACTTGAACTTCAGACTTGGAACCACCTTTGTGAAAGCGTCAGCTGCATTATCTTCCGTGCCTATCTTCTCCACTTCAATCTCTTTAGATTCCACGATCTCCCTGATGAAGTGATACCTCACGTTGATATGCTTCGTCCTCTCATGAAACATAGCATTTCTTGTAAGATGAATTGCCCCTTGATTATCACAATTCACAACCACTGCCCTTAGGTTTATTCCCAGCTCGATTAGTAGACCTTTAAGCCAAATGCTTTCCTTAACAGCTTACGTAAGCGCCATATACTCCGCCTATGTAGTAGACAATGCAACAACATGCTGCAGAGTTGCTTTCCAACTCACAACACAGCCATGTACCATAAACTCGTACCCGGTTATCGACCTACCCTTGTCATGGTCTTTAGCATAATCGCTATCCACGAAACCGTCAACATCCACGTGTTTCCCTTGATCTCTACCATACACTAGACCTACATCAGCAGTGCCCTTCAAGTACTTCAAAATCCACTTCACCGCTTCCCAGTGATTTTTACCTGGATTCGCCAACTACCTGCTCACAATGCTAACAGCATACGCAATATTTGGTCTAGTGCAAGCCATCAAGTACATTAAACTACCTACAAAATTCGCATATGGGACCTTACTCATTCTTTCCACATTCCAGTCACTCGACGTACAATCCTTCAAAGATACCTTGAAGTGTGCTCCCAATGGCACAGAGACCGACTTGCCATTATCCACTCTTTAGTTATTCAGAATTTTACGCACATATCCCGACTGAGACACCTTCAGGGTTCGGTTACCCCTATCCCTGATAATCTCCATACCAAGTATCTTCCTAATTGGACCAAGTTCCTTCATATCAAACTATTTCCATAGCAGTCCCTTGGTATATTCGATCCCAGACATGCTTTTACAAGCAATCAACATATCATCTACATACAACAGTAGATATATGTACATACCTGGTGCAAACTCCTTGAAGTAAACACAGCTGTCATAGCTGTTACGGATAAACCCATTGTTGACCATATACACATCAAACCGTTTGTACCACTGCTTTGGAGACTGCTTAAGACCATAAAGAGATTTCTTCAACAAACATACCTTGTTGCCCGTTCCTTCTTCAAAACCAAGCGGCTGCCTCATATAAATGGTTTCTTCAAGATTACCATGCAAAAACGCCGTCTTCACATCAAGTTGTTCCAACTCGTAATCTTCACAAGAAGTTAATGAGAGAATCACCCTAATAGATGTATGTCGAACCACGGGTGAGAATACCTCATTATAGTCAATCCTTGCTCGTTGTGTGAACCCCCGAGCTACCAGCCTTGCTTTATACTTTGGTTTCTGAACGCCTTCAATCCATTTTTTAATCTTATACAACCACTTGTAGCTTACCAGCTTCTGACCACGTAGTTGATCGACCAGCTCCCAAGTATGATTCTTCTTTAAAGAACTCATCTCTTCCTCCATAGCACGTACCCACTCATCCTTTTCCGATGAATTAATTGCCTCCTGGAATGTGATTGGTTCATGTTTATCTTCTTCCTCAGTAATAGCAAACGCATAAGCCGTAATATCATAATCTTCCCTAGACCCTGATGATCTAGACAATGATACATTACCTTCATTCATATACCTTACGGGTACAGTAATTGTTCTCTTAGCTCTATCACGCACCAGAACATAGTTGTACAGATTCTGTTGTTGAGGCATTGCATCTACTGCATCTTCAACTTGATCCTCATATTCATTCCCTGGATTTACCCTAGTATGAGGGTCCACAGTTGGTTCGACCCGACTGCCTTGAAGTTCCACCTCAAACTGAATTTCCTTCCTAGAATCTGCAGCACCAGCACCTTTGAGAGTATCCTTATACATAAGGCTCTCATTAAAGACCACATCCCTGCTTATGATTATCTTCGGTTTAACATCATCCAACCTCTATAATTTGTATCCTTCACACCTTCATGATATCCCAGGAATATGCATTTTATAGCTCTAGGCTTGAGCTTCCCCTGATTCACGTGTGAATAAGTAACGCAACCAAATATCTTCAACATCTCGTAATTCGCCGGATGTCCTGACCATAAATCCATAGGTGTCTTATTCTCCAATGTTATAGATGGAGACCTATTGATTAGATATGTTGCCGTCATCGTTGCTTCAGCCCAGAATGTCCTGGCAAACCAGACTGAATCAGTAACCACCTAACCTTGTCCAAGAGCGTCTTGTTAATTCGTTCAGCTAGACCATTCTGTTGCGGAGTCCAGCAACCGTCAAATGTCTTGCTACCCCGCTCTCTTTGCACAAGTTATTAAACTTATGATTACAAAACTCCAAACCATTATCCGTTCGAAGTTTCTTCAGTTTTCTACCTGTCTGGTTTTCCACCAACCGCTTCCACTCCTTGAACTTGTTGAACGCCTCATTCTTGTGTCTAAGAAAATAAACTCAAACCCTCATCAACAATCGACAAGAAGTACCGACAACCACTCGTCGATTCAACCCGAGAAGGACCCCATAGATCTGCATGGACATAGTCTATAACTCCCTTTGTTGTCTGCTGACCTCGACCAAAACTTACCCTGGTCGATTTTCCAAGAAAACAATTTTCACAGAATTCGAGCTTACCTAGACCTTTCTTCCCCAGTACCTCTCTTCTTTTGAGTTCATTCAAGCCTACTTCACTAATGTGACCCATGCGTTTATGCCACACCTGCGCAAATGATAACTGGATTTTACTCAGTTAAAAAGTTCTTTGTCGTATGTCTAATCGAATTGATAACTGGTTAACTATGCGACTCAGTCGTTCTTTGGTGGAACAAAAGTTGTGTCGTTGTAGTAAAATTAAATGTGCAAAGACGTAAATGAAAATGACGTTAATTTAAATATAACTCTAATTTTAAAATAAAGGGCAAGAAATTAAAAGCAAGACGAGAAATTAAAAAGGCAATAAGAGTAAATAACGCAAACTTAAAACTATCTAAGGCAAACTTAAAACGCAACTAAAACTTAAAATAAGGCAAAGCTTAAAATAAATCTAAGGCAATTAAACTTAAAGTGCGACTAAGGAAAAAGGAGGGAAAAATAAAGCTTGAAAATAAAAAACAGAAAGTTAAAAACTGAAATTAAAAGAACCTGAAAATAGCTCATCCGGAATAAACCTATCGTTCGGAATAATCACTCATCCGGAATGTCACCTTCGTTCTGAATGATTCTTCTTCACTCGGAATATTTACCAAAACCCTTGATCCGGAATAAATCCTTTATCCGGAATATGTCACTTATCCGGAATAAAGTCTTGATTCGGAATACTTAAGCTTGATCCGGAATGTTGCTGATCCGGAATATTTTCCGAATGAATTCCCTTGATCCGGAATTTTGAAGATTCCGGATGAAGACCTTGATCCGGAATAATTAATTATTGCGAATAAAACTCCTTGATCCGGAATATCTCCTTGATCCAGAATGTTTTCTTCACCAAGCCTTGATTTGGAATGTTCCGAATGAACAGCTGATCCGGAATGTTTAATATTCCGGATGAACAACCATTGATCCGGAACTTCTTGATTCAACACTTTGATTCGGAATGTGTGGTTGATTCGGAATATGGCCTTGATCCGGAATATGTCACATATTCCGAATGAAAGCCTTTGATTCGGAAAATTCAACAAACAATCTTTGTTTGGAACGATCACAACACAACTCCTTGATTCGGAACAAATGCTTTGATTCGGAATACCTGGGGAAGAACAGTAACAGAAACCGAAGAACAAGGAGAACAAGAACAACACGAATCTAAATAAATCTAATCTAAATCAACCACAAGATTAAATCAACTAATCAATAAACATCTACTAATCATAAACAAACAATCAAACTAACAAATATAACCAAAATAATCAAAACCCACTTTAATCAAATCAATAAAACGAGAACATGAACATGAACAATAAACATAAAGATTAAAGATTAAAGAAAGGTAGATAGGAGATTAACAAGAAAAAGTAAAGATTGACAATAATTAAAAGGAAACTTACTTGAAATTAAAGGTATTTAAGGTGCAAGACAAGTATTTAAATTGACATGAAAATTAAATGTGCACAAAATTAAAGGTAGAAGAACTAGTGTCACTCTAGCCAACAAGAAAAAATTAAGGAAAATCTAAACTATTTATAGGGGAGATTAGGGAGGTGCTTAGGAAGCTTCCTCCCTTCTTTCTTCTTTCCTTAATTGCGTCATTAAGTCCTTGATCTTCTTAATTCTTTTGTTAATCTTCTTAATTCTTTGACTTTAACGACTTTGTCTCGGGATTTCTTTAAACTCGTCTTGTAATTCTTCAATAAATTAGACTTGAGTTCTTCGGCTTTTAGTAAACTTCCGTCTTTTGACTTTTTCTTCGATAAATCTTCAGAATTGGTCTTGGACTTCCGTTCTTTTTGTACTTTTGATTTCTTGACTTCGTCTTTCGTCTTTTTCTTCGATAAAAGCCCGTGAATGCCCGTGTTTTCTCCCGTTTTCACATTTTCGTCCTAAATCACAACAAAAACACAAACCACACATAATTCCGACATTTACGACATAAAATACACGTTTTGGCTCGGTTATTATTGTAGTTAAGTGGTAAAAAGGATGGGTGTTTACACACCTATCAGCAAGACTTTACTTTTCTTCTATACCAATACTAGCTTCACCTGATTCAGCCCAACCATCCTAGGAGTACACACAATTTTCCTTCAAAGTTCCTTACAAAACCATCAAACAACCCTTGATCACCTTTACTCTTTCATTCTGCAACTTCACGGTATAGACCTCTCGATCTAGAGCCCCCAAAGATAACAAATTTCTTTTCAACTCGGGAATTTAACACACATTCTCAAGCACAAAACTTGAACCATCTTTCATTTGTACTCTCACCTTTCCTATCCCCTTGATGTCACATGCTCTCTTATCACCGAGCAAAACCATACCACCATCAAGCTCCTTAAAATCAAACAAGAAGTCCCTCCTAGGCGTCATGTGATAGGAACCACCAGATTCCATGATCTACTCTAAGAACCTTTGCTCACTCACCGCCATCAACAAATCACCATTGTCATAACCTTTAGAATACGAACCAGCGTCCTGTTTTGCATTCTTGTTGGCAAAGCCAGTTGATTTCTTCTTGTTCCATTTTGGACAGTCTTTCTTAAGGTGATCCTCAGAATAGCATATGTAACACTTCTGTTTATAAGTTCCTTTACCTTTTGACTTCGATCACGAACTACCACGTCCTTGATTACCCCGATGCTCCGACCTCCCCCTTACAAATAACCCATCACCATCATCCTTTGCATCTGTCATCTTCTTCAACTCCCGTGAATTGAGGGTAGACAAGAGATCCTCCAAAATGATCGACTCCCTTCCATAAAGCAATGTCTCTACAAAGTTATCATACGAGGACGGTAATTATGTAAGTAACATGAGTGCCTGATCTTCATCATCAATATCAACGTCTATGTTCGTCAAGTCACCGATCAACTTATTAAACTCATCTGTATGTTCAGATAGTTTCTTACCTGAATGCATGTAGAAAGTGAAAAGCTTCTTCTTCAAGTACAATTTATTGGCTAAAGAATTTGTCATATACAAAGTTTCCAACTTTAACCAAATGCTCACAACAGAATTTTCTTTGTTGACTTCCCTCAACACCTTGTTATTCAAGCACAAGAGTAAGGCACTGTGTGCTTTTTTATAGACATCCGTCTTCAACGCGCAATCTTATTAGCGTCCGTCATGGTATCCGAGAATGGATCTAACGCAGCCTCCCAACCATGTTAAATTAATAGACACCGCATCTTCACACGCCACAACCCGAAGTCATTAGACCCGTCGAATTTTTCAATGTCAAACTTCGCTATCGACGACATATTCTTTCACCATTTTTGCGTAAATAACCACCTTGCAAGTCAATTTAATTAGAAAATCCCAAAACCCTCGACTTCAAACAAGCAAACCCGACCGTAGACTTAAATACCAAGTGAACCACGATCGAAACTTGAATCACAAGAACCCGCAACAAGAACCTTCGATTTAACTGATTTTATCAATATAAACGAAAACGTGTAATATTTATTGATAATCTTTAATTATACTAATTTAAAACAAATATTAATAGTATAATAAAAGAAACCAATTGTAACTTTGTAGTACTAGTATCACGTGACTAAATAATAAGCAACCAATCACCAGTCGCCCTTATCTTTATTGTTTTGAAAAACAACCAACCACGTAGTATCACTTCGTCTTCTCCGCCTATTCAACCTGCAACTCAAAAAAATGTTCGAAACCCGAAACACTTTTTCTTCACGATCCTTCTCCGATCTAGCAACGATCTTCAATGACCACAAAAACCGCGGCTCTAATACCACTTGTTGGAATCGACACCAACAAACCTGAAGACCGATATGCAGAACCATAGAACCTTTAGAAGAAGATCGCAGAGTTGCTACAAACTAAACCTAGAAGAACGAATACTACAAATGTAACAAACGATTACTTTATTGATATAGATCATTACAAGAAAGAATAGAAGATCGGTGTATCTTGTGCATCACCCCCTCACCTCCTTTTATTGGGTGAGGGGGTCGGTTACACACATAAGTCGACTAAGAAAGCCCGAGCCCAACCTTAGCCGAGTTACATAGAAACAACACTTAGGTACCTTCTACTTATAGGATATGTTGACTAGACTCGACACTAATACTAACAAGGGTTTTGCAAAAACGACTTTTGAAAAAGAAAGGTTTTATTTGTTTTGAGTTTATATGGTGATGACTTAGTTGGTGAATGCGTAAAAGATTATAAGTACTTGAAAAAACATTTGATGTGGAATCTCATTTTAATTACAGACGTTTATATGTCCAGACTTCGGGTTATCAAAAAAATAATTGCCTTGAAGCTAATTATCTCGTGATGTGAAGTCCGAAATAAAAAGTACATAAAAAAGATACGCAATGTTCATAGAAGAATCACTAAAAAATTAATCACTTTTTAGAACCAGGATACGGTGGCATCATGCACTGCGCCATATCTCATGGCGCAATATTTTCTTCGACGTACCACATCGACCTTCGCGCTATTGTGTGTCGCGCCATACTCCCCAGCCAACGATTTCTGACGTTTTCAACTTTCTCTTCTTTTTGTTTTTTTATAAAGACTATATCCCTTGGAATTATTTATTTTTAAAACCCCATTTTTTCAAATTTAACCCTTTAAACCTCTATATCATACCATTTTTTATATAACTTTCAATATATTTTATAAACTCCCAAATTCTTCTTTCTTCACCAAAATGCATCCAAATAATCAATGGATCGGCAACATGCTTGACGACCCTTCCAACCAACTCCCTGGATCGTCTTTGAATTCGAATAACAACGAGGTTCTTCTTCAAATCCGACTCTACATCTGTTCAATCAAATTTCATACTAGTACTATCCAAACTTTAACTCATATGTTAACCCCTACTTTCAGATGCTGCTTAATCAATTTCACCTCCAACAACAATTTGCACAAATGTCTCAACAATCACAATCACAACTTGATGGCTCACAACCACCATCCGAACTTTAATCCCACCACCTTCAAGACGAATACGTGCCACAACCAACGACGACATCCAAAAAAGAAAAACCAAGAAAGAAAATAAAGGCCAAGAAATCCCAAGAAACTGAACCCGAAGGTGCGGTGTACGAAAATATTAGACCCAAGCCAAAGAATTGCTTTTGGCAAAGTGTTACACCCAAGTATCTGAGGATCCAAAATTCGGTACGGGTCAAAAGAATGATACTCTTTGTTACAAGGTTCTAGCCGTTTACAATACGCAAGCCGCGAAGTTGAAGCACATGGAACGAACCAAGAACATGTTGACCAAAAAAATAGACTATGTTGAATCGCCTTTCGATTAAGTTTAATAACATTTATGATGAATTGGATATGGCAAGCGGGCGAGGGGTTTTTGACGCAGGTCGAAATCGTGTTTAGAAACCAAGCGGGTACCGAGTTTAGGGACAAGAGTGCTTGGAATTTTTTGAAAGATAAATACAAGTGGAAAAATCCAGACTCGACCCAATCAAGACGAAATCGTCTACGGCCCACTACCGAAGAGGAACCCGAAATTTTTGGACCGGACACAATGCCTAGTCCGAATGGGCTACATCGGGTTTTGGGTTTCAAAGAGTCAACGTTCAACCAACTCATCCGCTAGTTCCGGTTCATACCCAGAAATGTTTAAAACGATGATGGAACAACAATGTGAGTTGGATCGCAAGGCGAAATGGATATCATCGAAGCCGAGACAAATATGAGAATGGAACTAATGACTTCTCAACAATTTGAGTCGGATATGAAGGTGCTACAAATTGTAGCTTACGTAGTAGCACTTTTGGCTATTTTTACACACACACACCGCACCTTGTGCTCTTAAATTTTTTTAATACAAATACAATACACTCTTATTTCTGATAACATTAACGAAATTAAAGGGTTGATATCTAATTATGTCTTAGGACGAAATCAATACCAAACATGATCAACTATGATAACCTTGTAAAAGGTCTAACCATTTATAAACTTATTAGTTTACAAAGCTTTTGATATAAAAAATTTGTTATATTATGCAAAAATCTCTTCAAGTTTATAAAATACTTAATAATAACACATGCATTAATGAATAACGTTTTTTGTTATTTCCACTTCTAAAGTCACACAAGTGATGAACATTTGTTATCTAACTAACGAAAATTGTCATGTTCCAACTGATGAACATTTGATATTTTTTTAAGAACTAATGAACAACGTGAGTTTTTCCCAAAACTAATGAAAATTATCATTAATATTTGATGAACTGATGAACATTATCAAAAAATATTGATGAACATTCCTTTATTTTTTAACTGATGAACAACATCAACATTATAAAAAATAGCTGATAAACTGAATAACATTATCAAGAACAACGGATGAACTGATTAACATTTATTATCTAACTGATTAACATTTATATTTTTATTTTATTTAGACAACTGTTGAACATTGATAAAAGTTTGTTACAATGAAAAATGTTTTTTTTCTCTTAGATACTTGATGAATAACGTGATTTTTTTCAAAATGATGAACATCATAAGAAATAATTGATGACGTTTACTTTTCATTACACAACTAATGAAAAACATGTTTTTTTCCGAAAGTTGCTAAATATCCATTTTTATTGATGAACAACATCTTTATTAATGAACAACTTTATATTGATAAACATCCTCATAAACAATAAATTATTTGTTAGTTAATCTAGTTGATTAAGATACGAAAAACCTTTTTACAAAATGTGATGACATCTTTTTAAAAATAAACACTAGGTTTTTGAACAAAAGTAAACACTAGGTTTATGAAATTAATTTCTAGTCAAAAAAAATTTGATTATTTACATCACACACACTAAAATATATTTTAAGTTTGCTTGATTAAGGGTATTAGGGGGTTAGTAATAGAAATGAGAATGATTAATAATGTTTGGTTAATTAAAATATAGTTAATCATTACCCACTAATGGGTAATGAACCATTCCCCTATAAATTGTGGGTTATGGATTCAATGTAATAGATTTACGTATGTATATGTGTGTCTCTACCTACCACCACCACCATCACTGACCACTACCGTTGATGTTACCACCACCCTCCCAACGCCACCACCACTCTCCGACACCACCACTCTCCGCCACCACCACCACCACCACTGATCACCACCATTGTCGCTACCACCACCATCCCAACGCCACCATGACTATCGACATCACCACTCTCCGACACCACCACTCTTCGACGCCACCACCACCACCACTGCCACCGACCGCTACCACCTCACCATGATAACGCGTTGCACAATCACCACCACTACCATCGACCACAACCGCGACCAACATCCTAGTAGATTCAAGTTTGTATTTGTCCACTAGCAACCACCACTTCTATCGATGACGCTACCGCACTCTATCACCATCATTAACGGCTACTGATGTCGTCACCTCTACCACCACCACACTAACACCTCTACCAATGCCGCCACCACACTCTATCACCATCATTAACGGCTACTGATGGTGTCACCACTACCACCACCACACCACCACCTCTACTGATGCCACCATCACACTCTATCACCATCATTAATGACTACGATGGCATCACCGCCACCACCACCACACCGTTGATCATTACCACTGCCACAACCTCCACATCCCGTTGCCATATATACCAACTACCACATCGACTTATTGCAACCACCAACCAACCGTCAGTAACCACCCAAAACCACCAAACCACGCCATTACCACCACCTTCACCTTCGATCACCACCTCTGCCGACTATCACAAGTACGCAATCGTCTGTAATGGTCGCCGTTCTCAACCACCACTAACCGCCACAGATTTTATTATTTGCTTACTTTACCAATATCACCATCGTTGTGACCACTGTCTATCACCCTAACAATCACCCTAACGGTTGTTGCCACCATCTCTAATCGCCACCATGACTTATATTAACCAAGCACCAACAATGGTAATGAAAATACTAAAGAATGCTCATTGCATTCCTTTGTATTCCCTTACCCTTACCCATTCCCATTCCCCTCAGTTTAACCAAGCGCCCCCTTACTTATTCTTACGAGGATTTAAGCTCGTGCTCCGCTGCGAAGCGTGGGGATTTAGTTAATCTACAATTTGTGATGTGGCGTTTATGTACCATATTATTGTAACCATTGAGAATCAAGTCTGCAATTAAAGGTAGATTATTCCCTCATAACATAAAGCCATAACCCCATTTGATATAAGCGTAATCAGAAACATTTTTAATTCTTTATCACTTTTCCAAGATAAAATGTTTGAATAGTTTAATGACTATGCAATAGAATGGCTATTTGGTAAAACTGAAAATCACTTTTTCAAGGTCACTCGCTTTTTCTTTATGATTACAGTATGTTTATGCTCACTTGCTGCCAGGCTTGTTCATGTCTCATAATGCAATGGTACGGTTAAATATAAGCTTTTCAGGTGTTGAATCCTTGTCAACCACAGAATAGGCTGGCATAAAATAAAAGGAAACAAATTAAGAGAAGTAGATCCACTAAAGAAGCATTTATGCCAAAATGAGAGTTCTTTAGAACTTCCCGAACCTTTTAATCTTGAACTTGTCTCCAACCTCTGCAGATTTTAGAGAGGGTACACCATAGGCAGATGGTATAGCCACTTTGGACTCGGGGTTCAAATCATCAAGCTAGTTATCAAGTTCTCCAGGATTCTAATTTCATTATCATCAATTTATTATTTCAACGGTTGCATCAGCTCGTATAAAAGAAACAGTCGCGAAGTAAAAATCACCGACCTTGGATTTAAACAACTTGTCAAACAATCTGACTTCCACCTTTAGTGGCTCAACCCAAGGAGATGGCTCTACAATTTAATGAAGAACCCCTTACATAACAAAGTTTCATTTTCAAAAACATAATAAGGAACGTTTCCAAGTGTATTTTTTATCAAAATAAACAGTTGGTGAAATGGGTGTTTGAAGATGTTCTTAAGTGCATTTTTTATTTATGTATAAACGCAAGTGTACCATTTGAAGTTCACTATAAATGTACTTATACAGCTACACTGATGTATAGGCTTATATAAAATTCATCACATATAGTCGGTAATTATCAAAAAGCATATTGAAAGTTATCAATCATCATTCAAATAATATTGGTAATAATTTTGTGTAATGTATTGAAGATCCTAAATTACATTCAAAGCGGCAAAGAACTCGAACCTTGCACAACAACACCTTCTACGTTCAGCTTAGAAATTAACTTTTCTAAACAACCAAAGCTGTTGCCATCGTCTTGAGTCGTGACTGACCGCCTCATTCCTGCAATAAGGTCGACTTTCAATTTTGGTCAAGCCATACAGCAAAGAGTCATAACTGTAAAAAAATTACTTGTGTATATATTGTATAATAAAAAGTAAAAAGGGAAAATTTCTCGTGATTGTCTAGAGAGCAGTCATACTCACAGTAAATAATGAGCAGAAAAGAGTCACCGTCAGAAGGCCAAAGGTGGCTGGTGCGGGTTCAATATCTAAACTCTCTAGTATAGCACCGTCTGTGGCAAAAACTTTGTCTGCATTAGACTCCGGATGTACCTGTGTAGTTATTGATGTTGTTGTGACGCTCTTTCTCGATTCTGACAATCTAATGAGGGCTCATGAACTGCCCACCTGTTTTAGCGAGTATGTTTTTGTGGACCTAAAAAACAATTTTAAGAAGAAAAACAACTCAACCCGCAAGAAATTACACAAACTTGTGTTTGATTTAGAACATGCTTCTTGCCATCATTGGAAATGAGCTCATCAATCCCACCATGTATGCGCACATTTGTTGAACCAAGTATGTGACGTTAAGTGGCTGCAATCTTAGATTTGCAGCATCTTGTTCAGCATATTTGCGAGCATCTTTTGTTACCTATTGCTCTTGCTTTAAAACCTTTAGAATATAAAATATGTGATTAACATGCAAATTTCTTGCAAATTAGAAAGAAGACGATGTTGCAACATGAAAGCATTGAATTAAAACCTGAAGCATGTCATTCTCTTGTTCATGCTTATCAGCAAGGGCCTGTTGTAGGTGAGCAACATCTTGGTCTGACTATTGAACATGTGAAATAATTGTGTATCATATGAGAGAAACATAAACCGGGTTGTTTGAAACAATCAAAGGATGAGATTTATTAAATTCTTGTAATAAATGTATGCTCCATGGTGATAATTTTGCATCATACCTTTGCACTTAATTACAAACGATGTCATGCTTCACGGTCTCCGTCATCTCAATTTCCAACTCTGAGATAAGAAAAGATAGCATACCACCTTGTAAGAAATTTAATAAGCAAAATCAAAATCTTGAAGACTAAAAATTGATTATAGTAAAAATGATAAGTTACATGATCATTATGGTGTTAAACAAAACATCAATTATTTGTTGTAGCATGTAGAAGTTCATCAGTCAATTATGAACTAAGAATATGCTTTGATAAGCAAATAACATATACATAAACTACTGGTATTTGGTATGAACAAAAAATTATATGAACTACACATTGAAAATCGTGTCTTCAAGCATAGCCAAATTACGAAACTGAATATGATGATTTAAGAACACAACATGGTTTAAATTTTGCTAAAAAGAAACTGCAAAGTGGTATGGTCAAAGTTCATTTGATTCGCCAACATTTCATAAACATATCAATTATATTCCGAGAGAAAAAGAACAGCTTTCTTGGCTATAATATTGAATGATACATTTTTATAAGAATCTTTATAACCTAAAACTCGAAATAGAAATTCCACTAAGAAAATTTAACAAGTTTTTTTTAGAAATCAAAAATCAAGGGTGACATTGGGTGGATTTAAGTAATGGGTCAATTTTAAACCTGGATGTGTTGCAGAAAATGGGTCACAGAGATCAAGTCAAGCAAAAAAATGTATACAAAGAATAAACTCCTATATCTTACGTGTTTGAAACAGATAGGTCAGTGGTGCATCTTAGTGTGCGTAGAATCATTGTTTTGCTTTCCGTGCTTTTTTTCACCAAACTAAATTCATCTACTTTTCAACCACTGCTATGTCATTTACCACCCTTTTATGATGGCTACAACCTGATTTAATGGATCCAAACATGGTGAGTTCTGTGTAAAAAAGAAACACGGTAAATACAACATACGCTCTTTAATAAAACTTTTTTTTAACGGATGAAAGAAAAAAAAGAATACTCACTCTCAAAATGAGCAAAGGTGACTCGTGCGAGTTCTGCATTCAAACAATCTATATGAGAAACTGATTGAGTTTTGGTTTTATGTTAAGCGTGATTTAAATCTTGTGTTGTGGTAAAAACTAATACATGTGGTGTTAATCTGAGTGTTGTATGCTAGACCTTTGCTTCCATATGTGGTTTCGTTGCCCGGTCTTAAGGTAGCAATAGTTGTCTCTGGCAGTTTTTGAACACCTAGGCAAAAATAGTTAGACATCAGCTTAGCTTAGCTTAAAAAAGTAATAATGAAATTTATTAAAATGTGTGTATGAGATTACATTGTTGAAAAATATGGCAAGTAATGTTATCATTCTACTAATCAGTTTTGTGGGAAACTAATTTGAAATTTAGAATGCTAAAATGTATGTGCATCAAACCTATTCTAGAGAATCTAGTGTAACTTGTGTGACAATGTCGTCTGAAACATGCTGCTATCATTTGAAGTTTTTTTTACAAGCAAACTATATCTTTCAACAACATATTTAACAACAAAAGTTAAATTTCAGTAACAAAGTTAACTTCATCATCCTTGAAACACATCTTAAATGACTTTTCTTTGCGCTTATTTTGTGGCATGTGAGCTTATTTTACACGGCTCTTTACTTAGGTTTTTAAAATAGCCATGGAAAATAGTCACTATCAAGTACATGAGTTGCAAAAAATACAGCCTTCTAGAAAACATTTAAGCATAAACCAACTTAATTAACCCTATAGATCATCAAAGTAAACAAAAAACACAATCAATAATACATTTAGAAACCATATGAATGATATACCAATCCAGTTTACTCATGAAACCATCAAATCAGAAAGCACAATCGACCTAATTAGCAGAAAATACATAAACCCCTAATACTAACTAAAACAATTAACAAATGTTGTAAATTTTGCATCAAACAAAATCTTGTATAGATATTAGGCTTTATAAAAACATAAAATCTTCAGTTAAAGAGATAACCTTAAATTGCTATGTGTAAAAACAAAAAACCCAATTAGGGATTATATAATCAGCCTCAAATAAAAAATATACCTTAATAGCAAATAGAAATTATGACAATTAAAGGATCAAACAAGACCCAAATCAAACTTTAGATCGAAAGTACAATCAATCAATCAATCAAAGAACAGCTCATAATCCATCAGTATAGATCAAAGACGATCCATCAGTATAGATCAAAAAAGATCCATCAGTAGCCTACGTAATCCTTTAATTATCTAACTATGAAATGATAGAAAGCAAGAGAGAGAGAGATGAATAACTAGAGAGAGAAATAAGAGAGAGGTTGGAGAGAAAATGTAAGATTAGATTGAATAATGTGAAAACCAACCCCTCCTAACATGCTAGAAGAGGGTATATATAGCCCATCCTACATGTGGGCTTTGTGGGTTATATGTTAACGTATTGGACTAAGAGCCCATATAATGTATATATTGTTGGAGTGATTGATCCTTCCTAAATACGTAAAAACATATTTCCATCAAACTCCCCCCTAAGGGAGGTCACTCCAAACAAGGGGGTTACCCGAGTTACAATAATAAAATAAACCTAGCATACTATGCTTGTCTTAAGCTTGTAGTCTTCGTCTTTCTTTCTTTTTCTTTATCTTGTAAATTTGCTGATGTGATATTTGACTTAAGACTTGAGCATGTTTCCTTGCCTTGAACTTGCGCATTCATCACTTGTGATATTCGCCTCCTCGTGACTTCATGTCCTACATACTTATACCTTTGTAATTCTTGAAAGCTTCAGAGTTTGATGCAGTGGAAGACTTGATGGTGAACTTTCTTGAATATGCTGAAGAATGTTAAGTGCGAAAAGTATAAGCATATGAGGACGACTTCTTCCGGTACACCGCAACACCACCGTCTTCAAATGTAGTAACATAAGTAGACACGAACGAAATGGCTTTGACATTTTATTCTAATTCGGTAGTATTTTACCTTCGGTCGGTGAAGACCGTTGAATGATATATAAAATATCGTACTTGTGGTAGGTAGTTTCAATTAAGAATCTCATTTACAAGATTTCGCGGGTAAACCCGTTCTCTTTACTCGACCGTCCAAAGTTGACTGCGAACGTAAAGAGTGAATCATCTAGATAAAATTATCCGCTGATTGAAGCCCTCATATTTGATTCCTAGAACAAGTTTGATTCATTTAAGAATCGCACCATCGCTGCTTTCTAGTTGTCACGAGCTTGATTCATATAGAATCTTGCAAGTTACCTACCAAGTGTTGTTTGATGTTAACACTAGAAGGATTTCCACTCATCACTGTGAACACTATAGAGTGTCACTCTGAGTGTTCTGGCAAGATCACTAAGATATTACGTAGAGGCCTGGAACGTGTTTAAATTCAGTTAAGAATTAAACCATTGTTGCTTTCCAGTTATCACAAGTTTGATTCATAAAGAATCGCACAAGTCACCTACCATGAGTTTTTTGATGTTCGCTCAAGAAGGATTTCCATCTTCATTGTAAATACTTGCGTATTACTCGGATGTTCAGGCAAGATCATAAAGATTTTGCGTAGGAATATAAATGTCTTTCTTAATTTTCACAGTGTGTGAAGAAGCAAGGAAATATGGAAATGTGTCCTAATGAGATATTTGATGATCTCAAATGGCTCTAGACTCGATCGTGCATTTTGGATTTTAGTGATCGAAGGTTGGAGAGGAGTTCCACCGTTTCAATACCAATTTATTCAGAGTGAATAAATCGATAGATAACATGTTGATCTCCGTGTGACTAAAAAACTACCTTTTGAGAGATTTTTGAGTTAGCTAGGATGGGTTGTGCATTACATCACTGGGTCCAGATTTCTTATCTTCAATATCAAGTATCGTTAAAAATGATCCCAATAACATTTGTATTTGACCAGGTTTCTGCCTAAGTTGTAAGAAGGGTTGCTTTTTCACCCTTTATCTTTATAATTCTTTTTCATTCTTCAACCCTTTCAACGCTTACCAATATGTCATAACTAGCACCTTGTTGTGATTGTTCTAGTGCTTCAGCTATGTTCACAATCTTTCTCCATCTTTCCTAAGGAATACTATTTCTAGCTATGGAATGTCCTTGGAAGATTCCTCCGGTTTTGGAAGAATCATTGGACTTAACCTATCCTACCATCCTTAGGTCACCACAATCGTCACCGTCATGAAATAGATAGGGTATGAGCAAGTGTATGTCACCATGAAATCCATTTTGATATCCAAATCCATTTTGCTCCCCCTTAACATATGCCACGATATTCGAAAATATTTCGCATATGTTGGGATGAGCCACCACATTAAGTCAGACCATTGAATTAATTGATCTTAATATTAAATCACATTTTCTCCCCCATATTAAAAATATTAACCCAATTGATGTTTTTGATATCAATTGATTTAATGAAATTTTAAGAAAATTTAGGGAAAAAATGCAAATCCAATTATCTCCATTATTTTCACAAGCTCCCCCTCAAATTAATGAGGGTGTACTTGATATGCAAATAAAAATATTCACGAGCAAAAATCATACATGATAATGTATTCACAAGATTAATAGTTTACGAGGTTGGACCTAAATGCTGAAAACATCAAATAATAAGATCATGTGGTACATGTTGTCGAATGTTGGTCGCCCCCGTAACATCTGATGTTATCTCCTCTTTTCTGAAAAGCGGTAATCTTTCATGACACCACATGTACGATTGGTAATGATGTCTTGATACCAATTGTGAACTTGGTTATAACGTCTTGACACCAATTGAAAGATGAATACTTCGTCTTGGCACCAATTGTTAACACCGGCAATTCCCAAAGAATCAGCATCGAAGAATCTGAATGCTAGACAATTGCTCCCCCTCAATTGTTGACCCGTGTTCTATCTAAAGAGTTGTAGTTTTCGTTTGAGTAGTCGCATCGTCGAGTATGTAGATACCAAATCGTAAAGATCTTCAATTCGTAGATATGATAACTTTGTAAAAACATGATTTCTCTCGTTTTAACAAATAAATGCACTGACGCGTACATATATTCATGTTAGATTGCTTTATTACGTAAATACAATCCCTTACATGGTTATAAAGTAAACCATGTCCGAGAAAATTAATTCCCGTTGTTGAGTCAAAGCTTTCATAAGAAATACTTGACTTGAATATGAAAAGTGGGTTACTATCTGAAATAATAGCAAGTCATTTAGACATGTTTTATGAAATATTTACAACTTTTGTACGAACTCTATTTATGGTGTCGTGTCAATAATAAGCGACATTTCTAAGGCCGTAAATATTATCTTACCAAAATACATGCCTTTGAAAAATAAAGTAAAAATATTTTTGGATTTTTCTTAATTTTTCAATTTTTATGGGGTTTATATGGTTTTATATTTTTGTATTTTGCTTTTAATGTTTAAATATATACAATTCCGATTACTTGAGCTACAAAACTTTGAATCTTTTGATGATAGCTCAAGGCCCGAGAAAGATGACTTTCTCATTGAGAGGATAAGTTATCTAAAATGATAAACTTTCCTTTTAAATGAAGAGCGACTTCTAAGCTGACATTTACTTAGAAGTCGTTCTCATGAGCTTGAAAACTTTTGAATGTTTTAATGGAAAGCTCACGACCGAGAAAAATGAATTTCTCGTTAAGAGGATAAGTTATCTTAATTAGAAGATACACTTTCATTTATGAGCTTAAAACTTGGAACGTTTTAATACAAGCTCATGACCGAGAAAATTTAATTTCTCGTTGCTAAGGATAAGTTATCGTCCGTGATAAACTTTCTTTTAATTGACGTCCTAGTTACAGTCTAATATTTAATTGTAAGTCATTCTGCATGAGCTTAAAAACTTCGAATGTTTTTACTATAAGCTAATGCCCGAGAAAAATTAATTTCTCGTTGTGAGGATAAGTTATCATCGGCGATAAACTTTCCTTTCTTTGAAGTCCGGGGCATAATCTATGAGTTGATTATACGCCATTTACACGAGCTTAAAACTTTTGAATATTTTTAATGTAAGCTTGTGTCTGAGAAAATATAATTTCTTGTTTTGATGGTAAGTTATCGTTAAATAGATAAACTTCCCTTCATTTAACGACGAGCCATTGTTGTAAGCTTAACCGCGAATCCCCTGAGACACTTATTTTTTAGATATCTGCTTCTTCAGCAACCAAACTCTAAGAGTGTCTTTAGTTGAACGGTATACATAACTTGGATCGTTTTGTTTTTGTTTAGCGTTGACTTTGGTACCTACACTTGCATCAAGTTGCATGCTTTCATTTGGGTTAGCGAAATCTATTTTAAAACCATGTGGGGGTTCACAACCAACTTTAGTAGTGCTAGAGGGAAATATCCTTCCTGTAGGAACCCATTGGAGATTAACCGATTTAAAAATCCTACTCGTGGGTTGCCACGTAAGATTGGATCCGGGCGACATGGTTTTCTTATGCACTGCGGAAGACTAAGCGGTAGAAAACCTATTTCCTTTGGGAATCCCTCTTTTAGCACGAGAGTTCAGCTCTTTCAAGACTTTAGTTACACAAGTCGCATGATTTGTCGTTAAGACACTTTTCATGCATACGGATCAAACATCGTGTTTATGGTCCGAATGAGATCTAGAAATCCTAGTTCTTGCTTGTGTCCTTTTCTTAGGGTCTTCTACATAGTGACTATTAGGCATGTTGTTCGAGCTATGTTGTGGCATCTTCTTAAAACTATACCTAGAATCACTAGTAGCAGTCTTGTTTTTAGGTTTAGCAAAGGTTGATTTAATCACATTGGGCCTAGGTAGTGGAGTGACTGGTCTAGAAAGATGAACCAAATCAACTTAGTAAACCGCAGTCTTGATGATTTTTGTCGCTCGGATCGAAATGCAGTCCGTTTTCTAACAGACTGATTTTTAGGTGTTTTCCCCAGATTGATGGTTTTTCAAGCTTAGCGTCCTCACTAGTTCCCTTAATTCTTCTCAACTCGTTTTTCAACGCAACTATTGCAAAAACTTTTTTCTGAACCTGAGCCTTTAAAGTCTCATTTTATTTCAGTAAGATGTCTTTGGATACCAGCTTAGATTCTAGCAAGTTAATTTGTTTCATTAAATTATCTTTTTCGGCTTTAGAAACTTGAACTTTTTTATTTAATTTTCGTTCAAGAACAACGTTTGAATTTTCAAGTTTTTTAAAATACTTTTCAAATTTATCCGTTTTCTTTGAAAATTCAATTTTGGCATCCTCAAGATCTTTAGATTGCTGAGCCAAAATCGTTTCAAGCTCTTTAATCTTGGAATCAGAATCAGTTAATCAAACAGTCATAATGCATTTATCATGATTTTCTACAGCAATGTGAACAATCTCTCCCCCATTATGACTCACATCCGATGAATCAGAAGTGGTATTACTATCACCCTTTTCCATCTCATGTTTGTCATAAATAAGTTCGGAATGCTCAACATGTTGTATATCATTGATACATTCATCAGATACACCATTCAGTTGGACCTCAGCCGTTGGCGCTGTAACATTTTCTGACTTGCTGATTGGTTCCTGCTTTCCTCCTGATTTCATGCTCTTGCAATCTTTAGTCTCCAAATTGTCAACCGTATGACCATTCTCCTCTTGCATCTGCATCGTAGATCCTTGCACTCCACTACCATATGCTAGTTCAAGTCGTGATCTTTTATAAATCGAAGACGAAACTGACGTCATGTATTTCAACAGTGTACCACGAAAATCTTGAACCTCGGTGTGTGTGTCTTAAAGAAATGCTTGAAAAATCATTGAACTTTCAGACTTAATGATATTGAGTTGGAGGAAGTGCATGAATTGTGTCATGAGAAATTTATATGCATGTGCCGATGCAGAGTGATTAAATTCTTCTCTACAGAGATGCTCTGCTAGTTGGTTCAAGTTGAGAAACATTGAGTCTATAAATGCATTACGATCTTGACCAAAGAGTGCCACAAATTCTCGTCCTACCTTGAGATTGGTAATAGTCATTTGATGAAATTTTAGTATACCAAATGAATTTGTGCCACTATCTATAGCTTAGTCTTGCATTTGACGCAATTCTCCCTCTTGAGACGTCGAATTTAACGGTTCCATTGAATTTCGATGAAGGTAAGGATTACTTATGGATCGAGCAATGAAAGAAAGTAATTGTGTTTGTTGTTGTAAGAACAACACAGGATTTTACGATTCGTGGGGAAACCGATAAATAAATTTGCGGGATTTTACAAACCACTTAATAAACCGTAAAAGTTCTTAAATCTTTGATTGATGATGAAAAGTTGATGAAATCCCCTAAAATTGTCTTGTTGAATAACCAAAATCTCCTAGAACAAATTTCTCACGATAATTCACTTTTTTTTACTATTTTGGAATATTGAGATTTCACAATTTCAGAATGTTTCCCATTTCAGAATAATTTGCCATTTCGGAATATTTCAAACTTTTTGATTTCGGAATAAACCAATGGTTATGATTTCGGAATGTTTCAAACTTTGTGATTTCGGAATGTTGGTTTTTTTTATTATTTCGGAATAATGATGATTTCGGAATATTTACGATTTCGGAATATGGACGAATTCGAAATTAATTTAGTACATGATCTCGGAATACACCATTTCTGAATACACCATTTCTGAATACACCATTTTTGAATAAACCATTTCTGAATACACTTTTTCTGAATAAATTTACCACACGATCTCGGAATACACCATTTCTGAATAAACCATTTCGGAATACATCATTTCTAAATAAATCATTTCGGAATACATTATTTCTGAATAAATAAGGTTTATGAACTCGGAATATTTCGAAAAATAGCAACTTTTTTTATCTTCGAAAAGGCGACTTTTTCAATGGTTTCCGACGAAACGAATTGTACTTTCAAGGTTTATAGCATCATAGGGACAAGAAAAATACAAACTTTTTTAAATTTATGACGAAAAATTTGAAATCAAGATTTGTACTTTTTATGAACTTTTCATCAAAAAAATCAATCCAAACACCAAAAATTTTGTGTTTGTAGCCAAAATAAAAAACTCAAATCACTAATAAGATGTATCAGATGATTTCTAGAAAGATTTAAACCATAAAAACACAACAAAAAAATTGGAACGTGCGGTTATGGATCAAAAATCACGAAAATCAATAAAACAAACACAAAAACAAAGCAATCATTCCATGGCTCTTGATACCAAATGTAGGCCTACGTATCTTTTAATTATCTAACTATGGAATGATAGAAAGAAAGAGAGAGAGATGAAGAACTAGAGAGAGAAAGAAGAGAGAGGTTGGAGAGAAAATGTAAGATTAGATTGGATAATGTGATAACCAACCCCTCCTAACATGCTAGGAGGGGGTATATATAGCCCACCCTACCTGTGGACTTTGTGGGTTATATGTTAACCTATTGGACTACGAGCCCATATAACGTATATATTGTTGGAATGACCGATCCTTCCTAAATACGTAAAAACGTATTTCCAACACATCAGTATAGATGAAAGATCCATCAATATAGATCAAAGATCCATCAATATAGATAAAAAATGATTCATCACTTGAAAAGTTAGTAAATTTGCAAATAATCATTCATGTAAAAGTTAATAAAGAAGATTTAGAGAGAGATCAGAGAATTGAATGATTGAGGTAAGAGAGAGAAAGATATCACTCATGTAATACAAATCGACGGCAAGATGAAGAAAACTGTTATATTTATGAGTTGCATCTTTATAACAAAACACAGCACATATTGAATGAGATCTGGTTTTAGAGAGAGATATGGGCACGATGCAATAGACACATTTAATGGCTAATGAGGCATTTAAAGATTTTTAACACCAATCTACGGTTACAAAAGGGTTTTTAAAAAAACACATACTCGAGAATGGATAACTCATACCTGAGAACTTTCTCTCCTTACATAAAAATATTTTTTTTTATTGAACCCATACTTGAGAAGTTTTTCCCCTCACGCAAACATATTATTTTTTATTATTAATTCTTTTCATTCTTCTTATTGAATAAGGGGGGGTAATAATGTCAAAAAAAAAGAATAAGGGGGTAATGTGTGAAGCTAAAAGTATAGTAGTATAGTACTATCTCTTGAGTAGGTAGGTGTCTCCGTTTTTCTTCTTTCATGTGCAACCTTAGCTTCTTTCTATCCACAAATACAAAACAACAACAAATAAAAACAAACTAGGCCATACTGTATCTTCTCTCTATCCTAGACCTAATGAAAAGCCCAAAGCAAATGACTTCTTAATCAAAAAACAATTACGGATTCAATAATCGCATCCGGGATAATCCTAAACAAGATCCAAAGTCCTAATTTCAAAGTTGGTCAAAATAACTACTCTTTTGAAAGCTTTTGTATCATTTATGGCAGGAGTTTTAAATGCATTTTACTTTTTTATGTTATTCAATTCAAGTTGTTTTCTTAATTATTTTTAAAAGCAGATGGTTAATAATTCGGCATATAGTCTCCGGCAACCGTAGCTGATGTTTGCTCCGATGTGTTCTCCTTTAACCTCCACGGTGGGTGTAGCAGGAGTTCTGTTCGACGAGAATGTCAGAAAATAGACCAGTTGGTAACCATCTACTAATTTGTTTTCTCGAATTTTCCTCGATCTTCCAACATGACCGCTCCAAGAACCATCGTTTATTCCTTGACGACGATGGTGCGGTCGTAGGTGGAGCTGGTTGTGGTCGAATGGTGGCGTTTAAATGTATTTGGAATTCCGGCAAAATCGAAGATGTGACCATAGCATGTCGAGAATAAGGGGAGACATACCGGACGTAACCACTCCCTTGGTTCGGGGTTGTGCCGCCCCACCTTTCGAATGAATACCACACAGAAAAGTCAAGACCAGGCTCCCTAATAGTAACGGTCATAGGTTGTCGTTCATGGCGACGGTGGCTGAAAATCGAATTGTAGCAGAGATTTTTGAAAAAAAAGTAAAGTTAAAGGACGTGGTTGCAAAAAATAAAAAGATGGGCACATATACATGAGACACGTGTCAAGCCGACACTACTTTTTATACTTTTTAAAATACTACACTTTCTATTTGATAAGTCGCAGACATCATAAAAGAAGTTTCAAAGCAGGTTCTTCAAGCCCCAAATGTTACATCGCCCCATCCTTCGTTAATGCTGTTCAGAATGTTCCATCTACATACCAGTAAGTATCAAAACAACAATGTTACCGGTAAAGTATTCACGATACAGATTTGATCTAAAAGTCGCAGTTTAATATAACTAGAAGGGCATAATCCCATGGATATCAATCAGTTACCAAACAAGTATTCTAGATCTATCGCGTCATATCAATCAAGTACAATCCTCATGCTACCTATCAATCTTCACTATTACAAAGCCATTTAGTATCCTTTCCGCTATACACATCACGGGCGCAGGCTGTTAGAACTTACAACAGGACAAAAGGTTTCGGTTTCGGTTTCATTTCTAAGTTACTAATTTACTAAAATCACGTGTTGAATCCAAATCCAATCTTTTCTTATATCACTTTACCCATAGCTGAGCCGTGGCTCCAAATATCTCATTGAGGTTTGACGTCGAGGGATGCTGATCTCACAAGCATTTACTCTTGCAGCAAATCGAAGAGAACAAAGTGACTCACTGACTGATGATGGTGCTGGTGATACATTCACCACCATTAACGTCTTTGAGTCGCCACCTAAGCAAGGCTGGTGTTGTACACAGAAAATGATTAGCAAGTTTTAATCAATTAGTTTAGTGTTAATATTGTATGATCCTTAAACTTTCATCCATTTGGCGGTATTCAACTTTGAACATTTCTGGTCTATTTTAACTTTATTTCACATTAATATTAATGTATACCCTTACTATTGTCGGTTGTTTAGTTGTATATGTTTGAATCAAACATTAAACTGGTTTAGGGGCGGAAATACCGAAATATGCAAACAAAAATCATTGTCAAAGGAAGTTCAAGGGTTTAAAAGCCAAATGGGTGAAAGTTAAGGATTAAATCATTATCGAAGCTATAATATAGCATCAAATTTATGATTTTATAACCAAAATATACCTGAAGAAGATATGTGAGTTTTGAGTTCCTGAAAGGTATATGTTCTTCCTTCTTTGCAAGTGCGAATATAACATCACTTAATGCTGACAGACTCTTGTTGATGGCCTGGTTTTAATCATAAAATGAGTTAGTACATCACTAAATAAATGGTAAACATGTGGGTTTCTGCAAGTTGAAAATTATAAACCTAAATGATTTTTCAAGTTTTATAAAGGTGAAGAAATAAATGGATGCACATGTTTGGTACTGGTTACGGGGCGGAACGGACAAGAAAAGACGATATAAAAGGATACAAATAATAAATAAAAGTTGTAGCATATACCTGGGTTTCTCTGAGCCTATCCCCGGTGGAACCACTCTTGGATAAGCGTTCACTACCCGCAAGATCTATAAGGTTGAGAACGCCTTGTACCTGTTGCTCCATGGTCTAAAAAGTATACCAAGAGTTCTTGGTTAGCAGCTATATTGTGGTTTCTGAATTTAAAACACTAGAAAGCCCAAAAAGTAGAGGTGCCAAAATGGACTGGTTGGATAAAGAGTCGAGGATAAATTTGGTACGGGGCGGGTTGGTTAATCCAAAATAATTTTACAAATAAGAAGAATATCAGATACCCTTCATATATTGGATAACATATAGGAGGTTTTTGCATTCTTGGGCAACTTTTACTAACCTCTTTAGTTCATTTTACCCTTTTCCCTTAACGTTTTTTAACTCTACCCATTTACCAGTTATAGAAATATAATAGCATGCAATCCTGAACCGACCCGTTGAGAAGTGAATTGTCAAGGAATCACGATTGTAAGCTTGAGCAAAAATAATCCTTACCTCATTAACACCTGATATCCTTAAAGTGAAGACAAAGTGACTTCTTGAAGATTGCTCATTCATTTGAGTCCTACCCACGGACCTAAATTCCAAAAAAAATGAAAAACATAAGAAACAATTTACGCTTTTATAGTCGTGAGCAAACTTCACCATTCCACGACATCAACATTACCTGCTTTGTGCAGCACGGTTCAATAAAAAGGAAACTTCTTTACTGCTACGAACATCTACAAGAGTCAAATCTGCAACATGGGTGCCACTTGCATCATGCTTAATTGCATACTGCTGCTTATTACCACTACTCTCTGTAGAACTAGATTTATTCGAAGATAACAAATCCCGTATTGTCTCATTGTATATCTCCAACATCGAAACCTACAAAATGATATTGTTAATGACGTGAAATAAATAATAACTAGAAAGTTTGTGAAAAAATTTAGATTTGATTGCCAACCTGCATTTCATATTTCCACCCTTGTTCTTTAAGTTTTTGTCTAGCCTCGAATATTTGTTCTAATGAACGTGGTATTAATCCTTTATCATCATAGCTCCCTGGTGTACCCATCATTGTATGGGTTTTGCCTGATCCTGTTTGACCGTAAGCAAAGATGCAAACCTACAAAAAGTAATTGAGTTTAATTATGTTTATTATACGCTCAAAACTTAAAAACATAAGTATGCTTCCACTTTTATGGCAAGAGACTTTATTTCAATGTCCGGGTTCTTCACATTAATACAGGGAAATGAAGGTAGCAATCCTACGAATGTGCAAAAAGATAGAAACAGGCCAAACCCCCCTTAAAACTATATGCTGTGACCTGTACCTAACCCATTCAACAATTATCTTTCGATCTCTAAAAAGGAGAAAGGAACGGATGTTAGTGCATTACAAACTAATTAGATGTAAAGTTAATTGATTTAGGTACGATGGTTTTACATATGTTATTACAAAACATTAAGCTGAATTAGGAAGAAATGTGGAAAATTACCTTATAGCCATCAAGCGCGCTTTGTACAAGTTGTGAAATCTCTGTAAACACCTCTTCTTGCGATGACTGAGGCATAAACACCTTATCAAACATGAATGGAATAGGTTGCCCTATTCAACAAACGAGACCATAAGTTATATAAGACAATACAACAATTTTATATTTATTGAAGAAATGAAAAATGTGAAAATAGTATACCATGTTGCACCACTTCAATGCCTCGACCAAGACCTTCAGTTGTAGTTGGAAAAGTAATACTCTTTGTTTCGCTTTCAGCGCCTTCATCTGATAAAAGGGGTCTGACTCTACAGAAAACTCTAATGTTTCCCTTTAATTCCTGTCAACAAATTTATTCATTAGTAAGAGAGTATTGTTGGTCTTATATGTGGCAGGTGGTGATTTTGATCGATTTTTCTAATGAATGGGTCAATTCGGGTATGTTAACCCTCAGACTTTAAAACAATTCATGGTTTAACCCGTAAAATTTGTTTTCACCATGGCTTAGTCACTCAACTCTATGTGTACTACAAGAATTTACATGTACTTTTTTCTTTTCTTTTTGCAATATTTTTAAATGTACAAAAAGGGATTTAGGGTTAGACTGAGAATCAGAAGTTAAGGATCTAATCAATTAGAATATGAAAGTTATCTGGTTAAATCACGAATAAAAAAAACGTTGAGAGAAAAACTTTATCTTGAAAAAAGTTTAAGGTACTGTAAATCGAGTGAAAATTTGAGAGTTAAAGTTGAAGCGTTGGACTAACCCTATACAAAAAATGTTAAATTTTTGGACAAAACGTGTTATAAATCAACCAGGCTCGACTTGGTCCGTGTTGCATGTCTGAAAAATTATCACCCTTGAGGCACCATATCTAACCCACCACTTTGCCACCTATGTCAAAAAAAAACATATGAAGCTCATACCTGTATCGTATTATGCAACTTTTTCCTTAACACTTCTCCATCAGTAACTTTTGCTTCTGCCTCTGCCAAACGAAATTGTAACTCAGCATTAAGTTTTTTCTGTTCTTCATATCCTGTTCTTGTCTCAACTGATGATAAATCAGATATCTACAACAAAAAAAAGTATCAGATGTTAGCGTTTGGACCAAAAAAACTCTATAAAATGGAACTTTGCTCCCAAAACTCTATGATACCTCTAATTTCTTCTCTGCAGTAGCAAGCTGATCCTGTAGTCTTATTATTGTGTCGGTTTGCAATGCACAGGTTGCCTAGAACAAATGAGAAGTTTAACACAAGTTATAAATTTCATATAGATATCATAATTTTATTTAGTGTTATATTTTATCTTTAATGTTAAATGGCGAAACCGAGAAACTAGTTTAGAATGAAATGAGCCAAACGGGTCAAAATTTGCACAAAATAATCAGCGTTATATATATTGCATATAACCTCCTTAATCCCTGTATTTTCATAAGAAACTAGATTTATTAATATAACTTCTGTAATCCTATTTGACACACTGATAAAAAGGTGGTTGAGCTAACACAACCCAATTGTTCGACCCACACAAAAAAGTTTCGACACACTAATTATTCATAAAGAGATCAAAACAATTGCATAAAATAATTTCAGGCCAGCCAACATACCATACCCGTTTTTGCCCATACAAAAAATGTACCCCTCTAAAACAGTAATTATAATCGAGCAATTTTTCCCATTTTTGGACAATACAAAAAAAAACCCCATTCGAGTCATTAACTATTAGTAATAAAAGCTTTTGAATTAAAGGTGTTTTGGGCCAACCCAACGAGACCCGGCCCATTTTAACCCAAACAATAAATTCCCCAGTTTGACCCATTACATGCACGACCCACCCATTTTGCTACTATAGATGTATAAAAGAAATCAAAGGGTGTCCAATAACCTCGAGCTCTATTGATCTTGATGTTAGGGTACCCAACTCAGCAGCCGATTTTCCAGTACATTCTTTATATTGTGCCACTTCAGCTGTCAAATCTTGAACCAATGACAGCTGACGGTCACGATCATCCCTCACTTGATGCAAATCCACTCTCAAGCATCCGACCTCATTAGCTAATGCATCTTTGAGCTTTGTCGTTTCTTCTAAACTCGCCTAAATAAGTCCAAAGTTTATCAAAAATTATTCAACAAAAAAAGATTGTGAACACTGTGTATCGAGAAACTGACTTTGGTAGACGCTAATTGGTCTTGTTGAGAATCATGATAGCCTCGTAATTTGCTTAAATCTTCCATTAAAGCGGCTTTTTCTCGCTCCACTTTGCTAAGGGTCTCACTCGTTTGATTAAGCTCGGTCTGTAACTTACTGTTGTATTGTTGTAGACTAGTGTTGTACTCCTGTAACCTCTTGTACATATCATTGAGTGATATTATCTACAATACGAATAAACTTTATTAGTACAATACACAAATAACATAACAAAATAATTACAGATTCGGATGCACTAGTATAACCTTTTGATTAGCACTTGAACCCTCTTTAAGAGCTTTTTCGAGATCTTCAGAGAGGGAAGCTTGTGACCTCTCGGCCGAGAGTCTGGCATCCTTCTCCGTCATCAATGTTCCGACAGCAGCCTGGAATCAAGATCAACCATCAACGCGAAAACAAGGTTCTTAATAACATCAAATGATTTATAATAGTCTGATTTTAAAATGTTCCGACAGCGGCCTGGAATCAAGATCAACCATCAACGCGAAAACAAGGTTCTTAATAACATCAAATGATTTATAATAGTCTGATTTTAAAATGTACCAATTTTTCAGCCTCTTCTTTCATGAATTTCTCCTGTAAATCCGCGTTATTTGTTTGCAACTCAGCGATTATTGAGTTCAGTTCTTCTTCCTTTGCATTCATTAGCATCTCTATAAAGCAATTATACGATTCAATACACGAACCAAATTTGGGGAGCTTAAACATCAAAATGATAACTTTAAGAACAATATCCATACCCAATTCATTGGATTTCTTTTCTGCTGCTTCAAACAACTTAATAAGCTTCTCATGCTCCGATGAAAGATCTCCTTCGAATTCTTGAAAATATCTTACACACATTCTGAGCTTTTTTATGTATTCCATCTGTAACTCGCATTTTTCCTAAAAGAACCACGAAAATAATAATTGAATATGTATCCCCCATTATCCAAAAAAAACTTAATATTGCATTTCAGTTCTGATCTTCGATAACCCGCATTATTTGATAAAAACCCATAATAATAATAACTTGATTAGAAATGTAGTTACCCAATAACACATTTTTTACTTACAAAATGAATCAATGAACCTTGAGATTTGATTTTCATGTTCCACAAAGTATAACCCAATATATTTCAAATGGTCCACACAAAAATATTTATAAAAAATATCGATTTTAAACCCCCAAAAAAACACACTTCACCAAGAATCATGAGAAAACCTTGAGATGGAACCCCAGATTTTACTATAAACCCCACAAAAATAAAAAGTTTAAATTTTTATCCTAACGCCTAAGAATACACCTTTTTTCACAAAACATAACCTTAAGACTAAGATTAACAGCTTCAAAATGTATATCGTTAATTTAGATATTTACAAATTTAAAATAAATCATAAAAAAAAAACACAAGACCTAAAAATTAATCCCAAAACACAAACTTTACACAGAAAATAATCAAGAAAAGAAAACCTTAAATTTAAAATTAAAAAAAAAACATAATATTTATTACACCTAAAAAGTCTTCGAAAAAAAACAACTTTAGCTCAGATTTTCAAATCCAAAAAAAATCAACATATTTTAAAATAAAATAAAAACACAAAAAGTAGTAATAATATTTAAACAAGGTTTGAAAAAAGATTAAATTTATGTTTAGCTCAGATTTTAAAATATAAATTTATATAAATTTAAACAAGGCTTAAAAAAAAAAAAAAACCTTAAAATTTATCTTTAACTCAGATTTTAAAATCCAAAATACATAAACATATTTATAAAAAAATAAAAATGAAAAGATTTAAAAAAAAAAACACAAAAAGTAGTAATCTAACCTTGAGATTAAATTTATCTTTAGTTCTGATCTTCATATTTAACAAAGCCTCAACATCTTCTTTACTAAACTCAAACCCATTTCCATTACCATTCGCACCACCACAGTCCGACCCGGCAATGCTACCGGGTCCAGACCTTAAACCCGGTGGATCTACTTGACCACCAGCACCACCATTAACTATCGAAAAAGCTTGTCTTGGTGTCACAGGTGTTTTCGTACTACTTCCATTAGCCGTTCCAACCATTTCTTTCTATTTTTAGATCTTTATCATTTAAAAGTTAAAACCCAGTTATGGTTTTAGATCTTCTTCAATACCCAGATTTTGTTTTTTTATAAAAATAAAAACCTCTCACTGGGGAAAAATACAAATGTGCTTCTTATGTTTATGTTTTTTTGGTGGGTCCGTGAATTACCCCCTTTATTCATTCATGAGAACTGAAAAATAGATGTGAGACAAAATAAATATGGACCGTTCAAATTGTTGGGAGCCCATACCTTTCCTTCACCAAAAACAAAATCGGACCGTCCATTGCTTGGAAAAAAAAGTCTCAGGTATGGCTTCCTCAACATTCGGTATATCTGTGTCAGTATATCTCTCTCTCTCACACGCACACACCCTCACACACACACACAGATAATGTTTTTCTCTCAAATAATACATACACACATATCTATGTTAATACATATTCTATTGATTGTTAAAGACGGATCAAATTACCTTTTGTTGCCCCGATCTCTTCATTGCCGCCGTTTGGTGTGTGGTGTTGTTGATTGGCTGGTGATGATGGTGACGAAATATAAGCATTTACAAGTTTAATTTCTTTATGTCGGTATTGAGATGCTTGAATGGTCAGAAGGGCCGATTTGTGAGGTGAAATCTAATAGGATTGTGTCTGACCACGTTTGGTTTATATAAACCACACAATCAATCATCCAAAGAAGTTATTCCTATCAATCAATCATATAATATTTGCTGGTATGAATTTGATTTGATTTTGTTTTTATTGTTTTTATCTTCAAATTAGGGGTTTGGCTGATTTTGGGGTTAGTTGTGGTGATGGATATCACCAATGAAATACAGCCTGAACATTTGGAGAGTAGCTTTTATTATTTGGGGATTTTATTGTGCCTGAACATTTTGGGAGTTTTTGGTGACGGAACTCTACAAGATACACGCTTAAAAACCTTAAAGGAATGCTCGGCGAGCAGGTTTTATTCTATCACGGCTAAGTTAGTTTCCTTGAGTTTTTGCTATGGTTTTGTTAGATTTCGAGATTAGTTTTTTTTAATTGGGAGTGTTTTGTAAAATTTGAGAATTTTGTATAGTTCTGGAGTTTTTTATTAGTAGCTTTCCTGCATCAGCTATAATAGATTAATCATATAACCAGTTAGCACTAAAACAGATTAATCATATAGCCATTTAGCACTTAAATAGATTAGTCATATAGCCATTTAGCGGTAACCGGATTCTTAGTCAAATTATTGGCTCGAAGATAACAAGTTTATGTTTATCAGATTGTTCAAGCTACTTACAAGAAGCTGATACAATTGGATTAGTTCTGGAGTCAATGATATTAACTGCTAAACATAAGCATAAATAAGGATTTAGATTGTTCGATTAATACCAAATTCAAGTAATCTATTTGGTTCATGAGTGAGAGTTTTGCTTGAGTTCTTGGAATATGAAAACCGGGTTGGAGAAGAGACGGTGTTGTTGTTAGCATTGTTATAGGCAGACGAACCATCATCTTGACTTCTTATCTCCATATCATTTTCAAAATCCTCCGTTTGAGCATCCATACAGGCAACCAACTTTGCAACCAAACCCTTTATAAGATTTCACTAAAGTAGTGCATAATTACTTTGCTCCTACAATGACAGTTGAGAATTCACATGAAAAAACCTGTTTCATAGTAACAGAAAAAATAAATACTTAAAATGCCAAACAGGTTGAAAGTTCATGTACAACACTAACAATATATGATTTGCTATTGTAAAGTTTACGTTCTTTCATCCAAATGGGGTATGATGGAAATAAAATTGTTATTAACATGCGGTGGTATCATTTTTTTAGACTTTTAACTCTGTATTTTGTGTTTCAGGTGATTGATAGGTGGCCGCTTGGAAAAACTAAAGCATATGTTGCATTAAAGAAGTATGTCTCTTCTTTCTGCCTTCTTTGTTTATATCTGAGTTGGAATGATTCTGATGGTTGTTTCTAAGCATTTTCAAGTAGTATAAAAGAACATGTTTTCACATAAATGCCCTGTTAGTTGAACCAGCTTATACGTATGTGTTGTTGCATTCGTAGCTAAAACTTGCGTTTGGTGATGGTAACCCACGACAAGCTTCGGGTTATAAACAACAATGAATTAGGATGTGTATGGGTTTTTATTTTAGTTTCATCTATTACCTTGATGATTGAACAATGAAATTATTGAGATTCTTTTTAGAGAGCCTTTAAATACACCAATATCACGTGTCCTTTTTTTTCACATTTTGAGATATAGAAAATGATCTTTTTGGTTACACTATCACTTTTATAAAATATTTAAGCTGAATATGCATACACTTTTATCTTAACAGATGAACATGCTACCAGATCAACAAACAGGGCGCTTCTTCAAACCAAAAACAACGCAGACCAACTAACAATAAGTAAATCGTCATCATTCAAGACCTTAACCCTTATAGATAATACACTTCGTAACTAATCAGATCATCGAACTAAGTATTTGTCTGTTTTGGCAGCAGCCCTTCCGTGATTACGACAACTCTTTTGTGACGCCATGCGCTTATATCATAAATCATTTCTGAACTTTTTAGCCTTATTAGTTGAAAATGTTGCTTTAAAACAAGTTGTTGCATCTCATCGAACAATGAGGTATTTGTGTCATCTCCCGTGTATCGACCTTTCTATAGGTAACATTATCAACGAATAAATTTGATTTGTTTTTTCACTGCCATACTTGAAAAGGCTGTTATAGTTGTCTCGACCCTTTGACGCCATTTGGGTTATTCTAAAGATATTTGATATATATTTATTTAACGCCATTTGGTACCGTTTGTAATCTAGCTGAGATACCATTCGTAGCAAGGATTAAAACACATAGAAATAGACAAACGTGTGGCAAACTAATGAATGGGATTAACTGTGAGTTTATGTCTCCTGAATCCTACCCTTGGGACACCAATGGGAAATGACCTCAGACTTCCAACAACGTTGGACATATGGCCTTAACAATCAACCATTATAATTGTTGTTAGATGTTACTGAAATTCACATTTGCTTTACATCAACATTTATGTATAACACTGTAACTGTTTGGTTAGTTTATAAATTATGTTGCTTGCTATAACGCCTATACACTTAACAAAAATGATAGAAAGTGCAGGTCATATCTAAGAGCAAGATTGACAAGCAGGATCTATAACGCGCACAACAATGGCTATGTATATTTTGTAGTGGAATAAAAGGGCCTTGCTATAAGTTTGTAATGTGCATTCCTATTGTTTTTGCTACTTACTGTAAGATTGCAAGATTGCATGATATGAGATCTTTTGTTATATATACTGTCAATAGATATTAATTCTATAGCGTTAACTCTCCCACTTACGAATAAGAGTTTCATGTCATTAGCCAACTAACATCTGTTTAAACATCCCCTAACATGCATTGGAAGAATAACCCGCGGCAACGCGCGGGCATCAATCCTAGTTGGATTCAAAGCTAGTAGGAGTATTGTTTATGAGGTGTGATCTTAGCCGTTGGTTGTGTTTGAAAGGAGGTGTGAGTAGTGAACATGTTTTTTTTATTTTTAAAATTCAATTATTTCAAGAAATCTAAGAGAGAGGATAATTTTTTTAATCAAAGTTTAAGGGGTGTGTATTTGGATTTTGGATGTTACAAGAAGTGACACAACTATCTGGAGTAGAGGTGGCAAATTTTGCCCATTTTAGCATATATGGGCACTTTTTTGTCTATTTTCAAAAAAGAATAGGGCACTTTTTGCCCATTCTTTATAATGAATAGGCTAAACGGGCGCCTATATAAGAAATTAAATGGGCTTAACGGACGCACTTGTAAAATACAAATTAGAATACTCGACGAACAATTTTATTAAAATTTTTATCACGGCTTTCAAACAAGTATTTTTATTTTTTAATTCTAGGTTTTTATATGTTTTTTCCCTTTTTTATCTTGCGCCCGTTTAGCCCGCCCGTCTTGCCCGCCCGTTTCGCCCGTGCCCATTTAGCCCGCGCCCGTTTAGCCCGTCGCCCGTTTAGCCCGTTGCCCGTTTAGCCCGCCGCCCGTGCCCGCCCGCCCGCCCGTTTTGCCACCTCTAATCTGGAGTAATAGTTTTTTTCTTTTTTCTTTTTTTTAACGGCGAGTTAGTAGTTAGTAATTCGAGCTTACAGTGACATTTAATCGGGCAGTATGTAAGTCTCGAACCTTCTCCTTAAGAGATAAACCTCACTCCTGCTTCTTAATTCGGGCCCCTGAAGGTTCTTGATAAGACTCGAACTCGAGACCTCTCCAAGAATACCCCTCAAGGTTACCCTTAATGTTCTTTTCGTCTCATAATTATTGTTTACCGTCAAAAAAATAGTTTAAATAAAACATTATTTTTTTAGTTTTTTTCTATTATTTTTTTGTATAAAAACATTTTTAACTTTAACCAATTAATTAAAATTTCTTTAATATCTATTTGAAATTATAATTTTAAGTAAGGGCAATATAGTCATCTTGATATAGTATTTTTATCTATTTTTAGAAGCGGATAATTAATATAAGGCTGAAGGGAGTGGTCAAAAAAACCACGAGTGGGTGTGAGGTGGCACAAACTCACGCGTGGGTTGCCATTAACCTCACATCCAACTCACTACAAACCCACGTGTGGGTTGCTTCTCCCAGAAAACAAAACCCACAGTGGTGGATATCTTACCACTCGAAAAACACCCCATGTGGGCCTAACTTCAATTTCATTTAATTACAAATACCCCATTCAACCCATTTCAAAACACACACAATTTTCATCTTCTCCATTCTTATAAATTTTCTTCATTGTTTCAAATTTTTCAGCATGGATGAATATACATGTATGTTCCCCGATCTAATGATCGACGATGAAGAAACTTTGATGAATAGTCCTCGTGTCCGGTTACTAGCAATAACGCTGTCGTTTTTTCGATATAGACGACAAGCACGAGTGCCTAGAAACCCGATTAATCGAGATCGTTATGGTGCACATGATCGTTTACTTGCCGCGTTTTTCAGTAACGACCCGATATACGACGCACATGATTTCCGGAAGACATTCCGAATAGATCGTTCACTTTTCAATGATATAGTTACGGTTGTAACTGCTCATGATCCTTACTTTAGTGCAAATATCGACTGTACCGGAAGAGAAGGCATTGCTCCAGTGGTGAAATGCACTTCTGTAATTCGTCAATTAGCATACGGCATTTTTTCGACATTTTTAGATGAATATTTGCAAATCTCTAAAAGAACTTCATGGGAGAGTCTTGATCATTTTTGTTCTGCTATAAGGGAGGTTTATGGACCAGAGTATCTAAGAAAACCCACGGTGAGTGACGTTGAAAAACTATATCAACGTCACGAAGAGAAGCACGGTTTCTCGGGGATGCTAGGAAGTCTAGACTGCACGGATTGGGAGTGGTTTGCTTGCCCGTACGCCCATAAAGGGCAGTATGTTAGACGTGGTCACTGATCAAATTCGTTCATTTTGTTGGAAGCTGTTGTGTCACAAGACTTATGGATATAACATGCTTTCTTTGGTGTTTCTAAGTCAAACAACGACATCAATGTCTTACATCAATCCCCTTTGTTTAACGATTTGAAAACAGGACGAGCGCCAGAGGTCCCTTTTACGGCTGACGGCGTTACTTATCCATTTGGATACTATCTTGTTGACGGGATATATCCCAAATTAACTCCAGTTGTTAAGACGATTCCAGAACCCGTTGACGATGACCACAACCGAATATTGTATAAGAAGAAGCAGGAATTGGCAAGGAAATATGTGGAACGCGCGTTTGATGTTCCAAAAAAAATGGGCCATAATCGTCAATCCACCACGTGCGATGAAGAAAGAAAAAATTATTAATATGACGTATGCATGCATCATAATGCATAATATGATTCATAAACACAAAGGATATGTGATAAGTCCCAAGTGGTACCGAGGAGAAGCAAATCAACCGTACGATCTCGTACGAGAACAGGAAGAAATTCACGGTGTTATGGGATACATCAGATCATCTCAACTGCATCAAAACATTCGATCATATTTAATCCAGCACTTGGCTAATAATACCCAATTTTTTTATTTTATTTTAATGTTTTAATGTTTTTATTTACCCGCGTGTATCGTTTTTATATTTGATGGAATAAAAGTATTTATTTTATAAACAAATTAAATAAAAGTGATAGTGGAAAGATGAGATGGAGGTGGGTGGAGGTGGTTTTTTTTCTTTAGTAACCTTGAAAGGTGAGTTTTTGGTGGGTTAGTGAGAGGAGTCAGAAAGCCGAGGTGGCGCTGAGGTGACGATGGGTTTTTGTGGTGCCACTCCCTTTAGCCTAAGACAACCCAAAAAAGAAAAGTGGATTATAATTTTAGAACGGAGGTAGTATGATTTTAACTTTTTAACGAACTAATTATATGTTTCCCCGTACACTTTGTGTCTATCTTATGAACAGTAATATAATTTTTATTATCTGTCTCAATTTTTTATTACTTTTCTTGCCATTTTTTTACACGTGCCTTCCTACTTAAAACACATACATATTTTATACACCTACTATTAACCTAAAATTAATTTCACTCATCTCTCTCTCTCTATGAGTAGCTAAAAACCATATATCTGTCAATTTGTTTCTCTCTCATGCTTTTTTGGCCACGATCATCGCCCACGATTTTTGATGAGTAGGTGATGGTCTATGATGATGATCTCCGATCGTTGCCCCCAATCTTTGATGGGTTGGTGACGCTCTGGTTTTGCCTTTTTTATGGATGTTTTTGCGCCTAAGAAGATTTAGTTAAATCAGGTGACATTTATAAGTGTTGTTTTGCTGTTTGTTGCTTGTTACCCGATTTATACAAATTACTTTTCATTCATATAGTTGTTGTTGGTTATTGAAGTAAAAATAAAGTTATCATTATTCTGTTGTTTATGCGACACAGACTGTTATGATGCGTTGATTAGAAACAGTGGTTAGATTTGTTTAGAAATTGCAAAGTTTGGTCAGTATCAAAATTTAAAAAAAATGTTGTTGAGTTGTTTTGCTTGGCCTTTTAACAAACTAAAAAATGTAGAATATAAAGGGGTGTAATGAGTTAAGAGAGGCTTCTTTTGAGTGTCATTAACCATTTTTTTGGCGAGACGACGTTTCTAGGTTTGCAGCCATGGCGGATGTCCGATTTTTCCATTTACAACCTAACTGACCCAAGGGATGTTTGTTTACGCTTATATATTGTGGCAATTGTGTTTGTGAGTGTATACAATAAACAAGTAGTAGTTAATGTAGTTACCATGAGGTTCTCTATACGGTTTTCCGACCTCAATAGCTTCTAAGGGAGCCAGAGATAAGTGAAATTGGATTTTGGGTTAATGGTTGGTTTAGGAAACACATTTTTGGATTGATGGTTAGTATGCGAAATATATATGATGCAACCTTTATATATGTTGTTGATATATGTACGGAAAGATATCTTTAGGCTATGATGATGAATAACGGACCCGGATAAAGTTGAGACCACCCGCATCTTGGCAAGAGAACCTGTTACGGCTGCAACCATGGCGGGTGTGTCCGCTTTTTCCTTGATTGTGCCTTATTTGAGCCTATGATAGAAATTTTGATATAAATTTCATTAAGGATACAACCGCGATCGTTGCCCCAGTCTTTGTTGGGTTAGTGATAGTCGGGTTAGGGTGATGATTTCTTTTGACTAGGATCGTTGGCATCAATCTTTGATGGGTTGGTGACAGTTGGGTTAGGTTGACTATACATCCACGATGATGATTGGCCATTGGTTTTACCTTTTTCTGGTTGTTTTTGCATGTAAGAAGATTTAGTTAAATAAGGTGACATTTATAACTGTTGTCTTGCTGTCTATTTTTGTTACATGTTGGAATGCGGTAGAATACGCTAATTGTTTCCCATGTGGCATATGGTTTTGGAATGGGAAATAAGACCCCAATTATAATTACTATATGTGTACCGTATGCATGTTCTATTTGTTGTGAATAGTACCATATTTGGCGGACCCGAACAAGTTTGAGGCCACCCGCATCTTGACAGGGCAACTTGTTACGGCTACAGCCATGGCGGGCGTGTCCATTTTTTTCCTTGATTGTGCCTTATCTTACTTTATATATTGTTGCTGCCAATTTTTTATTAGGCTATGATGACTAATGGCGGACCCGGGCAAGGTTGAAGTCACCCGCATCATGGCTGGGCAACCTGTTACGGTTGTAGCCATGGCGGAGTGTGCATGTTTTTTCCTTGATTGTGCCTTATTTGAGCCTATGATAAAAAATGAAATTCTGGGTGAATGTTGTGTTCTTATTTCATGTCTGTCGCTTTCTTTGACAAGGCTGATCCGAAAAGGGGTCGAGATAGGTTGATTTTTTAAAGAAGGTAACACAGTATGTTTTTAAATCTGGTGGAGATTTATATATGCTACTGGCATTGCAACGACCACCGACATCTTGGCAGGACAACCTATTACGGCTACAGCCATGGCGGGTGTGTCCGCTTTTCCCTTGATTATGCCTTATATGAGCCTATACTTAATTAACCACTATTTGTTTACCATATACACGATGTCTTTATTATGAACAGTATCGTATTTTCTCATTATTTGTGCCAATAATGGAAAGATATTTTTAGGCTATGATGATCATTAATGGACATGGAAAAAGTTGAGACCCCTCACATCTTGGCAGAGCAACTTGTCACGTTTACAGCCGTGGCGGGTGTGTCCACTTATACCTTCATTATGCCTTATATGAGCCTATGAAAGAAAATCGGACGCTGGGTGGATGTGGTGTTCTTATTTCGTGTCTATCACTTTGTTTGAAAATGTTGGTCCGGAAAGGGGTCATGAGACAAGTCGTTTTTCCCTTGATTGTGCATTGCAGCATACAAATTATGTTGGGTGTGTCCGCCTTTTCCTTGACAGCGCCTTATTTGAGTCTCTGAAAAAAATTCAGAAGGTGGGTGGATGTCGTGTTCTTATTTCGTACCTATCACTTTCTTTGACAAGGCTGGTCCAGAAAGGGGTATTTAGACATGTCATCTTGGTTGGTATGCCAAGGATATTTTTAGGCTATGATGTACTTGAAAAAATTCTTGGTGCCAAGGATATTTTTAGGCTATGATAATCAATAACGGACCCGGCCAAAGCTGAGACCACCCGCATCTTAGTAGGACAACCTATTACGGCTGCATCCATGGCTGGTATGTCTGCGCTTTCCTTTATTGTGCCATATGTGAGCCTATAAAAGAAAATCAGACTCTGGATGGATGTTGTGTTCTTATTTCCTGCACATCACTTTCTTTGACAAGTTACATTATATATGGAATTAGGTATTTGGAAAAAGTATTGTTATACCAAAGAAGATAGCCCATTGTCTTTTTAAATCATGTGTAAAGTACGTGTGTGTAACGTGGGCAACAAGAAATATCTGCTGAAACGATACTTTCCATCGATACAGGCTAGAACCCGGCACTCCGCAACGAAGCGGGGGTTTGCCTACATTCTTCATAACATTCATACATATTTAAATCAGATAAAATTATTGTTTTTAAAATTAACGTGACTAGTTTAAAGTTATTTTCACTTCAGGATAGTTAGGTATCTTGATATCAATATAAGCGTCTCAACTTAGATTTAACAAAATAACATAACTACGGAGATTTTTTATTAAGCCTTGTACATTTAAACCCAAACACCTGTCATCCTTTAACAAGCTTGAACACGAAAATGTCATTAGATTAAGATGTTACACAAGCAAGAGATTCAACATCCAGAGCTAGTTTTGGGGTTTTATGTTATAATTATAAGAGTGTTTAGAAAAAGATTAAATATGTAATCTTATAAAGTTAGCTACTCTAAAATATAAATTTTGTTTGTCTTGGAAAGGTTATTTCTTATTTAAGATGCGTTCAAAAAAAGGGTAAAGTGTAAAAAACATTCATAAACTTTCTAAAAATTGTAAATTTTCCCCTGAGTCCAAACTACAAGCAATGTTGCCATTGAACTTATATTTCACGTGCATTTTTTCCCCTAATTGGAAGAGTATTGACTTTTCTTAATTTTCCTATGTTAACTCCCACACATGCCTGGCACGTGAGGGTATATTCGTCATTTCCCGTTTCACCTCATCTCCCCACCTTTCATTAGATGTAAATTTCGTCTCTGAATACATTTCCAACCTGAAACTTCTACGATACCCCTCTAAACCCACCTTTCGGGGATGCAAAAAACGTCCTCGAAAATTTGCCCCATAATTTAATACGCTTTAAGCTTAAACCCACCTTTGTTCAAGCAAAAAACGTCTCCGAAACATTATTAAACCAAATTTAACCCCGTTATTATTACATTGTCATATTTTGATTCGGGGACGTTATTTGCACAAAGGTGAACTTTCCATATTCTTCATTACGACACTGTATTAGCTTCAAACACACACATACAGTCACACAGAAAGGCTCACACACACAAACACCAATCAAAACATGGATAAGGTGAGACAACCTTGGCAAACAAGTTTCACACTAGTCCAACCCCTAAGAACATGGTTTGGAGACTAAAAAGGTGCAGCCAGCAGAAAGCACTATAAATGTTGGAATTGAGAAACAAGGTTCTATTAGTTCAGAAGAAGAGGTTAATGAACATGTTATTAGGATGTTCAAGAAGTATGAAGCTATGAAAAAGCTAAAATATGATGAAACAACCAAACTCTACTTGGGATCATCACACAAGCTGTTGATGCAAAAGTTGGTTGATCCTTGCTAGACCCGAATTAAGCTTAATTCGGGTTGGCTGGGCTCCGGCTCCTGCACCAAGTGAATCGTTTGGTTGGGATCCTGCACACTAAACAACACGCGTTAGGCTTACCGTGGGAATGTTTCCCACGATTAGACTCCGGCGTGAGAGTAAGTAATCGATTTAGGGTTTATGTGAGTTGAGAGTATAAGTCGTAATACCTTTGTGGAACCCTTGAGGGTTCCTTTTATAGGCAGTGAAACCCTAATGGGCTTTCACTGATGCTTCGGCCCCAAGGAAGAGATAACTATCAGAACTAGAATGATTGTTATCTTCTAATTTTGGTAGTGAATATCCTCCTCCATTGGGATAAAGATATTCCTAGACAGAATATTATTCTGTCTAACCCTATGTCGGCCGTACCGGGCCGTGGGCAGCACACATGTGTGCGGTCACTGTTCATCCAAGCCCATAAGCCTAAATGACATTATTCCACCCATCTGTGATGGGTCGGATACGGGTAGTACCCGTGGGCAGGGTTCATGACCCGGCTGGGGACTATACGTCATCATGTCCCCCCAGTCTAGTTGTTACAACCATAGGCGTAACCTCTAGACTACCAAGATGCTCCCCGGACGTACCAAGGAAACAACAGGGAATGATAAGTTGTTCAAGAATTTGTATTGGCCGCACGTGGCAACCTGGCTTAGGAAGTTATTTCATCAGTATCTCAGCCGCATATAGCGACCGAGACAAATTAAATATAGCAATAAATGTCAAGTCTTACGTAAGAGCCGCATATCCCGACATTAATAACTGTTCATCTGACATGTTGATTGACAAAAGTGCAGACTGTCAGAACCTTGAGCAGTGCAAACGTTTGAGTAAGAAGTGACCCGTGGGTCCCGCCTGACGTTTCACTTGCCACTTGCCCCCTAACCACACGATCAAGAATAGTGGCAGACACGTGTCACACATCCAACAGGTCGTGACCCACGAGGCAACCCTATAAATAAGCCACCCCTACGGCTGTGTGAAACACACAGTTATAACCTCCATTTCTGCCATTAAAGCTTTCCTCTTAGCTTGAACCAATTACGCACGGATCCCTTCACACGCAGGTTAGAACACCACGTCCTTACACTTTTATTTAGTAATGGCTCACAGAAACAACCCTACCATTGGATCCGTGCTGAATGTTATGACCCAAGACCAATTAAACCACTTTTGTACAAACTATTTCATCCCTACCAACCTACACCCCTCACTTCCTGGCGCCGGAGACCTCATAACTGAGGCTCCAGCGGGTAAGATTGGCCTGTATACTCGCCTCTTTGATGCGGCTAATTACCGCATTCCCTTCACCCATTTCCTTGTAGATCTGTTAGGATACTATGATGTACATATTAGTCAACTCCATTGTATAGGTGCCTGTAAGATTAGTCAATTTGAGATCCTCTGCCGTGCTAGGAGAATCCCCCCAACCGTAGAATTATTCCGGCTCTTTTATGTTCCCAACATAGTAAACGGTTGGGTATCTTTTAAGAAACGATCCCCTAACAGTCCCCAATCGCACAATAAGCCAATGGATTCATTGAAAAACTGGTATGACCACTACTTTTTCATTGACGCAGTAGTATGGCCGGCCGATTACACCTTTAGAACTAGGATACCCCACGACCCCAAGCCGCACACAAGTACATACAACCCCCGACATTCCTAAGAATTCGATCTGAATAGGACCGGGTTCCATAGAAGTCTTCCCGAGTCATTCCTATGTTTGCTAGGGATTAGCCGCAATTACTTTGGTCCGTCCAATAGGTATCCTGTGTTTTGGAGAAGGCAGGGTGAAGGTAGGCTATCATCCGTACGCAAAAATGTATTCAATTATTTGATAAATGGCTAACACATTTTGTTTCGTATTGGGCAGAAATGAACTTCTTTGGACTCTTGCGCCAGGGCGACCCGAAGCTTGTACCGGAGGGTTACCGTCCTCTCCGTGAGAACGAACGACCCCTTCTTGAGCATACCCGAAACGTGACGGTTGCTCTCGAAGCCGTGCCAGATCCCCACTCGGACGAGGAAGAGCATGGAGACAATGGTGGTAGTGATAACCAGATGAATGAAGGAGGAGCCGGGCCCTCCTCACCACATAGGGAACATCAGGGGGATAATATTGACCTAACCACCTCCAGCCTTCGCCGAATGATGGGCGATGATGATGAAGAAGTACAACAAGTCAATCTGGAAGAGGAAGAAGAAGTGGAAGAAGAAGTCGAGGAGGAGACTGACGAAGCAACAGTTCAGCCCGTCGCCAGGCGTACCCGTAAAAGAAACAAACGAGCAAGGCGAACTGCTTCAGTCGAGATTGGCGAACACAACGCCCCTGCCAAGAAACTTCGAGAAGACCACCCCTTGTACCAAACTGTGGGTAGTACTACCCAGGGTTCCGAGACTATCCGGGCCGCACATGTCGATCCCGTCACTCAAATTTCCCCCACCGCATCAGAATTAGCGAGAAATGACATGTAAGGCTCCATCCTAACACGTAAGAACGACAACTCCTTTTTGAAGTAACACTTAATATATATCCACATGATTGTTTTCACAGGGATGAACAAACTGGTGCCGCGCCTCCTACTGATACTCAAATAGATAAGGGAAAAGGAAAAGAAGGGGAAAGAAACCCCATGCTTCACACAGCCGCCCAGAAGTCCGGCCCTGTTTTTGAAGAAGGTTCACCCACGGCTTCCCAAGACCTCCCAACGTCCGGACCCCCTCAATCGTTTAACCCGATATGGAATATCACGACTGCATCACGAATGAGGGACGCCGATGAGTGCCGAGAGTACCTCAACAACTGCATACCGCCAGGCTTGGTGCGAGAGGTGAACGCGCTCAACCATGCGGACTTGGTGGATGAGTACAATGGTGCTTTGGTACACCAAATGGCGATGGGCACCTCGATGAGGGTAAGGTTTGAAGCCGCACTTGGGCATGTTGAATCTCTCAAGAGGAAGGTAGGACGGAGGGAGAAGATGATCGTGGATAATGAGGCTCAAATTGCAGACCTTCAATCCCAACTGGCTAGCGCCGAGGCGACCATAAAAAAGCAATCGGCCCGCGCAAATGAATACGACCAACAAGTGGCCAACCTTGAGTCACAACTAGATGATGCGACCACCAAGGTACATATCCGTGCCGCACCACCCATTTTCTAAAAGAAATATATTCTAACGTTTTATCTCTTATAGGTAGCCACGGCGGAAGCGTCTGCCCAGTCGTACGCCAGCCAGGTACACGTGCTCAACAAGAAACTGGAAGACGCGCACCTGGCCGTCCAAAGTATGGAGAAGGTACAAGGAGAGCTTGCTGATGAGAGGGCTGTCACCCAAGAGCTGAAAGAGGCGTTTGCCCAAAAAAATTTGATGATTGACACCCTCACCGCTGAGCGTGACGACGTGCTATGCCCCCAACTGCTAGCGGCTATTGCCGGCCGTAGGTGGATGGTAGGGCATGGAGCACGCTTGGCCGTCATGAAAGTACTGGAGGCCCCTGAATTTGTGCAACAATTTGCAAGCCTTGTGTCCGATGGCATTGACCATGGACGTCATGAGGGAATGGTTGAGGCCGTTGAGCTGATCAAGAAAGGGGAAAACGTTACCACTCATGCCTTCTTTAATCCTGAAGCCGCTACCAAGATGACTGCTTCCATGGCCGCGATGCGAGATCTGCACTATCCCTTCTTGGATGAGCTGGAGGCCACCAAAGATGCATCAAATATGGAAATTATGGAAAGGCTAAGTCTTAGTGCGTTCTCCCAAGGTGAGGGTCACTCCCGTGCTTCCTTCACTCCATCGCCCAGCCACCTGACGCTCCCCATATACGAGGACGTAACCAGGATCGTGCTTGAAGAAGAACCCTTAAGTGTAGTGTTGGAGAGGAGTGCGGCTCAAGCCCAGAAGCGGAAAGAAAGTGATGAGTGGTTGTCGTGTCTGGTCGAGGAACAAGTGGAAATGGGTAAGTTTTTCCCCCCTATGTAGAATGCTCCTACTTTATGATCCCTTTCAGACACTTTGGTTTGTAACCGCTGAATATTTGTTGTTGCTATTCGTCCGTGCATGTACACGGCTAACAACATTTGCATTTTGCATGTAAGTCCGTGATGGACCACGGCCATTTTGTGATCTATTTGGAAACTTGTGTATTTTGACTGTGTTAAATATTGTACCTCAATACTGCATGATATATCACGTCTTACACACAAAGGGAGAAAATACATACAAGTCTATAATTTACTAGACATGCGACGTGCGTCTTTACTATGCGGATCACTGTGTGACTACGTCATATGTAACTTACCCCAACGTCTTGTGAGTAAGGTGTCTAGTAAGGATACATGATCCGTGCGGCTGGGGTTGCATCCCTCTTACACGGCAAGTTGAATTAGTAGGTTCACTTAATCCTCTTACCTCGCCTAGAGGCGTATAGTACATGTACAGTAATTGAAAGAATGCATATGAATGAAACATGGCATATTATAATATAAGTAAAATTCATACGACTAACAAAAAATATAAAAAATGATTTGCACGAAACAAGCCGTGGGGCTAGCTAGGCACCACGACATTTTATTAGAACGTTTACACTTTTGTTTGAACAAGAATAACAAGTCCTAAAAAACAAGAAAGGAAACTAAACAAACATAAGAAAAACAAAACAGATAGACCGCATGGTTCTTTGTTGAGACCGTATATAGCGAAGTACCCATGCGGAAGCCGTAGCTTTCAGAGATAGCACCTTTTGAGATTGGAAATATTCCATGTGCGCTCTAGGTCGCGGCCATCCATGTCACGTAACTTGTACGCGCCTCGTCCCAAGGCTTCAGTGACTTCATACGGTCCTTCCCACTTAGGGCCCAGCTTTCCTGTATTCTCCGCTCGACTTGCCTCGTTAGCACGATAGACATAGTCTCCCGGTCGAAAAGAAACACCCTTGACCTTGGCGTCATAATAAGCCTTCATCTTAGCCTTGGACTTAGCCTCATTGATGGCTGCTATTTCCCTTTTTTCTTCCAACAGATCCAGGTTGATTCGCAGCTGTTCATCGTTCGTGACGACATTAACCTCCGCCGTGCGTATGGTAGGCATTCCTATTTCTGCTGGTATAACAGCTTCAGTGCCGTAAGCCAATGCAAATGGAGTATCTCCGTTGGCTGTTTTGATCATAGTTCTATGCGCCCATAGCACATGTGATAGCTCATCAACCCATTTGCCACTTCGTTCATCCAGACGCGCCTTGATGCCATTCCCCAAGCTTCTATTTGCCCGTTCGACAAGGCCATTTGTCTGCGGATGCTTAACAGATGCGAAGCGCCGCTTGATGTTCAATGATGCACACCAATCTTTGAATGGGTTGTCAGTGAACTGCTTGCCGTTGTCCGAGATGATTTCTCCCGGTAGACCAAAACGGCACACAATATGTTCCCAAACAAACTTCTTAACTTGTTTGCCTGTGATAGACTTGACTGCCTTGGCCTCTATCCATCGTGTGAAGTAGTCCATCGCAACAATCAAGAATTTAACTCCCCCCGCAGCTACAGGAAATGGTCCTACAATGTCGATTCCCCACTTGTAGAATGGCCACGGGGACGTGATAGGTGTAAGCTCCTGTTGCGGATGCCGCGGCACTGGCCTATGCACTTGGCAATCACTACACTTGCGAATCATGTCGCGCGCGTCTCTGTGCATGGTAGGCCAATAGTATCCTGTCCGTAAGGCTCTAGCCACCACAGACCGTGGACCTGCATGCATGCCGCACAATCCTTCATGTATGTCACTAATTACGTATGCGGCTTGACGTGGTCCCACATACCGCAGCCATGGCTGCAAGAAATAGCGCTTGTAAAGGATGCCCTCTCGAAGTTCGAAATGCTGCGACTTCCTTCTGATGCGCCGTGCTGCTTTCTCCTCGTCTGGAAGGGTTTCACTAGTCAAATAGTTGATAATCGGGGTCATCCATGTAGGTCCATCCTCCTCAACTATAGCAGCAACCTCCCCCTCCGTTATAGATTTCTCCTTGAGTATTTCCACCAAGACTTGTTTAGACAAGTGAGCGAAGCTTGTGGATGCGATCTTGCTAAGAGCGTCCACCTTCTTGTTCTCGCCCCTTGGCACCTGCTTGATGGAGAACTTACTGAAAATCGCGATTAGCGACTTGACTTTTTCCAAGTACCTGACCATGTTGTCCTCCTTAGCCACATACCCACCTAGAATATAGTTCACGACAAGCCGTGAGTCCACGTAGGCCTCAAGGTTGCGGACTCCCATTCTAGCGGCGATTTTTAAACCCGCAATTAATGCTTCATATTCCGCTTCGTTGTTGGTGGCCGTGAACTCAAAACGGAGGGCGTACGTGAATTCCATTCCTTCTGGATTTGTGAGGATGATACCTGCTCCGGACCCGTCCGTACACGAAGATCCGTCCGTGAATAACACCCATGGTTCTGTTAGGATCTCGTCTTGTTTAATGATTGGCCCTTCCTCATCCGACTTCTCGATCAAGAAATCTGCCAAGATCTGGCCTTTAACAGCCGTCCTTGGCCTGTAAGATATATTGTGCTCCCCCAATAGGATGCTCCATTTTTGTAGCCTCCCTGCTACGTCCGGTCTAGAAATAACCTGCTTAATTGGCTGATCCGTAATGACCACAATTGGGTGCGCCTGAAAGTATCGGCGCAGCCGCTTTGTAGCAAACACTAGTGCTAGCACCAGTTTTTCCATAGAAGAGTAATTCAGCTCCGGCCCTTGTAGCGTTCTACTTATAAAATAGACCGGAGTTTGAACTGTATCTCTATCTGTCATAAGTACCCGCGCTTATTGCGCCATGAGTGGCTGAGAGATACATAATGAGTTCCTCCTTTGGCCGGGGAGCTACTAGCATTGGGAGGGATGCAAGATGTTGCTTGAGTTGGCCGAAGGCTTCCTCGGCTTCCTTCGTCCACCGGAAGTCTCCCTTTCTAATGCACTTCTTGAGTGTCTTAAATAGGGGTAATGAATTCTCTGCGGATTTAGATAGGAACCTATTCAGCCCGGCTAGCTTCCCATTTATGGATTGCACCTCCTTCCGTGTCTGAGGGGACGGCAGTTGTATCACTGCGTCCGTCTTCTCTGGGCAAGGTTTGATGCTGTTTGGATCAATCAAATATCCAAGGAACATTCCCTCCGTTGCCCCGAACGTACATTTCTTTGGATTTAACTTCATGTTAATCCTTCTCAGCGTGTTGAATGTCTCTTGGACATCCCGGAGAAGTGCCTCCTCCGTGTGACTTTTTATCACCAAGTCATCAACATAGACTTCCAAGTTGCAGCCTATCTGTGATTCAAAAGCTTTGTCCACCAACCGCTGATATGTAGCACCAGCGTTCTTCAGTCCAAACGGCATTTTCGTATAGCAATATACGCCCTGGCTCGTATGGAACGCCGTTTTTTCTGCATCCTCCTCCGCCATCTGGATTTGGTGATACCCTTTATATGCGTCCAAGAAGCATTTAAAAGGATACCCACATAGGGACTCCACCTTCCAGTCGATTTCCGGTAACGGGTAACAGTCCTGTGGGCAGGCCTTGTTTAGATCCGTAAAATCCACACACATGTGCCAACTTCCGTCATGTTTCTTGACCATGACCGGATTGGATAACCACTCGTGGTAGTATACCTCGCGCATGATGCCTGCATCCACTAGTTTCCGTACTTCCTCCAATATCACTTGGCTGCGCTCAAGTGCCTGGCCGCGCTTCTTTTGCTTGATGGGTTGGTACCCTTGGCGGATCTGGAGCTTATGCTCTGCTATCGCACGTGGCACGCCTGTCATATGCTTTGGCTCCCATGCGAATATATCTAGGTTTGCACTTAAAAGAGAGCACATGGCCCTTTTGCCGCTATCCGAGAGCGTCCCTCCTATGGATACCTCCTGTTCCGGATAGTCAGGGTGAATGGCTACCTTCCAATTGGGAGGTGGTGATCCATCCTTGGGTGGAACAGGTGGAGCCGGTGTTGTCACGGTGTGACACTCGGATGCCGGTACGATTGTGTTGTAAATGGTAACAATTCCCCCCTCAACGGGGAATTTGATCATTCCGTGCGTCGTGGAGGGTACCGCCCGTATGGCCAAAATGCCTGGTCTGCCTATGATCCCATTGTACGGAGAGTGTGAGCGTATCACCATGAAGTTCATCCACGCCGTAGTGGAATGTTCCTCATTTCCAATGGTTACAAGCAAACGTAGTTGCCCTATCGGCCATATAGTGTCTCCACTAAAGCCAGTAAGCGGCGACGTGGCCGGTACTAATTGGCTTCTTATTTCTGGGCATAACTGCACGAAACAGTGTTCATACAGTACCTCTGCTGACGATCCTCCATCCACATACATGCGACGAACGTTGTGTGTTCCAATGCTTATCTCAATAGTGAGAGGCGCATCAATCACATCGCTTGCTGTGATGAGAGGGAATGAGATTTCCCTGCCGCGTGAAATTTTTTGGCCAACTTTCTGCCTCGTGCGGCGCTGTCTGGATTGGATCATGTATATAGTCGAAGGTTTATCCTTTTGGGGATCCTTCTTATCATACTTCTTGTTGTCTTTTCCATCCTTCCAATCCTTAACTAAGTGCTTGAGTTTACCTGATTTGATCAGTGACTCAATGTGCTTCTTGAGCTGGATACACTCCTCCGTACCATGGCCTTTGTCATTATGGAACTCGCAGAAGTGATTTCCTTGCTGACGTTCCGGGGGAGTTGTCATTGGGGAAGGCCTTGGAAAGTTTGCCCCTTCCGTCAGCAAGATCTCCCGGTAGGACATCTTAAGGGGGTAAACTTATCATCCGGCCGTCCTCCTTTGCTCTGGCTCTTATAATCCGAGCCCTTGCTACTGTTCTGATTGCCTTGGCCGCCCGACTGTCTCCGAGACTGGTCGTTTGACCGGTACCCACCTCCTCTGGATGGGTAAGCCGCGACAACCGTCGTTTCTCCTTCTATGAAATTTCTGACCCTTTCCATGAGGTCATCATATCTCTCTGGACGTTTGTCATTGAGGCGCCTGATCAATTCCCTGTCTGTTATGGCGTGCATGTAGTCAGAGATTTTCAGGAGCTCCGGCATTGTTCTTGTGCGCATGCACTCATCATTGAAACGTTCAGTGAAGGCTTCTGCGGACTCCCCCGGCCGTTGTTTGACAGTTGCCAATGAGACCGGATCCCTATTATACTTCTTCCTCTGAGTATAATTGTTCTCGAACGTAGTGCGTAGTTCCGTGAAACTATCAATGCTCCATGGAGGGAGTGCCTCAAACCAGTCACGGGCATTTCCGATCAAGGTTGAATTTAACATTTGGCACCATATAGGCATGGGCCATCGCTCAATTTTAGCCTGCGTATCAAATATTTTAAGGTGATCCACCGGATCACCGGACCCATCATAAGTCTTGATACACGCCGGCATGCGACGTTTGGTGTCCTCATAATAGTTCCGTATGCGGAGGGTGAACGGGTCTTCCCTGGGACCGCCCATGGCCGGGTGAGCCTAGGGTCATCCCATGGTTCACACCATGGACGCGAAAGATCCTCCGCTTCCGCATCTCGATAATAAGGGCCACCATAATACTCATCTTTGTTTGGTGGTGGTGGAGGGGTGCGCCTAGGCCGGCGACGCTTAGGCGGATGGTCATCTGAGTCCTCTCCTGACGGGTTTGGGGACGGCGGTGGTGCCCCATCCTTTGGGTAGGGACCACTTTTTTAGGACGAACCAGGAGCCTTTTTCCCAGTGTTCATTCGGTCCCACACACTCGGGCGACGTACGGTTCTGGCTAGCTCTCGATCTGGTCGCTCGGGTGAGCCATCCGACTTTTCTCCTTCTCGAGACTGCATTAGTTCCTGCATGAGGCGATCTCCTATGCGCTCAAACACATTCTGGGGTTGAGGGGTTTCCTCAAAGGTGCCCTGCTCCTGAGGCCGAGCTCTCCTTTTCCTCTGATTTTGGGAGGAGGTGATTGGTCCGGTGTCACCAAAGTTGAGTCTGGATTGGAGGTTCCTCCCCAGATTCAACCTTGATGCGATCCCCGGGACGATCCTATCGAAGTTCTGCGTGAGAACTCGAGTAAGATCCTCCTCGCTGAGTGGTAGGACTTCCACTTCTTCCTCCGTCGAGGGTCTGCGCGGTTCCTTGTTAGGAGGGTTTGGCGCACTCCCTGGGTCAGGGTTGTCCAGGGTTGAAGTAGGTGGGGGTGTTATGGAGATCGTGCTCGTCACCCCCAAGGACTGAAAACCACCACGGTTACCAGGCCCGCCTGCAAGGCGGCTAGGTGATTGGTTGGGGATGAGAATCCCTTCCCCTTGGGACTTCCGGTTCTCGGGATTCACGTTCTTGGGGTTAGCTTGCGGATGCCCCTTCGTCATTGGAAATTCAGAATGAGGTTTTGTTCTAGCTTAGTGTAATGGGTCCCACGGATGGCGCCAAATTGTTGATGCAAAAGTTGGTTGATCCTTGCTAGACCCGAATTAAGCTTAATTCGGGTTGGCTGGGCTCCGGCTCCTGCACCAAGTGAATCGTTTGGTTGGGATCCTGCACACTAAACAACACGCGTTAGGCTTACCGTGGGAATGTTTCCCACGATTAGACTCCGGCGTGAGAGTAAGTAATCGATTTAGGGTTTATGTGAGTTGAGAGTATAAGTCATAATACCTTTGTGGAACCCTTGAGGGTTCCTTTTATAGGCAGTGAAACCCTAATGGGCTTTCACTGATGCTTCGGCCCCAAGGAAGAGATAACTATCAGAATTAGAATGATTGTTATCTTCTAATTTTGGTAGTGAATATCCTCCTCCATTGGGATAAAGATATTCCTAGACAGAATATTATTCTGTCTAACCCTATGTCGGCCGTACCGGGCCGTGGGCCGCACACATGTGTGCGGTCACTGTTCATCCAAGCCCATAAGCCTAAATGACATTATTCCACCCATCTGTGATGGGCCGGATACGGGTAGTACCCATGGGCCGGGTTCATGACCCGGCTGGGGACTATACGTCATCACAAGAAGTAGGACCTATGAGTTTAGAGATCTACATGGAGATCCTTATTACAAAGCATACAAGTTTCTTGGGCCAACAAAAAAAATAATCCTAATGTATATTGAGAACTCATAAGAAAATACTTATATCCAAAGGGAACTGTAAAATGTGTTTGTGTAGATCAAATCGGTTATAAAAGAATATGATGTTTGGTTCTAATCTTTTTGTTATGGCTAAGTTGTAGAATAATATGATGTTAGGTTTTAATCAATATTTTGGTTATGTAATAGGAAGCATAACATTACCAACTAAATATACAAAATCCAACCAAACCTCAAACAAAGTTAAGGTTGATCCATTAAATCCTTAAAAAATAATTATGACCTAAACCCAAACACTCCTTACATCCTTAACAGTTCTTGTAATATTTTTGTTAGGGTTAATGAAGTTAAAGTTGAAGTTCAAAATTGGCAGACAATATCACAATCGCAATCAGAAGCAAGAATAACAAGTTCGTGTTTAGACCAAAAGTCAAAATAAAGGGTACAACTTTAAAGAACTTTGACTTAAATTTCAAAATGAAAATACAACCCAATCATAACATAAACAAAAGATGCAAGACTACATTTTCATTAGTTTCATCATAGATTGTTTAAGAATTTCCAAATTCCTTCTTAGCAATTTTGTCTCATGTAGTCACAGACGCAAGCCCTAGGATGCAATTCCTAACTGCATGTGGCTTTTTCCTTGGAACAACAGCTTGTTAATGTTTCTTGTTGGACCTCAATTTAGCCTTATAATTGGAAGTTGAACATGGCCTAACAGGATCATTTTCAGTGTCGGAGTCTGAGTCAATTGTTATAACTTCTGCACTTAAGATATTAGTCTAGGTTAAAAATGAACTGATAAAAAAGATGTTTGCAACAACACATTTTTAATCAAAACCCCATATTGTTTTATGAAATGTTTACCTTTTTTCACTAGCAGTCGCTCATTTGTTGCTTGAAAGATCTTTTCTAATTTTCTATCCTAATTTCAAGAGCATCGAATCCCTTTTCCAGATTCTCTCCAAAATCAGCCATTGATGAACAAAAAGTAGTTTTTTTTTTGTTATTCTTTAAATATGTTGTGACTGCTGCTTTTATTTATATGGCCAACGCCCTAAATCTAATGGGATGGACCCATTTGCATAACTACTTGACTTTTTGACTTTTGTGGAAAATTAGATAATGAAATAAGATATCGAATTATGGAAAGCACATCCAGACATCCCTTTACCAAGAGCAAAAACCATACTGGCTTCAATATCATTTCATTTAGTGTAAACATAAGTAGTGCATTAGATAATGAAATAATAATACAAAAACATGTGAACAACCAAACAAACACTCGTCTTTATTCATTAAGACGTGAAAGCATCTTAGTCATGAAGACGGTGTTTGTTGTCGTATCACGTCGGGCTGCTATCACCAGCTCGTTCAACTTCGCAACTATGTTTTTGTTGCGCTCACTAGCGTCCTTGAGTTCGACCTTCCCTTCTACAGCTGGTATATAGCCACTCAGAATGCTAAGCTCATTGATCAAGAGATTGCGATGGTTCATCATTTCTTGAATCTCGTCGATGAGGACCTGAAGGTCCCTAGAATCAGCAAGATTTTGTTGTCTTTCTCTGGTAAATTTGACAAACAGCTGCCTCTCCATGCGATAGGAGTTTGCATCCCGTGCCAATCTGTCGCATAATACCAACCTTCTTGAAGTCGCCTCTTGGTTTGCCATTTCTTTGGTTAGGATTATTATAACTCTTTACGGTAAAAAATTTAAGTGTGTGTTTCAAATGCGGTTAGATGATCACATATTTATAGCCTGCCATGATTACTGCTGTTGATGAACAATCAAAGAGAGTTTAATTACTTGAAAGTGTGACAGACAATGGATACCAAAAGTTTATCTTTATGCGCGAAAATCAAATTCTGGGGCAAATTCTCGAGGACGTTTTTTGCATCCCCGAAAGGTGGGTTTAGAGGGGTATCGTAGAACTTTCGTGTTGGAAATGTATTCAAGGACGAAATTTGCATCTAATGAAATATGGGGAGATGGGGTGGAACGGGAAATGTCGAATATACCCTACGTGCCAGGCACGTGTGGGAGTTAACGGAGGAAAGTTATGAAAAGTCAAAATTCTTCGACTCATGGGCAAAAATGCAGGCAAAGTGAAAGTTCAGTGGCAAAATTGCTTGTAGTTTGGACTCATTGGCAAATTTACGATTTTTGGAAAGTTAAGGGACGTTTTTTGCACTTTACCCAAAAAATTAAGAAAAAAAACTCTTACAAGCTTACAAAATTGCAAGTTTCACTCATATCCGACTTTAGCCATATGTTCAATTTTAGGTATTAATTATTTGTTTTTCTATTTTCATTGTTTACATAATAATGAAGCAGATGAGATGTAAATAATTTTATCATTGTTCGAAGCTAAAGAGTTGTTTTTAGAGGACCCTTGGCTTTATACATTAAATTTTTAGTTATTGTTTAGCCATTGAATAGTACTAGGAGTGGTTGGGGTTTAAATTTGGTAACAAAGGAAAATGTGATTGCCATGTAAGAGAAAGTGGTTTTGACATAAAAAAATCTTTATACATAATATTTTTAGGGGTAATAGTTATGACTCAAAATGTGGCGTCAAATTTTTTTTTAATACAATGTAATTAAATAAAACTCCATTAAATGAAAAAATATTACATTACAAAAAAGTACATTAATAAAAAAACACATAAAACGTAAACATAAAAATAAACTAGTTTCCGGGAGGTGCATGCAAGGCTCGAACAATATGTTTTAACGCTCGATGATAGCCGCGTCGGCTAAAAGCATCCGGGATGTGTCAATTTTTAGGATTCTGAAGTCCTTGGCGATCCTTTGAAAATTAGAATAATAAATTTTTCTACGTTACAAGATCCATTTTTGCCTTGCGGATTAGCTCGTATTGTTCTTTCATCATTTCTTGATACGCTTGTAGGTTTAAATCGGAAATAGTCATTGAGTTGTTGGAACATTGACTTTTTAAAATATGATGCATCATGGGGGTTTGTGGAAACGCGGCGGGTCCGAAGAGCTCGGGGCACGAAGACGATTTCATTTTTCTAGAGTTGAATTGAGATTTTTCCACTTGTTTTTGTCTTTCAAAAAGTTCCACTAGTTCTCGAGCTTAAAAGTCAACCCCGAAATTCTTTTATATGCGAGATCAACTCGATTCATAAATTCCTCATCATTCTCCCCACTCAACACTTACATTTCCTCCACAAATCAATTATATTTTGTTATTTCTCGATTCATCAAAGTCCACTTTCCCGTTAACATGTTCTTGGTACGAGCCGAATATTTTTTTGGTTATGACAACGACATTGTATGTGTCGGTTACCTTGTACCAAAAAGTATCATTTTTTTTACCCGCACCAAATTAAAGATCTTCATATATTTTTGTAAAAGATTCGGCCAAAAGAAACTCTTCGCCATCGGTCCACCCATTTCGAGTACCCGGACCAAATTCTGGTTCAAGGTCTCGCTTATCCTTGTTGGTCCCTTGTAATTCGATAATACTTATTATCTTAAGTAATAACTATTACTTCGACTCAAGTGTGTTGTTTTAACATTAGATAAGAACTATGCAAGATTAAAACAACAATACCAATATACTTTTCAACGTGTAGACTTTTATTAGAATCAAATAAAGAATCTATAACCCACTTTATTTGCGGAATAACAAAGTGGTTGAATGACAATGGGTTTTGATCTCCTCTACTTAAACGTCTTACCAAAGTTAAAGTCTAAGCTCCATTCTAAACGTTCATATGCATCTTTGGCTATATGGTTTAGTTGGATCGAGAGAGAAAGGTTTTCCAAAGTTTAAGCTCTTGTATTGGTTACCTTTCTCTCACAATGTAGACTCCTTTATATAGGCAGTGTAAATTAGGGTTTGCATTTTTCATGTACCAATGCATCAGTTTATCCAGTGGGTGGTTGATGCCCATGCTGGATAAACAGTATAAAGTACATAATAAACTATTCTAGAAAAGATAAAGGTTGTACTTATATCTAAGTATACAAGAAACCTACTTTGACTTAAAGTAATCTTTTCCCGCCTAATGCAAACCATCAGAATACTAAAGAGTCTTCGGTATCCTAGAGGAGATCGACATCATTCAGTTTGGTATTGTCAAGCCAAACTGAACTGAAAGCCCTTCTTAACTCCTTGTTCTTCAGCAACTAGACGGCCTAGTATTTGAAGCAAAGACCTCTTAGTCTTCTAAGTTCACTGGAAGGGGAGTGCTGAACTTTCTTCAGCTTTAAAGTCATCAGTAGGAACTTTGTTCTTCTGGTCATCCATCAGCAGACTGGCCTTACTGCTGAGCATGAAACACTTAGGGGAATTTTATATTCAAATCTTAGAGTTGCTTCAGGGTCAGTAAATACTGACCCAACAATCTCCCCCTATTTGGATATACAAATAGCCTAAGTCTAATGTTAGTAGTAAGTGAGCATAACAACTTCTTCTTACTTGCACTGGACAATTAGTAACTTATAAACATCAGATAATCATTTATTCAACAACATTACAAATTAAAACAAAAATTATTACAAATGATTATTCAATTCTCCTTAGGCCTAAGTTCTTCAATGATGGAAGTTTGAGTTAATGGATCTGAGTTTCTGTGGTCCAATATAGCAAGCAAGCACATGCTGAAGGTTTTAGCAGCATCAGTAAGTCCTGGACCATCATGAAGAGAGTAAAAGATCCTTTGAACATTCAAGAGAAGTTCATTGTTCATTTCATCAAGATCACTTATGCCCACAAAGTCTTGACGTTCTTGATGATTGAACATAATCATTCCTAGTTTTGGTTCATCCAGTACATGACCAGGGAGATGATTTTGAAACTGAACAAGGCCTTTGTATATCTTTGTAGTGACAAAGATGTCACCAACTTCAGGTTGTATCAGATTTGCCCTTTTGTTCAGCTCTAGTATTGGATCTTGATCTTCCAGAGAAACTTGAGTGTTGATGTTCAAAATTTCACCTAGTCTTTCATGATTTCTCATATAGTGCTCGATTCTGCTACGAACTTCATCCCATCTCTTGGATTTTCGTTTCTCGATCATCACACTCATTTCCATCCATTCAGAGTAAGAAAGTTCTTTTCCTTGAAAGTTTTAAAGTATCTCATCAGTTCCATCACCCCTATAGAACCTGATATTGATGTCGCCTTTGTTGGTCAACATGTCAACATTGGTGATTGGTGAGATATTTCTTCTATTAAGCCTTGTTATACAAAACTTTTCATATAACACTTTCTTCTTGAAGACACTTTCTACTTCAACTTTTCCAATTTGTTCATACAAGCTTAGCTTTAGTTCTCTTAGTTTCTCCTCTTGCTGAAGCATGTATAGATTGTTAAGTTCTTCCTGAGTGGCCACTCTAGCGCTGATCAAACGATCATTCATAGTAAGGTCTCCTTTGTTTTTGGGTATAAAGGGAGGTGACCCACTATCAGTTGTTTCCCCACTTGTGGTCAGCCCTTGCATGTCATCATCTTTGGCTGATAGCTCCCCCTTACCCTTTACTGGGCTCTTTTCAGTGATAGATGACTCAATGGATTGTTTCTGAGCCTTTTTTAGGCATGTTTTTGAAAGAGCTGCTGGATTGTGTTTTTCTCCCCCTCAGCAGAAGACTGCCCAGCAGCTTCTGATGACCTACCATCAGGGAAGAAGCCACAAAGATGATCAAGAGTGGTAGTTACCTTGGCCAGCATGGCTGGAACAATTTCAAGGGCATTTAGCTTCTTCTGAACCTCTTTAGAAATGGTCATCTTTTGTTTCTCCAGCAACGCCACTCTATCTTTGATTTTGGACACAGAATCACACAAGGTATTAACTTGGCCAGGAACTGGTGTGAATTCTGGTGGAAACTCCATGGAAGCACCGTTGATGGACTCCATTAGAGAGGACATCTCTTGCTTTAAGGAAGTGGTGGTGGCCAAATCTTGGACTAAGGGCTTCAAAGCAGCAATGATGCCATCCTTAATTTGTTCAGCAGAAGGAGGAGGTGGTCTTGCTTTGATAGTTGAGACTTCGTTGTCAGCAAGCACCTTTTCTTCCTTCAGTTTGGCAACCTGTGGTTGAAGAATCAACACTTGATTGGTTAATTCTTTTACCTGCTCAGTTCTGGGAGAAAGTGGCTTTTGTGTTGCATCAGTAGGTTCTTCATCACTTTCATCTAGATTGACTAGAATTCTCTCATTGAACCCAAGTTCTTTTTCCAGATCATCTCCAGACATACTGACAACAAAAGTAGGCAAGTGTCCCACCTTGGCTCCAGTGGTGAGATGCACTTCCTTGGGAATCTTTGCAACATCATCATGAGTGTATGGATCAGTTTCAAGCCCTTCACCACCAGGGTTGGTTTGACCTGATGGATCCTGAGAAAGAGTACCTAATAAAATTAGATCAATGATAATGTTTTTGGTTCCTTCAATAGAACCCTGTTGTGGGGGAGCTACTTCATTAGAAACAGATAGGCCAGGGTCAGCATCAGCTGTTGGATTTGCTGACACATCATTCCCTGATGCAGACTCAGAGTGACAAGTGATAGAAATTGGTAATGAAGTATGACTTGTATTCAGAATGAAAGTACTTACCAATGCTGACTCCACACTACTGAGCTGAGGGTGAGCTCCATCTTCACCCTTATCTCCTAAAGAAGTTGAGAGATGGGTTGCTTGTTGGGCCTCTTTATGCATATCTCCTCCAGCAGAGAGTGGAGGTGATGGTTGGTTAGGGTTCTTGTCCTTGGCCAGGGACTTGGTCTTCTTCAAAGCATGGCCTTGGGAATCATCATCAATCTTCTTCGAGGAAGATTGTGTGAGGGTTTTCCTCTTTCTGGACGCACGTCTAACCTTCTTGGTATTAATTGACGTTTGCTTCTGACGAGGTCCAGATGAAGCTCCAGGATTTTTGCCTTGTAGATCCCCTTCTCCAGTTGGAGAAGTGTCTTTGGGAGCTTTGTACACTACTGGACCATCGGCTGAGCAGATGTCTAGCATGGGTTGTGTAAGAGGAGGATCAATGGTGCTGACTGGAATGTTCCAGCGAGTAAGATCAAAGGTCTTAAAAATTAGTTTCTCTCCAGTTATTTTTGAAAAATCATTTCCAAGATGGTCAGTAAAAAGGAGAGATAGAAATATGGTGTACACAACGTTTTTCTCTCTAGTCTTTTTCTCCATCTTCCCATGGAGATCTTCAAAAATAAGCCTCCCAAAATCAGCTTTGACCCCCTTGGCCAGACAGTATAAAATGATAGCGTCTTTTGGGTTGATCTAGTCAAGACCTCTAGTTTTCCCCCAAACATTAAATGAGAATGGTCATCAATAATTTCTATCTTGGTGGCAAAGCACTCCTTTTTAACCCCCCTTTTTCAGAAATTTCTTCAGTATACCCAATTTCTTTAAAGAAATTTTTAACAACCATAAAATCATCAGGTACTGCTTCATACTCATTAGGGTTTTCCAAATAATCTAACCCCAAAACTTTTCTAAATGATTTTAACCCAAATCTACCATGAATCCCCATCGTGGTAGAATCAAACTCAATGGACTTCTTGTTGTTAGAAGCCTCTGCTGTAAACCAAAATTCTTTTAGCACATTTTGACACATCATACTAGGATCCTCAAATAAAGCATACCTTAAAACACTTTTGGTTAGATAAGTCAAAACTTGTTCCCCAGGAACAGACTTAATGGATTCAGGTTTAAGCAATGTGATGTTGTTTGGTTTGAAGAAGATATCATCAATTGGATAGTTAACATGAGTGGATGGTTTAAGAGTGATTTTGGTAATCTTGGGGGTGGAAGATGATTCAGCCATTTATGTTTATGTGTGTGTTTTGAAAGAGAGAAAGTTTGTGTGTGTTTTGGATGAAAAGATTTGTAAGCGTGGAATGAAATCCAATTGTTAGGGATTATATAAAAACTTTAACTGATTTGTAAAAAGTTTTTAAAACCATTTGAAAAAGTTATAAATCTTTTAGGGTTTCTTTTGAACATTTGGCACAAACTTTCTCATTAATGTTCTGCAAAAAGGTATGATTTTCTGTTGCTTTGAACAGTGAAACGCCCCATGTGTCAAGGAGTTGTTGACTGTGGATGGAGACGTTTGAAATTTCCTTAATTAACAAATGATACCTTTTTGAAAGAATGTTTGTTTTATTCACAAGAAATTTAATGCCATTAACTCTTTTGAATCACATGATTGATAGGTTTTAAATGTTGTTGCTCAGATATACTGAAGCTGATGGCAATACTTGTGAGCTTCAGTGCGTCAGTTGAGGCGACAAAACCCTATATACATGTCCACATAAGTGAACAAGACATATGACATTGCACGCTACTCTACTCAGGCCTAGCTACTCAGTTGTATTAAAAATTTGTTCAGCATTGCTGAAGGAATCTTTTGATGACTAGTGATTATTTGTTCAGTTCAGTGAATCAGATAAGGCGACAAAACATCATATACACAATCACATAAAGTGAAATAGACACATGACATTGCACACTCCTTTACTCAGACAATGCTACTTAACATTAATCAAATTCTTTTATGAAATGCTGAACCTTCAAGCTTCTTCAGTACATGCTGAAGGTTTAGATTTTGTATCATCAATGTTCAGCATACCAAGCTCCATTATCAATCTTTTGAAAGTTGGTTCATCCAATAGTTTGGTGAAGATATCAACCAATTGGTATTGGGTGGGGATGAAATAGTTCAATGTCCCCTTTCACAATGTGATCTCTGATAAAGTGATATATGATATCAATGTGTTTTGTTCTTGAGTGGAGGACTGGATTATTGGATATTGCAATAGCACTAATGTTATCACAAAAGATTGGTACCTTTTCATATTCTATGTCATAATCAGCCAGTTGGCTTTTCATCCAAATAACATTGGCACAACATCCAGCAGCTGCCACATATTCAGCTTCTGCTGAAGACATGGCAACAATTTGTTGCTTTTTAGCACTCCAACACACAAGTTTGCCACCAAGCAATTGGCAGGCACCATAAGTGCTTTTTCTGTCCAAATTGCATCTAGCATAGTCAGAATCTGAATACCTCTTTAGGTCAAAACCTGAGGATTTGGGGTACCAAAGACCTAGACTTGGTGTACCTTTTAGGTATCTGAAGATTCTCTTTACAGCAGTAAGGTGTGACTCCTTTGGATCTGCTTGGTATCTTGCACAAATGCATGTAGAGAATTGAATGTCAGGCCTGCTTACAGTTAAGTACATGAGTGACCCAATCATACCTCTATACTGAGTCTCATTGACTGATTGTCTAGTGAGATCAGGTCCTAAGTTGTTAGGGGGTACCATTGGAGTCTTCACTGAAGCACAATTGATATCATACTTCTTTAGGAGATCCTCGACATATTTTTCTTGATTGATGGAGATGCCTTGGTCAGATTGTTTAATCTAAAGACCAAGGAAGTATGTGAGTTCTCCCATCATACTCATCTCAAACTTGCTGGTCATAAGCTTGGCAAATTGTTTGCAAAGTTTCAAGCTTGTAGAACCAAAGATTATGTCATCCACATAAATTTGTACCAGAATGGTGTTAGTTTTAGATTTATAGATGAACAAGATGCTATCTATTTTTCCTCTGACAAATTTATGTTCAATGAGAAATGTTGAGAGAGTTTCATACCATGCTCTTAGAGCTTGCTTCAGTCCATACAAAGCTTTGTAAAGCTTGTAGACATGATTTGGGTATTTACTACTCTCAAAGCCAGGAGGCTGAGTAACATAAACTTTTTCTTTTAGGTCACCGTTTAGGAATTCACTTTTGACATCCATTTGGTAGATGATGAAGTTCATGTAGGTGGCTTATGTAAGGAAGATTCGTATGGCTTCCATACGTGCAACTGGAGCAAATGTTTGATCAAAATCAACACTAGGTTCTTGATTGAATCCTTGGGCCACCAGCCTAGCTTTATTTTTGGTCACTGTGTTGGATTCATCTCTTTTGAGCTTGTAGACCCATTTGGTGCCAGTGGTTGATTTACCATATGGAAGAGGAACAAATTTACAGACTTTGTTTCTTTCAAATTGATTGAGTTCCTCTTGCATTGCATCCACCCATCCAGGGTGTGTGAGTGCTTCAGAAACCTTTGTAGGTTCAATTTCCGAGAGAAAATTTGCATAGAGGCATTCTCCAGATGAAGCAATACTTAGTTTCTTTGCCATAGATCTAGTGACTCTACCTTCACCAGGATTACCTATTATCTTTACCAGCTGTATGTGACTATTTTGAGTCCAAGATTTTTGTGGAGCTGGAGAATAGGTACTGGTATCATGGTTAGATCTAGAACTTGGAAGTCCATGACATGGACTTGGACTTGGGATGTCTCTAGTGTCTACTGAAGGATATTCAGTGGACAAAGGTTCAATCATTGGAGGGCTTCCTTCTTGGTCAGAAGTAACATATCCAAGACCCAATTCTCTAGAGATGATAGAAGAGCTTTGAGCAAGGGTCTCAGATTGTTCTTCAGCAGCTGCATTTGATTGATCATTTTGATCATGTATGTCAGCATGCTGATTGTTTTGAGACTGACCATTTTGGTCATTTGTGTTTCCTTGCTGATCATTTTGATCATTATGAGATTGATCAGTATGTGATATTGAAGGATTTCCTTTTGTAGGACTTGTCATATCTTCAAATGGATCAATATGAGGGACTAAGTTGCTTGTTTGATATTTTTAAGAAGGCTCACAGTGATGAAATTCGTCAGATGGATAATTGTGAGATTTATGTATATGAAGTTCATCATCTGATGGATTTGTAAAAGTAAGAGCTTCAGAACTTTCATTGAATGTGATGTGATAGGTTTCTTCAATACATTGGTCTTCTTGTGTTGAAGACTCTGTATGCTTTAGATACTAGGGAGTATCCAAGAAAATAACCATCATCAGATTTTTCATCAAACTTTCCAAGGTGATCCTTGTGATTGTGAATGAATACTGGACACCCAAACACATGTAAGAATGAGATGTTTAGAGTTCTCCCCCTGAAGACTTCATAGGGAGTCTTCATGTGTCTCTTCACAATAATGGATCTATTTTGAGTGTAGCAAGCAGTGGCTACAACATCAGTCCAAAAATGCTTAGAGAGAGCAGATCCAACAAGCATTGTTCTTGCTGTTTCAATCAAAGTTATGTTCTTTCTTTTAGCCACACTATTTTGTTCAGGTGTGTAAGGAGATGATAAATTTTGGGAAATTCCTTTGTCATCACATAATTTGATTAGAGAGTGGTTTCTGAATTCAGTGCCATTATCAGTTTTGAGTTGTTTGACATGAGTGTCATTTTGATTTTCAACTCTTTTGATGAAATACATAATGGCATCTGACGCATGGCTTTTCTTTGTCAGAAAATATACCCAGGTGTACCTTGAGTACTCATCAACAATGACAGGTGCATATTTTTCATGACAAATGGCCCTAGGTGATACTAGGCCAAATAAGTCCATGTGAAGCAAATGAAGACTTTCTTTGATTGAGAAAGTTTGCTTTGTTTTGAAACTGGCCCTATGGTGCTTCCCTTTTTCATATGCTGAGCATGGTTTGTCCTTTGAGTAGACAAGTGAAGGAAGACCAATAACAAGATTTTGTTTTGCCAGCAGAGTTATTGTTTTGAAATTGAGATGTGAAAGCCTCTTATGCCAAAGCCAATTGGTAATATTGGAGGCTTTAGCAAAGAAGCATGTCTCCTGAGTAGAGTTCATGTTCATGATATAAACATCTTTGACTCTAGGAGCAATCATCACAATTTCATGATTGGAGTTGAAGATTGTACCTTTTTTGTCATCAAACAGCACAAGATACTTTGCATCACAAAGTTGACTTATGCTGATGAGGTTGTGTTTCAATCCATTTACATATGCTACCCTTGAGAAAACTATACTATTGCATTTTACTAAACCAAATCCTTCAGTAGTAGCTGATGAGTTATCACCAAAAACAACTTTAGGACCTTGTTCCTCCTTATACTTGTGTAGATAACTTTTGGTGCCAGTCATATGCCTTGAGCAGCCACTATCTAGGTACCAAATAGGCTTCCTGAGATCACATTTTTTGATTGTGACATTGACCCATTCTCCATTTCTGGCACTTTCTCTGGTGACAACATTTGAGTTGGCCCCTTCATCATCAGCAAGTGCCATCAACATTTTTACATTAACCATTTCATCATCATCTGAAGAAACATCTTCTTCATCCCATTCATAGGCTTCAGCAACAAGTCCTTTGTTCTTGTCTTGCTTGGGAGTCTTGGATGAGGAGCTTTCAGTACTCATTAAGGCCAATCTTGCTTTGATTTCTCTATATTTGGCCTTAAAGTCTTTTGTTGGTCTGAGTTCAACCCTGCTTTGCTGAAGTGAAGTAGAAGCAATTTGTTTTGGTTGAAATGATGATTGACCAGTTGGTCTTGATTGAGTTGGTGAAAAATATGAAGGGAGAGATGTTTTTGAATAACAATCCATAGCATAGTGACCAGTCTTCCCACATTTGTAGCATTCAGTGTCAAATGAAGCTTTTGTGGAGCTGGAGAACTTGCCTCCTTTCTTAAAGAACCTTCTAGACTTGGCCAGAAGTGCTCTTTCATGAAATTCCTCTTTGAGGTCATTCAGATATTCCTCACTAGATCTAGTATCTTCCTCATCATCAGGACTATCTTGGTAGTGTTGAATGACAACTTTACTGAAGAAGGCTGTGGACAAGGGTGTAGCAATGGTTAATGCTTTACTCTTGCTTGAGCCTTCATAAATCCTATCAACTAGGTTTTCTTCATATTTTAGTTTCCCAAAAAAAGAGGCTAGATCACAATCTTTAATGTGATTAGCATTCCTCAAGCTTTGGCAGAAACTAAGCCACTTCTTTGGCAATGCATTAACAAAAACTGTGTTGATTTCAAGTTTTGGAAGCTCAACACCATCATTCACAAGTTCATTCATCAGTGCTTTGTATCTGGTGAATGTATGTGTGAGGGTTTCCCCTTCTTTGTGCTTGAAGGTGTTGTATTGAAGCTTTAAATCCATGATTCTGGTTTCTTTTACATCAGTGGGTCTCTCATGGTAAAGAATAAGGTCCTCCCATGTTGATTTGGCTGTTTTACAATTTACAACAGAATTCATTTGGTCATCTGGGAGTACAGACATGATGAGACTTTTGAGACGCTGATCAAGGTTAACAACTTTTCTCTAATCAGCAGTCCATTGTACTTCAAGTTTTTTATTGTCCCCAACCATAGAAACAAAAGGACCATTTTCAATGATTCCAAGGAATTGAGGTTCAATTCCAACCATGTGGACAAGAAACATCTTCTTCTAATTTGTAAAGTTGGCTACCTCTAGTACATGAGCAGCATTGAGTTGGCCACCCATATATTCTAGGGTTTGTGGTATAACTTGAGCCATTTTGGATCTTGATTTGAAAACTTTTAAATGAGCAGTTTAATAAAATAAGAGTTTAACTAATCAAACTGCTCTGATACCACTTGTTGGTCCCTTGTAATTCGATATTACTTATTATCTTAAGTAATGACTATTACTTCGACTCAAGTGTGTTGTTTTAACATTAGATAAGAACTATGAAAGATTAAAACAACAATACCAATATACTTTTCAATGTATAGACTTTTATTAGAATCAAATAAAGAATCTATAACCCACTTTGTTTGCGGAATAACAAAGTGGTTGAATGACAATGGGTTTTGATCTCCTCTACTTAAACGTCTAACCAAAGTTAAAGTCTAAGCTCCAATCTAAACGTTCATATGCATCTTTGGCTATATGGTTTAGTTGGTATCAAGAGAGAAAGGTTTTCCAGAGTTTAAGCTCTTGTATTGGTTACCTTTCTCTCACAATGTACACTCTTTTATATAGGCAGTGTAAATTAGGGTTTGCATTTTGCATGTACCAATGCATCAGTTTATCTAGTGGGTGGTTGATGCCCATGCTGGATAAACAGTACAAAGTACATAATAAACTATTCTATAAAAGATAAAGGTTGTACTTATATCTAAGTATACAAGCAACCTACTTTGACTTAAAGTAATCTTTTCCCGCCTAATGCAAACCATCAGAATACCGAAGAGTCTTCAGTATCCTAGAGCAGATCGACATCATTCAGTTTGGTATTATCAAGCCAAACTAAACTGAAAGCCCTTCTTCAGTCCTTGTTCTTCAACAACTAGACCGCCTAGTATTTGAAGCGAAGACCTCTTAGTCTTCTAAGTTAACTGGAAGGGGAGTGCTGAACTTTCTTCAGCTTTAAAGTCATCAGTAGGAACTTTGTTCCTCTGGTCATCCATCAACAGACTAGCCTTACTGCTGAGCATGAAACACTTAGGGGGATTTTATATTCAAATCCTAGAGTTGCTTCAGGGTCAGTAAATACTGACCCAACAAACCTTAGCCTTCGCTTTCACACGGGGACCTTTCTGGACGTTGGTGTAGGATTTTTTCTTCGTCATCTTCATCTATTAGGTGATCGGATTGTTGTTCGGATTGTGATTGGGGTTGTGGTTGCGAACCGTTTTAGGTTTGCAAATTGTTGTCGTTGAAATTTGAGAAATTGATCTTGTTGGAATTTGAAAAATTGTTCATTTTGGTTGGGATAAAATTACATATAGTTAAATGAAGGTTGAGTAGAGGATATGGGATTCAAAGACGATCCATGATTGTTAGTCGGAAATTAGTTGGAAGGATGATTAAGCATGTTGAGTTGTCAAATTATAGTTGGGATTCATTTTTTGCGAGTAAAAAATAAGGGAAGTAAGAAAAAGTGAGTTATCTTATCTTACTACTTTATAAAAGATTTAAGTAGTTTTCTATAATTAGAAGTCTTAATTTTTAAGCCTTTAACATTTCTTTAATAAGAAACTAATAAGTCATTAGTCAAATTTGTTCACAATATACATTTTTGAATAGAGTCGGTTTTAATGCATACAATTTTTTAGGAATAGGTAATAATAGCCATATGAAAGAGTTTATGATTATATAGCAAATATATACGTTTTTTAATATTGGTCAATAACAGTCCTTAATAGTTATTAAAGAATAAAAGATGTTTTTAATTGTGTGTTTGTAACAACTTTAAGGTTTTATATCTCATTTAAGATGATTCTATGTAACTGCCAACATTCATGAAAATCAAACCGTCTACCAGCCATTTATATAGCCCATTCTTGCTGCTAACATTCACGTAACATTCACACAGCCCATTATACCTCTCGAAAATAAAAACCCTCAGCAGCCCTACACACCAAATGGTTCCATTGTCATTGCGGTCATCTCCATCACGACCAACTGATTCCGCCGCCAACACCTCGGTGTTTTAAGCTTGAGTGGTTCTGATGGTGTTTTTTGTGGTTTAGGTGGTGAAGTATATGAATATACCATATTATAACAAAGTCATATAAACAATGGTCATGAAAAAACGTTGCTCGTTATGAAATTTGTCGCTTGGTACATGTCGCCGCATTGCGCGGGTACCGGCTAGTAAAATGTAATAAGTGAATATAAAATTTGCTGAAAAGATGTGGTATTTATAAATTTTTTAAATAGTTAAATTAAAAAAAACATATTTAACAAAAAATAGTACTGACAATTAGGCTCGGATGAATATTATTTTAAGAAAAAGAAAAAAAAATCGTTACCAGCAGAACTAATGAGTTTGACGCCAACACTCTTGACATAAGGCATGATGTAATTGGCCAACAATCGGCTCGCACCACCAAACTATCAGTCAGCTGATCAACCATCGTACCTCACGCTTAAAAATCGAATAATCGATCTAGTGTCAAATTGTAATAATAAACTTTGTATTATAAACTTTTTATAAACCCGTCATATTTTTTATTGGATATCTTAAAGATATTTTTCTCTTTTTTTTGTATTTTCGCCTTTTAACAGGGACGGAACCAGGAGACAAAACGACAAAGTGCACTTATAATAAAATGTACAATACTACACACAACGCTTTTAAAGAACAGGTGCATTTAACACAAATCTAACAAAAATTGTAGTTTTTTAAACACATTTAACACTACGCATAAAAATCCATGGGTGTCCCGGGACTACCCGGGACCCACCCTGGTTCCGTCCCTGCCTTTTAATGTTATTGAATTGTTGCCTTATTAAAACAAATTATACCAAAAAGACATTAAATTGAAAAGAAAGAGATAATCTCAATACCAAATTTTATATTACAATTTCTTTTTTCTAATAAAATATATTTGAAAGAAAGATAAATTTGCTAAAAGGGAAAACTTTAAAATATATTTTTTGTTTTTACCTTTTGCTCTCTTGGGTAATGGGGGTGGTGTTAGGTGTGCTTTAACTGCCTTTCCATTAAAAAGTTGGTAATGTAAATCGAGTAAATGTGAAAGAGTGTGGAGAGCGTTGCAATATAGTTAAATATAGTTATTAGGTGCATTTGATACACCCACCGTACCAAGAGAGTCCAACACAAAATACTTGTTTAAGTACTCCAATATTCCAAAAGTGTATAAATCAATCATTTTGCATGACATGGCAAAATCATATATACCTATAAAAAAATTACCATTGCTACATTAACTTTTCATTAGCTATTTCACAAATCATGAACAAGGTCATGACTTCAAATGCTATAAGACCTCGCGAACTGATTACTAACGGTGTGTTCTCGAGTTTTTTCATTAAAAAAATAGAAATGAAAGGGATGTAAAGTGTTTCACCTCAATATTGGGACGAAACACTTTACTTTCATTTCCTTTTTTTACTTTAATGAATTATCTCGAGAACACAGCGTAAACGACGTCATCCACAAAGTTTAAATAAATCCATACATATGTCATCAATTGCTTAATAGTCAACTTTATTGTTCATAAAAGTCTTGGTCATTATTCAACCCATATTGAAAGTGCACTTTATGTAGCCCACTCAAATTAAATAAGAGAAAATTGAAAAAAATATTTTTGTGTTGTCTTTAAATAATATAAAATATTCGTGTATTTCAAAATATATATGCTTATTCGCCATACTTATTTTCTTATCTCGTAATTTCAATAACTGACTTGTTTGCTTTATGTTAATATCACAAAAGTAGCCATATATATTTTCATGTCATTTTGTAATATTCACGTGTGTAATTCTTATTCATGTTGATTGTTAGTTATAACATCAAATGACAAATACTACAAAATTTATGATATTTGCTTACTAAATTAAATATAAAAGAGTAAATATTAGAGAGAGCATTAAACATCTATACTTACTTAATACTATTGAGTAAGCAAAAGTATTTTCTATTAATTTCTAACTCAAAAAGAGTTATTAAAAGTTAATTTTTATCAACTCTTACTATTAAGAAAAAAAAAGAACATTAAAGGTCATTACTTACTTAATATTGAGTAAGCAAAAATATAAAACTTTTAATGAGTTTTTTTTAGTAGGGAAAATAGTAAACAAATGTTTTTGCTTACTTTTATATGCATTTGTTTTAGTAACCGAAAAATTATACTGAATTAAATGATTATAAAATTTATTAGTAAAAAATACTTTGAGTAATTAAATATCATTTATTTTGTAGTGCACTTGCTCTTTTGTTTTTTCTTTTTTGATTTTACTTATAAAAAATTTAACATTTTAATAAGATTAATCTCTTTCCCAATTAGCCTAAAAAATGAATAAGTTTTTGTATAGTCTATCTTTTTTTATTTCTTCTTTATTACTGTACACATGTTTAATATTCCATCCAAAATATATAAGATCCTTTCTACTTGTCTCTCTAAATAAACTAAAAGTTAGAGATACTCTGTGCATTAACGATTTTAACTCATTAGACTTCACGAATTTTTTTATTGTCATTATACTTAGTAGAACTTGTATAGTTGTATTAGCATATAACAATTGACTTGGTTTTATCGTTATTTCATTTAACAAGAACAATTACAATCTTAGTCCTTTAATTTTTTTTAACAAAAAATTCTAATTTTTAAAAATGTAAACTTGAAATAAAATATTTACTTATAATCTTAAGAAAACATAAAAAGGTTTGAAAAGGTTTAAAAAATTAAAAAGTAAAATAAAAAATCGTTAAAAATATTTATATTTGTTTTAACTTTACAAAAATTTAATTTTGTTCAAAAAAATTAATCTTTTCTTCGAGGAAAAGGAATGAATATTTTTTTAAAACAGAATTAAATTTTTTTATGGGAAAAAGATAAAAACATAAAAAATTGAAAGAAATAAACTTAATTTTTTATAGTTTAAACATTTTTTTCTTTCTAAAAAATGTTAATTTCTTTCCTGAAAAATAATAATAAACAACATTTTTTAGAAAAAGAAATAAAAACTCAAAACTCGATCCATTAAAAAAAAGGCTAATTACCCAAATAGACTTTTCATGAATTCCTTTTGTCAAACTAACCCAACTTTGTTTCATTTTCCCAAAATAGACCTATGCGACTTATGCTACCCTATGCAACCGATGCTACCTTATGCAACCGATGCTACCTTATGCAACCTAAGTGACTTGTATTTTTTCAAAAAAAAAATACAATTTGTGTAAGAAACAAGTACAATTGTGTAAGGTACATTTTTATGCAATTTTGAATTTATTATTATGCAACTTTTTATTTATATTATTTTTGTAACATATTTTTATTATATTTTATTTATTAAAAATATTATGCTACTTTAATAAAACTTATGCGACTTCTGCTAATGGTGTAAGAATGTGTAAGAATGTGTCATTGTACTTTTTAAGCTACTTGTTATTTTTGTGTAAGAATATGTAAGAATGTGTAAGTGTACATTTTAAGCGACTTGTACTTTTATAATTAAATATTAAAGTATTTAATTTTTATAAAATATTTTTTTTATAAAGTATTTAATTTTAATAAATAAAAATGAATGCATTAGTTAGTTGTACATTGTCTAATATTTACTTGTACATTGACTAATACCCCACCCCAATATCATTTATCATTTGAAACCCCCACCCCATGCAGATCGGTAACAAAAAAAAACCTAGAATCCATCGCCTAGTTTAAACCCACACCGCCCATTAAATCGACCACCCTTACCTCTATTAATAATTAAAACCCAGAAAATCCAACGCCAAGTTCTTGTTTATAGATCCTTCATATTGTTAATCCGTCTTTTTCGTAGTTCGATCCAAACATGTTGTGGGCACATGTTAGTACAAAATCAAAAGTTTTCCTCTCTTATTAATCTGTATTTTAGATATATTTAAAATTGATTACAATAGTTGTGTTTAAAATGTGATTTATGATCTGTTTGAAGCATATATCTAAACTATGCCCACAAAGTGTTTGACAAAATGCCTCAACGAAACGTTGTTTCGTATAGCTCACTTATGTCTGGTTTTTACCAAAATGGGTATGATTACGAGGTTTTGAAGCTCTTTAAAACGATGGGTTTTGAGGGGAATGAGTTTATATTTGCGAATGTTTTCTCGGCGTGTGGGAATGTAGGGGAGGTGGTGTTTGGGAGGCAGTGTCATGGGTATGTGTTGAAATGTGGTTTGGTGTTTTTTCAGTATGTGAAAGACGTGGTTGTGAGGATGTACGCGCAAGTGGCGGATGTTTTTGGGCTTTGGAGGTTTTGGGTTCAGTTCCGGGGTCGGATAGCTGTACGTATAGTTTGATTTTGGATACCTCTAGTATCGTCTCTTTCCCCTATCGGTTCTCTCCTTTCTTGACAGCGAGCTACACACTGCTGCCGATCTTCAACAAGCCCCTAAACTTGTCTCCGAGTTGCAGAGTGATTGTCATGTCTTGGAACAAAGTCTAACAGATCTGAACCAAAGGCTTGGTACATGTTTGTTTGCTTACTCTAGACACGCATATCAAGTGGGTGTCCTTTTTAACGACATAAATGCCAAGATAAGCAGTTTTCAATCTTCTTTATCAGGTCCGTTTTTGTTGTATAAGTATTAAACATATACCGAACAATATTCATGTAAATATGTTAATTATTTTGTGGTTCATTTACCCGTTATCAATAAAATTGTGACCTACAATATAAAAAAAGGATAAACAATATCCCAAAATATAAAAAGTACTGTTGTTTTGATGGCACAAATAAACATAAAATTGGTATGATGAATCTATGATTTTACATGAAACAGTTGAAATTAGTGTAGCATCCCATGATACAACTGGAGGGATGGTGACCAAAATATCAGAAGCTGCAATGATAGCTAAACTTGGTATTGATGTGTATATAGTAAAGGTATATGTCCATATTTATTCATTAAAACCTTGATTTCAAATTTTTAGTCACGTCAATGATGAGTATTTTTCCCTTTACAGGCTGCAACTGAACACTCATTGACCGCCTTAAGTGGCAAACTGAGAGATAAGATCCTTGAAGATTGGCTTGGAACAGTTATCCGTTATGTTTCATAACATGTGAGCTTCATTATGGATTCAGCATTCATAAACATAGTTGGGGGCTTTTGGATGCATAATGTTTTTGTTGTTGTATCAAGCAATTTGACTCGCTCAAGGTAATAAAACCAGGCAAATTGTTGAGTATTTTTGAAGCAGAAGTTCACCAACAGCTTTATACTTGTTGAGTTCATTCTGTTTATGATTGCTAAAAATTTTGTTTTGTTTAAAACAATCATTTGAATATGGATACACAAGATATGTTATGAACTACACAGATGTAATCTCTAGCAAGAATTACTTACCTATGCTGCATTGTTTATGATACAATTTTGTGGGATTTGTATGGCAGGCAACAACTGCAGCTAAATAGTCACTTTGTAAGTTCACAGTTCACTCGGATCACATTCCAATAAACGAGATGCTAAGTGTACAAAATCAAAGTCAAGCCTAAAACTCATCAATTTAAACTAGAACAAAACAAATTTTGTAGACAACAAAGACCAACATCTTCATAAACCACCACTATATTCCAGCATATGGTTCGGAATCAGCTCTTAACAACATGAAATTCATCATAGTAAAGCTAATCATAATCACCAATCTCAATTCAAGCAAGTATACTCCTGAAGACCACTAAAAGTTACTTGCGATCAATATATCCTTGAGCGCGCAGATCTGCTTTCACCCATGGCAGACATGACTGTCACAAGTTCCTTCCCATTAGCAAAACCATCCTTAATCTACACAAATTTCAGATGCGCTATGTTAATATACAGTTAACTTAAATTGTAGAAAACCTATATCTATGCAATTTTTTACAACACATAAACTACCAAGAAGATATTTGACAGCAAGGTGGAATGGAAATAGGTATATGGTTTTTGCATAAGGCATCTGTAGGTGGCTTTTTAAGTCCGCCATCATATCCCTTGGCTCAACTCTAGAGAGGCGGTGGAAACCAGGGTTGCTTAAAAGCTGAGTTGTTTGTTTATGCGTTAGGGAGAGACTGGAGTACTTCACACGGAAAAATATGTATGGTCCACTATAAATTATGATATCTCGATTTCTTCATACATGAAGTCCTCGACTCGTTTAAAGAAACCTTAACTATGAGAGTTTCATTTATATAAACCTAAAATCCAGGTTCAATTACCAGCTTTAGATGATAAATGGTTGTGAAAGCCAGTTCTTGTCAGTTTTATTAAAGTTTTTTTATCAAGTCTGCTGATAAAACCAGTAGAGTAAACGAGTTGGTGTTTGTATTAAGTTGCATATGCGTTTGGCAAGCCTCAAAGAGCTTACATCTCAAACTTTAATATACGATCAGCAGAACTGAGTTTTGATGCAACTCCCTATCCCAGATATTTGTAGGACTTAAGTTCTTCAAAGAATGAACAAAGATGAGTGTTTTCAATCATTTGTACATTGGTCTCTTGTTACTAGAAAATATAAAGCAAAGGTGGTAATCTAACAGCTTCAAACTTTAACATCCATCTATTATAAGTTTCTATTGTAAGTTTGTTTGCATCAGTATCACAGAAAGTACAAGCTACATCTAATAACAACAACAAACCAGCCAGATAAAACGAGCAGAGCATGATCAAAAGGGATATTTCAATTGCCAATAAAAACGCTAAGAATCAATACAAACTGCCTAGTGGATTAGAGAATAACATGGTTCCAGCTTTGGATGCTACTAATAAGCTTTGAAACCTGCTACAACAATAACTAAGAACTCAAGAGTGTACAACAGCATATCCTTCTTTTCTCACAAGTGAATGACGAATAACCCGCAACAGAAAAAAGAAGTGGTCAAAAAAATGATACATAAAAGAGTAAAACTAATATGATGGGAATTATTGAAATTTGACCTTTGCATTTGGGTAGATAATCCACCTATTATGAGCTACCAGCAAAAAATGAATCTATTTGTTGGTCATCTATTTCAACTAAGTACATCTTTGGAGGTATTTCCCTGTAAAAGTTCACAATGAGGATAAAAGCAATACATAAGAAAGTATGTGGATAAATACTTTTTTTAAGCTGTTCAACATTAGTTGACCCATTTAAAGGGCATTCCACATTTGGATGCTCGAATCTACAATAAATTGTTTATTGAAGAAAAACTAAGCACTATGTTGATAGTATGGACTTCGCAATTATATAATACATTTATAAATTCAAGAGAGACGTGGACAAAATGTGTAATAACCCAACCCATTTTGAACCGTTATCCAATCCTTTAGTAATCCAGCAGGAGTACACTTACGACTGAAACTATGGAAGCTAACGCCTAAAACATATGTTCGCAATTCACAATTGTTTATTGATCAAATAAATGCGGAAAGAATGTGAAGTTTTGACCAATCATATCTTATTCGAAGATACAAATTCATTTATTAATAAAACCTACATAATATAGATACTGAGACGCCTTGAATCTAAAATATATCATAATGTAATGCAATTATTACTGACTCGTAAATATCAAAGTTATGATGCAGCCGCAAAATTCATTCTTTTCCATTTAGGATTTTGAATTCTGACCTTCAAGATCAAACTTAGTTGAATTTAAAACACCCCTCGAATTTAAGATTTACCCAACACGACATTAAAACTATGCCTTTTCCGTCTTCAAAAAGGACCCGGGAACACATTAATTTTGAGACTTCAAATGTACAAGTTAGTTTTAAACCAAATCTTAATTAAACAGCGTAACCTCAAAACAAACCTGGTTATAGAACAATCGAAACCAGCACTAAACGCAACCGCCTCCCTTTGGAAACAACAGTCTAAAAGCGCAGCTTCCCCGGAAGCTTCAAAAATTAGCTTAGATCTATCCACATTGTACAATTTAAGATTCTGCACATTAAATAGTTCATGATCAATACTTCTCGTACATATAATAAGTTGCACGTCCACACAAACACACCACAACAACAAACTCAATATATGAAAACGATTTCTCACAGTATCTCATGAAGATACAAGAAGATTGTTAGACGTTGGGGTGAACCTAATTCTAGAGATACCATCTTGAATCGGGTTTTCATCAAACTCTAAACAGCTCAGATTCATCTTCTTCAACTGCAAACATTTTTAGTTACTGATATTTGATATTTATAGGTAACACAACACTTATTCACATAAGGATAAAATTTATACCAATTGATGCAACAAACTAGATTTAGGGGGTGATTGTGTAAGCTTTTTTTTGGGCTTAAGCTTATGTATAATAAGTAGCTTATGGCTTATAACAAGGTAGAGCGTTTGGCTTAGCTTATGATAGAAAGGTGGGGAAAGAGGCTTGAAAGTTACATAAGCTCATAAGCCACAAAAAAAGGAGTTTATTAAACCCCCTGTACATAAGCTCATAAGCCCAAGCTTCTAGCTTATTTGATTTTGGCTTAAACTTCAACACAGCTCGGAAATTTTGGCTTATATAATTCTTAAAAAAAGACGAAATGAAATAAGCCCGTAACCCCACAAATAAAACATAAACAAACACTCCCTAAAATGAGCTAATTTGAGGCTTATGTTATATAAGTTGAAATAGGCTTACGTTAGTATAAGCTAAAACAAACGGGCCCTTACTTTGAGCCTCAAAACTGTCACCATGTTCATAATATATAGACAAATTATCAACAGTCAACACCATATCAAAACAGTTAAACAAACAAAGCATTCATATTTGAATTAAATAAAAATTCCAATTAGAAATTCTAAAATTGCTAGCTTTGACTTGAAAGAGATACTTATATTAGAACTAAAAGTAAATAACGTACCTGGCCACGACCCTTCATTATGATAACTCCATCTCGTATTCTTCGGATCACAGCCATTAGTTATTTTCCAATCATAACCTTCAATAGCCGGATAACAAACGTTCAGAGGCATTTCTCCAACCAACTCTTCCTATCTTGATTCAATAAGATCCATTATTACTGTTAGAGATGGAGTACAAATGGGTAGTAAGGTGATTTAGGGTTTGAGAATTTTTGAGGGTATTTTGATTATTGGTTATTGGGGTGCAAATGAGTAGCAAGGTGATTCTGATTTAAAGATAAAATAAATTCACAGGGGGGTGGGGTGGGTTAAGTGTTGAAGATGATGTATGTTTAATATGTGTGGATAAAGGTGGGTTAAGGGTTAATTTAAGAGTTAAATGAGAAAAAAATATTAGTCATTCCAAACAGTACTAAGCCCAGGAAGTACAATGTACAAGTCGCATAAGTTTATTTAAAGTTGCATATATTTAATTAAAAGTCGAATAATATAAAATGTTTTTTTAATGATTAAAATAATAATAAAATTGAATTTTAACTAATTAAAAAATAAAGTCACATAAAAAAGTACCCTTACACACTTCTTACAAAAAAAAGAGTACATTTTTAGATGAATAGTATTTTTATTAATTTAAAACTAAAGTCGCTTAGGTAGCTTAAAGTTGCTTAGGGTAGCTTAACGTAGCATAAGGTGGCTTGAGGTCGCTTGGTCTAATTATGGAACTTTAAAATAGCTTAGAGTATTTTGAAAAATGCACTTCAAAAGTGGTCTATTTGGGTAATTAACCCTTAAAAAATCATTCAAATCTTTAGACTCAACACCCAAAATTCACCCTCCACAGTCCACAATCAAAATCATCAAAGTCAAAACACAACCCATTTCCATTTACTTAATTCCAATTCTAAAATCCCCAAACCCCCAATTTTCATCACCAATTTTAGTCATTGCACTACGACTTCTCGTATGTCATGGCTTGGCTGTAGCGACAACATCTCCAGGTTTTTTGGCATGTTCGTTGGGTTTATTAAGAAGATAAAGTTAGCTAATAGAAAAGTCAAGACGAGTGAGCTCAAACGGATTGGTGCAAACCTAGATGTAGCAGCGAAAGGGGTTTACACAATGATAAAAAATCTAGACACAATGGGTTGACTTTGGAAAGATTACACAATGAAGTTGAAATTTGGAAGAAGATGACTCACAAATGTGTTGTAAATCAGAGCCCGTGTTAAATGAAGTTAAGAGAGAGTTTAGAGTACACGAGACTTGCTTACCAGAGTAATTGGAAGAATTTGAAGATCATATTTATTTGTGTTTTTTTTTGGGTAAAATATTTATTTGTGTTTGCTTAATGTTAAATTGTTAATAGATCAATAAGATTACAAGTAGATGAAATAACGCCCATGTCAAATAATTAGGATTGTAATAGGTAAAAATAATTCTCACTTTGTTTGCTATGCGATTTGATTGTAAAATGTTAAATTTTTATGGAAAAGTTAATTTTTTTTAAGAATGTAAAAAAAAATTATAGTTAAAACGTTTCAATTTTTTTTTGCATTTACTTTTGTTAGTGCAAACATTACGATGTTTAATCGATATAATTTCTTTGTGTTTTGGTGATGACAAACGTATAACTCGCAATACATTATGTAAAATGTGTAAGGTACTCGTAATTACTTATACATCCATATGTATACTTCTCTCGACATCTCCAAGCTCGTATTCATCATTATCACTTAAGGTATGAGTAAACAAGTCATTAACTTAATCAAGTGATTAAGGATTAATTATTTTCTTAAGACCTCACTTTTAATTAAAGTGACAAAGTATTTTTGACATAACTTTATTTTTAAGAAAATGTTTTATTAAAAAGAAAATAGAAATTTGAATTTAGGATATTCCAAATAGATAAAGGATATCCTCTTTGGGTAAATTCTACACCAGATGGACTTCCCCACTAAAGGAGAAAAAAGAGCGAAGTCTGGAGCCCGAGGTTTTTTATAGGTACCCGCGGTTCCTTAATGATTAGGAACCACAAGGGTATATAAGGAACCGCGAACAGATATAGCCGTTACCCCCTTGTCCTATAAATAGTGGACAATTTTCAGATTTTCTTTAACCCTTATTGCACATTCTCTCTCACCTTTTACACTTCTTAATCCTTGATTACTAATTTGATTAATCTTGTTTAAAATGTGATTTTTTCCTCAATCCTCTCATCCTATAAAGTGCAAAGAGAAGAAAACTTTCATCACTATGAAGTGTTAGGGACATAACATGATGAGATATCTCATTCTAAATATCAAGTCATGATTATAGTTTTACTACAATATAAATCATGAAGATCCAAGTAGTGTGTATACTTAGACTTGATATATATGTAGTAGATCCAAGTGGTGGGTACACTTATATGTGTTGTAAGGGTAGTAGATCCAAGTGACGAGTATCGTTGGATTAGGTGTTAGAAGTGTAGATACAAGTAGTGTTTATGCTTGGATATAGTTTTAGCGTCCCGGATCTAAGTGGTGTGTATACTTAGATATAGATTAGATGGTTTATGTGTTTAGGCCATAAACCACAAGGTTTGTTATGTTGGGCCATAAAACATAACCAATGGTGTGATGGGTGTAGATTGGTTCTACCTAAGATTTAGACTCGACATCTAGATTTGTGTCGGTAAATGGGAAATAAGCGACGTGTGTAGATTGGTCCTACCTTAGATTAGGACTCAACATATAGATTAGTGCGATAAATGATATAAGCGACGTGTATGGTTTTCTCTGCCTTGAAATGAGCTTGTTGACTAGTGAAGTAACTCTTGAGTTGGGTATGCGAGGAGTGGAGTAGGGCGAAGAGGAGCTTCGTGACCGAACCACTATAAATCATCGTGTCGGTTAGCTTTCTATTTTACATTATGCATTTACATTTATGTCTTTACTTTAGTAGTTGCATAATATGTTTATTGTGTGAGTTTGTGCATCTCATAATCTAAATATCTAAGTTGCAAAAAAGTTAAAGCTTAGTACGTGTGTGCTTTGTTTGTTTAGATTATGATCAAGTGTGCATCTCATTGTCTAAACATCTTAGTTGCGGAAAAGCTAAGGCTTAGTACGTGTGTGCTTAATGTTCAGACTATTTTTTATATACTATTGATTTGATGTGTTTATGTGTTTCTTTACTTGTTGTTTCTAGTTATTATCTATAACAAACACATCTCATATTAAGTCAAGCTTGATAGAGAATTTGATACAAAAGACTATTAAGGTTTAAAAGGTAATAATGTTTCTACTGGTGACATTTCCTTAATGGACCCGTGGTTCTTTATTGATATAGCACCGCAATCATGTTTATTGAACCGCAAGCAGTAGGTTATACGAAAAAAGTTTTAAAATCTTAATAAGAAACGTATTCACTCCCTCTACCGTTTCTACAACTTTAATAGGTTGCAAACCAAAAGACCAACATACGTTTAAAAAATGACTAATATTACATAAAAACAAAAGTACAAGTAATAAGTCATAATGTTGATGTGGCAATAGGTATGATGACATATGAGTTAAAATTGATAGTACATATAGTATTTAATATTTTTACCCCTCTAAATAACACTGTAAAGCAAATATCGCACTAAAATGCTATTTACGTTTTAATCATGCTTAACGTTTTGTTAACGACAAAACATCAAACCTATTTTCATATTTGCATTATAAGCATCATATAAGTTTCTTAGTCCATGAAATTATGCAAAAATGTTTTACAAATATATAAAAAACATATGTAAACATAAAATGGTAAAAATAGTTTTACTCACAAAGTCAAAGGTTGACCCCCAAATATCAGATCTTGCAAGTCAAACTAGGAAAAAAAAGTCAAACTAGGAAGATTTAATTCTTGCTTAATAGAGTGGAAAAACATTTATGAGGCACAAAAGTCAGACTAGCTGGACCCTGGCAGACACAAAGGGAAAGGGTCCGACGGGTTCTGTAGGGGTCTGGCAGTTTGCCTATAAATAGAACCCTTTGTCCAAGCTTCTAACTCACCCATATCTAACTAATATCCTCTAAAACTCATTTTATATCTAACTCTCTAACTCACTCTTGTGAATTCTTTTCTTACTTGTGATTTAGATCATTTGTTCATATAAAAGATCGGTCATGAGAATTCCAAGATTTGATCCATCAAGGCTTTGCATTGCGTGAATGTGTTAAGTGTTACCTACACAATCACCATTATTGTACCCATACATCTATCTAGTTGTATAAAGTGTGGTTGGTGTTATAACCACAAGGTGTAGAAGTTTACAAGGCGGGTTGTGCCTTTATAAAGAACTAAGACATCTTAGCTTAGGTGTCGATAAAGATTGTAAGCTAAAGTGTGAAGGTTTCTCCACCGGTGTAAAGGAGAATCATTTACTAGTGAAGTAAAACTCTCGAGTGGATACTCGAGGTGTGGAAGTAGGGGAAAGATAAGTGAGATCTTGCTAGGCCGAACCACTATAAATCTTTGTGCATTGTGGTTTGTTTTTTAAATACTTCAAGTCATTTAATTCACTCGTAATCACTTGATCTATATTCCGTTAAAATCAAGAAAAGTTCAAAAGTATTAAAACTAATCGGTAAAAACTATTCAACCCCCCCTTCTAGTTTTATACAATTGGCATCAAGAGCTACGTACTCAAGATCTTTAAAGTAGATTGTACTTTAAAACTTGAATCGATCCATGGATTCTGAAAATTACAAAGAAGGGCAATATATGCAAAGACCACCATTATTTGAAATAGATGGTTTTATTTATTGGAAAAACCGTTTTAAAACCTACGTAAAATCTAAGGATATAGATCTTTGGTATATAATCATTGAAGGTGATTATATACCAATGGTAATGAATGTCACCACCAATCAACTCGAATTGGTGCCACGAGCAAATCAAACCGATGATCAAAAGAAAACGTTGGAAAAAAATAATGAAGCTAAAATGATGCTTTTAATGCTCTACCTAAAAAGGAGTATGAAAGAATTTTTATGTGTCAAACCGAAAAAGAATTTGACACTCACTCATAGTCACACATCAAGGAAAATCACAAGTCAAGGATAACAAAATTGATTTACTCGTTCAACAATACGAACAATTTTCTATCCTTGAAGAAGAATCAATTGAAGTGGGATTTGCTCAGTTTAATACTATCATAACATCACTCAAAGCACTTGACGAATCCTTCTCCAACAAAAACTTTGTCAGGAAATTTCTAAGGGCTCTTCATCCAAAATGGCGAGCCAAAGTCACGGAAATCAAAGAATCCAAAGATCTCTCGAACCTATCACTAGATGAACTAATTGGAAACCTTAAAGTACACGAAATAGTAATGGAGAAAGATTCCAAAATCAACAAAGGAAAGAAGGAAAAACAAAGATTACTAGCCTTGAAAGCTCGAGTAGAATCTAGTGATGATGAGGACTCCGATAGTGATTGTGGAAAACTTGCACGAGGGTTGAATAGTTTTTACCGATTAGTTTACTTTTGCAAGTTTGCTTGATTATAATGGAATATAGATCAAGTGATTATGAGTTAGGTGAATATCGTTGAGGTAATTAAGAATCAAACCACAATGCACAAAGATTTATAGTGGTTCAGTCTAGCAATATCTCTCTTAACTTGCTCCTACTTCCACTCCTCGAGTATCCCCTCGAGTGTTCTACTTCACTAGTAAATGAATCTCATTTACACCGGTGGAGAAACCTTCACACTTTAGCTTACAATCTTTATCGACATCTAAGCTAATATGTCTTAGTACTTTTACAAAGGCACGACTCCCCTTGTAAACTTCTACACTTCGTGGTTATAACACCAACCACACTTTACACAACTAGATAGATGAACGAGTACAACAATGGTGATTGTGTAGGTGACTCTTAACACATTCACACGATGTTAAGCCTTGATGGATCAAAGCTTGAATTTCACGTGACCGATCCTTATATGTACAAATAATCTAAAATCACAAGCAAGAAAAGAACTCACAAGAGTGAGTTAAAGAGTTAGATATATACTGAGATTTAGAGGAGATTAGTTAGAAACTGGTGAGTTAGAAGCTTGGAAAAAGGGTTCTATTTATAGGCAAACTGCCAGAGGCCCACGGCACCCGTCAGACCCTTTCCCTTTGGGTCCGCCGGGGTCCGACTATTTTGACTTTTATTGCCTCATAGATGTGTGTCCACTCTATCAAGTAAGAATCAAATCTTCCTAGTTTGACTTGCAAAATATGATTTATTAGAGGTCAACTGTTGACTTTTTGAAGACAACATATATCATTTATATGTTTTTATTTGAATGTGTATGTGTAAATTTTTTTTGTATAAGTTTGAAGAAACCAATATGATACTTATAATTCAAACACAAAAAATATGTTCGATATTTTGTCGTTAACAAAACGTTAAGCATGATTAAAAATGTAGAAACTAGAAGGGGGGGTTGAATAGTTTCGCATCGGTTTATCTCCTAATTAAAATTCCTTTCAATTAAGTGAGTGCCAAAACTATCTTTTACTTGAAAGCTAGTTGCATAATGATTAGGTTCAATTATAATGCATTAACAATAAGTAGTAAGTGTAATGATGATGAATGTAAGTGACGAGTAAGGAAATAGACAACCTAGTAGGAAGACACCAAGATTTATAGTGGTTCGACAATGAGGCTCTATCCTCGTTCCTACTCCACTCCCCGAGTACACCTTACTCAAGATTTCCACTATATCCACAAGCTCTCTTCTTGGCGGAGAAAACCTTACAACGTCGCTTACATTATTTTCCGACACTAAATGTCGAGACCTAATCTTAGCTAAGACCAATCTACACAACGTCGCCCACTTCACCATTTTACGACACAAGGCTAGATGTCGAGTTCTAATCCAAAGCTAGAACCAACCTCGCCTAGTTCATCATTTTCCGACACAAGGCTAGATGTCGAGTTCTAATCCAAAGCTAGAACCAATCTTCACGACTCTTCACTTTGAAGCTAAGTGAGAACTTCACACAACACAACTACACATCACTTTATAGTTTAGTGAGAACTCACAAGACACAACCACATCACTTTGTAGTTTAGTGAGAACTACCACAACTTATTACAACTCAACTAAACATATCCAAGTATACACATGTAGCTTGGATCTACACAACACAAATCCAAGCACACACATATGCAAATGATTTACACAACTTTAATCCAATTATTCACACATAGCTTGGATGAACACAACTAGTCCAAGTATTCACAAATACATTGGATTTACACAAGACACAAATAAACAAATGATGAACATGACTAGATCTTTAGGAGAGGATGATCTTAATCAAGGCTGCATCTTTAATCACATCACAAATGAGTGAGTGATCTTCTCTTTGGACAAGGTAAAGAAGGAGATCAAGAGGATACTCATAAGTAAACATACTTAACACATTAAGTGATCATTTACAAATGACTAGGATTAGATAGGAGAAAGAAGGCTGAAAGAGATGTCCAGAAAGGGTTAATGAAAATGCAGATTTGATCCACTATTTATAGAAGAAAAATCCCAACGGCTATCTGGGGGCGGTTCCTTAGCTACCCAGGCGGTTCCTTTTCGATAGGGAACCGTGTAGGCACTTAAGGAACCGCGGAGTGTAGACTCCGCTCCTTTTTGTCTTTTAGTAAATTTGAAATATCCGAGGCTGTTTAAACCTTGAAGGGATATTCTTATGGCATTTGGAATATGCCATATTCTAATTTACATTTTCATTTTAATAAAACATTTTCTTAAAAATAAAGTTTATTAAAAATCTTTTGTTACATTTGACAAAAGTGAGTTTTAAGACTAATCACTTTTATGATCACTAAGCATAATTAAGATATGTTAGTGTAATGATTATTACCTTGATGATAGTGTTTGTTAGATAATTTGTTTTACGATTGTGTTTGACAATAAATGTCTTTGTAATTTGTCGTGATCAAAACTAAGAAAGATTAATTAATACTAACAATGTTTTTAGGCATTGCTTTGCATTAACAATCTCCCGTTTTTTGATTACGACAAACTATAAACTCATTTATGTAAAATACAAGATTATTCGAATTATTAACGAGTTTATCACTATCATTTCTCCCCCTTTGTCGAAGCAAAAATGTTAGCACAAGTCTTTGTAGAAGAAAAGAACCGGACTTTGCTAGTAGCTCCTCCTTGGTGCTTACTCCCCCTTGCTTGGGGAACCAAGTAAATGAGCTAAGGTGACATGCTACACAAAGGTTAGAAGAAAGAAAAGAAACACCAATGTATATATGTGCACTACCTACTAACTAACTTGATAGGGAGAAGGAAAAGAAATCTCAAATTAGAAGCAAGTATTTGCTAAGTATGTCCAAAGAGTGTGTGTTGACAACATCATAGTTAAATTGGTGGAATAAATGAAGAAAAGAAACATCCAAACCAATTAAAGATGATTAAAATGTCAAAGGGGTTAAAATTTAGAATTTATGGAATCACCCATAATTAATTGTAAGTTTTAACCATGATCAACTCCTTAACAAATGTGTGAAAAAGAATTAGCGGGAAAGATAACACACATAACATTCATATTACACAAATATGAAATAACATACAAGAGAAATATTCATACACACAATATGAATATTTAAAGCAAAAAATATGGAAAATAAACCACAAAGCATAGACTATTCTAATAGTGATAATCTTCCAAGATTGCTTAAGTTTTATTGACTCAAACAACTAAAGTACAAAATATGCCTTAGTTGGAAAAGAAAGACGACGAAGCATTATTCGAAGTTTTGTTCACGGGAACGAAAACTTTGAGAGGAGGTCGAGTGAGGAGGAATTCAAGGAAATTTAGCTTGTCATAGATATGAGCAAGTTCAATTTGTTAAAATCGACAACAAGCACACGATGAACCATGATGCAAAACAAAGTCGTTAGATGGGGGAGGTCCATCAAAATGAGAGTTTGGTGGTGAGGGAGATAATGGATAAGAGATGTTTTTACAATGCCTAATGAGATTAGGAAATGAAGATAGGTCATTGAGTTGCGGAGAGTTGAAAGGTTTAGGTGGTGGTGGAAGAATTTCTTTTTCTCTGGTAATTGGATTTATAGAGTAAGTCTCATTCCAATATTTAATCGGAGAGAAAGAAGAATTCTTGGAGGATTTTGGAGAAGAAGAATCATGAGGATTCTTGTTCTTTTTGATCCAAACGGGTCGAACCGAGATTTTCGGTTTCTTTGAAAGCTTAGAAGAAGAAGCTTTAGGTTGAGAAGATTGTGACAAAGAAATGTCAAGGTTAGGAATGGAAGAGTTAGGCATTATGAGGGATGAAGAGAAGAAATCCCAAAAGAGAAGAATTTAAAGAAAATAGTCAAGGCAAATATTTGAAATGAAAACAAAAGGTTTTAGGGAATGTTTAGCCAAATTGGGTAAACAAAGAATCTTAGCCAAGACAGTGGTCAAAGGAAAAAGACAAAAAAAAGCTAAAAGTAGCTTTCCTGTACGTGGTTCCTTATGGGAGGTCGCGGTTCCATATCGATATGGAGCCGCCTAGTGGCTAAGGATCCGCGTCCAGTAGACCAGAGACCATGATTTTCAAAAGTTTTGGAGAAAAATAAGACTTTTTCAAAATTTTGCAAATCTTGTATTTTTACCTATTTTAGCACTAGAGTATGGCAGGGTTGCATAAAAGCAACACATTCACAAAGAATGTCTTGGCAAAGGGTGAAAAAATATTTAGATAACATTTTGATCAAATTTTAAGTCAAGTTTTTAGAGGTTATGATAGATTTATGTTCAATTTTAAATAAATTAAAGTTGATTAATGTGACCCCATAGGTTAAAACACATAAAACTAAATTCATAGATCATCCTCATGAGAAATTCATGAAGGAAAGGAAAGGAAATACAAGAAATGAAATAACAACTAACTAATGCAAACTTAGCTAAAACAAGGTCTTGAATGCATAGTCTTCTTTGGCTTGACCTTCTTTAAAAGCATTTTATTTTGAAAACCATCATTCATCTCCTAGGAGGAGGAGACATGGAGAACAAGGTAAGCAAGAAATCATGCAACCTTCTATGAAGACCAAGCATCTCCAACCTTAGGTTTTGAATGATGTAGTTATTATAAAAACAACATGGGCAATTTGCACCATGAGCTTATAGGAAACCAAAGAAGTAAGGATCACCCATGAAGTGAGGAATAGGAATGCCCAAAATAGGAGCATTAGTGTTTGAGGGAGGAGGAGGTGGTGGAGGCATAGTGTCCAAGGGTGATAAGGGTGAGATGGGAGAATTTGGTGGAGTGAAGGGAGAGGTAACCAAAGGCTCAAGGACAAATGGAATGCTTTGTAGAGGTTGAGGTTGAGTATTCCCATCCAAAGGAGGACTAGGAGTGAATGGAGAGGAAAGCTCATTCATTCTTGATTGGAATGAAGAGGAGGTAGAACCATGTGAATGGTTAGTACCATGAGTTGAGTTTGTCTTGCATGGAGCAAGGGGTGGCGAAGGTGATGAGGAAATGAGAATAGGAGAAATCTCATTTTTGGGAGTGTGAAAGGATGAAGAACCAAATTAGGTAACTTAATCTTAATTTTAAGGTTTCTTTTGGAAGAGGAAATTTTGGAAGAATTGGATGTTCTAGTGGACACCATGGTTGTATGTTAAGGTTTAGAGAAGAGTTGAAGGGATGAAGAACACAATCAACAAGAGAGGATTTAAGAAGAGAAGGGAATGATCCAAACTAGTAATGGGTTAAAATCATTTTAGGTGAATAATTTATCAAGTTTTACACAGATTAAGGAAAACAATGCAGGTTTTTGCAAAAAATTTATCAAGTTTTACACAGATTATAGAAAACAGTGTAAAGCAAAGATTTCGTTGAAACAGTGGCTGGCGGTTCCTTATGTGGGTCGCGGTTCGATATCGATAAAGATCCGCGGGTATGATAAGGAACCGCTACCAGTAGGTTCAAAAAATGACACTTCCTGAAACATTTGCTAGCCCAGATTTTATACCAAGGTTTATCAAGCCAAATTGAACTATAAATCAAAATCTAGGAAGCTAACAAACACATAATATGCACAAAGCCATGCAAATCGAAAGATCGATAGCATAGACAATTAGGATTAAAATACTAGATAATCCAAACACAAAGTATTAGTTAATGAATACATAACATCCTAAGAATAAAGATAAAGGAGATGAAGTTCAACAATCCAAACATGTTTACACACATGTTAATCATTCAAGAGTGGGATATATCATTCATCTATGAGCATTTCCTCCTTGCCTTGATTCACTTCTTATTTGATCTTGAAGATGGAGATTGAGACAATACTGATAGTCTGAATCAATGTCTAGAGAAGACAATTGAGAGATAGAGGATGCCAAGTCATAACAAGGATTGAGAGAGTTGTCTTGAGAGACATTTCCATCTTTATTTGAATCATACGTGGGAACAGAAGAGACATTCCCTTCAATAGGAAGCATGACTCGATCCACGGAGTGAAATAATGAAGCATTTAGAGGTGGAAAGTCAAGAAGAAGTTTCTTTAGAAGCCGTGAGAGAATCATGGCATATGGAAGAGTAGAACGAGATCCACTGAGAACAAATCTTATTCTTCTAGCTATGAAAAATGCAAGGTTGTATGGAGTGGTGGTAGCAACACAATACAACATATGTGCAAGACAAGCGGGCATGATGGTTGTAAAAATACACTTGTTTAGGAAAACAAGGTAATTAGGGTAAGTACGATGATTTAGGAAAATCGTGCACAATTGACCCAAAGTGTGGGATCGTTCTCAATGAGGCAAGTGCGTTGTGTTAGGAGATGATTAACTTTTGTGATTATATTTGTGAGAAAAGAGAAAGGAAAAGACGAATTACACTAAAAATTACCCTAAGACGTAAAAAACGTAAAAACGTAAAATTCGACAAAACGAAAAAGTATTCCAAAAATTACCACATTTTTAACCTAACTAAAGAAAAATATAAAAATCACAAATTTGAAAACCAAAATGTTTAAAACCTATTTAATAATTTTAATTAATTTTTAAAGTTAAAGAAAAAAATCTTAAAATGAAATAAAATTAAAAATTAGCTAAAATGAAAAGCTAAATAGATGTAAACCTCAAAATAATAAATTAAAACCTAAAAATATTTTTTATAAAATTTTAAAACTATTTATCTATTTTTAACCTAATTATTAAAAAACGGGTGTAAAAATAATGCTAGAAAATAATTTAATAAAGGGAAAAATCAAAACTTTATCCCAAAAAAATCCTAACCCTAACTAGAAATAAGAGAAAAATGAGAACATGCAAATTAGCTTATTGAATAAGCTTATACAAGCTTATTTAGCTACGGATTGTAATTAATAAGCCCAACCAAAAACACTTTAAGTATAATATAGAATGAGTTGCTATCAGTAAAAGTCCCAAGGGCAGAGATGGTTATGTCGTTTGTGTGTTGAACGGGAGGTCGTGGGTTCGAGGCTGGCGTAACCCCTTTTTGCAACTTTATTTGTTTTTCTTTTCTTTTTAAACCAAACGCTCCTGATGACTAACACTAACCCCAAAACACAATAAAAGCTAGAATTAAACTGGATTTAGGCTAAAATCAAGTGAAAATCGTGACAGCTTATGCTACAGTTCAACAAATGAAAACAATTGAAACCAAATTTTCACAGGTGCAAAGTGGACTGATTATGGTTGTTCTTGTTGATATGTTGGATGTTTTGGCAATACAAGGCACCCCCACAACCAGTTGGGGTGTGGGGAGTCACAATTAGCTAGAAAGACCCAAGTTAACACACAAGTCACACAAAAATCACACCAATACAGTCACAGTTAACAGAAAGTATGGGGCATGCACCCTTTGCTGATACACTTGGCAGTTTGGTGAGTTTTGGCTCACCAAACTTTGCTTAATTCAACTCCAAATCACAATAAGACTTAAAAATCCTAAACTAACAGCTCTCCTAGCAACTAACAAGATCAGATAGCACAAATTATCAAGAATGAAACAGAAAAATACACTTGATGATTTTTTCAATGTTTTATCACAATTTTATCATACAACCTTTGTTTTAAGCATACCAAACTGAAAATAACCATAATCCTGATCTAACATAACCAAAGTAGGTGTGATTTAACAGCTTTTACTAGCTAAATGAAGCTTCAAACTAATAAACCCCTCAAATCCAAACACCCCTTTATCTTTCTGATTTTAAACTTTAACAAACCAAATGTTTATAAACTCAAACCAAACTGATTCTAACCTATCTAAACATGCATAATAGTCCTAAATAAGCTTAATCAAACAGAAAACACTCACATAAAAACAGAATCATGCAATTTCATGAAGCAAGCAAATTTTCAGAAAAATTAAGAAAGAAAAAGGAGAAATGAAAGAAAATTTTCACCTCCCTCACTTTGCATCCTAGTGAGGGTCAACAAAGCTCTCCTGAGCTTGACCAACAGCTAGGTCAAGCCAGGAGTATCTTGACTGAAGGTGGGTTGAGGGGAGATTGCTGATGAAGTTACAAAACCCCACCCCACTTGTGATGAACTAATGCTTCCCTACACAACACCACAAGACCAAGAACAACTTCAAATATCAAAGGCTACAAGCTTTTGGCTTGTAGCTTTTGATACAGTACGTGTGAACAACAAATAGGTCAAAACAACAAAAAGATTTTCACCTCACAACACTTCTTACCCGAGAACTATACCCACTGAATCTTGATATCTCCCAGATATCAGGGTTCTATGGTCATATAAGATCCTAAGGAAGTAGCTTATGTGGCCTATGAACCTTCTTGCCTAATTGGAAAACGGATTTTAAAACTTGAAAATGCCTTTTCGAAAACTCATTCAACAAAGTACTCAACAAATCAATTTGGAACTCAGTTCTTTCACACAAGCCAATAAACTTTTAACTATAACTGAAAAGGAATTATATTTTCTCCTAAAAACACCAACTTTCATTAAGAAAAACAGATTACAAAGGCTTTGTAAAAAAAACTGGAACAAGAGAAAAATGAGACACAAGTCGTCTCATTTTATACTAATCAAGAGAAATTTCTAGAATGCTGATTAAAATAATACAAATGCTACAAATGCTAAAACCTAAATCTCTTGAAAGTCCAAGAATGCCCTTGAGTTCAAATTTGGTCAAACTCTCTTCATGTGATATGCAGGGTCATGTGAGGATGCCAGGGTGTACATCTTCATCTTAGTTGTTGAATGAACATTGGGGACCAAGGAATGAAATCCCACCAGTCATTTGGTCTCCTCATTGGGGTTGGGGGATAGAGACGTGAGCAGGGGAGGTGGGGATAGGCACATGGGGTGTTGGTGAAAGAGGTTTAGGGGTTGGTTTAGGTTAACTATTGGGTTAATCTGATTTCTGGAGCTGATGGGGGTAAAGCCCTTTGATTAGAAGTTTTAGGTGATTAGGGTTTATGGGTCAATTAAGGGCAGGTTTAATCTATTTTGGGGGTGGGTTAGATTTAAATTGGTGTTTAGTGGGAAAAAGGTTTGACTTTTTGACCAACTTAAACAAAACGGGTATTAAGGTTTTAAGTTTTGGGCTTATGGTGTTTAATGGGCTGGTAATGGGTAATCTCAAAATTAGGTCCCCACCCTTAACGGCTGTTATAGCAAAATTAGTCCAAATGTCTTTCACCATTAGTCCTTGTGGCTTTTCAACTTTAGTCCTTTGTTAGAATAAGGACTCATCATGTAATTTCTTTAAACTTTGAGGGCTATTCATGATATTCTACCAAACTTTAGGGACCCCAAAGGACATTAGGATTGTTGAGGGGTATAAAGTGACATTTCTTCAAAGTAGAGGGACCAAGTGATACATGATTTTGCTCGGTTCAATTATCTCTCAGAATCCTCTCGAATTGATCTCGGTCTTAAGTGGAATGATTTGTTCTTGGTTAATAAAAAGGTGATGGTTTGTTTATCTATTTGAAACTAATGACAAGAAATTAAGTGTCGAAGAGTAAAATCAAAGACTTAAATGATTACAGTGAAAATACGAATTTAAAATTAAATGTTTGAAAACTTTAAAGATTATCTTAGAAAAATAAATGGACATTCAATAAAAATTAACACTTGGAAACTTTGTGAAAAATAAGAACTAAATTGGAAATTACTAAAAGAAAGTAAGAACGGAGTAAAGCAAAACAACTCAATCGGAATAACCAAAAATGGGTGTAATCGGAATGTTATTCCGATCAATTGATCGGAATATGTTGCAAAAAGGACCAATCGGAATGATCAAAAGCAAATCAATCGGAATGTTTGAATTAAGCTACAATCGGAATAAGCAGAAATCGTGCCAATCGGAATATCTAACAAATGGACAAATCGGAATAACTGAAACACTTAGATCGGAATATCAAAAATGCCACCGGTCGGAATATATGAAACCCTTTTCCGATCATACGATCGGAAAGAGGGGATGTGGCTTGGTCGGAATGCACGGTCGGAAAAGGGCTTTGCCCTTTCCGAAAATGGTGCTGATCCGAATAAAAAGCAAGGAAATGAGCTTATGGAATAAGCTAACTCCCTAACAAGCTCGAATCCAGTAATAAGCTGATCAAATAAGCACTAAAAACACTTTATCTAAGCATAAAATAAACAACTTTTAAATCAAATCAATAAAAAGATGAACTTTTCATAAAAACTTTAAAAAGTAAAATAAGCTAAATCAACCAATAAGCCAAAAAGAACAAGGATCTTAAAGCTTATTAGTATATAAACTTAAGGAAACATAAAAAGAAATCAACTTTTTAAGCACAAATCATTGATGAACAACACGGATCATACGAGATTTGTACCAAAATCAATAAAAGTAAAAGAAAGGAAGGATGAGATTAAAGATTAAAAGATAAAAACTTGAACTTGATTAATGAAAAATACTACAAAGTTTTTATCTTGAAATAGAAAAAGATGAAATCTAGTGAGAGAAAGTTTAGAACTTTCTCTCTCTAAAACTAGAGAAATCAAAAACTAAAAACTAACTCAGTATGTGAAAATTTGTGAGGTAAGGCCTTTATATAGGCGTGTCTTGTGGTGGTGGGCTTGTGATTGGGCTTTGGTTTGGGCTCCTTTTTCTTCTTTCTTCTTTAGTCTTCACGCATCTTAAATAAACGTTTCCGACTTGGATTTGAGAAGTTTCGGTGAATAATTCCAACTCGTCTTATAATCTTTTATTTAATAGATTCGAGTTCTTCGACATATATGAATCTTCCATCTTTGGCTCTATTCTTCGATAAATCTTCAAATAGGCACAATGACTTCAAATCTTTTGCATCTCTTGGACAATAGACTTTGTCTTGAGTCTTTTTCCTCGATAAAACTCGTGCAATCCCATGTTTTCTTCATTATTCATCCGGTTGACTCTGAAAACACAATAAACACAAAAACCACGCATAATTCCAAACAAATGATATTAAATACGTGTTTTGGTCTTGTTTTAGCCGGAATTAAGTGGTAAAAGGATGGGTGTTTTCACACCTATCAAATCCCCTACACTTAACCATTGCCACGCCCTCATGCAATGCTTAGTGACAAAGCACATTTACACTTTTCTCATAATCAATCAACCTTGGCCTTATTAAAATACTACTAAACAAAAATTAAAGTACTAAGAGAAATTAAAACTTTAAACTAATCAAAAGGATAGAAAATAGCTATGTGGAAATAACTTGTAAAGAGATCGAGGACTTACATTAGGGCTTCGGTGCTGCGAAGATTTATCACCCTCAAGTTTCACGTTCCCCAAACTAAGCTTAAAAACGAGATCATTGTTTTTATAAGTTAGCAATTCAAACACTTACACACATGGCTTAATTATATGCTTAAACTCCCTTATTCCTAGGTGTATCTCTTATATTTTATTTTTTTGTCTTAGAATGATCATGAAGAGGCATTTTTGGACTTATTTCGATAGTTTATTTAGGCTGAAAGCAAAGTAGGACGATTTGATCAATAGTTAGCTAAAGGACAAAATCTCTTAAAACTGCTTCTCGGGATATCAAAAAGTTCATATCTTGGCATAACTTGGTTCGCGATTTGAGACCTTTCTCGGGCCGATATTTGGCATGTACTTCATACTTCGTATCTTGAGAGACGTTCTTGAGATAATGGTATTCTCATCGTAATAGAGTTTCTTCACTTGGAGACTTTTGAGGGGTACTCCAACTTTGTTGACCACGACTTCATGATTATTTCTTCAATCTCTATTTGGGATTTTGAGATACAACGATCCGCCTCCTTTTCGGACTTGGATCTATTTATCCTCATACCTTGTTAGGGTCTTTTCGGATAGACTTCTCCATGATCTTTATGGGAGTTGATTGCTTTTCGTCGTGAGTCTTGATCCTTCATATTGATTTTAGGAATAATGCTCTTCACATCACTTTGGATCTTTAGCAATAAAATGGAATCCTCATGCCTTGTTAGGGCCTTTTCGGACTCGCCAATCTTCGCGCCCCGCTTCATAAGTTATGCCTTGGCTATTATCTCTTATCATTACCGAGCAACTTTTAAACGATCTTGGGCTAGAAGCTAAGTAACTTTTCAAATCGTACGACCTTACTTATTGCAGATAATTTATTAGCAAGTGATGGGAGAATAGGCAAATAATTACACCAAGTGAGCTTGTGCAAGAATACCGACTTATAATTGACTCTATCATTTCTCGTCCTCCACAATTTAAAATCTCAAATAATGAGACTCGTGGACACTTAGCCTAATAAACCAATTAAGGTTTACATGGTTAAGGATACTAGCTAGAATAAACTTGGATAAGTCTATTCGGGTTGAGTCAAAATAAACGCAACGGGCCTAATATGTCAAAGACTTCTAAACTAGCTACACCACTTTATTAATATTTGACTTTATTGCAGGATATATACATACGAAAGCAAAGATAAAAATTTAAAAATTATGACTAAAATGGCCAAAGTTAATAAAAAATTTGAAAAATGTTGAAAAAGATGATTTTCCGGTTAAATGAAGGCATTTTCATGGAAAAGTCCACTTAAAACTTTGATAGAATTCCCCCTACACTTAAGATAAACATTGTCCTCAATGTTTAAGCATGTGGGAAAAGTCTCCCCTACACTTATGACATTGTGCACGTTGGTTAACTCAAGGTAAGGAAGAGACGACTAAAGTGATCAATTTCAAATGTGAGTATGAAGAAAATTGAATCACGATAGTTGAGAGATAGAACCGGATTTCGGATAACACGGGAGCACGGTTCTTCAAAGATTCCAAGAGTGCACTTATCCCTGTAATCACAGCACCACACAAAAACAAAGAACCGATAGAAGTCCCCCTACACTTAGGAGGTTAAAACATAAAAAGATAGAAACTCGGGTTGCCTCCCGAGGAACGCTTGTTTTTGATAACCGAGTCACGAGCCTGACTCGACCCAAAATTAGTTCATGGGGAACGTGGTGAGGGATGGAATCATCTCTTGAGAGATGTCCTCACCAAAGTACAGCTTCAGACGCTGGCCATTCACCTTGAAATTGGGCCCATTTGGCTGAGAAATCTCAATGGTCCCATACGGAAAGACTTTGGCGACTGTGAATGGACCAGACCAGCGGCTCTTCAACTTGCCAGAGAAGATCTTCAACCGAGAGTTGACAAGTAAGACTTGATCACCATCGTGGAACTCTCGGTTCTTGATTTTTGCGTCATGAAGGATCTTCGTCTTCTCTTTGTAGATCAGCGAGTTCTCATAAGCTTCATTCCTCAGTTCGTTGAGCTCGTTGAGTTGAATCTTACGATGATCACCGGCTTTGTTGATGTCGAAGTTAGCCCACTTCAAGGCCCAGTGCGCCCTATGCTCCAACTCGATGGGAAGGTGGCATGCTTTCCCGTTCACAAGACGATAAGGTGTACAACCGATCGGGGTCTTGTAAGCAGTACGGAAAGCCCACAGAGCATCATCTAACTTATCGGCCCACGCGGCACGATGCTCTCCCACAGTACGCTCCAAAATTCGCTTCAATCCACGGTTGGATATCTCGGCCTGCCCATTGGTTTGGGGATGATATGCGGTGGAAAGACGGTGATTGACACCATACTTCGCCATGACTCTTGCAAATTGATCGTTGCAAAAATGAGTCCCGCGGTCACTTATAATAGCACGAGGAACGCATCGAGCGAACAGCGATTTCAAAAAGTTACAAACCACCCTTGCATCATTAGTAGGTAAAGCTTTGGCTTCAACCCACTTTGAAACGTAGTCAACGGCTACAAGGATGTATTTGTTTCCTTTAGAAGAAGGGAATGGCCCCATAAAGTCGATACCCCAAACATCAAAGATTTCACATTCTTGAATGAAATTCTGAGGCATCTCGTCTTTATGTGTGATGTTGCCTTGTTTCTGGCACACATCACATCGTTTAACCATATTGTGAGCGTCACGATATATGGAGGGCCAATAAAATCCCGAATCAAACACTTTTTTGGCGGTGTAGTTGGGACCAAAGTGACCACCGGTGGGTCCTTTGTGGCAAGCATCAAGGATTTCTAAAGCTGCCGGTCCATCAACACAACGACGAATAATCAAGTCAGCACATTGTTTGAATAGATACGGGTCATCCCAAAAGTAAGTCCTAATGTCGTTAAAGAACTTCTTCTTTTTCTGGGATGTTAACCCGTCAACGAGAATTCCACCCGCTAAATAGTTTGCAAAGTCCGCAAACCACGGGGTTTCATTCGACTTCGAGTTTATAGACATTAAGGTCTCCAAGGGAAAAGAATCATTGATTTCTTTGTTCGGATGATCCCCTTGGTAAGGATCCTCAAGTCTGCTGAGATGATCCGCGGCTAGGTTTTCTGCTCCTTTTTTATCGCGAATTTCGATTTTAAATTCCTGGAGCAGCAAAACCCAGCGAAGAAGTCTTGGTTTGGAATCTAGCTTTGTCAACAAGTACTTCAGCGCGGAATGATCGGTATACACAATTGTTGTGGAAAGGACAAGATAGGGACGAAATTTTTCAAAGGCATAGACAACAGCTAAAAGCTCTTTTTCGGTTGTCGTATAATGCAATTGTGCCCCCGTCATTGTCTTGCTAGCGTAATGGATTGGTTGGAAGTGTTTATTCACTCTTTGTCCCAGAACCGCTCCAATAGCAAAATCACTAGCATCGCACATCAACTCAAAGGGAAGCTCCCAATTAGGGGTAACCAAGACGGTGCCTTAGTTAGCTTATCCTTCAGCGAGTTGAATGCTTCGAGACACTCTTTGGAAAAGATAAAAGGAGTATCTTTTTCCAAGAGGTGGGTCATCGGGCGAGCGATTTGAGAAAAATCTTTGATGAATCGACGGTAGAAGCCCGCATGACCCAGAAAACTTCTCACACCTTTCACGGTTGAAGGTGGAGGCAACTTGGCGATAACATCGACTTTAGCACGGTCTACTTCAAGACCGGCTTTGGAAATCTTGTGTCCCAGCACGATGCCTTCTTTTACCATAAAATGGCATTTTTCCCAATTCAGAACAAGGCGAGTGTCTTCGCACCGCTTAAGCATACGTTCCAAATTGGCAAGGCAAGAAGAGAAGGAATCCCCGAAGACCGAGAAATCATCCATGAAGACTTCCATGGTTTGTTCAACCATGTCATGGAAGATAGCTAACATGCACCTTTGGAAAGTCCCGGGGGCATTACATAAGCCAAAAGGCATCCTTTTGTAAGCAAATGTGCCATAGGGACAAGTGAATGTTGTCTTCTCTTGATCTTGGGGATCGATGGGTATTTGAAAATAACCCGAGAAACCATCAAGAAAGCAGTAATATTCATTACCCGCTAAACGTTCAAGCATTTGGTCCATAAAAGGTAGAGGGAAATGATCCTTTCTCGTGGCATCATTGAGTTTGCGGTAGTCTATACAAACTCTCCACCCAGTAACGAGACGGGTAGGAATCAGCTCGTTGTTTGCATTTGGCACAACGGTGATGCCGCCTTTCTTAGGCACACAATGGATTGGACTAACCCATGGTGAATCCGAAATAGGGTAAATCATACCCGCATCAAGAAGTTTGATAACCTCTGTTTTGATGACTTCATGTATTTTTGGATTCACCCTTCGTTGGCTTTGAATTGTGGGCTTAAAGTCGTCCTCCATGAGAATTTTGTGTGTGCAGAAGTGAGGATCAATTCCACGAATATCAGAAATCTTCCAAGCAATAGCGTTCTTATGAGCTTTCAACACGGTGATAAGTCGGGCTTTTTCATCTTCCTTTAGGTCCTTAGCAATGATGACTGGTGACTTCTTCTCTTCTTCAAGGAATACATACTCAAGATGGGGCGGCAACTCCTTAAGCTCTAAATCCGGAGGATTTTCGACGGGAGGCGTATTCGAAGTCGGAGTATCGATAGCGATGACCGTGGGAGATGGAGGCGAAGGATTGTCTTCGGTGAGAAGATTGTCAAAGAAATTCATGTCTTCATCCCCATCGGTGGGAGAATCATCAGTAGATAAGTTCGCATCTCCCATGGTATCTTCAAGATTGTTCCAAAATAAATCACTATCTCCAAATAGAGACAACGATGAATCAATAGAGGACACGGTCTCAACATTGGGAAGAGAGGTAGGAATACTTTTGCAAGCATCATTAAAGTGTTCTTCACAAGCCTCATCAAGAACGTCAATACAATTAACGCTCTCATATGAATAAGGCTGTTTAGACAACTTTCCCATGTTGAAGACTACTTTATCGTCACCCACTCTCATGATGAGCTCACCGGCTTCAACATCAATGAGAGTGCGACCGGTCCTCAAGAATGGACGACCAACAATGAGTGGCACACGGGGGTCCATCTCGTAGTCGACGACAACAAAATCAGCAGGGAAGGTGAATTTGTCGACTCCTACAATGACGTCTTCGGCTATCCCCACTGGATAAGCAACCGTACGGTTAGCTAATTCCAAAGTCATTTTGGTGGGGACAAGCTCTGGGAGAGATAATTGCTTCCAAACACTTAGAGGCATGAGATTAATACTAACACCTAGATCGGCTAGGGCCATGCAATTCTCTACTCCCGGGAAATTGCAAGGAATTAAGAAACGACCCGGATCACCAAGCTTGGTTGGCAATTTCCTTAAGAGCACTGCAGAGCAATTCTCATTAAGTTGGGTGTTGGCAATATCGAGGAGCTTTTCCTTGTCGCTCAGAAGATCTTTAAACATTTTTGCATATTTAGGCATGTGAGCGAGAGCCTCAGCGAAAGAGATATTGAAATTCAGTTGTTTGAACATTTTAAGGAAGTTCGAAACCTGAATATCGTCCTTGCTTTTGAGCTTCTCTTTCCTCAACCTAGATGGATAAGGTATATTAGAAGAAGAGGAAGGCTTTGGAAGAATAGGATCACTCACATCCTTGGGTGGAGGAGGGGTAGAAGGAAGAGGTGGAGAAATTGGGGAAGGAGAAGGATGAGGAATAGGAGCAGGTGACTCGTTCTCCTTAGTCACAACCACCGGTGGAGGTATAGGAAGCTCGGGTTCCTTGGTACCTTTGCCACTTCGAGTAGTGATTGCTTTCATCTCCCCTCTTGGATTCGCAACGGTGTTACTCGGAAGAGTACCCGAAGAAGAGGGTTGATTACCTTGGAAGAAACCAGCCATCATGTTCCTCGGATCATTAGTTTGGCTATCCAACGTATTTCTCATGTCGGCTCTCAGATCGTTCCCTTGCTTGACCAAGTCTGCTTTCAAGTTGCGCACTTCCTGTTGGAGATTCTCCACGATCACATCATTGGTCCTCATGTAGGTTACAACCTCTTGGTGTAATGCAGTGGTTTGGTTGGAAGGAGCATTGTATGCGGGTGGTTGATAAGTAGGTTGCTGGTAAACTTGGTTGTTACGTTGAGGTGGTTGTTGCTGCTTGTGAGGAGGGATGTATGGTTGTCGAGGTTGTTGTTGTTGTTGAGGAGGGCGATTAAGGTTTTGTTGTTGGTTTGGGTTGTTTGGGGGAAAACCGGGTGGTGAGAGGTAGTTGTTGGAGCGGTAGCTAAGCAAATTACAGTCACCTTGAGGTCTAGCTTGATAAGCAGGTTGAGGATAGGTGCCATATGCCGCATTCACATTCTCAGCAGGGTAGTCTTGGGTGGCACTACAAGTAGTGTAGGAGTGAGGACCACCGCATATCTCACAAGGTTGGCTGACAGCACTAACTTGAGCGTTTTTAGCGTTGTTGCTGTTGTTGTTGCTGACGGTGTGGGTGACAAGCGATTCAAGAAGCGTAGTGATTTTGTCCAATCGCTTGTCACTGTCACTAGTGCTAGCACTAGCGACATTGGTCCTAACACTCTTGGTTTGCACACGAGACTTATTCTCAATGATATCCCAAGCAGCATTGGAAGTCTTAGCCAAAAGATTACCCCCCGAGGCACTGTTCAGTGAATCTTGATCACTCATGCTTAAACCATTGTAAAAAGTATTAATTTGATGTACTTTGGTAAAACCATGTTGTGGGCATTTTCTTAAAATATCTTTAAAACGATCCCAAGATTCACTGAACGACTCATCGTACTTTTGTTCAAATTTATGATTTCATTCCGCAAAGCGGTAGTACGAGAGGGTGGGAAAAAGTAATTGATAAACTTTGTTTCCAAATCCGTCTACGAGAGAATACTCTATGGCGGTTCCTTAGCAAGCCAATGCCGGGCTTGTCCCTCTAAAGAAAAGGGAAAAAGTTGTAACCTTATAACCTCTTGTGGAACACCATTGAATTTGACCGTGTTGGTTAGTTGCAGGAATCTCTTGATATGGTCGTGTGGATCATCAATGGTACGTCCCAAGAATGGTTGAGCGGAGACCATCTGGATAAAGCCTGATTTGAGCTCGAAATTGTTGGCGGCAATTGGAGGTATGACAATTGGATCCGTGTTGCCATCGACATGAGCTTGCAGCAGTTCAATCATCGGGCGATTATCTGGAAGATGCTCATTGTTGTTGTTATTGTTCATGTTGTTAAAAGGCGGGTTGTTGTTGTTATTATTGTTGTTTGGAGGTGCTATGTTGTTGTTGTTTTGTACATCGGCCATGTCTAAATGATCGAGAGGCTCGGCCTCTTGATAAGACGTGGATCGAGTGCGCATACACCTGCAAAAGAACTAACAAGAGAAAAACAAAGCAAAATATTTTTGGTTTTTATGTTTTTTAATTAATTTTTTTTTTTTTTTGTAATTTTGAAAATTTTATATTTTTTTTAGGATTTTTTTTTTTTGAAAATTTTATGAAAAAGTAACGTTCACGGGGAACGGATCCCAAAATCCAAGTTCTCACAAAAAACTTTTGATCTTAACGAGAAGAGCCGGCAGCGGCGCCATTTGATACACTGATTTTGTATGGTTCAATTATCTCTCAGAATCCTCTCGAATTGATCTCGGTCTTAAGTGGAATGATTTGTTCTTGGTTAATAAAAAGGTGATGGTTTGTTTATCTATTTAAAACTAATGACAAGAAATTAAGTGTCGAAGAGTAAAATCAAAGACTTAAATGATTACAGTGAAAAGACGAATTTAAAATTAAATGTTTGAAAACTTTAAAGATTATCTTAGAAAAATAAATGGACATTCAATAAAAATTAACACTTGGAAACTTTGTGAAAAATAAGAACTAAATTGGAAATTACTAAAAGAAAGTAAGAACGGAGTAAAGCAAAACAACTCAATCGGAATAACCAAAAATGGGTGTAATCGGAATGTTATTCCGATCGATTGATCGGAATATGTTGCAAAAAGGACCAATCGGAATGATCAAAAGCAAATCAATCGGAATGTTTGAATTAAGCTACAATCGGAATAAGCAGAAATCGTGCCAATCGGAATTTCTAACAAATGGACAAATCGGAATAACTGAAACACTTAGATCGGAATATCAAAAATGCCACCGGTCGGAATATATGAAACCCTTTTCCGATCATACGATCGGAAAGAGGGGATGTGGCTTGGTCGGAATGCACGGTCGGAAAAGGGCTTTGCCCTTTCCGAAAATGGTGCTGATCCGAATAAAAAGCAAGGAAATGAGCTTATGGAATAAGCTAACTCCCTAACAAGCTCGAATCCAGTAATAAGCTGATCAAATAAGCACTAAAAACACTTTATCTAAGCATAAAATAAACAACTTTTAAATCAAATCAATAAAAAGATGAACTTTTCATAAAAACTTTAAAAAGTAAAATAAGCTAAATCAACCAATAAGCCAAAAAGAACAAGGATCTTAAAGCTTATTAGTATATAAACTTAAGGAAACATAAAAAGAAATCAACTTTTTAAGCACAAATCATTGATGAACAACACGGATCATACGAGATTTGTACCAAAATCAATAAAAGTAAAAGAAAGGAAGGATGAGATTAAAGATTAAAAGATAAAAACTTGAACTTGATTAATGAAAAATACTACAAAGTTTTTATCTTGAAATAGAAAAAGATGAAATCTAGTGAGAGAAAGTTTAGAACTTTCTCTCTCTAAAACTAGAGAAATCAAAAACTAAAAACTAACTCAGTATGTGAAAATTTGTGAGGTAAGGCCTTTATATAGGCGTGTCTTGTGGTGGTGGGCTTGTGATTGGGCTTTGGTTTGGGCTCCTTTTTCTTCTTTCTTCTTTAGTCTTCACGCATCTTAAATAAACGTTTCCGACTTGGATTTGAGAAGTGTCGGTGAATAATTCCAACTCGTCTTATAATCTTTTATTTAATAGATTCGAGTTCTTCGACATATATGAATCTTCCATCTTTGGCTCTATTCTTCGATAAATCTTCAAATAGGCACAATGACTTCAAATCTTTTGCATCTCTTGGACAATAGACTTTGTCTTGAGTCTTTTTCCTCGATAAAACTCGTGCAATCCCATGTTTTCTTCATTATTCATCCGGTTGACTCTGAAAACACAATAAACACAAAAACCACGCATAATTCCAAACAAATGATATTAAATACGTGTTTTGGTCTTGTTTTAGCCGGAATTAAGTGGTAAAAGGATGGGTGTTTTCACACCTATCACCAAGCTTGTACAATCTTCAAACTTCAAGGGCATTTTTGCAAAATTCATTCTTGGGCCCGGTTCTTTGTGCGGCTTCATTTCCCGTGTTCGTTTTTGATTGATTCTTGTGATCTTTTTGTCATTTCCTCAATATCCGTACCTAAAATACACAAGCAACAAACACAAGCATATATTTGGCATTTTTAATGATATTTAATGCATTTTAAGCCCAATTTGGACGATGAGACTATGTATAAAAGCAGTCTCATCACTCCCCATACTAAACCATTGCCGTGCCCTCACGCAATGCTAGAATAAAGTATCATAGCATCTCCAAAATTCATTTTTATTCACTTTATTGAACGATAAACTAGCTACACTACTACTATTACTACTACTTGCGTTTTAGACAGAATGTATGATTTTCATCGCAAAATGGGACGTTTAGGTTTATAGAATAAGAACACGTGTATGCTTCGTTAGAAATAATTTCATCGTCCTCGATTTTCACCCCAATTCTATGCCAAGCGTGCAACGAGATCATTGTCATTATAAGTTAGTAATGCTAACACTACTCATATGTCCTAATCACGTACTTACTCTCCCATTTTCCTAAGTTGTATCTCTTATATTTTATTATGTCTTGAATGTTTCACGAGGATACATTGTTTGACTTATGCGATAATAGAGATTTAGGTCTAAAAATAAAGTCCTAACAGTGTAACCAAGACCATCAAATCAATAACCCTTCCTAATAGACAACGATGTCAAAAAATTAAGTCAACAAGAAGGATCGATAAACACGGTTTTATAACGGTTTTGAACATGAGACTTATTACCAAGACTTTTATACGCCCCCTAACGGAAGGGCCTTATTATCTTTGGTTTACCTCCATCTTTTATTCAACTTCGCCATGAAGCTTTTATTATGACTTCGGTCTTGCCTTGCCTTTTATTATCCGCCTCATCGGTGGTTTTATTAGCCAAAGACGTATATCCTCACGCTAAGGCGATTTTTGGATCTTTAAAGCTTCAAAGATTAAGGCTTGATTCACTTTCAATTTTTGCATAGATTTTTCGGCCTTGTGGGGCTTCAAATTGTTTGCTTGATTTAGGTGAGCACTTGAAATCTTATTATTGAGTGAAGCTTTTGATTATTCGGGTGCCAATACTTCAAAACTGTGATGCTGGCGATACCTTAATGTCTTCCCAATTTAATTACACGGAAGCTACTAGAAAAGACTAGAAACCCAACAATCAAGACTAAACCGCTAAGTCAATATTTATTAAGCAAAAAATATTTACAAGCGAAGGAAGAATAAGCAAACAATGAGAACACATGAGTTTTTAAAGAATATGAGTATTCTACGTTTAGCATAGTAACTTATAATTAACCCTATCATTTCTCGTCCTCATTTAAGAGACTTAGCCTAATGTGAAGTTAAGGAATCAAAGCTAAGTGCTCAACACGCACGGTCGAGTAAAAAATTACTCTTATTCTCGCCATCGGAAAACCTACATTCGTGTCTTCAAACACTTATAAAACATGAGAAAAATTTTAAAATTTGGCCATTTTTAGCCTTATTTTGCAACAAAACGATAAACAAAAAGATAAACTTTGGAAAGCGTGAAGGTTTGGCAAGGAAAGTATCTATTCACCCCCCCCCCCATACTAAAGTTAAACATTGTCCTCAATGTTTCGAGTCTAGGGGTGCAAACACCCCCATACTAGAGACGTAGTCGAATGCCTAATCTAGCATGGAAAGGGTGTAACCGTTAAATTTAAAGCCGTTTATGAAGTGTGCTATAAACCTAAGGTTAGAACATCAAAGGATATATCATGGATATTGAGAAAGTCTTCAAAGCAAACAATCGAGTGCTCCTATAAAACGAACACGAGAGGCTCCAATCGTGAAGATCATGATCATCTAAAATCCACAATTCACAAACAACCACAGAACAAAGGTTGGAAGGGCACAAATCCCCTCACATTAAACTAATTAGAAAGCAATAATATTTACATGGATAAGCATGGGACTCCCCCACGAGGCACCTTGTTTTTGATAACCGAGTCAAAAGCTCGACTCGAATCCCCATAAATGTGATCATTTATGGATTATCTTGGTATGGTCAATTTTTGGTGGGGCTTACATGATAAACAAGGCCAAAAAACAACCGGTATTAAGGACTAAGTCCTTTGATGGTGCAAAATACCGGGATCAAAGATGGCTTTCTCGTTTTCATTGGAAAAACAAATCAACGCCACTTCATCATGTGTCAACACTAACCCAAAGGGTTTAAAGAAAATAGATGAGAAGAAATAGAAGGGTGGGACAATGGGTAAGTCACAAAAACCATGACCTACTCGAGGTAGACTCGCACCAATCAAATTGAAAGATTTTCCATTTATTGCATCGGTGGAAGACCGAGATTTCCCTTTATAAGCAATTCCGGGATCAAATATCTCGTCCTCGCTGGAGAAAGGGGAGGGAACATAAGGGGCTTCCCCCACACTAGGTCCACACAAAGCATCGTCAAAAAGAGAAGACGAGTTTGTAGCACTCAAAACACGAGGTGATGACGGAGTTAACATTGTAGAAAAATCTTTTAAATCCAATTTAAATTTTTTTCCTTTTTCATCTTTTAAACTCTCCTTATGAAAACCCGACTTGATTATGTCAAAAATATTTGGTGTTTCTAAAGCAATGTTAGTCACACTAAAAATTCTCACATTTGAAAAACGTTTTGGTTTTGGTGGTGGTAAGTTCTCAAAACGTTTGTCAACAAAGAAAACTTCCCCATCGGGGTCAACATATTCATCATCCGAAGAATCATTCGTGATTGGAAACGTAGGCTTAACACTCTTAACCTCCACCGACGGAGGGGATGGAAAATCGTTTTTATCATCAACTCCTAAAACTCTTTTTGAAATATTTTTGCAAATGTTTTAGATGAGATTAACATTGTTCAAAGACATGATAGAATACACATGAGAAAGCGTAGAGTTTTGAGTTGCATTTATGACGAGTTCTTCCTCATTGAAACGAAGAGTGATTTTCCTAGCATGCACATCGATAAGTGCTCTCGAGGTATCAAAAAATGATCGACCTAAAATTAGAGGAACTTTAGGATTGATGGGAATGTCAACAACGATAAAGTCCATGGGATAGTAGAACTTTCCAACTTTCACGAAGACGTCCTAGGCTACTCCACAAGCTAGAATCATAGAATGATCGGCCATCTCGATTGACATTCTTGAAGGAGTGAGATTAGGAAGATTGAGTGTAACACCCCATTTTGATAATGGAATGTCACGCGTAATTATGGCGTGTCATCAAAGCATACAAGGAAAAATGTCTAAACATTACATGACCATAAAAGGAAAATACCGGAATCAAACATCGGTAGTCCAAAAGTAAAGCTCATCACACACAAACTTAAGTACTGTAAAAGAAAGGACTAAACAATGTACATAGCAAGAGTATCAAAGTAAAGATAATGCATAAAGTAAAGAAAGGCTAGAAAGCTTCCAGTCCATATGCATGTACGCTTAAAGTCTACGGGCGTCCCTGAGTACCTGCCGTTTTGGGAACATAGAAAAGGAAAACGGCTGAGCAATACGCTCAGTGCACGGATGTACAATAAAGCATGAATAGGATAAGCATATAACATATAACAGCGGAAGAAACTAAGTCTCGAATAACCTGGTTAAGTCTTGGTAAAACTGGTTTTATAGTTTGAAAAGCCTTATGTTTATCTTATAAAAACTGCTTAACATATTCTACCATTAGCCAATATAGGTCATGAAAATCCACCGTGCATGAATACTTGGAGGGGTGACCTCATCATGTAAATTAGAGGGGCTGCCTCTAATTTAATATACTGGTTTGGGTAGGAGGGATCAGCTCCTTGTGAAGGATGCAAGGCACACACCACATTCACACTGAGTAATCTGCTGAAAAACATGTAACTAGGATGCACCCATACGCCCCACATAATAAATATAATAATATGGCCAAAAGCTAAAGGGACGCCACGAGCAATCACTCCGCCGTGGTGAAGTCATAACATCAGTGCCTCTAATGTTATGGTTATGGTACCTCCATAACTAGGTGAAACTGGTCATGCATGTATATGGCTATAGGTATTCTAATTTAAACATAAGCAAATCAAACATATAAACTTATACTACGGGAAAACATTTGGCTGCATACGGGGAATCCTAATAAGGAAAGAATGTCCATACTGAAAGGACGGGAATCCGTACCTTATGTCCAGTGAACGAAGAAGACGAACTGAGGAGAGTCCTACTTCGGTATCACTAATGCTACATAAATACATACATGAATAAGTATCTGTTTACTAAATACGTAACTGGTTTTATGTCATGTCTTAGCTTATTTTATATGTTCATATCATGTTTTACTGTTTTAAGCCTTAAACTGTGTTTATCTTATATTCTGTCTATTCTGATTAAGTATTTCTGGTATTTCATGTATTATTATACTTACTGTGTAATAATAAGTAACTTTCTAAAAATAGCAGGTTTCCTAAAATAGAAAGTTTCCAAAAATAGAAAGTTACCAAAAATAGAAAGTTTCCAAAAATAGAAAGTTTCCAAAAATAAAATTACTGCTTAAAATAGATAAGTTTCTAAAAATAGAAAGTTTCCATAAATAGATTAGCTACCTTAATTAAATAAGTTTCTAAAAATAGAAAGTTTCCATAAATAGATTAGCTGCCTGAATTAAATAAGTTTCTTTAAATAGAAAGTTTCCACAATTAGATATAAGCTGGTTAAATAAGCTAAGTATATACGCTTAAGTGTTTTCTGATTATTTTTCTAAGTCATAATGATATAAGGTATAGTTTATTAATTATTACATGTAATTTAAATAAACTATAGGTTAAAAGTATTTAATTAAATATATCATGTTTTTAATTAAATAAGGTTAAATACTTAGGTTAAAACATGTATTATTAATTAATAATATAACCTAAGTCATGTAAATTAATTAATTATAACTATGGTTTTTAATAATTAATTAATTATAAAGTCTAGAAAATATAATTATCTTGGTTAATAATTCCATGATCTAATAATTAAATTTTAACCTAAGTCATATTTTATTAAATTAATCATGTCATATAATTATTAATTTAATTTTAACATATGATAATTAAAACATAACCTTAACATAAACCGTGAACCGGATCGTGACTAGAAACCATGAACCAGACCTGAAATCGACACCATACCCCGAACCACTTCGGGGTTCCCTTTTGTTTGCTGCTGCCGTGGGACCCACACCACCAAACCGAGACCTTGTGGTCTCGGTGGTGGTCTATAAGCCAAACCGAGACCCCCTTGGGGTTCGGTTTAGGCGCCGGCCACACACAAACACCCCTAAAACCTCCTTTTTGATTTACCCCATAACCTTTTTCATGTTTAGTTTATGTTTTTAATTAGGTTTTTAAAAAACATCATGTTCTTAATTAGTTTTATTAATCAAATCAAAAAGAAAAAGGATTAAAAAGGTATACCGAATGCGTGGATCTAACGAGGATGAACACACACGAACACACGTACAAAACCCAAGATCAAAATCAAACGAACACCCCCTTTTCTTGTGTTGTATGCGGCGGCCAAAGAGGAGAGCAAGAAGGAAATGAGAAAATCTTTTTAGGTTTTTGTTTAGTTTACTGTAAAGTGAAAAATGAAACAAGATTTTACCTTTTACCCCATGTTAGTAAAATTTGATGGGCTTGGCCCATCTTTCTTGATGTAGCCGCAGGTAGGGGGCCCCACATTGGGTACCCGTACCATTTTCCGTGTCTCGTTATTTAAGTGTTCGTTCGTGTTTATTTATGTTCGTGTTTTATGTGTTCTCGTTAAATATTAACCGTGACTTAATATATCTATTCGTGCTCGTAATAAATATATATATACGTAATTAATATTAGTTCGTGATTTAATTACGTTCATGATTTCATGATCGCATGTTCGTGATTAATTATTGTTAAATAATTATTGTGTATTCGTACGTAATAAATACTTATCGTGTTCTAACACGTACGTAATACGTAAGATTCTAACACGTGAACGTAGTCATACTATAAAAGGAAAGTTTTAATCTAGTATGTATGATCTTAAGGGTACTATTAATGTTAATAGCATGCGGGTTTATAAACTCTTCCCCCCTAAAAAGAATAATTCGTCCCCGAATTATAGATAAAGTAAACTGGAAAAGAAGAACATACCCGGATTCAAAATATGAAATGAGGGTAAGAAGCCCGGACAGACTCCTCTGTTTCCCAAGTGGCTTCCCGCTCGATATGATCCCTCCAAAGGATTTTGACGAATGGAATCGTCTTCATTCTCATGACTCGTTCTTGTCTATCAAGAACTCGTTCGGGTTCTTCTATGAAGGTGAGATTTTCACGTATCTGTTCCAGTGGATACTGAACCATGTGAAGGGGATGATACTGGTACCCTCTGAGTAAGGACACATGAAACACATTGTGTACATGTGAAAGCTGCGGAGGTAACGCTGACCGGTATGATACTTCCCCGACTCATTCAATGATATCAAACGGTCCGATGAAACGAGGACTGAGCTTCCCTTTAATCCCGAAGCGTCTAACACCACGTGCCCGCGAAACCTTAAGGAAGACGTGATCTCCTACGTTAAAATGTATGTCCCTACGATGCTTATCGGCATAACTTTTCTGACGTGACCGTGCTTCCTAAATTTTCTGCTTAGCTACTGCGATCTTTTCATTGGTCATCTCTATGATTTCTGGTCCTTCAAGTGTTCGCTCGCCAACCTGATCCCAGCAGATTGGGGCGCGACACTTTCTGCCATACAACATCTCGAGAGGAGCATACTTGATACTTGCGTGCCAACTGTTGTTGTAGGCAAACTCCACCAAACAGATGTAATCGTCCCAATCACCCGTCCATTCCAACGCACATAACCTCAACATGTCTTCCAATGTCTGAATTGTTCGCTCCGACTGTCCGTCCGTTTGAGGATGAAAAGCCGTGCTAAGATTAAGTTGTGTACCCCAAGCTTTCTGTAGACTCTTCCAAAATCGCGAAGTGAATCGAAGATCTCTGTCTGAGACGAAGCTGGATGGAGCACCGTGGAGTCTCATGATCTCTCTTCTATACGTATCGGCGAGTTTACTTACCGGAACTTCCTTGCGGATCGGTAAGAAATGAGCTGATTTGGTAAGTCAATCAACGATAACCTAAATTGCATCGTGCTTCCTCTTAGTAGGCGGAAGACCAGTAACAAAATCCATGGTGATTTTGTCCCACTTCCACTCTGGAATATCTAACGGTTGAAGGAGACCGCCAGATCGCTGATGCTCGATCTTAACCTGCTGGCAGGTAAGACATTTGGAGACGTAAGTGGCCACATCCTGTTTCATACCACTCCACCAAAAGTATTGCTTGATGTCATGGTACATCTTAGTCGAACCAGGATGTATAGAAAATGGGGAGCTATGAGCTTCAGCTAACAAGGCTTCCCGGAGTTCTTGGTCATCAGGAACACAAAGTCTCGTGTCCTGCCATACGATACCATCTGCATCTACTCTGAATTCCATCTGTTTCTCCAAATTCTGTACTATCGCCCAGATTTCTCCATCATCTTTCTGAGATTCCTTGATCTTAAAGAGTAACTCGGGTTCTACTCTAAGATTAGCCCAGTAACCGTGCTGTCCATGTACCATGATCTCGATGTCTAGTCGCTCCAAGTCTCTTATGATTTCCTCCTCAATTTTAATGCCGTTAAACGTTCCGGACTTCCTGCTAAGAGCATCTGCTACTACATTTGCCTTTCCGGGATGATACTATAGATTAATGTCATAATCCTTCAACAGCTCTAACCATCTCCTCTGCCTCATGTTCAATTCACGTTGAGTGAAGATATACTTCAAGCTTTTGTGGTCCGTGAAAATATCACATGATTCTCCATATAAGTAGTGCCTCCATATCTTCAATGCAAACACGACTGCAGCAAGTTCCAAGTCATGCGTGGGGTAATTTTCTTCATAAGGCTTAAGCTGCCGTGAAGCGTACGCGATCACTTTCCCATGTTGCATGAGAACACAGCCAAGTCCCTTCCCCGATGCATCACTGTAGATTTGAAATCCACCCGTACCAGATGGGAGAGTAAGAATAGGTGCAGATACTAGCTTCTGCTTCAGGTCTTCAAAGCTCTTCTCTCGTTCTTCAGTCCAGACGAATTTCTCCCTTTCCGCATCAGTTTGGTCAATGGTAGTGCTAAGCGGGAAAAGTTCTCCACGAACCTACGGTAATAGCCAGCTAAGCCTAAGAAACTGCGGACTTCCGTCGCTGATGTCGGCCTCGGCCACTTAGTAATGGCCTCAACCTTCGCTGGATCCATAGTGATTCCTTCTACTGATACAATGTGACCTAGGAATGCCACCTTGTCTAACCAGAACTCACACTTGGAGAATTTAGCATACAACTGCTTCTAGCGAAGAATCTGTAGTACTGTACGAAGATGGTCTTCGTGTTCCTCCTTGGACTTTGAGAAAATCAGGATGTCATCGTGAAGACAATGACGAACTTGTCCAGAAATTCATGGAACATTCTGTTCATCAAGTCCATGAACACTGCTGGAGCATTTGTCAGGCCGAATGGCATAAATACAAATTCGTAGTGGCCATAGTAGGTACGAAAAGCAGTCTAGGCGATATCCTGCTCCTTGACCCATAGCTGATGATAGCCTGACCTAAGATCAATCTTGGAGAAGTGTTTGGCCCCTTGGAGTTGGTCAAACAGATCGTCTATACGCGGCAGTGGATACCTATTCTGGATAGTAATCTTGTTGAGCTCGTGATAGTCTATGCAAAGACGCATACTGCCGTCCTTCTTCTTAACAAATAAGACCGACGCGCCCCATAGAGATGCTCTCGGTCGAATGAAACCTCGTTCAAGAAGTTCTTGCAGTTGATCCTTTAGCTCCTTCAGCTCTATGGGAGCCATGCGATAAGGAGCCTTGGAGATTGGTTCAGCTCCTGGAATAAGCTTGATATTGAATTCCACTTCTCGTGCAGGTGGTATGCCCGGAAGTTTCTGCTGGAAATACATCTTGGAATTCCGACACTATTGGTTGATCCTGAATTGATGGTGATTCAGCATCCATGTCGTGAACCGTAGCTAGATAACCCTCGCAGCCATGTGACAGTAATGCACGCGCTTGCAGGGTAGATATGATTTGTACAGACCGTCCGGGTACGAACCCGTTATGAATGTACTCTGGTGCATTTACATCACCGAAGATAACTCGATATGAATGGAAATCTATGGTAGCATGATGCTTGGATAGCCAATCCATGCCCAAAATCATGTCGAAGTCATTCATGTCCAGCGGAAGTGCGTCAACAGGACGAACCTTATCGTCAAATTCTAGGGGAAGACTCTTGTATACATGGGTGATTAATACAGAGTCCCTCAAAGGCGTGGAAATAGTAAGCCTATTCTCTAGTGGCATAGGGAGCATCCTAATGTTCTTAGCATAAGCAGTAGAAATGATCGAGTGAGTAGCACCCGTATAAAAAAGAACACACGCAGCTTGACCATACATATACAAGATTCCAGTGATGGTACCTGTAGACTTGTTGGCCTGGTCTCGAGATGTCGTGTAGACACGCCCGGTGGTAGGAGGCGGCTTGGAATCAGCATGTCCTGATGTGCCCTCCATCTCGCACTTACGACAATCCTTCATGATATGGCCAGGAAGACCACACTTAAAGCATGCGTCAGTGTTACGACGACATGGCCCTGGGTGCCTACGGTGGCAAGTAGAGCAAAGAGGATGAGTATATCCTCCAGCAGGTGCTCTGGCTGGCTGAGAACCTGATAAAACATTTTACATAAAACATGATAATAGGGTACAAAGGACAATGCGGATAATCGTAAGATTGAATACCAGTGATAGCTGGACGGCTAGGCTGTGAACCTCTCTGGTTCTGGTCCCTACCGTTTCCATGGTTCCTGGTAGAAATTTTGCTAAAGTGTTAGAATATGAGTTATACATGAAATCATAAGAAAATGCGTAAGTATTAGGACCTGCTGCTGTTGGAGTGTCCAGCGTTGTTACGGTAATTATCATTACCGCCACGCCTATCCGTAGCAGAACGGTCGTTAGTCTGACCATTTCCCTTGGGCTGATGAGGCTGCTGCTGAGTAGCCGGCTGAGACCGGTCCCCAGTTTTCTGCCTGGAAGATACAATTTAAAGAGATGAATAATTGACATATATGGAAAGAATACGGATTGATCACCGCTTGAATACGAATGTTACCTCTTCTCGGGTATCTCAGCTTCCCCGAACTCATCTCTCTCCTGCAGCATCTCCAGTCTACGTGCTGCATCGGCCACTTGTGCTACCGTACCCAACGGAGCACCTGCTAAGTTATTGGCGATCCTTGGATTAAGAGCCCAACGAAAATGTAGTGCCTGCTCTTCAGTGGTGCTCGCGGCTGTTCTCAGGACACCGGCATAACGAAGAAAACATTGCATGAAGTCATTGCTGTCTTTGTCAGGTCGCTGTCTAATGGTATAGTATTCCCTCATGAGCCGATTTCTTCCTTCCATGGGGAAAATGTTAGGCGGGGGAGGATAGCTGCCGTTCTGATGAAGGATGTCTTGCATTTCTGCATCAGCAGCTGCAAACATCTCCCAGAGATTGTCTGTGTTTGCCATCTGACAGTATAACATAAAACATATGATTAACAGATCAAAACATAAAATATATATACATGAAAAAAATTTATACCAAAATTCAAGATAAAAATTTTATGCAAGAAAATTTTGTGTATGAATGCATGATGCAGTTTTATGAAAACTTTTGTATGCTCGAGAGTGAACGCCTATGGCCAGTTCACCCAAAATAAAATACATGGCGAGGGGACGCCTATGGGTCGGTCCCAAATTTAAAAGTTTCGATAAAACACATGCGACTAAATAGGGCCAGTCCTGTACCAACCATTACTTAGTCATAAACCTGCGACAATGACATATATATGTATGCATAAAAATGATGAATGCAAGAAAACGACTGTCAATTCTAGGAAGACCATAGTGACTACCCACTAATCACAGGTCATATTTTGAGAGCCTACAGGTCGAAGCCTTGGCTCTGATACCATAATTGTAACACCCCATTTTGATAATGGAATGTCACGCGTAATTATGGCGTGTCATCAAAGCATACAAGGAAAAATGTCTAAACATTACATGACCATAAAAGGAAAATACCGGAATCAAACATCGGTAGTCCAAAAGTAAAGCTCATCACACACAAACTTAAGTACTGTAAAGGAAAGGACTAAACAATTTCCATAGCAAGAGTATCAAAGTAAAGATAATGCATAAAGTAAAGAAAGGCTAGAAAGCTTCCAGTCCATATGCACGTACGCTTAAAGTCTACGGGCGTCCCTGAGTACCTGCCGTTTTGGGAACATAGAAAAGGAAAACGGCTGAGCAATACGCTCAGTGCACGGATGTACAATAAAGCATGAATAGGATAAGCATATAACATATAACAGCGGAAGAAACTAAGTCCCGAATAACCTGGTTAAGTCTTGGTAAAACTGGTTTATAGTTTGAAAAGCCTTATGTTTATCTTAATAAAAATTGATTAACATATTCTACCATTAGCCAATATAGGTCATAAAAATCCACCGTGCATGAATACTTGGAGGGGTGACCTCATCATGCAAATTAGAGGGGCTGCCTCTAATTTAATATACTGGTTTGGGTAGGAGGGATCAGCTCCTTGTGAAGGATGCAAGGCACACACCACATTCACACTGAGTAATCTGCTGAAAAACATGTAACTAGGATGCACCCATACGCCCCACATGATAAATATAATAATATGGCCAAAAGCTGAAGGGACGCCACGAGCAATCACTCCGCCGTGGTGAAGTTATAACATCAGTGCCTCTAATGTTATGGTTATGGTACCTCCATAACTGGGTGAAACTGGTCATGCATGTATATGGCTATAGGTATTCTAATTTAAACATAAGCAAATCAAACATATAAACTTATACTACGGGAAAATATTTGGCTGCATACAGGGAATCCTAATAAGGCAAGAATGTCCATACTGAAAGGACGGGAATCCGTACCTTATGTCCAGTGAACGAAGAAGACGAACTGAGGAGAGTCCTACTTCGGTATCACTAATGCTACATAAATACATACATGAATAAGTATCTGTTTACTAAATACGTAACTGGTTTTATGTCGTGTCTTAACTTATTTTATATGTTCATATCATGTTTTACTGTTTTAAGCCTTAAACTGTGTTTATCTTATATTCTGTCTATTCTGATTAAGTATTTCTGGTATTTCATGTATTATTATACTTAGTGTGTAATAATAAGTAACTTTCTTAAAATAGCAGGTTTCCTAAAATAGAAAGTTCCCAAAAATAGAAAGTTACCAAAAATAGAAAGTTTCCAAAAATAGAAAGTTTCCAAAAATAGAAAGTTTCCAAAAATAAAATTACTGCTTAAAATAGATAAGTTTCTAAAAATAGAAAGTTTCCATAAATAGATTAGCTACCTTAATTAAATAAGTTTCTAAAAATAGAAAGTTTCCATAAATAGATTAGCTGCCTGAATTAAATAAGTTTCTTTAAATAGAAAGTTTCCATAATTAGATATAAGCTGGTTAAATAAGCTAAGTATATACGCTTAAGTGTTTTCTGATTATTTTTCTAAGTCATAATGATATAAGGTATAGTTTATTAATTATTACATGTAATTTAAATAAACTATAGGTTAAAAGTATTTAATTAAATATATCATGTTTTTAATTAAATAAGGTTAAATACTTAGGTTAAAACATGTATTATTAATTAATAATATAACCTAAGTCATGTAAATTAATTAATTATAATTATGTTTTTTAATGATTAATTAATTATAAAGTCTAGAAAAATATAATTACCTGGTATTTCATGTATTATTATACTTACTGTGTAATAATAAGTAACTTTCTAAAAATAGCAGGTTTCCTAAAATAGAAAGTTTCCAAAAATAGAAAGTTATCAAAAATAGAAAGTTTCCAAATATAGAAAGTTTCCAAAAATAGAAAGTTTCCAAAAATAGAAAGTTTCCAAAAATAGAATTACTTCTTAAAATAGATAAGTTTCCATAAATAGATTAGCTGCCTTAATTAAATAAGTTTCTAAAAATAGAAAGTTTCCATAAATAGATTAGCTGCATGAATTAAATAAGTTTCTAAAAATAAAAAGTTTCCATATTTAGATATAAGCTGGTTAAATAAGCTAAGTATATACGCTTAAGTGTTTTCTGATTATTTTACTAAGGCAAAATGATATAAGGTATAGTTTATTAATTATTACATGTAATTTAAATAAACTATAGGTTAAAAGTATTTAATTAAATATATCATGTTTTTAATTAAATAAGGTTAAATACTTAGGTTAAAACATGTATTATTAATTAATAATATAACCTAAGTCATGTAAATTAATTAATTATAATTATGGTTTTTAATAATTAATTAATTATAAAGTCTAGAAAAATATAATTACCTAGGTTAATAATTCCATGATCTAATAATTAAATTATAACCTAATTCATGTTTTATTAAATTAATCATGTCATATAATTATTAATTTAATGTTAACATAGGATGATTAAAACATAACCTTAACATAAACCGTGAACCGGATCGTGACTAGAAACCATGAACCGAACCTGAAATCGACACCATACCTCGAACCACTTCGGGGTTCCCTTTTGTTTGCTGCTGCCGTGGGACCCACACCACCAAACCGAGACCTTGTGGTCTCGGTGGTTGTCTATAAGCCAAACCGAGACCCCCTTGGGGTTCGGTTTAGGCGCCGACCACACACAAACACCCCTAAAACCTCCTTTTTGATTTACCCCATAACTTTTTTCATGTTTAGTTTATGTTTTTAATTAGGTTTTTAAAAAAACATCATGTTCTTAATTAATTTTATTAATCAAATCAAAAAGAAAAAGGATTAAAAAGGTATACCGAATGCGTGGATCTAACGAGGATGAACACACACGAACACACGTACAAAACCCAAGATCAAAATGAAATGAACACCCCCTTTTCTTGTGTTATATGCGGCGGCCAAAGAGGAGAGCAAGAATGAAAGGAGAAAATCTTTTTAGGTTTTTGCTTAGTTTACTGTAAAGTGAAAAATGAAACAAGATTTTACCTTTTACCCCATGTTAGTAAAATTTGATGGGCTTGGCCCATCTTTCTTGATGTAGCCTCGGCTAGGGGGCCCCGCATGGGGTACCCGTACCGTTTTCCGTGTCTCGTTATTTAAGTGTTCGTTCGTGTTTATTTGTGTTCGTGTTTTATGTGTTCTCGTTAAATATTAACCGTGACTTAATATATCGATTCGTGCTCGTAATAAATATATATATATACGTAATTAATATTAGTTCGTGATTTAATTACGTTCTTGATTTCATGATCGCATGTTCGTGATTAATTATTGTTAAATAATTATTGTGTATTCGTACGTAATAAAGACTTATCGTGTTCTAACACGTACGTAATACGTAAGTATCTAACACGTGAACGTAGTCATACTATAAAAGGAAAGTTTTAATCTAGTACGTACGATCTTAAGGGTACTATTCATGGTAAAAGCATGCGGGTTTTACATTGAGCGACTTAAAAATCTCAAGAGGAATCAAATTAATACTAGCACCAAGATCGGCCAAGGCGTAGCATTCCTCCATATCTTGTATTGCACATGGGATTAAAAATTTATCAGGATCACCGACTTTTTGAGGTATGCGGCTAAGAAAAACCGAAGAACAACTAGACGAATTTTGCAATTTCTCTTTGTTATTCAACATACTTTTAAAGTTTGCGGCAAATCGAGGCATCATGACCAAGGCGTCGGCAAAACTTATATTAAAATGCAAGTCACGAAACATTTTCATAAAAAGTTCAAATTGATAATTATTTCGTTCTTGTGCCTTTTCCTTGTTTCGTCTTGAAGGGTAAGGTAAGGGTGGTGTGGGTTGGGGCATAGGCAACGACCATGGAATCTCGGGTTCCAATATTGGTATTGGTTCAACCGTAGGTGTGGTTTGAGCGGTACTTCGTGGGCTTAGAATTTGCTCCTTTTCTACCACCACCTCGGGTTCTTTCTCTTTTTCCTTCTCCGTAGAAGTACTTGGACGAGAAATGGGTTCTTTGAAAGTTTTACCACTACGAGTAGTAATAACCTTCAATTCTCCTTTCGGGTTTACAATGGTATCACTAGGAAGACCACCTGAAGAAGAAGGTTTACACATGATAGCTTCAAACATTTTTCCCATTCGATCTTCAAACTTAGATTGCCTAGCATCCGATTTTAACAATTCTTGCTTAATCTCATGTTGACCTTGCTCCATTTTTTGTTGATTTTGTTGGAGACGTTGAACATTTCCTTCCATTTTATTAGCATGAGTCTTAAGTTCATTAGCAAGTTCGTTTTTAAGCTCGTTTTTGTATTCGGAGCTTAAGCTAACCATCTCACGTTGCGTATTATCAAACTTAGCATCGTTTGCTTTAGCATAATTCAAAAATTCTCCTTGAGGATTTTTGGTGTGATCATTTTGAAAACCTTGTGTGGTAGTTTGAAAATCATGGTTTTGGTTTTGGTTTGAAATTTGCCCATTTCCAGTTTGATAATTACCCTTGTTGTAGTTACGTTGATTTCCTTGGTAAGCACCACTTTGATTGTTGTGTCGATAGTTGTTAGCATTTTGATTTTGTGGATCTTGATTTTGGCGGGAACCTTGACCGTTTTGGTTATAAGTTCCCTTGGCTACATAAGCATTCGAAGTGTTACCATCCGCAGTAATGCACTCGGAAAAATCATGAGCTCCACCACACGAAATACAACTCTTGGCAACCGCCTTAACCGATGCGGAATTCAAAGCATCTTGTGCTTTCCAATGAGTCATAAGCGTCAAAAACCTATCGAAAAACCGATTCTCCTCATTTGCTTCATCTTGCAAGGCACTCATGTTACGAGACGACGATGAACCCATAGTGGCAACACTCGGTGTGGTACGAGGGCTATAAAATTTAGACCTATTCTCAATGATTTTCAAAGCCTCATCGGTCGTTTTGCATAAAAAATTACCACCCGCGGCGGCATTTAAATAATCTCGTTCATGATCATTAAGCCCATTATAAAAAGTGTCAATTTGATGCAATTCGGAAAAATCATGGTGTGGACATTCATGTAACATTTCTTTAAACCTTTCCCAAGCCATTGAAAAACTCTCATTAGACCTTTGAGTAAATCGTGAAAACTCGTTTTTCAAATGTGTTGTTTTAGATGGTGGAAAAAAATGATTCACAAACTTAGAAACGAGATCACCCCACGTCAAAATCGAATTTGGGGGTTCTTTCTCGAGCCATATCTTGGCGAGTCCATCTAACGAGTATGGAAACAACATCGTCTTAATGGCATCGTGTGGTACATCCTTAAACTTGCTTGTCGTGGTGAGACGATTTAATTTCCTAATGTGATAATGTGGGTTGTATTTTTCGTGTCCGCGAAACTTGTTGGCTTGAAGCATATACATTAAACCCGTCTTGATCTCGAAGTTCTCCGCAAGGATGGCGGGAATCACAATGGCCTCTCCAAAACCCTCGGTGGGTGCTTGAAGCAACTCCATCATAGTACGATTAGCCATGATAGCTTCTTGTTCTACAATAGGTTCCTCACTTGGAGTCTCTTCACTAGAAAGATTAGGAGTAGGTTTTGACTTCTTTTTGTTTTTTCGTTTACGTGCACGTCTTGCTTGATTACGAGTAAGCATAAACGTCACGTACAACGTGGGGATGAGCAAAGAAGATTCTTTTTGGTTTTTTTAACTTTTTCAATTTTTTTGGATTTTTGATTGTTTTTACTTTTTTGGATTTTGGAATTGTATTAAGTAGACAAAAATCTACAAATCTCCTCCTTAATCAAATATCTTGATTAAAGAAGCCTCAAGGAATGAAAACGATCACGTGAAGTGAATGCCTTCGATGACTTTAGAACGTTGGTGGAACACCAAAACGTTCAAGAGGGTTTAATCAATGAAACCAAGAAAGTATATATGATACTTAATAATACTTTGGGCGGCAAAACCCTCGATTAGTTCTCAAAGTCAAATACTCACAAGCAAGCGGGGAAACGAGGCGGCACGAAGCACTTAAGAGCCTTTTTCCTTAGGGTATATTTTATAATACCCGCCTTATACCCACCTTATAGTTTGTATTTTTCAAAATCGAGCTTCACGAAAGTATTTTATCTATTTTTGCCTTTTCTTTCTTGTTTGAGATTCGAATACAATGATTGGGTAATGACCTCCCAAGTCAAGGTTGTGTTTTCACACTTTTGGAGTACTTGTGAATTTATTGTTCTACGTATACAATATATTAATAATATTCACACAAAAAATGAAAAACCGATAATACGTATTAGTAGAGTGCTACTAATACAAATAGATATTATGGCTATATATAAAAACAACAATTTCTAAATCAAAACACAACACGCCTCCCCGGCAGCGGCGCCAAAATGATGGTTGTAAAAATACACTTGTTTAGGAAAACAAGGGAATTAGGGTAAGTACGACGATTTAGGAAAATCGTGCACAATTGACCCAAAGTGTGGGATCGTTCTCAAGGAGGCAAGTGCGTTGTGTTAGGAGATGATTAACTTTTGTGATTATATTTGTGAGAAAAGAGAAAGGAAAAGACGAATTACACTAAAAATTACCCTAAGACGTAAAAAACGTAAAAACGTAAAATTCGACAAAACGAAAAAGTATTCCAAAAATTACCACATTTTTAACCTAACTAAAGAAAAATATAAAAATCACAAATTTGCAAACCAAAATGTTTGAAACCTATTTAATAATTTTAAATTAATTTTTAAATTTAAAGAAAAAAAACCTTAAAATTAAATAAAATTAAAAATTAGCTAAAATGAAAAGCTAAATAGATGTAAACCTCAAAATAATAAATTAAAACCTAAAAATATTTTGTATAAAATTTTAAAACTATTTTATCTATTTTTAACCTAATTATTAAAAAACGGGTGTAAAAATAATGCTAGAAAATAATTTAATAAAGGGAAAAATCAAAACTTTATCCCAAAAAAATCCTAACCCTAACTAGAAATAAGAGAAAAATGAGAACAGGCAAATTAGCTTATTGAATAAGCTTATACAAGCTTATTTAGCTACGAATTGTAATTAATAAGCCCAACCAAAAACACTTTAAGTATAATATAGAATGAGATGCTATCAGTAAAAGTCCCAAGGGCAGAGATGGTTATGTCGTTTGTGTGTTGAACGAGAGGTCGTGGGTTCGAGGCTGGCGTAACCCCTTTTTGCAACTTTATTTTTTTTTTCTTTTCTTTTTAAACCAAACGCTCCTGATGACTAACACTAACCCCAAAACACAATAAAATCTAGAATTAAACTGGATTTAGGCTAAAATCAAGTGAAAATCGTGACAGCTTATGCTACAGTTCAACAAATGAAAACAATTGAAACCAAATTTTCACAGGTGGAAAGTTGACTGATTATGGTTGTTCTTGTTGATATGTTGGATGTTTTGGCAATACAAGGCACCCCCACAACCAGTTGGGTTGTGGGGAGTCACAATTAGCTAGAAAGACCCAAGTTAACACACAAGTCACACAAAAATCACACCAATACAGTCACAGTTAACAGAAAGTATGGGGCATGCACCCTTTGCTGATGCACTTGGTAGTTTGGTGAGTTTTGGCTCACCAAACTTTGCTTAATTCAACTCCAAATCACAATAAGACTTAAAATAATCCTAAACTAACAGCTCTCCTAGCAACTAACAAGATCATATAGCATAAATTATCAAGAATGAAACAGAAAAATACACTTGATGATTTTTTCAATGTTTTATCACAATTTTACCATACAACCTTTGTTTTAAGCATACCAAACTGAAAATAACCATAACCCTGATCTAACATAACCAAAGTAGGTGTGATTTAACAGCTTTTACTAGCTAAATGAAGCTTCAAACTAATAAACCCCTCAAATCCAAACACCCCTTTATCTTTCTGATTTTAAACTTTAACAAACCAAATGTTTATAAACTCAAACCAAACTGATTCTAACTTATCTAAACATGCATAATAGTCCTAAATAAGCTTAATCAAACATAAAACACTCACATAAAAACAGAATCATGCAATTTCATGAAGCAAGCAGATTTTCAGAAAAAATAAGAAAGAAAAAGGAGAAATGAAAGAAAATTTTCACCTCCCTCACTTTGCATCCTAGTGAGGGTCAGAAAAACTCTCCTGAGCTTGACCAACAGCTAGGTCAAGCCAGGAGTATCTTGACTGAAGGTGGGTTGAGGGGAGTTTGCTGATGAAGTTACACAACCCCACCCCACTTGTGATGAACTAATGCTTCCCTGCACAACACCACAAGACCAAGAACAACTTCAAATATCAAAGGCTACAAGCTTTTGGCTTGTAGCTTTTGATACAGTACGTGTGAACAACAGATAGGTCAAAACAACAAAAAGATTTTCACCTCACAACACTTCTTACTCGAGAACTATACCCACTGAATCTTGATATCTCCCAGATATCAGGGTTCTATGGTATATAAGATCCCAAGGAAGTAGCTTATGTGGCCTATGAACCTTCTTGCCTAATTGGAAAACGGATTTTAAAACTTGAAAATGCCTTTTTGAAAACTCATTCAACAAAGTACTCAACAAATCAATTTGGAACTCAGTTCTTTCACACAAGCCAATAAACTTTTAACTATAACTGAAAAGGAATTATATTTTCTCCTAAAAACACCAACTTTCATTAAGAAAAACAGATTACAAGGGCTTTGTAAAAAGAACTGGAACAAGAGAAAAATGAGACACAAGTCGTCTCATTTTATACTAATCAAGAGAAATTTCTAGAATGCTGATTAAAATAATACAAATGCTAAACCCTAAATCTCTTGAAAGTCCAAGAATGCCCTTGAGTTCAAATTTGGTCAAACTCTCTTCATGTGATATGTAGGGTCATGTGAGGATGCCAGGGTGTACATCTTCATCTTAGCCATTGAATGAACATTAGGGACCAAGGAATGAAATCCCACCAGTCATTTGGTCTCCTCATTGGGGTTGGGGGATAGAGACGTGAGCAGGGGAGGTGGGGATAGGCACATAGGGTGTTGGTGAAAGAGGTTTAGGGGTTGGTTTAGGTTAAGTATTGGGTTAATCTGATTTCTGGAGCTGATGGGGGTAAAACCCTTTGATTAGAAGTTTTAGGTGATTAGGGTTTATGGGTCAATTAAGGGCAGGTTTAATCCATTTTGGGGGTGGGTTAGATTTAAATTGGTGTTTAGTGGGAAAAAGGTTTGACTTTTTGACCAACTTAAACAAAACGGGGTATTAAGGTTTTAAGTTTTGGGCTTATGGTGTTTAATGGGCTGGTAATGGGTAATCTAAAATTAGGTCCCCACCCTTAACGGCTGTTATAGCAAAATTAGTCCAAATGTCTTTCACCATTAGTCCTTGTGGCTTTTCAACTTTAGTCCTTTGTTAGAATAAGGACTCATCATGTAATTTCTTCAAACTTTGAGGGCTATTCATGATATCCCACCAAATTTAGGGACCCTAAAGGACATTAGGATTGTTAAGGGGTATAAAGTGACATTTCTTCATAGTAGAGGGACCAATCTTGTACAATCTTCAAACTTCAAGGGCATTTTTGCAAAATTCATTCTTGGGCCCGGTTCTTTGTGCGGCTTCATTTCCCGTATTCGTTTTTAATTGATTCTTGTGATCTTTTTGTCATTTCCTCAATATCCGTACCTAAAATATACAAGCAACAAACACAGGCATATATTTGGCATTTTTAATGATATTTAATGCATTTTAAGCCCAATTTGGACGATGAGACTATGCATAAAAACAGTCTCATCAGGGCACATGGTTGCGATTACCATCCAAGTACATTGAATTTTCCCTAATGATTTCGGCCCAAGGGATCATAAAATCACTAAGATCGCTAGTTAGTAATTCCCAAGGAGTGAGAGCACGAAATTCTCCTTCAAAATTACCAAGAATAGGGTGTTCACGAGGTTTAACAATGGCATAAGAGATGGCCGAAGCCGAAGGTATCTCGGTCACATAATGCACATCAATATGGGTTGATTCTAAGTGGTTTAAACCCCAAGCATCGGTGAACCTACATTGACCTTCGTATGGAACTTTTAGAATCTTACCAAATTCCTCAAGAGTGTATACAAAGGTTTTCCCCTTGATGGAAAATCTTATAGATAAACCATTATTGATGCACATAGTGTGTACGAGTTAAAGAATTCCATGAGGAAAGAAGGAGAGATTGGCTCATCTATATCAAGCAAACAATCAAAGCCAATGGTATTGAACATGAATCGAATGAAGTCAAGTCCAAGAAAGTTAGAAGGAACAATACGTCCTTCACGAAAACAACGAGATTCAAGACTATGATAAGTGTTTTGAGTAAAGCGAGTTTGACTCAACAAAGAAAGATTAGGAATGTATTCTCTAGTAAGTTGGTGGTCATTTTGATATCCCGAAGTCATGACATTACCTAAAAATAACATACAAACATATTTCCCCAATTACTCATATGTCACATATAAACCAAAAATAAAAAAGATATGAGAATGTGTTTCATCAATCTCTTGACAAACAAAGGTTTAATCCTAATCATTCTCATATTCACAATGTACCTAGTTCATCATTGACAATGACACATTGACCATGTAAGATCAACAATGAACTTGAACATTGATTTTTCAAAACAAGGTTTTTAGACAAGCATTTAACAATGCCATTACCAACTTGTTCATAGGTTCATATCAATTCCATCAATCAACCAAAATTATTTAGTCAAAATTCAGATTTGTTCTACAAGTGGGTTTTTGTGAAATCTCAATGAATATGAACCTAAGGAATCATAGTAACAATACTATGTCAACTCTTATTCCTAATAAGGTTCTAATTCAATGTCAATTTTAAAAACCCCCAATTATGAATGTATGAACCCTAGAACAAATTCGATGAAATTGAAAGAAATGACTTACAGATAATGGATCTTGGATGAAGGATGAGTGTAACCCACAAATTGAAATCAATTAATCTTGAGTAATTGAAGGTTTTGAAAAAACAACAATGGTGGAAAACTAGGTATTCTCGTCACTATGTTGGAGAAGAGAGAGAAGGAGTTTTTGAAAAAGTGATATTTAATAAAAACTGACTCTTTAGTCGCGGGTACTGGACGCGGTTCCTTATCGATAAGGAACCACCTGTTTGAACCGTGTCAATAAGGAACCGCCTACTGTGGCGTGTTTTAATCCAGGAAAATCAAAGAAATTTTCAAAACCAAATTTTTCTGAAAACCTTAAAATATGTCTTAAGCCTTTAGAAAATCACTGGACCACCACAACACTAGGTAATAATGCTTAATTGAAGGATTACGAGTTGAATCGAGATAGGAAAAGACCGAAACAGACAAACGACTACTCGTAGCAAGGAAGCAAAGGGGGGAGGAGTCAAGAGAAGTGAATCAAGACCAATAACATTTCTCAAGAGACAAATGACATTCTTCAAATCGAGGAGACGGAGAGCTTGTGTCATATATAGTGGTTTAAGACGTGCCTTTCCGGCGAAAGTCTAAACGGATTTGGTAATGAACTATACCAAGAAACTTTGATACATAGAATAAGATCATTTTCAAGAGTAGTCTTATTCTATTTTAAAATATGAGCAAGGTATATATTCACTTTCTCTCCACATGATCGGATAATTATTGCTAGGATTTACAATAACAATATCCTTGGAATATTTCAATTCCAAATGTGTAAAATCTACCTACAACTTAATGAAGTAGTTTGGTATCTCAAGGGATTCATCAATCATCCTAGAGATGAGCTTAATTGCACATACACATGATATTGAGCCTACTAACCGTAAGGGTGCAAACCATGGGAATCATGCTTGATACTTTAAGCTTCTACTAACTCACTCTACATCTCCATAGTGAGTCAAGTATCCAAGCAATGAAGGTTTGAGAGGGAAAAATGGAAGAATCATAAACCACAAACCAATGTCAAGGCAAGGATTCCAAGAACAAACATATAGTCAATTAATGATCAAAAGAATGATCAATAGGTCGTGTGGAAGAACGAAAACGTACCTTGGCCACAAATTGCATTCCAAGCTTATAAGGAACCAATGTAAAGCCCAACTATGACTAATAGTGACAACTAAGTCTTCACGGACTAGTATCACTCCCATCCATCTTGATATCATCATTCAGTGATGATGGAAATCAAAGAAGATGAGTCTTCTACAAGTGTAAGTAACTCAATCCACAATCAAAATTGAATGATTAATCTTAATAAGTACCTACACATAATCAAGATGCAAACTAGTAGATACATTTCAAGAGTAAATCTAAAATGCATAAATACTACTAATCTAAATGAGATGCAATATTATCAATTAAAAGGCTTATTTTCAATAAATAATAGTTTTGACCAAAGAGAAACTTTAGTACAACTTAACCTTCTAATTTGAGGAGACAATGGATCGATCCAAGTTTTAAAGTAAAATATACTTCAAAGATCTTGTGTCACCATCGCTCTGATACCAATTGTATAAACTAGAAGAGGGGGGGGGGGGGGTGAATAGTTTCTCATCTGTTTATCTCCTAATTAAAATACCTTTCAATTAGGTGAGTGCCAAAATTATCTTTTACTTGAAAGCTAGTTGCATAATGATTAGGTTCAATTCTAATGCATTAACAATAAGTAGCAAGTGTAATGATGATGAATGTAAGTGATGAGTAAGGAAAGAGACAACCTAGTAGGAAGACACCAAGATTTATAGTGGTTCGGAAACGAGGCTCTATCCTCGTTTCTACTCCACTCCTCGAGTACACCTTACTCGAGATTTCCACTATATCCACAAGCTCCCTTCTTGGCGGAGAAAACCTTACAACGTCGCTTACATTATTTTCCGAAACTAAGCTAAATGTCGAGACCTAATCTTAGCTAGGACCAATCTACACAACGTGCCCACTTCACCGTTTTACGAAACCAGGCTAGATGTCGAGTTCTAATCCAAATCTAGAACCAATATTCACAACGTCTCCTAGTTCACCATTTTCCGACACAAGGCTAGATGTCGAGTTCTAATCCAAAGCTATAACCAATCTTCACGACTCTTCACTTTGAAGCTAAGTGAGAACTTCACACAACACAACTACACATCACTTTATAGTTTAGTGAGAACTCATAAGACACAACCATATCACTTTATAGTTTAGTGAGAACTAACACAACTTATTACAACTCAACTAAACATATCTAAGTACACACATGTAGCTTGGATCTACACAACACAAATCCAAGCACACATATATGCAAAGGATTTACACAACTCTAATCCAATTATTCACACATAGCTTGGATGAACACAACTATTCCAAGTATTTACAAATAAATTGGATCTACATAAGACACAAATAAAAAAATGATGAACATGACTAGATCTTTAGGAGAGAATGATATTCATCAAGGCTTCATCTTTAATCACATCACAAGTGTGTGAGTGATCTTCTCTTTGGATAAGGTAAAGAAGGAGATCAAGGGGATAATCATAAGTAAACATACTTAACATATTAAGTGATCATTTTGCAAATGACTAGGATTAGATAGGAGAAAGAAGGCTGAAAGAGATGTCCAAAAAGGGTTAATGAAAATGCATATTTGATCCACTATTTATAGAAGACAAATCCCAACGACTAGCTGGGGGCGGTTCCTTAGCTTCCCAGGCGGTTCCTTATCGATAGGGAACCGCGTAGGCACTTAAGGAACCGCGGAGTGTAGACTCCGCTCCTTTTTTTCTTTTAGTGGATTTGAAATATCTTAGGCTGTTTAAACGTTCAAAGGATATTCTTATGGCATTTGGGATATGCCATGTTCAAATTTATATTTTCATTTTAATAAAACATTTTCTTAAAAATAAAGTTTATTAAAAATCTTTTGTTACATTTGATAAAAGTGAGTTTTAAGGCTAATCACTTTTATGATCACTAAGCATGATTAAGATATGTTAGTGTAATGATTATTACCTTGATGATAGTGTTTGTTAGATAATTCGTTTATGATTTTGTTTGACAATAAATGTCTTTGTAATTTGTCGTGATCAAAACTAAGAAAGATTAATTAATATTAACAATGTTTTTAGGCATTGTTTTGCATTAACAAAAACGTAAATATTGTTTTAATGTGATATTTGCATTTACAATCTCCCCTTTTTTGTTGAAGACAAAACATTAACTTATTTTTAGTTTGGAGATTATATCACCATATAAGTTATGTGTTAGAAATAACTTGTTATATTTCTCTTCTCCCCCTTTTTGTCGAAAGAAAAAAGGAAGGATAGTTTAAATGAAAAATTATTTGGTGAGAGATGTTGCGAGTTAGCAATATTGATATCAATATCAATTTTCTTTGACTCCCCCTCGGTTCAAGCTCCCCTAGTTTAGAGAACCGGGAATGTCCATGGATTGTGAAAAACCTACAAAAAAATTTTAGTGGTACAACATATGTGATACATGATCATGAACTGGTGAGCCTAACATTAAGCCCACCAAGTAGTCCAGCATTGGACTTTAGTTACACATTCTTTGAAAAAATAAAATAAAGCAAGACCAAGAAATTTTTTGATCATAAACAAGTCTCCCCTTGTTTTATGCGTAATCCTGAAAAGAAAATGTCAGTTGTCTCGATAAATATCAAGGTTAGAATCACACACATGTCCATATAGCAATCATACATTTGTTTGACATGATACAAGTTGAAAAACTAGGGTTCATTCATCTTGCCTCAAAGTAAAATACAACCAAATAGCATGTGAAACATTTGAAGGTAAGTGAATTACAAATTGAAAAGAAACAAAGAACAAACAAACTAAGACCAGCGAGACACACGAACCCTTTTCTATTGCCGGACCCAATAGGTAATGGGTCCGACGGGGTTCGTGTGCTATGTGGACAGAAAGCATGAAAAGAGACCCAGTGGATGCAACTTTTAGGTCAAATATCCTACTGAGAAGGGGGTGTAGCAGAGTGGAGATGCCATCTATGACATTATGAAGAGCTACACGCATCTCTTGATGGAGGTCCATGACAAAAGAGTGGATATAGCGACAATGAGTACATTGAGAGGAGACCATGAAGTTTGTTGGATGAAAGTGGTTTGCATAGTTTGAAGATGGTGGAAAAGGTCTATGAAGAGAGATGTGTTCTTGGACTTCTCAGAGATGTCTTCGAACCATATCATCAAAGGTTTGTTGCCTATGGAAGTGGCGTTAGTTTTGTGTGGTTTGAGGCAAAACACTAGTGGGATATGGTTGAGATGATAGATGACGGAAAAATGGTTCTTTGATCCATAAAGAGTCATCTATCTCCATAAAGGAGGCAAGTGTAGGGGTATGTGCAACGATTGTGTTTGGAAGTGGTGCGGATGGTGGAGTTGTAGTTGGTAGTGGTGTGGAGAGTGGTGGTGAAGGGGATATAGGAAGTGAGGATCCATTGTTGGCGTTGTCCTCATTTGAGTTTGATGAAGGTGGTGATGATAAGGGTGTGTCAAAACTTTCAATAGGGGATGAGGTGCGTATGATGTTAGGAGATTTTGGTTGAGAGGAGATGGTAGTGGGTGAAGATGGGCTAGAAGTATGTGGTGATCGTGAGTTTCTTAAGATATCTCCTAATTCTTGAGATATCTCTTGACGAATTGGTGATTCTCGAGAGTGTTGGGATGATGGTGGTGGTGTGGAGGACTTAGAGAACCCGAAGCAAGAGATTCAAACACTTATGCGTGCCGTCCTTCGTGGATGTTTAGTGGATTATGAAGAACCTTTTGTCATTGTGTTATTTCTGTAAATGATTGTGAGGATGGAGAGTATGGTAGAGAAAGTGCAAGTAAAATAGTGATTAAGAAGAAGTTTAAATTAAATGAAAAATATATGTGATTGGAGGAAGGAAGAGGCAAGATTTAATGAAAAAGTAAAATCAGTTGTGAGGTTGGGAAGAAGAAGAAGGATGGTTTAGGTTTAGTGGATAATTAATTTTGTGTAATGATGGTGTTTTAGTTATCAAAGGTCAGACCCATGGACCTGGACGGACCCTTAGTGAATGGGTTCGACGGGGTGCGACTGGCAACAGATAATAATTTTAAAAGTGAATTCTGGGGGGATTTACTTGAACCCTGCCAGACTGTTTTGGGAAGGTTCCGACGGGTTCCGTGCACTTCTGTGACCAGTTTTTCAATTTTTGAAGAATGAGACGATCTAGTCTCACTACATGGTGTTATTATGAATCAACTTTGTGAGGAATAATGTTTTATAAGTATTTAGATATATTTTGACTCTAGGGGTGAAGAGAATGTACCTTTTAGCGTTCCAATTTGCGTTTTTGCCAAACACGATCTTATATCCATTTGTCACACAAGCATATTTATTAAGGGTCCTAGCAACATCAAGTATTAGTGGTTAGCGTTAAGAAACAAGGAAAAGTATAAATGTTAAAATATTTTACACAACACCAATGTTTTGTTCATGAAAACGAGGTCCATGTGTACTCATTCATGCTACCGCCTTCACTTGTGCTTCTTTTTGTCCATCTTGGTGAGAAAAAGTCTGAGGCACTTGAACATCTCTTTAGTTTGCTTGAATTCTAGAGAGGCGTTGGGAATTTTGGGAAGACGACTAAGGTACTCTAAATGAGGTAGCCTAGAACTAGGAAGATCGTCAATTTCACTAGCCGAGGATGAGGAACTAGGTGGATGTTGTGGTCTTTTACCTCTTCCTCTAGCTTGAGCTACTAAGGGTCGTGATACCCTAAGATCACTAATCTCGGTCATAACCCGATCTACTAGATTGTAGACACCTATACGACCATTAGGACTTGGTGGGATAGGAGCTATGTGTTTGTAAAGTCGTGTGAGCAACATACCATACGGGAGAACCGAGATGACAAGATTTCAAATGTGGGCCATTCAGTTGGCTATGTAATAAGTTAAGTTGAATGGTTTTCCGGTTCCTATGCAATAGAGCATATAACTTTCACATGCATTAATATGGTCTCTATTTCCTACCAAGCTCATGATATTGCATCTTAGGATTCGTTCCCATTTCTCATATTTCTCCTTAAGTTCCTTACCCTTCATTCCATATGGATCTTTGTGGATTACAACTAGTGTGGTAGAAAGCCTAGTGTCTTCAACTCTAGGATTAAAAATTGTTGCTCGGACAATATTCTTGTCAGGTGTTGTACCTAAGTTGAGCCTCTCTTGGTATAGTAGTGTTATCAAGGGTGGTAAGAGAGTGGAGATCGGAGTAGAGACAAGATCCATTGTATGGAATTTTGAGAATGTTTGCAAAGTGGTCTAGAGAATATGAATACCTATTACCATTTGTCTCGAAGTTGACTAGGAGAATATGATCTTAGTCAAAAGTAACATTGACGGTCATGTAAAACTCTAGAACAAATTCTGGGCAAATTTGTTCGTCAATGTTTAGGAGACAATCGAAATTAATCCTAGAGAACACTTAACGGATATTGGTGTTATCCGTAAAGGAGTGGTGTACAACTCTTCCTTCGTGAAAGGTGCGGCTTTCTAGCTCTTTGCAAAGTTTTCTTTGGGTTGAATTAAAATGCTTAGACTTATGATGTTGAGGAATGTAACTGGCCGTGTCTTTGTGATCGTATGTCCACGCGGGAGGCATTTTTATCCTAAGGCAAAATCTTGTCAAGTTAGTCAAATCTTTGTAATTAAACCAATCTTGATCCTAGTGTGTGCCTATATGCAACATATGTAGAGGCGCGGTTATCTTGACCAAAAATAAATAAATAACTTTTTTTGTAAGTATAGAAGATGTATAATTTTAAGATAACCCAAACACTCCCTAATTTTTCTTTATCTTCTAATAAACGTACCCGAGAATGCATATTGATTATGAAATGTCTTTAGCGTTCATGAGACTCTTATTCCATGATTAAAACTTGTTTATTTTTCATTTGCAATGTATGAAAAACGGATTTAGCTTGTCCCAACTAGTGGAAATTTTGTGGAAAATTTCCTAGGAAATTCCTAACAATTCTTAGTGATTTGGTTATGGGTTTAAGTGTAAAAAGTGTTTTCATGTAGTGGTTTAACAATGTAATGACTAATTTGACTATCCTAAGTGAATCTTTAGTTTTAATTTGGTGCAATAAAAATAAAACCTTAGACTTGGATTTGAGAGAATGTAGTGATATGAGAGTTGAAAATGGATAAAAATACTCACAATGATTGATTAATATGAAGACCTTGGTTGATTTTGCCTTAAAATTGACGAGGATATGATGAAATGAGGTTGTGTGGTGTTCTTGGTCGTGAGTCACAGAAAGATGTGTTTTGGGGATTGTTTGAACTGATATGCAGCTATCTAAAATCTCAGACCCACGGACCCTTTCACGGACCCAAAGGGTAAAGGGTCCGACGAGGTCCGTCTGTTCTAATGACAGAAAGTTGTTTATTCTAAGTAGGCATTTCCGTTTAGTCTAAATCTAAAATTAGTTTAGATATTTATTTTTTTCTTTGCGAGAAATGATGTTTGTTCTCGACTGTCTTTTATCTATTTACGTGGTTACTGGTATTGTCTGAGTTTACAAGCACATATCCTAATCATAATATCTATTAGTAATTTATTCCATGATGTCTTGTGCTACCCACATAATCATTACCATCATATTGAGGTGTTTTTTGGTTTAAGATCTTCTAAGACCACATTTCTTAAGCATTTTCTTAATGTGTTTGTTATGTGTGACTCCTTTTTCTTGGTGAGCAGCGTGTTGTTCTACGAGACCCATTGAGTTTGTAAACGTGGTTAGGCTTTTCAAAATTTTCAAAAATCTGGAGGTTGTGCTATGAATACTTCTTCGTTCATAAAGCTATTTAGAAAAGTACTTTTAACAATTATTAAGTTTTAAGTCATGAGCATAAGCAAAAGATAGCAAACTTCTTATGAACTCGACTCGTGCAACCGAGGCATAGGTTTCGTCGTAATCTATACCTTCTTGTTAATTATATTCTTGAGCGACAAGTTTCGCCTTGTTTCTTGATACTATACCCTTTCATTTAATTTGGTGTGAAATACCCATTTTGTTCCAATTACCGTTTGATTTTAGGTCTTGGTACTAGAAGCCATACATCGTTAATAACTAATTGGTTTCATTCTTCTTGCATTTCAAGGACCAATCTTTTATCAATAATGGCTTCGTCAATATTTTTAGATTTGATTTGAGATGCAAAACAAAAGAAATTACTTTTCATTTTGTACTTGTGATCTTAGTATTTTTGTTCATTAATTATACCAATGACATTTTCCAACGAATGTCCCTTTGTTGCCTTAAAGTTAATAGGTTCAGTTTTTAATGGTTCATTTCTATTGTGTTTTATAATATCAACTTGTTGGTTATTAATTTGTCCTTCAACTAGATCATCATCTACCAAAGGTGGTGTTCTAGAGGGAGGAGGTTTTTCGTCAAATATTATATTTAACGATTCCTCGACACACATGGTTTGTTTGTTTAGTACTATGTAAGCTTTGCTATTTTGAGAATATCCAAGAAATAATCCTTCGTACGATTTTGGATCGAACTTAGTGAGATAATCCTTTGTGTTAAGAATAAAACATTTACTCCCAAATACTTTGAAATATCCAATGGTTGGTTTTCTCCCTTTTAGGGTTTCGGTGTGGAGTTTTATTTAGTAATGGTATAATTAAGACTTGATTTAGAATATAAGTAGAGGTATCAACCGCATGACACCAACACTTTTGAGGTATGTTAGCTTCGTTTAACATGGTTCTACTCATTTCTTGAAGTGTTCTATTTTTACGTTCGACTACCCCGTTTGATTAAGGTGTTCTTGGAGCCGGAAATTTTTGAGTGATGCCTTTGGCGTCACAAAAGGTTCCATATTGCACTTCATTTTCAAACTCCAGACCATGATCCGTTCGAATTGACTCAATTCGACAATTTAATTGATTTTCAATTTTCTTACTTAAAATTTCAAAGTGATCAAAGGGTTCACGTGGACGTATTGGTTCACTAGTTTTCAAAATTTTTGTCCAAGTGAATCTTGGATAGTCATCTACTATAACCAAAGTGTAAAGATTTCCTCCAAAGCTTTATACCGCGGATGGACCAAACAAATCCATATGCAAAAGTTCTAGGAATTTTGTTGTAGTGACATTATTTTTAGCCTTATGGATTGCGTGCATTTGTTTACCAATTTTACATGCATCACAGAAATGTTGGCCATATCTTACCTTTGGTAAGTTTCTCACAAGATTTCCTCCAAGCTCTAGGTTGGCATCCCTAGAATACCTTAGTCAACTACACGAGATTCCCAATGCCTCTCCAGAGTTCAAGCAAACCAAAGGGATGTTCAAGTGTCTGGGTCGCTTCCTCACTAAGATGGACAAAAAGAAGTACAAGTGAAGGCGGTAACATGAATGGGTACACATGGACCTCGTTTCCATGAACAAAACATTGATGTTGTGTAAAATATTTTAACATTTTTAATTTTCTTTATTTCTTAACACTAACCACTGGTACTTATTTTTGTAAATGGTAATTAATAAACATGCTTGTGTGACAAATGGATATATGATCATGTTTGGCAAAAACGAAAATTGGAGTGCTAAAAGGTACATTCTCTCACCCCTAGAGTCAAATTACAGCCAAACACTCATGAAACATTGTTCCTCATAAAAATGAGTCATAATAACACCATGTCATGAGACTAGATCGTCTCATTCCTCAAAACATTGAAAAATTTTGGTCATAGAAGGGTACGAAACCCGTCAGACCCTTTCCAAAAGGGTCCGACAGGGTCCGTGTAATTTCACCCCAAAAAATTCATTTTTTAAAATCATAGCCCGTTACCAGTCGGACCCTGTCGGACCCATTCTCTAAGGGTCCGTCCGGGTCCGTGGTCTGTACTTTGAAAACTAAAACATCATCATCATACATAATTAATTTCTCCACTAAACTAAAACCTTTCTTCTTCTTCTTTTTCCCAACCTTACAACTGATTTTTTCTTTAGATTTACTCTTGCCTCTTTCTTCCTCAAATCACACACATCCTTCATTTAATTTAAATCTTTTCTTCCTCACTATTTAACTTTCCCTACTTGAGAACATACACTTCATCCTCACAGCCACTCTATGACTCACAGAAATCTCACAATGACAAAAGGTTCTTCATCATCCACTAAGAATCTATGAAGGACGAGACGCATAAGTGTTTGACCTTCTTGCTTTGGGTTTCCTAAGTTCTCAACACCACCATCATCATCCCAATACTTTCACGAATCACCAGTTAATCAAGAGATATCTCAAGAATTAGGAGATATCTTGAGAAACTCACGATCACCACATTCCTCTAGCCCATTTTCACCCATCACCATCTCATCTCAACCAAACTCTCCTACCACCATACGCACCTCATCCCCTATTAAAAGTTTCAACACACCCTTATCATCACCACATTCATCAAACACAAATGAGGAAAATACCAACAATGGATCCTCTCTTCATATATTTCTTTCGCCACCACTCTCTGCACCACTACCAACTACAACTCCATAATCCGCATCACTACCAAACATAACCTTCACACCTACCACTACATTTGCCTCCTTTATGGAGCTAGATGATTTTTATGGATTGAAGAACCATCTTTCCATCACTTGTCGTCTCAACCATCCCCTACTAGTGTCTTGCCACCTCAAACCACACAAAACCAACGTCACTTCCATAGGAAACAAACCTTTGATGATATGGTTCGAAGACATCTCCGAGAAGTCCAAGAACACATCACTCTTCATGGACCCTTCCCACCATCTTCAAATTATGCAAGCCACTTCCATCTAACGAACCTCATAGTCTCTCCACAATGTACTTATTGTCGCTATATCCAATCTCTTGTCACGGACCTCCGTCAAGAGATGCGTGTAGCTCTTCATAATGTCCTAGATGACATCACTAATCTACTACACCCCCCTTATCGGTAGGAGTTTTACCCAATAATTGCATCCACAAGGCCTCATTTTCAAGTTTCTGTCAATAGGTCACACGAACCCTGTCAGACCCATTACCCCTTGGGTCCGGCAACAGAAATGGTCTGTGAACATGGTTGGTCTTAGTTTATTTGTTCTTTGTTTCTTTTCATTTGTAATTTATTTACCTTTAAATGTTTCACATGCTATTTGGCTGTATTTTACTTTGGGGCAAGATGAATGAACCCTAGTTTTTCAATTTGTGTTATGTCAAACAAATATAAATGCTTACTATATATGCTTATGCGTATGATTATTATCTAAGAATGTTTCCAAGAAAACTAACGTCTTCATTTCAGAATTACGCATGAAACAAGGGGGAGATTTGTTTGTGATAACAAATTTTCTTTATTATTCTTGCCTTATTTTTCTTTCCCAAATATGTGTAATTAAAAGTCCATTGTTGGACTACTTGATGGGCTTAATGTTGGGCTTACTAATTCATGTACATGTATCATATATCTAGCGCCACTAACTTTTTTTGTAGGACTTTCAAAATCCATGGACCTCCCCGGTTATCCAAACTAGGGGGAGCATGAACCGACGAGTAGACATAGAAAAATGATATTGTTATCAATATTTCTAATACGCAACATCTCTCTCAAATTAATTTTTCGTTTCACTAACCTTCCCTTTTTCTTTTGACAAAAAGGAGGAGAAGAGAAATATAAATATTTATTTCTAACACATAACTTATATAGTGATAGATATTTATTTCTAACACATAACTTATATGGTGATATAATCTACAACTAAAAATAAGTTAATGTTTTGTCTTCAACAAAAAGGGGGAGATTGTAAATGCAAATATGGCACTAAAACGATATTTACGTTTTAATCATGCTTAACATTTTTTTAACGACAAAACATCAAACATATTTTTATGTTTGAATTATTAGCATCATATAAGTTTCTTAATCCATGAACTTATGCAAAAATGTTTTACAAATGTACAAAAACATATGTAAACATAAAATGGTAAAAATAGTTTTACTCACAATCTCAAAGGTTGACCCCCAAATATCATATCTTGCAAGTCAAACTAGGAAGATTTAATTCTTGCTTAATAGAGTGGAAAAACATTTATGAGGCACAAAATTTAGACTAGCCGGACCCCGGCGGACCCAAAAGGAAAGGGTCTGACGGGCTCCGTAGGGGTCTGGCAGTTTGCCTATAATAGAACCCTTTGTGCAAGCTTCTAACTCACCCCTCTCTAACTAATCTCCTCTAAATCTCAGTATGTATCTAACTCTCTAACTCACTCTTGTGAATTCTTTTCTTGCTTGTGATTTAGATAATTCGTTCATATAAAAGATCGGTAACGAGATTTCCAAGCTTTGATCCATCAAGGCTTTGCATTGCGTTAATGTGTTAAGTGTTACCTATATAGTCACCATTTTTGTACCCATTTATCTATCTAGTTTTATAAAGTGTGGTTGGTGTTATAACCACAAGGAGTAGAAGTTTACAAGGCGGGTGCCTTTGTAAAGAACTAAGACATCTTATCTTAGGTGTCGATAAAGATTGTAAGCTAAAGTGTGAAGGTTTCTCCACCGGTGTAAAGGAGAATCATTTACTAGTGAAGTAGAACTCTTGAGTGCATACTCGAGGAGTGGAAGTAGGGGCAAGATAAGTGAGATCTTGCTAGGTCAAATCACTATAAATCTTTGTGCATAGTGGTTTGTCTTTTAAATACTTCAAATCATTTATTTCACTCATAATCACTTGATCTACATTCCGTTAAAATCAAGAAAAGTTTCAAAAGTATTAAAACTAATCGGTAAAAACTATTCAACCCCCCTTCTAGTTTTCTACAAACACGTTGTGATCCTCATAATTATATGAATCTTTATATAATTGGTCAAGTAATGCATCTTTTTCTTTTCTTAAACACCTTTCCATAAATAATTTACCTATGCATCCTTCATCTTTTTATGTTTTTCTTTTATGATAATTCACGTACATTTAACAATCTAACTGATGGTGTATTCACAATGACACTGTAGGTCTACGTAATCCTTAGATTATCTAATGGATGGAATGATTACAAGAGAGAGAGAGAGATGAAGAACTAGAGAGAGAAAGTAGAGAGAGGTTGGAGAGAATAAAAGATATTAGATTGAATTGAGAACCAACCCCTCCTAACATGCTAGGAGGAGGTATATATAGCCCACCCTACATGTGGGCTTTGTGGGTTATATTGTTACATAATGGATCACGAGCCCATACTAGATGTATCTCGTTGAGTGACCGATCCTTCCTAAATACGTAAACACGTATTTCCAACAATCTACCCCTAAGGGAGGTCGCTCCAAGAGACAAAGTCCTAAATAGTCTATAGCTCGTGATCTATTCTAACAATGATGTGACCGAGACTTTCTTTAGAATTTTGTATTTCCAACAATCTCCCCCTAAGAGAGGTCACACCATTTTATATAATCTTAAACCTAGCATACTATGCTTGAGTCTTCGATCTTGTTCTTGTGAATATGCTGATGTGATCTTTGACTTTAGTCTTGAGCATGTTTCCTTGCCTTGACCTTGTGCATTCATCACTTGTGATATTCGTCTCCTCGTAACTTCATGTTCCACATACTTATACCTTTATAAATTCTTGAAAGCTTTAGAGTTTGATACAACGAAAGACTTGACTTTTTAGACTTTCTTGAATTTGTTAAAGTATTAAGTGCAGAAAGTATAAGCATGCGGGGACGACTTCTTTTCGGATACCACAATGCTACCGTCTTGTTATGCTGCACAAGACAGTTATCAACAAAAACATAGACACGGATGAAATGGCTTTGAACATTTCAACCTAATTAGGTATCATTTTACCTCCGGTCAGTGAAGACCGTTGGACGATATTATATATCGTACTTGTGACTGGTAGTTTCAATTAAGAACCTCCTTTACAAGATTTCGCAGGTAAACCCGTTCTCTTTACTCGACCATCCAAAGCTGACTGCGAACGTAAAGAGTGAATCATTTGGATAAAATTATCTGCATGATTGAAGCCATCAATTCTTATACCTGGAACAAGTGAAAGTCAATTAAGAACCGCACCATCGTTGCTTTCTAGTTGTCACGAGCTTGATTCATATTGAATCTTGCAAGTTACCTACCAAGTGCTATTTGATGTTAACAGTAAAAGGATTTCCATTCGTTACTATAAATACTAAATAGTATTACTCTGAATGTTTTGGCAAGATCGCTAAGATATTGCATAGAGGCCTAGAACGTGTTTAAATTTAGTTAAGATTTAAACCACTGTTGCTTTCTAGTTATCACAAGTTTATTTCATAAAGAATCTCACAAGTCACCTACCATGAGCTTTTTGATGTTCACTCAAGAAGGATTTCCACCTTCATTGTAAATACTTGCGTATTACTCGGATGTTCAAGCAGGATCATGAAGATTTTGCGTAGGATTCTTAATATCTTTCTTACTTCTCACACTGTATGAAGAAGCAAGGAAATATGAAAGTGTGTCCTAATGAGATATTTTATGATCTTAAATGGCTCTAGACTCGATCGTGCATTTTGGATTTTAGTGATCGGAGGCCGGAGAGGAATGCCACCATTTCAATACCAATATATTCGGAGTGAATAAATCGATAGATAATGCGTTGTCTCCGTGTGATTAAAACAAATACCTTTTGAGAGATATCTGAGTTAGTTGGTATGGGTTGTACATCGCATCACTGGGTCCATGATGTCTATCTTCAATAACGAGCATCATTGAAATGATCTTAATAGCATATGTTTTGACCCGGTTTCTGCATAAGTTGTAAGGAGGGCTTCTTTCTTTAGACCCTTTATCTTTACAAATCTTTTTAATTCTTCAACCCCTTCAATGCTTACCAGTACGTCATAACTAGCACCTTGTTGTGATTGTTCCGGTGCTAACTTAAGTACTTGGTTGGCATTCAGCTACGTTCACAATCTTTCTCCATCTTTCCTAAGGACTACTATTTCTAGCTATGGAATGTCCGTGGGAAAATTCCTCTGGTTCTAGAAGAATCATTGGACTTTAACCTATCCTACCATCCTTATGTCACCACAATCGTCACCGTCGTGAATAGAGATGTTTTAGGTAAGTGTATGTCACCATGAAATCCATTTTGATATGCAAATCCATTTTGCTCCCCTTTAACATATGCCACGATATTCGAAAACATTTCGCACATGTCGGGATAAGCCAACACATTAAGTAAACCATTATAGATCTCAATATTAAATCACATTTTCTCCTGCATATTAAAAATATTAACCTAATCGATGTTTTTAACATCAATTGATTTAATGAAATTTTAAGAAAATTTGAGAAGAAAAATGCAAATCCAATTATCTTCATGATTTTCACAAGCTCCCCCTCAAATTAATGAGGATATAATTGAAACGTAAATTAAATACCTTTTAAACACAAGTGTAAGGTACTTATCACGTGCAAAGATCATATATGATAATGTATTCACAAGATTGATAATTTACGAGGTTGGACCTGAAAGATAAGAACATCATGTGATAAGATCACGTAGTTCTTGTTGGCGAATGTTGGTCTTCCCCGTAACGTCTGAAATTATCTCCTGTTATTACGTAAACACAATCCCTTACATGGTTATAAAGTAAACCATGCCTGAGAAAATTAATTCCCGTTGTTGAGTCAAAGCTTTCGGTGAAATGCTTGACTTTAATATGAAAAGCGGGTTACTATCAGAAATAATAGCAAACCATATTGAGCATTTAAATCTTTTAAACTTCTGCTTGAACTTTATTTACAACCTTGTATCATTATTAAACGACATTTTTAGGATCATAAATATTATCGATTTCAGAAGACATATCGAAACATATTTGAACACACAATTTTGAAAGATTTAGAAAAACCTTTTGAAAAATTCTTGAAAAATTGTGTTCAACGTTTTGAAAACCAATTACTTGAGCTGAAGATTTTGAATATCTTACGAAACGAGCTCAAGTTCAAGAAGTTATAAACTTCCCGTTGTTAAGGATAAGTTACCATCGGCGATAAACTTTCCTTTTAACTGAAGAACGAGTCCTAAGTTGATATTTACTTAGAAGTCGTTTTCATGAGCTTGAAAACTTTTGAATGTTTTAACGTAAAGCTCATGACCGAGAAAAATGAATTTCTCATTATGAGGAAAAGTTCTCTTATTTAAAAGATACACTTTCCTTTCTGAGCTTAAAAATTTGGAATGTTTTAATACGAGCTCATGACCGAGAAAAATTAATTTCCCGTTACGAGGATAAGTTATCATTAAAGATAAGCTTTCCTAAAATTGAAGTCCGAGTTACAGTCTGATATTTAACTGTAAGTCATTGTGCATGAGCTTAAAAACTTCGAATGTTTTTAATATAAGCTCATACCCGAGAAAAATTAATTTCTTGTTGTGAGGATAAGTTTATCATCGGCGATAAACTTTCCTTTCTTTGAAGCGCGGGTTACAATCTGTCATGTGACTGCAAACCGTAATTTTTAAGATTAACCGTAAATCCCCAGAGACACTTGTTTCTTAGATATCAGCCTTTTCAGCAACCAAACTCTGAGAGTGTCTTAGTTGAATGGTATACAATGATTGGACCGATTTGTTCTTGTTGAACATTGACTTTGGTACCTGCATTCTCATTAGGAGTTTGTATGCTTTGATATGGGTTAGCGATATCTATTTTAGAACCACGTGGGAGTTCACAGTCAACCTTGGTAGTGCTAGAAGGAAACATCCTTCCTGTAAGAACCCATTGAAGATTACTTGATTTGATAATCCTACCTGTGGGTTGCCACCTAAGATTGGATCTAGGCGACATGGTTTTCTTATGCACAGCGGAAGACTTAGCGGTAGAAAACCTATTTCCTTAAGGAATCCCTCTATTAGCACTTGAGTTCAGCTCCTTCAAGACTTTAGTTACACAAGTCGCATGATTTGTCGTGAAGACACTTTTCATGCATACGGAACAAACACCGTGTTTGTGGTCCGAATGAGATATAGAAATCCTAGTTCTTGCTTGTGTCATTTTCTTAGATGCATCTACATAGTGATTATTAGGCATGCTACTCGACCTCTGTTATGGCATATTTTTAGAACTATACCTAGAATCACTAGTAACAGCCTTGTTGTAGGTTTTGCATAGGCTGGTTTGATGACATTATGCCTAGATAGTGGAGTGACTGGTCTAGAAAGATAACCATATCAACTTGGGAGGCAAACCGCGGTCTCGAGGATTTTGGTCGCTCGGATCTAAATGCAGTTAGTTGTCGAACGGACTGATTTTTAGGCGGTTTCCCCAAGATTGATGGTTTTTCAAGCTTAGTGTCCACAGTAGTGCCCTTAATTTTCTTTAGCTCGTTTTTCAGAGCAGCTATAGCAAAAACCTTTTTCTAAACCTAAGCCTTTAATTCATCATTTTCAGTAGTTAACAAAGTCGTTGACTCTAGAGTTTTAGACCTTATTTCAACGATAGAATTATTTAACTCACTACAACGCTGTTTTAAGGTCCCGTTTTCCTTTTGTAAGATATCTTTGGATGCCAACTTAGATTCTAGCAAAGTAATTTGTTTTAACAAATTGTCATTTTCAGCTTTAGATTCTAGAACTTTTTGATCCAATTTTCGTTCAAGAACAACGTTTAATTTTTCAAGTTTTTCAAAATATGTTTCAAATTTTTCCTTTTTCTTCGAAAATTGAATTTTGGCATCCTCAAGATCTTTTGATTGTTGAGCTATAACCGTTTCAAGCTCTTCAATCCTAGAAGCAGAATTGGTTAAAGAAGCACTCGTAGAACATTTATCATGATTTACTACAGCATTCTGAATAATTTCTCCCTTATTAGGACTCACATCAGATGAATTAGAAGTGGTATAACTATCACCCTTTTCCATCCCATGTTTGTCATAAATAAGTTCGGAATGCTCAACATGCTTTATTTGTACCGTATTTGTAGGCTCTTCGTCATATACGGGTATGGTGTCATCATAAGAGACGTTTGTAATATTCCCTGACGTGCTGCTCTCATCGTTAACCAAAGCGTTCTCCTTTGTGTCATCCGTATGACCATTATCCTTGTGCATCGGCATCTGATTTTCTTGCTTCCAATTATCATAGTCAAGTTGAAGTCGTGATCTTTCATGAATCGAGTTGTCAAGAGATATCACGTATTTGAAGACGATACCACGAAAGTCTTGAATCTCGGTATGCGTATCTACAAGAAATGATTTGCAGAGCGCTGAATTTTCTTTCTTGGGAACATCGAATTGAAGGAAAGTCGATAACTGTTTCACTAGAACTTGAAGTGCATCCGCGGATTCATTTCGATTAATGTCTTCTTTGTCAAGTTTCTGTTGGAGAATATCCAAGTTTATCATCATAGCCTCGATGAAGAAAGGAGTATTTTGACCAAAGACTGCCACAAAGGATGGTCCGTAGTCGAGCTTTGTAATCTCGTAGAGATGACATTCAAATTGTCTAAATGAGACCTGACATCTTTTTTTGCTTCTTTTTGCATCTTCTGCAATTCTCCCTCTCGAGATGTCGAATTCAAAAAATCCATTGAACTTCGATGAAAACTGAAGGTAAGGATTACTTATCGATCGAGGAATGAAAGAAAGTAATTGTGCTTGATTTCGTGTGTTGAAGTCGAGAAACAATGTAAGAAATCCCCTAATTATGTGTTCTCGATAAACAAAAAATTCTTAGACCAAATAACTCACGAATGTTAAAAAATTTCAAAATCACGTTTTTTTGACAATTTCCTAAATTCAGAATATATAATAAACTCGAATTCGGAATCTGCTACAAAACCTTAATTCAGAATCTGCCTCAAAAACCGTAATTCGGAATACCTCAAAAACCTTAATTCGGAATACCTCCATACCTGAATTTGGAATCTATGTTCTGAAAACCTCAATCCGGAAAAAATCTTCGTCTTCAGTTCGAAATGCTATGAATTCTGAATGTATTGGATTTGGAAAGTCTTGAATTCTGAATATGGTGGTTTCGGAATGTCTTCAATTCTTCAATTCTAAATATAGTAGAAATCTCCAATTCGGAATATTAGAGAAACCTTCAATTGTGAATATAGTAGATATCTCCAATTCGGAATATTAGAGAAACTTTCAATTCGGAAAGCACTGAAATTCGGAATATGATGTAATCCAGAATATGATGTAATTCGGAATATGGACTTTGCTTCGATTCGGAAAACTGTGAATCCGGAATAGTGTTTTTGACTTGAGTTCAGAATCCAAAAATCTCAAATCCAAAATCTCCAATTCGGAATGTTTGTCTTTAGTTCGGAATCCAAAAACCACAAATCCGGAATACAGACAAGACACCCAATTCGGAATATAAAAGCGCCCAATCCGGAATCCTTAGAATTCCCGTATTCGGAATGTAAGTCAGTGGATTCGGAATGTGTTTTAAAGTCTGAATCGGGAAAAAGATAATGAGCCAATCCGGAATCTTGAGATTTCCCGGATTCGGAATGTGATTTAGTGGATTCAGAATGTGACCAAAAGATGGATCGGGAAAAATAGTTAGTCAATCCGGAAAACGCAAACAAATCTTGTGTTATTTGTCGGATATCATTCAAAAACATGATTTTTAACCAGGAATCGAGCCAAACGCCAACAAAATTTGTGTTTTTAACTAAAATAAGAAGCCAAAATCTCTACCATAACTATGTAAATGATTTATAACAAGATTAAACCATAAAAAACATAAAAAAATTGGGCGCAAGGGATTTGGATAAAAAATCACACGAATTTTTCTAAACTAAACACATAAACAATACAATCATCCCATGACTCTTGATACCAATTGTAGGTCTACGTAATCCTTGGATTATCTAATGGATGAAATGATTACAAGAGAGAGAGAGATGTAGAACTAGAGAGAAAAAGTAGAGAGAGGTTGGGGAGAATAAGAGAATATTAGATTGAATTGAGAACCAACCTCTCTTAACATGCTAGGAGGGGGTATATATAACCCATTCTACATGTGGGCTTTGTGGGTTATATTGTTACATAATGGATCACGAGCCCATACTAGATGTATCTCGTTGGAGTGACCGATCCTTCCTAAATACGTAAAAACGTATTTCTAACAGACACCAATTTATATAACCCTAACCCTAAGAACCTATTTCCATATCCACAAAAAAATCAGAAAGTGAAATTAAACCCAATAAATCAGAACAATCAACATTGCAAAACAACCTAGACCTAAACCATTCCAGGCTACTGATTGTATAAGAATCGCCAAAAACTTAAAGAAATTTAAAAATGAAATCACACCCGGATTACAACGAGATCATCATAGTTTTCGCAGTCGTGTTTATCAGATTCTTGATCATGTGATTTGGGTTCGAGTTCTTCCAAAAAAATGAGATCTTCTTTTTCTTATAGTTCTTGGAGAGTTTTGTGTTTCATTAGATATGACCTTAATAGAGATGATACACCTCGGGCTAATGGGCCAAAGACTATCTATCTTTATATTATATTTATTTATAAATGTCTTTATGTTTGACTTGTTCATAAGTTATGTTGGATCAATCAAGTTAAAATATAAATAATTCTCTAGTTCTTCTCTTCTCTATTCTTAAGGAGCATGCACCCCTAAAAGTATTGCCCCATCCTAATACTATCCGGAAAATTGTATCAATTGGTGCTTTCATTGATAGCTCTCGTTGAGATGGGCTTTTGATTTGGGGTTCTAAAGAAAATGTTACTGTTCATCAGTTGGTACTGTTCATTGACGGAAACTGTTCATTGTGGGGACTGTTCATGGTAATATTTACGTCATTGTTCATCGCATGTATTGTTTACGCGACACTGTTTATCAGAGTTACAATTCATGCAGTGTCGGTCATCGAAGAAATTTTATTTTTATTATTTTTCGAGTTACTATGACATCGGGCAGCATCGATCAAGACACACTATCTAAGCTTTTACATAAAGGTACAATGACAAAATATGAAAATGAGTATGTTATATTTGCAAATCGAGTAACGAGGATTTTTGAATCTTTACTTACATGTTATTATTTATATCACTAGATAAGTGTATTCACCATAGTTTCAATATTACAACAAAGCCGTGTCGGATTGGGTGATCTAGTCACAACGAATCCTAATCATGTTATTATCTTCTCCATTACTATGTTCTTAATCCATGAATATCACTGTTATGCGATATTATTAGCCATAACAAAATTTAAAAATAAGAAGTAGTTGCTTTATCTAATTATACAACAACTTGTAAGTAAAGTACAATAAATCTCTTGTAAATCTTTGATTGTATTATAAAATAAATAATGATCATATGTAACTCTAACTAGACGGAGTAATACATAACTCAACTAGAGAGTTTAAAACCCACGCGTAGATTTTTATTTTGGGTTTTAAAAATCACGCGTGAGTTACGTTTTAGTGCATTTGTGGGAAACTCACCACTGCTAAGTTATGATGAATGTATGTTTCTTGTATTTTTATTTGGTTGTGAATACGCGTGTGGTTGTTAATAATATATTTTATATATAATACATATTAAGAGAATAATGAGTTTTTTATATTTACTACTGAATGATAAGTTCAAGTAAGTCAAGTAAAAAGTAAAAGAAAATTAATATGTCACTAATGTGAATAATGAGTTTTATGATGTTATTTTCTTTAGCCTAAAAAAATAATTGTGATTGTTGCAATTTATTTAAATCATAAAAACGCGTATAGTATGTTTTACTCGGTATTAAAAAGGTACTAACTATTATGCTAAAAGGTAGTATGATTTACTCAAAGTTACAACCAACTTAGCGTCATGTCAATTTTTTTTCTCTATTTACACAACTTACTCCCACTCATTTTACAACCGTAATGGCATTTACTCAAATGCATATTTTACCATTAATTAAAATATTTATTTTATACAAAATATATCTTACTTAATATTATAAACACTCACAACCATAATTATATATATTAAAAAAAAAGAGCCTACAAAATTGTAACTCACGGATGTGAGTGGCTCACCACTCTCTCTTACCATTCACCCATGACATGCATGAGTGATATGGCAACCCACATATGAGTTGCTAACCAGGGCCAGATATAGGCATTTACAGGGTGTACAACGACACAAGGCCTCCAATTTTCTAGAGGCCCAAAATATAAATTTGTAACGTTATTATACATGAACTTTTGGACGTTTTATTCACGTAAATCATGTTTTATGATAAAAATAATACGTTTTATAGCGTTGTAGCATAGTTATTTTAGTAAAAATGAAGAAGTTAAGCTTAGAATTTTTTTTCATTGGAGTAACAATGGATAGGCTATTCGTAAAGAAGATGTCCAATCAAATTTTGTGTTTGCTTTGGTAAACTACAATTTTAATCCCTGTAGTTTAATGTTTATCACTTAAGCGATTATCTTAAAATGTTATGTTTAACAAGAAAAGCGAAACAATCAAGATATATAAAAAATTATATTTTTAATCCTATAAAATCATCTTATAAATTACCATCGTTTAATGTATAACAAATGTTTTAGTTTTTTGTTATACATTTTTTAGTGGTTGTAAGTATGTTTCTAAGAATTTCTAACCGTGTTATTTCGAATATGTATTACACAATTTCAACAAGCTTATACATACGAGACTTAATCTTTTAGAGTTACAAACATAAATTATAAAAGTTAGGAAATAAAAAAAATAAACAAATCACTACCAAAATAACTTAAGAATAATGTCTATAATCAATTAAATTTCCTAATTTTTTAGCAAATATTGTTTTAAAGCTTTTAACATAATATGACATAAAACTTTCGAATTCCATGAGACGGAGTTGTTGCTAACACCCTCTATGAGTTAGCCATTATACCGTTTAACCTTCTTTTTAAGCAATATTATTTAATTTTTAACCGACTGGCTTAGCTCAGTTAACTATTAAGATTTTATTAAATATTTTTTTTGGCGAGGTTCTTTAAAGGTCTTGGGTTTAAAACCTGCAAAGGCTTTTCAGGCGAAACGGATAAGGAGTTTAATATAACTAGACGAGGATTCGAAAAAAAATATTTTGTTGTTTAAATATCATTGCACGATTCGACGCACTAGCCATTAAGATTTGTCATTCTAAAAAAATAGAATAAAATAAAATACCGCTTAACATTATCAATTTTTTTTATGAACATCACATGATGAAGGGCATTGAATGGTATTTTCAATGTGATGGTAACATAATTTTATATTAATTTTTTGCAGTAAGGTGTAGGGGTATAGAGCGTTTTTTGAAATATTCTAAACAAGAATCTGGCGCTACTTCACAAAAGAGACCCGTTAGGAGTAGATAATCACTGTCAAGCCCATACCCTAAGCTTTTGATTGGTACAAAATAGACCTTTTAGTTTGTACATTATTTAATTTAATGGTCGGTTATTTTATTTGTAATTTAACACATCCGCACATGCCTCTTACGAGTATCTATAGTTCTTTCCGCAAATCTAGAGTAGCGTTATAATAAGTGGATCTTTCAACGACTCTTTGAAATAGGAATCTATCATCTTTTAAGCATAATTTACATTAGAGTGTTGCTATATCTTTTTACAATATCCTCCTACATATCCTCTTACACATAATAATATTTTATATTTTATCTCCACTCATTATCTCTTCGCATCTAAACCGTCAGTTCTGACACGTGTCAGGATCATGTGAGTAGGCATATAAATAGGAAGGAATTATAGAAGGATAAATCATTTCTCTTTACATTAATGTAAAATCAGTTTGTTTTGAAGTGCTCTTTAGTCGAAAGATATCGGAGGATATTGAGATATTTTAAGTATTTATATTTTAATTTCTCTCTAATATTATGTTTGGTATAATCAATAAAAAAATTAAAATTGCTCGAGTTACTAAAATGAAATATATTAAAATTATTTTTAAAATGAAAATTTTTAATTTAGTTGAAAATTATTTTTTAAGAACTTTTTTTTAATCGTTTTTATTTAGGTTTTTATGTTAATATAAAAAATATAAAAGTTTAAAAAATTTATATAAAAATTATTTTTTCGATTTCTATTCTTTAAAATAGTAAAAAGAAAATTTATATAAAAAAATATATAAAAAGTTTTTCTTTATGAAATTTATATAAAAAGTGAAAAATTCTTTAATTGTTTAAATAAAGAATTTATAATTTTTTTTTTAAAAATTAAATTATTTATTGCGCTTTACTCATTTATATAGAAAAAATAAAATTTATATAAAAAGTTCTATAAATTTTATATAAATTTTTTATAAAAAAAAAGAAAATTCAAGTTTTACTCATCTAAATAGAAATTTAAAGAAAAATATTAAAAAAAAAGTATTTATTCGATTTTTACTCGTATAAACAAGAAAGATAAAAATTATATAAACATTTATAATTTGTTATAAAATTTATATCAAAAGTGAAAATTCGATTTTACTCTGCTAAATGTAAAATTTATAAAATTTATATAATATTTATTCGTGTTAATCGGGTCGACCCAAAACAAAGATTTCAAATATCTGTCAGCCAGATATGCGTATGCATTTTAAATTTCGGAAATTTTTAATTCTTAAAGAATTTAAAATTACTAAAATTTATAATTCCGAAATTTCAAAAATTTGAACCAAACGCCAGGTTTGTTCCGAAGGTTTTGAAAGATATTCATTCTAATGATATTGCTAAGAAGTTGGTTCGAGCAAAGAAGGTCGACTTTGTTAAATATTAAGATTCACATAGTACGGGTATGATTTGGAGGCTAGGGAGGATTAATAAGTGTGAAAACACTTATCCTTTTACCACTTAATATTAATAATAATCAAGTCAAAAAGTGTATTTTATTTCGTAAATGTCGGAATTATGCGTGGTTTGTGTTTTTGTTTTGATTTAGGATCAGAATGTGAAAATAGAAGAAAACACGGGCTTTCACGGGCTTTTATCGAAGAAAAAGACAAAAGACGAAGTAAAAGATCAAGAGTGCAAAAAGAACGGAAGTCCAAGGCCTATTCTGAAGATTTATCGAAGAAAAGTCTAAAGACGGAAGTTTAATAAAGCCGAAGAACTCAAGTCTAATTAATGAAGAAATTACAAGACGAGTTTATTTAATCCCGAGACAAAGTCGAAAAAGTCGAAGAATTTAGAAGACGAAAAGACGGGAAAGAAAGAAAGAAAGAAGGAAGTTTCCAACACATGCTAACCTCCCTTCTCCATATAAATAGAGACCTTTCATCTCAGTTGCTTCTAGTTAGCTAATTTGACAACTTAGCTCTCCACCTTTAATTTCTTGCACCTTTAATTTTCATGTCATTTACTTAATTTTCATTTTAATTTCCTTGTCTTGAACCTTTAATTTCTTGCCTTTAATTCAAGTAAGTCTTTTAATTTTGTTGTTGAATCTTTATTTTCCTTTAATCAAGCTTTTCATTATCATTCTTATTCTACTTTTCTTGTTTTTGATTTGATATTGTTTCGGATCAAGCATTCATTTTGCTTGATCTTATTGCTTATTTGGTTAAAAAGTTTATCTTTTTATTCCTATCTAGGCTTTTATACGATTTAAGCTTTAAGCTTGTCATGCTTATTGGTTTATCTTGTATTTAGCTTATTAGTTTTAAAGTTTTTCTTAAAAGTTTTATCTTTTTAAAGTTTGCTTAAAAAGTTTGCTTATTTAGTGTTTAGAAAGTTTCTTATTTGAGCTTATTTAGTTCTTTCTACTATTCATTTGATCAAGTTTCTATTAGTGCTTATTAGATCATTACTTATTTGGTGTGCTTATTGCCTATTTCAACCATCGGAAAGGGGTTCTACATTCCGACAACTTTCACTTATTCCGATCGTGTATCGGATTAGGGATTTGAGATTCCGACGGTTCTTTTCCCCTTATTCCGATCGTGATTGCGATCGCTCATTGCGATCGTACATTGCGACGGGTCTTAAGGCCTTTGAAACGAAGTGCTGCCAAATTTTCAATAGCCACATTCTGATGGTTTCATTTTAAGTATTCCGATAGATTTTGTTTTTAAGTATTCCGATAGGCTCATTCCGACAGGAGATTCCGATCATATTCCGATAGGTGAGTTGTTATTCCGACGTTTTTCAGATTGAACATTCCGATGGTAAGCAACATTCCGATCGGTATTCCGATCGGATTCCGATAGGTGGATTTCGACGGATTGGGTTTTGTTTTAATATTTTGTCTTAGTTTTTTTTTTAAGTTTGCATTGTTTTAAGTTTTTAAATTTTCATTTTTATTAAATTGTCAAATTTACTTTTTGTCGAGTTTTAATTATACGTCATTTAATTTCTCGTCATTTACTTTTAAAGTTTTTAATATTGCACCATTTACGTTTTAATTAGTTTTAGCTTTAATTACCCGTCATTTACTTTAAAGTCTTCCAATTTAAATTACTACAACGACCAATCTATTATTTGTTTTCCACCAAAGACGACTGAGTCGCACTTAAACCAGTAATCAATTCGATTAGATATTCACAACGAACTTAATTTTTATACTAGGCAAAAACCATGTATTAAATGGCGCCGCTGCCGGCTCTTTTCGTAAAGATTAACGGTTTTCTGTGAGAGATGCGTTGAATTTTGGGATCCGTTCACTTGTGAACGTTATTTTTCTTGCTAATTTTTTTTTCAAAAATCCATAAAAATTAAAAATTGTTAAAAATCCATAAAAATTAAAAAATTTCAAACATCCAAAAAGATTTTTATTTTTATTTTTACACGTACATATATATTCTCTATTTCTTTGGTATCTTTTTCTTTTTCTTTTGCAGGTGCATGCGTACTAGATCTTCATCTTATTCAGATCCCGAGACTCGTGAAGATTTAGATATGGCTGGTGTGCACAACAACAATAATCCACCCCACCCCAACATGAATAACAACACAATGTTCCCCCACCCGACCTTTGAACAATGGAGGAGCTTTGTCAACCAACCATGAACGGACGAGGAGGACCGATTGCGCCGATGAAAATCACGGCTCCGGAGTTTTCGTTGAAGCATCACATGATCCAACAAGTTCAAAACACTTGTCCATTTCGCGGATTGCAGGATGATGATGCCAACAAACACCTCGACAAATTCATTACCGTTACATAAAGCATGAAGTTGCCCGGTGTTACTATGGATTTTCTTCGCCTTCACCTATTTCCACACACCTTATCCCACCATACCAAAAAATGGTTTGATCGTCTTCCGAAGAATTCAATTCATACTTGGGATGAGATGCCTCAACGTTTTTTGTCGCGCTACTTCCCACCATCCATGGTCACGAGCCTTCGAAATCAAATTAGTGGATTTACACAAGAACCTGATGAATCACTTTTTGATGCTTGGGAACGATATAATGTTTTGATCGATCGATGTCCAAACCACAACATGCTCCCCGTCACCTTAATTGATACTTTCTACAACGGTTTAACTTTTCGTGATCGTGATACGATTAATGCAGCCGCCAGTGGCACATTTATGAAAAGAAGACCCGAGGAGTGTAGAGAGCTTATCGAGAACATGACTACTCATCACAAAAATTGGGATTCATCCGCATCTTCAAGGAATAAACCGAGAGTCAATGTTTCTTCTACTTCTTCAAACCCTGATATCACCGAATTAATCCACACAATGGTCGAAATGAGTAAAAACATGCATCTTTTGGCTACAAATCAACAACAACAAGTTAAAGCTGTTGCAATTTCTTGTGAGATTTGCGGGGGTCCTCATTCATACACTGATTGTCCTTCTACTCATGACAATCCGGAAAACGTGTATGCAACTTATGGTAACTATTAAACGGAAAGCCATCAAGCTCGACCTCAAGGTGATCGTAACTTGCTAAGTTACCGTTCTAACAACTTTCTTTCACCCGGTTTTTCTCCTCAAAACCACAACCCCAACAACTACAATCGAAGCAACCCAAACCCACCTCGAGCTTCTAATCCTTATCACCCACCCGCTCAACAAGCACCACCCATTAATCAAGATGTGGAAACATTCATGAGGACCCAAGGAGAGCTAGTTAAGAATCTGCAAAGCCAAATCATCAACTTGAAAGGAGATATCACTAAGCAAGGGAATGATATTAGAACCGAGCTTCGACATGATATGCAAACCTCTTTTAGCAATCAAACAAATGATTTGAAGAATATGATGGCTAGTTTCTTTCCAAGTACTCAACCCTCTACTTCGGGCTCTCTTCCTTCAAATACCGTCACAAATCCAAGAGCGAATGTGAGTGCCATTACTACACGCAGTGGAGCAACTCTTGTAGGACCATCTATCCCTCCCCCAGTTACTCCATCTACACCTCTTCCACCACCATTTATCCCTCCTACTCCCACGCCTATTATTAGTTCTCCATTACTGTTTCCACCTCTGCATGACGAAGTTCCCAAGAAGAACCCTTCACCAACCCCACCTTCCACCTTTAAACCTTCAACATCTCAACCTTTACATGCTACACCTACACCAACTAAACCCAATATCCCTTATCCTTCTCGTTTAGACAAGTGCCAATTGCTCACCGATGATGATATTCAAGTGTCAAACTTTTTGAAGAAGATTTCAGGACTGACCATCACCTTTAGCCTTGTTGAAGCTCTAGCCCAAATGCCTAAATTTGTTAAGATGTTTAAGGAATTTCTTAATAAGAAGGAGAAGATGGCCGAGTTTGTTAATACTCGATTGAATGAAAACTGTTCTGCAGTCCTTCTTAAAGAACTCCCGGAAAAACTTGGAGATCCCGGTCGTTTTGAGTTGCCTTGCATTTTTAACAAAACCGAAGAATTTACTGCCTTAGCTGATCTCGGGGCAAGTATAAATCTGATGCCTTTAAGTTTTTGGAAAACACTATCATTACCCGACCTTACACCAACAAAGATGACTCTTGAGCTAGCAAATCGCACTCTCTCTTACCTCGTTGGTATTACCAAAGATGTGTTTGTTAAAGTTGGCACCTTCACTTTTCCGGTCGACTTTGTTGTTGTTGATTATGAAATGTACCCTCGTATTCCGTTAATACTTGGTTGGCCATTTTTGAGAACCGGAAAAGCATTAGTGATGTTGCCGAAGGTGAGCTAATCTTAAGGGTCGGGAATGAGGCACAAGTTTTTAAAATAGGGAAGATCACAACCAAATCAAATGGAAGAGAATCAGCGAATATGATTAATGTGCTTGATGATTTTGTCGTCTACAACAATCCTCTTTTTGATTCTTGCTATGATAATCCACTGTTCAAAGACGATGTGGATGATTTTGATGATTCTCTCCCCAATTTGGATCCCCCACCAATTCATGAGTCTCCACCAATCTATGATGACTATGATGATGATTCTAGTTCCGATGGGGATGATTCTGCTGCTTTTGTTTCAGAGTATCCAGACATGCCCACTTATGATGGTTTTGGTGATGTTGATACTCTCTCGAGTGATTCTTCTCATGATGACCTTACTCCTATTTTTGATGAAGATCCTCCACCAAACACACTTGATACTTTGGACAATTACTCATTTGAGGAAGATTTTGCCACTTTCCTTAATACTTACTTCCCCCAATGAGAATGATTCTGCTCCTTTGGACTTTGATTATGGTCTTTATCCTCCTTTGGATATTAAGAAACCCGTTTCAAAGGAGAAGAAGCCGGAAGACACCACTATCCGCAGTTCTTATGTCTTGACACCTCTCTATCCACCTTCTGAGGATGAGATTGTGCGATTTATGAGCGGATCCTCTTCAAGATCTACTGAGCTTGAGTGTTATTTTCCCTTAAAAGAAAAGGTGTTCGATCTCGGCATTGCAATTTTTAAGCCATCTTAGTATCCATCTGATGAAATAAAAGGAAAGATTTTTGGAACTTATGGAGATATGCTTGCACCTCATCACCCTTGCTACCACCGTGCTCAACAACTGCTTAAGGGAACCCTGCCTACTCTTCTTTGGCTTGCCTTGTTCGCATTAAACTTATGTTACTTGATGGACGAAAACCATGTATTTGATCCCGGTGGATGTGTTTCAAGCTACTTCCTATGCTAATCAAGGTCGAGTCAGGCTCACGACTCGGTTAACAAAAACAAGCGCTTCTCGGGAGGCAACCCGCAATATCTATCCTTTTTATTTATTTTTATAATAAGTGTAGGGGAGACCCTAGTTAGTGTTTGTTGTTTTCTTTCTTATCATGTACAGGGATTCGAGCTTTCAAAGATCCATTCTTGATGCCTTTTTACGACCCGTGATATTGTGTACCCGTCTTCCCGGTTCTATCCTAAACTCTTTTGATTCTCTATTTTATATTATTCAATATTAAAATAGGATTCACTTTAGTTGTCCTTTCCTTAGAAATATTTATACAAAGTGCACAATGTCCTAAGTGTAGGGGAGTTTACTTCCATATGCTTAAACATTGAGGACAATGTTTATATTAAGTGTAGGGGGACTTCTATCGAAGTTAAGTGGGCTTTTCCTTGTATTTGTCCTCATTTTAACCGGAAAAATGATTTTTCGACATTTTTCAAAATTTTTGATCTATTTTGGCTTAGTATTTACCTTTGTTATAGTTATTTTTTTTCTTTGCTAGAATAAATTTTAACAAAGTGGTTCTAGTTTTTAAACGTTGTGAATCTTTTGACTCAACCCGAGTTTACTTATCCAAGTTTACTCTAGCTAGTATCCTTAACGTGTTTCAGTCAAGTTTTGCTAGGCTTTTATATAGGGAACTTTAAAACGCGAAAGTCTTAACTCTTACGGGTTAAGAACAAGAACTTTTCGCAAGTTCCTATAATTGATCCTAGAAAGTCGTTTATCAAGGGAACTTTAAAATGCGAATTCTAAACTTGAAAAAGTCTAAGAAGTTGCAAGATCCTATAAATGACTTGAAAACCCAAAACTTTGATTTAATAGGCTAAGCATCCACGAGTCTCATTCCTTGAGATTTTAAACCGTGGAGAACGAGAGATGATAGAGTCAATTATAAGTTTGGAATTCTTTCTTGAATTTATGTGAGTTAATTATGAGCTTTTTCTCCCATCGCTTGCTGATAAATTTAATTGCAATAAGTAAGGTTGTACGATTTGAAAAGTTACTTAGCTTCTAGCCCAAGATCGTTTAAAAGTTGCTCGGTATTAATTAGAGTTCATAGCAATGCATAACTTATTAAAGCGGGATGCGAAGATTGGCGAGTCCGAAAAGGCCCTAACAAGGCATGAGGGCTACATTTTGTTGCTAAAGATCCCAAGTGATGTGAAGAATCATTTATCAAAAATCAATATGAAGGATCGAGACACACGACGAAAAGCAAAACTCCCCTAAAGATCATGGAGAAGTCTATCCAAAAAGTCCCTAACAAGGTATGATGATAAATAGATCCAAGTCCTAAAAGGAGGCGGATCGTTGTATATCAAAATCACAAATAAAGATTGGAGAAAAATGAAGAAGTCGTGGTCCAAGTATGAAGAATCTCTCAAAACGTTCAAGTGAAGAAATTCATATTATGAATAGAAGACCATTATTTCATGAACGTCTCTTAAGATTCGAAGTATGAAGTCACGACCAAATATCGGTTCGAGAAAGGTCTCAAATCGTGAAGCGAGTTATGCCAAGATATGAACTTTATGAGGTCCCGAGAAGCAGTTTTAAACGATTTTGTCCTTTAGCTAACTATTGATTAAATCGTCCTACTTTATTTTCGGCCTAAATAACTATCGAAATAAGTCAACAATGCATCCTCGTGATCATTCAAGACAACAATAAAATATAAGAGATACACCTAGGAATAAGGGAGTCTAAGTAAATAATTGGCCCACATGAGTTTGCGATAGTTTGCTAACTTATAATAACAATGATCTCGTTTTTAAGCTTGGTATGAGAAACGTGAAACTTGAGGATGATAATCATTCATGACATTCCAAAACCCCCAGGTAAGTTTTTGATCTTTTTACTTGTTTTCTTCCTTTAAATATTTTGTCTCTTTAATAAAGACCAATGTGGATTGATTATGATGGAAATGTAAAACTTGCTTTGTAATTAATGCATTGCATGAGGACGTTGTAATGGTCAAGTGTAGGGGATTTAATAAGTGTGAAAACACTTATCCTTTTACCACTTAATATTAATAATAACCAAGCCAAAACGTGTATTTTATGTCGTAAATGTCGGAATTATGCGTGGTTTATGTTTTTGTTGTGATTTAGGATCAAAATGTGAAAAGAGAAGAAAATACGGGCTTTCACGGGCTTTTATCGAAGAAAAAGACAAAAGACGAAGTCAAAAGATCAAGACTGCAAAAAGAACGGAAGTCCAAGGCCTATTCTGAAGATTTATCGAAGAAAAGTCTAAAGACGGAAGTTTAATAAAGCCGGAGAACTCAAGTCTAATTAATGAAGAAATTACAAGACGAGTTTAATTAATCCCGAGACAAAGTCGAAAAAGTCGAAGAATTTAGAAGACGAAAAGACGGGAAAGAAAGAAAGAAAGAAGGAAGCTTCCAACACATGCTAACCTCCCTTCTCCCTATATATAGAGACCTTTCATCTCATTTGCTTCTAGTTAGCTAATTTGACAACTTAGCTCCCCACCTTTAATTTCTTGCACCTTTAATTTTCATGTCATTTACTTAATTGTCATTTTAATTTCCTTGTCTCGAACCTTTAATTTCTTGCATTTAATTCAAGTAAATCTTTTAATTTTGTTGTTGAATCTTTATTTTCCTTTAATCAAGCTTTTCATTATCATTCTTATTCTACTTTTCTTGTTTTTGAGTTGATATTATTTCGGATTAAGCATTCATTTTGCTTGATCTTATTACTTATTTGGTTAAAAAGTTTATCTTTTTATTCCTATCTAGGCTTTTATACGATTTAAGCTTTAAGCTTGACATGCTTATTGGCTTATCTTGTATTTAGCTTATTAGTTTTAAAGTTTTTCTTAAAAGTTTTATCTTTTTAAAGTTTACTTAAAAAGTTTGCTTATTTAGTGTTTAGAAAGTTTCTTATTTGAGCTTATTTAGTTCTTTCTACTATTCATTTGATCAAGTTTCTATTAGTGCTTATTAGATCATTACTTATTTGGTGTGCTTATTGCGTATTTCAACCATCGGAAAGGGGTTCTATATTCCGACAGCTTTCACTTATTCCGATCGTGTATCGGATTAGGGATTTGAGATTCTGACGGTTCTTTTCCCCTTATTCCGATCGTGATTGCCATCGCTCATTGCGATCGTACATTGCGACGGGTCTTAAGGCCTTATTGAAACGAAGTGCTGCCAAATTTTCAATAGCCACATTCCGATGGTTTCATTTTAAGTATTCCGATAGATTTTGTTTTTAAGTATTCCGATAGGCTCATTCCGACAGGAGATTCCGATCATATTCCGATAGGTGAGTTGTTATTCACACGCTTTTCAGATTGAACATTCCGATGGTAAGCAACATTCCGATCGGTATTCCGATAGGTGGATTCCGACAGATAGGGTTTTGTTTTAATATTTTGTCTTAGTTTTATTTTTAAGTTTGCATTGTTTTAAGTTTTTAAATTTTCATTTTTATTAAACTGTCAAATTTACTTTTTGTCGAGTTTTAATTATACGTCATTTAATTTCTCGTCATTTACTTTTAAAGTTTTTAATATTGCACCATTTACGTTTTAATTAGTTTTAGCTTTAATTACCCGTCATTTACTTTAAAGTCTTGCAAATTAAATTACTACAACGACCAATCTATTATTTGTTTTCCACCAAAAGACGACTAAGTCGCACTTAAACCAGTAATCAATTCGGATAGACACACAAAGAACAAATTTCACATAGTAAAAACCTTGTATTAAGGATTTAAAATATGTTTAGTCATTTTAGAAAGTGAAACAAGAGAGAAACTAAAAATATGTGTTTTATTGACAGAGAAAGTAGAAACATTAATGCCGATTTTCACCCATCCATGAAAGTATAGAAGGGTGTATATATAGCTCGGGACATATCTCACTTATAACATGTGACGATACTAGTCCATGCGTGTCCCGGAAATATTAAACTAATGTAATTCCGCTAGTCACTAACATTTTAGGGCTAACAATCTTCTCCCAGTGTGAAGACATACGAAATTACTTACAATGTTCCTAACAAGTACAAATATAACAAATGACATGACTTCCAATGTGCTTCCAGTGCTGAGGATGATTCGTTTTGTACCCCAGCTTGAATCCTTTTTGTCTTTGCTTGTTGAGGAACCATTGTATTTCGTATGAACTGGATTAACTTCCCTCAATTCATGCTGCATGTCTTGAAAAACTTTATTCATAGACTTATTTTTGACGAAGCTTCTGAATCAGCTTCCCCCAAACCAATATTTGTATCTGGAGCAGAATCTGTAGCTTGAATAATCTTCTATCTTTGACATTTAAAGTGCACAACAGAGATATGTAGAAGAAGAAAAAGCAAACCACACAAAGTAATACTACTTCCTTGACATTTTGGTCTTCATGATTATGCGTTTGTGAAAACATGCAAGAAATCAACAACAAATTTTCTCACGCCTGTAGAATACTTCCCCCAGGAAGTTGAGCTGGGTACTCCAAAGTACACGTTTTCCCCCATGATGGTTACGAACACTCGGAAGCATCATTTGACGTGTACGCCCCCCACCCATGTTGCAAAAATCGTGAATCGCTAGCCGGTCGGTCGACCACCTTGTAACTTGTAATCGTTCTAGGCGGGATTAATCGGTGATTAATCGGATTGGTATTTTTAGCAATTTTTTGGTATTTCGGCAAGTTTTGGATATTTCTAATGAGTTTTAAGTATTTTCGGCAATATAATTCCTAATATGCAACTTATCATACATATAAATAGTTACTATACGTGATAAACATAAGTTTACAGTGATTTTTCGGTATTTTCGGCCAAATTTGCAGGTTTTCGCCGAGTTTGACTTCCCTTGACCGTCTTTAACCATAGTTGACCGCAATTAATCGTTTTTTCATTAATCGGCAAGGTTGAAGGTCTTGTAGCTATTAACTGACGATTAATCGCCCTTGTATACCTTGTTTTGCGACTAAATCTCAACATTTAACGTTTTAAACCCTTATAAATCCGTCGTTTGTAACTAAAAATACTCGATTTATCTTTTCAATATTATCTTTTTTACATTTTGTTGCTATTGTAAAGTTTTTCTTTTGCCCTCTACAATCTTATTTCTTGGTTTCGTCACTTCACACAAAAAAAAAATTTAATTGTATTTATGCATAAAAGTTTTGAAAGAAAAGTATATATAGGTCAACATTTAACTAGACATATGAAAATCGTAAAAGTAAAAGAAGAATAATAGTATGAAATAAATGTAAAAGTAAAAGAAAGAATAATACAGTAGTATGTAACAATCATGGGAGATGAGTGTTTGATGATGCTTAGCGTGTGTGTCGTAGCTTCACACCAAAGTGAGATTATGCGGTAGCTTTCCAACTCATCATCAAACTTTACCTAATAATGATGTAATCACTCTTTAATAAACTCGTTTGTTACCGAGCATCTTTAAAGGAAAGGTTATATGACATATTTTTGGTGATATGAAAATTAGGTGAAGTTCTCATATAGCCTTAACTTTTGTTTGAATGTGTTCGTTTCGTTATAGATGGGGTTAAATTTGAGGCTGTTTTATGGTTTTTGTAAGCCTTAAGCAATAATGACAAGAAAACTCTTTTATATTTTTAAATTAAAAAGTAATTATTATATAAATTTTAATTATATGACTTATATATATTTTACATATAATATATTTATATTTAAAACTAAAAAAAGTAGAACACCTTTCAAGTGTAAGTCCTGTTTTTTTTTTTTTAACGACCAAGTAAAAGTCCTGTGCAATAGCATAACTTTCAAATCTTTTGAGCCGCTTCCATTATGGGAGGTCCAAGAATAAGTTTAAAAACATTGAAGAGGTTTATTTTTATTTCAACCATAGTGAGATTTTATTTATATCTATGTGGCATGAAGAGGTCTTAAATCTTAGACCTCTTCAAAATTAAATGCATGTGTTATGTGAAAAAAATATAAAACTTTAAAAGTTTTTTACCATAGTAGAATTAGGTTCAAAAAATTAAAAGGTTTACAAAAGGTGGAGGTGACATGAAAAATTTAATTTTTTAAACCTTTACAAAAATTTATCATAATGGATGCCCGTATGATTAGATTATATAGTATTTGACAACTTTCCTTAAACTACTTATTTTTGGAAAAGAAAATGTTAGGAATCTACACAATTCTTTAAGTGTCGTTTGGTTAGGGTATATTGGAGAATATTAAGAGATATCCAAAATATTTATATTTTAATTTTCCTTAAATATTGTGTTTGGTATGCTCAACGAAAGAATTTAAATTTCCCAAAATACCAAAATGAAGAATATTCGAATTAATACAAAAAGTGAGGAATTTTAATTTACTTGAAAATTATTGTTTATAAACTTTTTTTCTAGCTATTTTTATTCGAGTTTTTATGTTTAAATAAAAAATTATAAAAATTAAAATTTTTTATACAAAAGTTATTTTTTTGGTTTTTACTCTTTTAAATAGCAAAAATAAAATTTATATAAAAAGCTTTTTATGAAACTCAAAACAAAAATAAAATTTACATAAAATTTTCATAAAATTTATATAAATCTTTATAAAATTTATAGAATTCTTTTATAAAATTTATAAAAAGTTTTAAATTTTTTTATAAAATTTAAATAATTTTTTATAAAATTCATTGAAATTTTTGTAAAATTTATGTAATTTTTTATAAAATTTATATAATTCTTTTTATAAAATTTATATATTTTTTATAGAAGTTTATATAAACATATATAAATTTTAAAGATTTTTTTATAAAACTTAAATAAATTGTTTATAAAATTTATAGAAACTTTTAATAAAATTTAAATAAATTTTTTATAAAATTTATTGAATTTTTTATAAAATTTTAATTTTTTTTATTAAAGTTATATAAATTTTTTATCGAATTCAAATAGATTTTTTATAAAGTTTATTAGAATTTTTTTATAAAATTTATATGAATTTTTTATTAGATTATTATAAATTGTTTATAAAAGTTATAGAAATTTTTTATAAAATTTATATAAGTGTTTTATAAAATTTATTGAATTTTTCATAATAAAGTGAAAATTCGATTTGTACTTTTAAATAGAAAAGTTATATAAAAAATATTTATTCAATAATTAGTTCAAATAAAAATCAAGATTTTAAAATATTATGAATTTATGTCAATCAAATAGTGTAAGCATTTTAAATTATAGAATTTTAAATCCTTAGAAATTTTATTTTATTAGAATTTAAAATTTTGAAATTTCAAAATCTTTAACCAAAACGGATAAATTCTTAATCCATTTTATTTGGGTCATGTTTCATTTGTGTCATGAAAAGTAAAGCTTTTCCTTGTGAAGGAAATACGAACATTTTTTTCTTTGAGTTGTAAGATTTTTTTATTTTATTTTTACTAAATACTACTAGTCTACTATCATCTGTATTGATTTCAGTGCATCCATATGATCGTATATCTTCATTGGCGTAAAGATGAGCCAATGGATTTAAAAGATTTGGCTTTGTTGACAAGCAATCCCAATAGCTTTTTCAGTATTCCATACAAGCGTAAAGATCCTCACCACTGACCCACTAACTATTTTTAGAATCATTTCTTAATCTTCGTATGACTTGTTTTCGTAGTTCACAACCACTCCAATAAATATAGATAACCCAACAAGAAGATATATTATGAACACTAATTACGATTTGCACTTGTGATGGTTCATGTCATGTTTGGTGTCCCAACTCTACAAATACAACAAGCTCATACAACAACATTCTAAGTTTTGACATGTTATTTTCACCTTCCTATCATCCTATGTGAGGTGATTTTGACACCAACTTTAATTCATACATCTTGTCACCACACACTTAGAAAAAGGTAAAAATTTATAGTGTGCGTTTAAACACAATTGTTTTTACACTATGTTTTGTATATACGAGAAACAAAAATTGCGTTTGAATATGTGTTTTCTACTCATAAAATTCTTTTCAAACACACACAACATACATTTCTCAACATAAAATAAGAAAACTACGAAACCTCTTTTATTTATTGAGAATGAAAAACGATACCGAATGGTGTTTGCTAAAACGAGTAGTAGCACTGTAGCAGTAGGTTAGAGCAGTGAGCTGCGTAGTAGTTGTGAACAACACTAGTGAACAACACTAGTGAACAATAACAGTGAGTAGTAGTTTTGAGCAGTTATTCTCAGACGTTACTGTTCATTTTCTAAAGCTCTTTGAAAGAAACATTGAAAAATTAGTACTCTTACAAATAATTCGCTCATCGCTATTGTGCCAAACGACTAATAAAAAATAAAACGCTTAACGCTACTTTTGCCGAACACCCACTAAAAATCAAAATGTTCTTTCTCACCACTCACCGCTCCAAAAAGCTATACCATCGCTCCATGCCCAGCATACCCGTCGTATAAACTTGTTTTTGTTCGTTGTGAAAGTAAATCTCCTCCTTTTTTCAACAAATCTGAAAATACAAAAGTAGAAAAAATTTCTCCAAATAAACGAACCTATATTTTTTTAATTTTCTTTATATACTTAACTGTCTTTTAGAATAACAAACAATGTCATATAAACGTGATTTTTAGGTCCTACCTAAAATCGATCATCATATCGCCTCCTAGGTTCCATTGCTGAAAAGACCATGGTTTAAAACCGTACTTGAGACTGTTTTGTATCAAATGAAGTCTCTTTTACAAATATAACTGTAACACCCCTTTTGATAATGGAATATCACGCGTAATTATGGCGTGTCATAAAAGCATACAAGGATAAATGTCTAAACATTAGATGACCATAAAAGGAAAATACCGGAATCAAACATCGGTAGTCCAAAAGTAAAGCTCATCACACACAAACATAAGTACTGTAAATGAAAGGACTAAACAGTGTCCATAGCAAGAGTGTCAAAGTAAAGATAATGCATAAAGTAAAGAAAGGCTAGAAAGCTTCCAGTCCATATGCACGTACGCTTAAAGTCTACGAGCGTCCCTGAGTACCTGCCGTTTTGGGAACATAGAAAAGGAAAACGGCTGAGCAATACGCTCAGTGCACAGATGTACAATAAAGCATGAATAGGATACGCATATAAGCATATAACAGCGGAAGAAAATAAGTCCCGAATAACCTGGTTAAGTCTTGGTAAAACTGGTTTTATAGTTTGAAAAGCCTTATGTTTATCTTATAAAAACAGTTTAACATATTCTACCATTAGCCAATATAGGTCATGAAAATCCACCGTGCATGAATACTTGGAGGGGTGACCTCATCATGTAAATTAGAGGGGCTGCCTCGAATTTAATATACTGGTTTTGGGTAGGAGGGATCAGCTCCTTGTGAAGGATGCAAGGCACACACCACATTCACACTGAGTAATCTGCTGAAAACATGTAACTAGGATGCACCCATACGCCTCACATGATAAATATAATAATATGGCCAAAAGATGTAGGGACGCCACGAGCAATCACTCCGCCGTGGGGAAGTCATAACACCAGTGCCTCTAATGTTATGGTTATGGTACCTCCATAACTAGGTGAAACTGGTCATGCATGTATATGGCTATAGGTATTCTAAATTAAACATAAGCAAATCAAACATATAAACTTATACTATGGGAAAACAGTTGGTTGCATACGGGGAAATCCTAATAAGGAAAGAATGTCCATACTGAAAGGACGGGAATCCATACCTTATGTCCAGTGAACGAAGAAGACGAACTGAGGAGAATCCTACTTCGGTATCACTAATGCTACATAAATACATACGTGTATAAGTATCTGATTACTAAATATGTAACGGGTTTTATGTCATGTCTTAGCTTATTTTATACGTTCATGTCATGTTTTACTGTTTTAAGCATTAAACTGTGTTTATCTTATATTCTGTCTATTCTGATTAAGTATTACTTGTATTTCATGTTTTATTATACTAACTGTGTAATAATAAGTAACTTTCTAAAAATAGCAGGTTTTCTAAAATAGAAAGTTTCCAAAAATAGAAAGTTACCAAAAATAGAAAGTTTCCAAAAATAGAATTACTGCTTAAAACAGATAAGTTTCTAAAAATAGAAAGTTTCCATAAATAGATTAGCTGCCTTAATTAAATAAGTTTCTAAAAATAGAAAGTTTTCATAATTAGATATAAGCTGGTTAAATAAGCTAACTATATAAGCTTAAGTGTTTTCTGATTATTTTTCTAAGTCATATTGATATAAGGTATAGTTTATTAATTATTACATGTAATTTAAATAAACTATAGGTTAAAAGTATTTAATTAAATATATCATGTTTTTAATTAAATAAAATTAAATACTTAGGTTAAAACATGTATTATTAATTATTAATAATATAACCTAAGTCATGTTAATTAATTAATTATAGCCCTGATTTTTAATAATTAATTAATTATAAAGTCTAGGAAAATATAAATACTTAGGTTAAAAAACCCATGATCTAATAATTAAATTATAACCTAAGTCATGCTTTATTAAATTAATATGTCATGTTTTATTAATTTAATCTTAACATATAATTATTAAAATCATAAACCTTAACATAAACCATGAACCAGATCGTGACTAGAAACCATGAACCGGACCCGTAATCAACACCATACCTCGAACCACTTCGGGGTTCTCCCCTGTTGGCTGCTGCCGTGGGACCCACACCACCAAACCGAGACCTTGAGGTCTCGATGGTGGTCCATAAGTCAAGCCGAGACCCCCTTAGGGTTCGGTTTAGGCGTCGGACACATCAAACACCCCTAAATCCCATGTTTTGATTTACCCCATAACCAATTACACGTTTAATTAATGTTTTTAATTAGCTTTTTAAAAACATCAAGATGTTATTTAATTTATTAAATTAAAACATAAAAGAAAGGATTAAAAAGGTATACCGAATGCGTGGATCAAACGAGGATGAACACACACGAATACTTGCACCAAATTCAAGATAAAAAATCAAACAAACACCCCCTTTCTTGTGTTTATATCCGGCGGCCAAAGGAGAGCAAGAAGGAAGGATAAAATCTTTTTAGGGTTTTTGATGTTTTTACTGTAATGTGAAAAGTGACAAAAGATTTCACCTTAACCCCTTGTTAGTAAAAGTTTGATGGGCTTGGCCCATCCCCTTGGTGTAGCCGCGGGTAGGGGGCCCCACATGGGGTACCCGTACCTTTTTCGAGTCTATTTATTTTAGTGTTCGTTCGTGTTTAGTCGTGTTCGTGTTTTATGTGTTCTCGTTAAATATTAACCGTGACTTAATATATTTATTCGCGTTCGAAATAAATATATATACGTAATTAATAATAGTTCGTGATTTAATTACGTTCATGATTTCATGATCGCATGTTCGTGATTAATTATTGTTGAAATAATTATTGTGTGTTCATGCGTAATAAATACTTATCGTGTTCTAACACGTACGTAATACGTAAAATTCTAACACGTGAACGTAATCATACTATAAAAGGAAAGTTTTAATCTAGTACGTACGATCTTAAGGGTACTATTCTTGGTAAAAGCATGCGGGTTTTACAACTCTTCCCCCCGAAAAGGAATAATTCGTCCCCGAATTATAGATAAAGTAAACTGGAAAAGAAGAACATACCCGAATTCAAAATATAAAATGAGGGTAAGAAGCCCGGATAGACTCCTCTGTTTCCCAAGTGGCTTCCCGCTCGGTATGATCCCTCCAAAGGATTTTGACGAATAGAATCGTCTTCCTTCTCATGACTCATTCTTGTCTGTCAAGAACTCATTCGGGTTCTTCTATGAAAGTGAGATCTTCACGTATCTGTTCTAGTTGATACTGAACCATGTGAAGGGGATGATACTGGTACCTTCTGAGTACGGACACATGAAACACATTGTGTACATGCGAAAGCTGCGCAGGTAACTCTAACCGGTAAGATACTTCACCGACTCGTTCAATGATATCAAACAGTCCGATGAAACGAGGACTGAGCTTCCCTTTAATCCCGAAGCGTCTAACACCACGTGCCGGCGAAACCTTAAGGAAGAGGTGATCTCCTACGTTAATGTATGTCCCTACAATGCTTATCGGTGTAACTCTTCTGACGTGACCGTACTTCCTGAAGTTTCTGCTTATCTACTGCTATCATTTCATTGGTCATCTCTATGATTTCTGGTCCTTCAAGTGTTCGCTCGCCAACCTGATCCCAGCAGATTAGGGCGCGACACTTTTTGCCATACAACATCTCGAAAGGAGCACACTTGATACTTGCGTGCCAACTGTTGTTGTATGCAAACTCCACCAAACAGATATAATCGTCCCAATCACCCGTCCATTCCAACGCACATGACCTCAGCATGTCTTCCAATGTTTGAATCGTTCGCTCCGACTGTCCGTCTGTTTGAGGATGAAAAGCCGTGCTAGGCTTAAGTTGCCTACCCCAAGCTTTCTGCAGACTCTTCCAAAATCGAGAAGTGAAACGAGGATCTCTGTCTGAGACGATGCTGGATGGAGCACCGTGGAGTCTCATGATCTCCCTTCTATACGTATCGGCGAGTTTACTTACCGGATCTTCCTTGCAGATCGGTAAGAAATGAGCTGATTTGGTAAGTTGATCTACGATAACCCAACTTGCATCGTGCTTCCTCTTGGTAGGCGGAAGACCAGTAACAAAATCCATGGTGATTTTGTCCCACTTCCACTCTGGAATATCTGACGGTTGAAGGAGACCGCCAGATCGCTGATGCTCGATCTTAACCTGCTGGCAGGTAAGACATTTGGAGACGTAAGTGGCCACATCCTGTTTCATACCACTCCACCAAAAGTATTGCTTGATGTCATGGTACATCTTAGTCGAACCAGGATGTATAGAGAATAGGGAGCTATGAGCTTCAGCTAACAAGGCTTCCTGGAGTGCTTGGTCATCAGGAACACAAAGTCTCGTGCCCTGCCATACGATACCATCTGCATCTACTCTGAATTCCGTCTGTTTCTCCAAATTCTGTACTATCGCCCATATTTCGCCATCGTCTTTCTAAGCTTCCTTGATCTTAGAGAGTAACTCGGGTTCTACTCTAAGATTAGCCCAGTAACCGTGCTGTCCACGTACCATGAACTTAATGTCTAGTCGCTCCAAGTCTCTTATGATTTCCTCCTCAATCTTAATTCCGTTGATCATTCCGGACTTTCTGCTAAGAGCATCTGCTACTAGATTTGCCTTTCCGGATGATACTGTAGATTAATGTCATAATCCTTCAACAGCTCTAACCATCTTCTCTGCCTCATGTTCAATTCACGTTGAGTGAAAATATACTTCAAGCTCTTGTGGTCCGTGAAAATGTCACATGATTCTGCATATAAGTAGTGCCTCCATATCTTCAATGCAAACACGACTGCAGCAAGTTCCAAGTCATGCGTAGGGTAATTTTCTTCATAAGGCTTAAGCTGCCGTGAAGCGTAAGCGATTACTTTCCCATGTTGCATGAGAACACAGCCAAGTCCCTTCCCCGATGCATCACTGTAGATTTGAAATCCACCCGTACCAGATGGGAGAGTATAGGTGCAGATACTAGCTTCTGCTTCAGGTCTTCAAAGCTCTTCCCTCATTCTTCAGTCAAGACGAATTTCTCCCCTTTCCGCATCAGTTTGGTCAATGGTAGTGCTAAGCGGGAAAAGTTCTCCACGAACCTATGGTAATAGCCAGCTAAGCCTAAGAAACTGCGGACTTCCGTTGCTGATGTCGGCCTCGGCCACTTAGTAATGGCCTCAACCTTCGCTGGATCCATAGTGATTCCTTCTGCTGATACAATGTGACCTAAGAATGCCACCTTGTCTAACTAGAACTCACATTTGGAGAATTTAGCATACAACTGCTTCTGGCGAAGAATCTGTAGTACTGTACGAAGATGGTCTTCGTGTTCCTCCTTGGACTTTGAGAATATCAGGATGTCATCGATGAAGACAATGACGAACTTGTCCAGAAATTCACGAAAGATTCTGTTCAAGTCCATGAACACTGCTGGAGCATTGGTCAGGCCGAATGGCATAACTACAATTTCGTAGTGGCCATAGCGGGTACGAAAAGCAGTCTTGGCGATGTCCTGCTCCTTAACCCGTAGCTGATGATAGCCTGACCTAAGATCAACTTTGGAGAAGTGTTTGACCCCTTGGACTTGGTCAAACAGATCGTCTATACGCGGCAGTGGATACCTATTCCGGATAGTAATCTTGTTGAGCTCGCGATAGTCTATGCAAAGACGCATACTGCCGTCCTTCTTCTTAACAAATAAGATCGGTGTGCCCCATGGAGATGCGCTCGGTCGAATGAAACCTCGTTCTAGAAGTTCTTGCAGTTGATCCTTCAGCTCCTTCAGCTCTATGGGAGCCATGCGATAAGGAGCCTTGGAGATTGGTTCAGCTCCTGGAATAAGCTCGATATTGAATTCTACTTCTCATGCAGGTGGTATGCCCGGAAGTTCTTCTGGAAATACATCTTGGAATTCTGACACTATAGGTTGATCCTAATTTGATGGAGATTCAGCATCCATGTCGTGAACCGTAGCTAGATGACCCTCGCAGCCATGTGACAGTAGTGCATGCGCTTGCAAGGTAGATATGATTTGTACAGACCGTCCGGGTACGAACCCGTTATGAATGTACTCTGGTGCATTAACATCACCGAAGATAACTCGATATGAATGGTAGTCTATGGTAGCATGATGCTTGGATAGCCAATCCATGCCCAAAGTCATGTCGAAGTCATTCATTTCCAGCGGAAGTGCGTCAACAGGACGAACCTTATCGTCAAATTCTAGGGGAAGACTCTTGTATACATGGGTGATTAATACAGAGTCCCTCAAAGGCTTGGAAATAGTAAGTCTATTCTCTAGTGGATAGGGAGCATCCTAATGTTCTTAGCATAAGTAGTAGAAATGACCGAGTGAGTAGCACCCGTATCGAAAAGAACACACGCAGCTTGACCATACATATACAAGATTCCGGTGATGGTACCTGTAGACTTGTTGGCCTGGTCTCGAGATGTCCTGTAGACACGCCCAGTGGTAGGAGGCGGCTTGGTATCAGCATGTCCTGATGTGCCCTCCATCTCGCCCTTACGGCAATCCTTCATGATATGGCCAGGAAGAACACACTTGAAGCATGCGTCATTGTTACGACGACATGGCCCTGGGTGCCTATGGTGGCAAGTAGAGCAAAGAGGATGATTATATCCTCTAGCAGGTGCTCTGGCTGGCTGAGGACCAGTGATAGCTGGACGGCTAGGCTGTGAACCTCTCTGGTTTTGGTCCCTACCGTTTCCATGGTTCCTGCTGCCGTTGGAGTGTCCAACGTTGTTACGGTAATTATCCTTATCGCCACGCCTATCCGTAGCAGAACGGTCGTTAGTCTGACCATTTCCCTTGGGCTGATGAGGCTGCTGCTGAGTAGCCGGCTGAGACCGGTCCCCAGTTTTCTGCCTCTTATCGGGTCTCTCTGCTTCCCCGAACTCATCTCTCTCCTGCAGCATTTCCAGCTTACGTGCTGCATCGGCCACTTGTGCTACCGTGTTGAACGTAGCACACACCAAGTTGTTTGCGACCGATGTGCGAAGAGCCCACCTAAAATGGTGTGCCTGCTCTTCAGGAGTACCTGCCGCTGCACCAAGGAAACTAGCTAAGCGAAGAAAGCGATGCATAAACTCTTTGCTATTCTTCCCAGCTCTCTATCGGATCCCATGGTACTCCCTCTTGAGCTTGTCTTGCTCAGCCTTGGGAAAGAACTGCTCCATCACCATATCTTTGAACTGAGCCCATGTCAAACCAGCCACCCAATCGTCACCTCCCTCAGACTGCATCAACGCTAACCACCAATTTAACACATCGCCTTCGAACCGGTAGCATGCCAACCTCGCCTTGAACACGGGGTCACAACCCATAGCATTAAAAATCTTCTCGATGTAAGCCAACCAGCTTTCAGCATCACTGGGGCTATCTATTTTCTCAAAAGCTCGAGGACGGAGCTTGTTGAATCTCTCCAGCCATACTGCCAATGTCACTGGAGGAGGAGGAGGTGCTTGGTTATGCTGCTGATTGTTGGCAGCTTGAACCTCAGCCCTAATGTCGTTCCTCAGTTGAGGAAGCAAAGCTTGCATTGCAGCTTGGATTGCTGCATTGAGTTGTTCCTGCTCACGTGTGAGAACCATCTGATAGTATAACATAAAACATATGATTAAACATATCAAAACATAAAATATATATACATGAAAAAAAAAATATACCAATAAATCCAGAGAAAAATTTTATGCAAGAAAATTTGTGTATGAATGCATGATGCAGTTTTATGAAAACTTTTGTATGCTCGAGAGTGAACGCCTATGGTCAGTTCACCCAAAATAAAAGACATGGCGAGGGGACGCCTATGGGTCGGTCCCAAATTTAAAAGTTTCGATAAAACACATGCGACTAAATAGGGCCAGTCATGTACCAACCATTACTTAGTCATAAACCTGCGACAATGACATATATATGTATGCATAAAAATGATGAATGCATGAAAACGACTGTCAGTTCTAGGAAGACCATAGTGACTACCCACTAATCACAGGTCATATTTTGAGATCCTACAGGTCGAAGCCTTGGCTCTGATACCATAATTGTAACACCCCATTTTGATAATGGAATGTCACGCGTAATTATGGCGTGTCATCAAAGCATACAAGGATAAATGTCTAAACATTACATGACCATAAAAGGAAAATACCGGAATCAAACATCGGTAGTCCAAAAGTAAAGCTCATCATACACAAACATAAGTACTGTAAAAGAAAGGACTAAACAATGTCCATGGCAAGAGTATCAAAGTAAAGATAATGCATAAAGTAAAGAAAGGCTAGAAAGCTTCCAGTCCATATGCACGTACGCTTAAAGTCTACGAGCGTCCCTGAGTACCTGCCGTTTTGGGAACATAGAAAAGGAAAACGGCTGAGCAATACGCTCAGTGCACGGATGTACAATAAATCATGAATAGGATAAGCATATAAGCATATAACAGCGGAAGAAACTAAGTCCCTAATAACCTGGTTAAGTCTTGGTAAAACTGGTTTTATAGTTTGAAAAGCCTTATGTTTATCTTATAAAAACTGTTTAACATATTCTACCATTAGCCAATATAGGTCATGAAAATCCACCGTGCATGAATACTTGGAGGTGTGACCTCATCATGTAAATTAGAGGGGCTGCCTCTAATTTAATATACTGGTTTTAGGTAGGAGGGATCAACTCCTTGTGAAGGATGCAAGGCACACACCACACTCACACTGAGTAATCTGCTGAAAACATGTAACTAGGATGCACCCATACACCCCACATGATAAATATAATAATATGGCCAAAAGCTGAAGGGACGCCACGAGCAATCACTCCGCCGTGGGGAAGTCATAACACTAGTGCCTCTAATGTTATGGTTATGGTACCTCCATAACTAGGTGAAACTGGTCATGCATGTATATGGCTATATGCATTTTAAATTAAACATAAGCAAATCAAACATATAAACTTATACTACGGGAAAACAGTTGGCTGCATACGGGGAAATCCTAATAAGGAAACAATGTCCATACTGAAAGGACGGGAATCCGTACCTTATGTCCAGTGAACGAAGAAGAGAACTGAGGAGAATCCTACTTCGGTATCACTAATGCTACATAAATACATACGTGTATAAGTATCTGATTACTAAATACGTAACTGGTTTTATGTCATGTCTTAGCTTATTTTATACGTTCATGTCATGTTTTACTGTTTTAAGCATTAAACTGTGTTTATCTTATATTCTGTCTATTCTGATTAAGTATTACTTGTATTTCATGTATTATTATACTTACTGTGTAATAATAAGTAACTTTCTAAAAATAACAGGTTTTCTAAAATAGAAAGTTTCCAAAAATAGAATTACTGCTTAAAATAGATAAGTTTCTAAAAATAGAAAGTTTCCATAAATAGATTAGCTGCCTTAATTAAATAAGTTTTTAAAAATAGAAAGTGTCCATAATTAGATATAAACTGGTTAAATAAGCTAATTATATAAGCTTAAGTGTTTTCTGATTATTTTTCTAAGTCATATTAATATAAGGTATAGTTTATTAATTATTACATGTAATTTAAGTAAACTATAGGTTAAAAGTATTTAATTAAATATATCATGTTTTTAATTAAATAAATTAAATACTTAGATTAAAACATGTATTATTAATTATTAATAATATAACCTAAGTCATGTTAATTAATTAATTATAGCCATGGTTTTTAATAATTAATTAATTATAAAGTCTAGGAAAATATAAATACTTAGGTTAAAAAACCCATGATCTAATAATTAAATTATAACCTAAGTCATGTTTTATTAAATTAATATGTCATGTTTTATTAATTTAATCTTAACATATAATTATTAAAATCATAAACCTTAACATAAACCATGAACCAGATCGTGACTAGAAACCATGAACCGGACCCGTAATCAACACCATACCCCGAACCACTTCGGGGTTCTCCCCTGTTTGCTGCTACCGTGGGACCCACACCACCAAACCGAGACCTTAAGGTCTCGGTGGTTGTCCATAAGCCAAGCCGAGACCCCCTTGGGGTTCGGTTTAGGCGTCGGCCACATCAAACACCCCTAAAACCCATGTTTTGATTTACCCCATAACCATTTACATGTTTAGTTAATGTTTTTAATTAGCTTTTTAAAAACATCAAGATCTTATTTAATTTATTAAATCAAAACATAAAAGAAAGGATTAAAAAGGTATACCGAATGCGTGGATCAAACAAGGATGAACACACACGAATACTTGCACCAAATTCAAGATCAAAAATCAAACAAACACCCCCTTTCTTGTGTTTATATCCCGCGGCCAAAGGAGAGCAAGAAGGAAGGAGAAAATCTTTTTAGGGTTTTTGATGTTTTTACTGTAATGTAAAAAGTGATAAAAGATTTCACCTTAACCCCTTGTTAGTAAAAGTTTGATGGGCTTGGCCCATCCCCTTGGTGTAGCCGCGGGTAGGGGGCCCCACATGGGGTACCCGTACCTTTTCCGAGTCTATTTATTTTAGTGTTCGTTCGTGTTTAGTCGTGTTCGTGTTGTATGTGTTCTCGTTAAATATTAACCGTGACTTAATATATTTATTCGCGTTCGAAATAAATATATATACGTAATTAATAATAGTTCGTGATTTAATTACGTTCATGATTTCATGATCGCATGTTCGTGATTAATTATTGTTTAAATAATTATTGTGTGTTCATACGTAATAAATACTTGTCGTGTTCTAACACGTACGTAATACGTAAAATTCTAACACGTGAACGTAATCATACTATAAAAGGAAAGTTCTAATCTAGTACGTACGATCTTAAGGGTACTATTCATGGTAAAAGCATGCGGGTTTTACAATAATAACACAAACTAAGAAAATTTTTATGCAACTAAGAGCATCAACAATGTCAAATATTTGAAAGACTTAAAGTCTTAAATGCATAAAACTTTAATGAGTAGAGCTCTGAAGAAAGACTTCAACTTTGCCAAATTTTTGGCAAAAAGCTTTTCAAAAAGCCATTGGTGTAATGGAAAAAAAAACTGTTGAAAAACTTTTTAGAAAATAGAAAAGATTTTGCAAAAAAGCTATAGACACATTATTATAGTTTTTTTCTTTTACTTTTTGCAAAATAACAATTTTATCTTTAAGTAATTAATTTTGTGTGTGTTTCTAATAAGATTTAACTTCGTTTGGATACCAAACTTATCTAAGATATGAGGGGACTCATCCCACCACCCACCTTTCTTCCATACAATAGCTGAGATTAAATCTTCATTTTACACTACAGGGGTATTTCGGTCATTTCCTTGTCGACTATAAAGAATTTTTATTCTTCATTTTCTCATAAAAAACACACACCTCGGTCTCTCTTTCTCTCTACCCTCGATCTTATTTCTCTCTCTACAGATTCTCTAACTTCATGGATCCATCGTGACGAATCCATCACGAATTCGAAGCGATGATTATGAAACCATCACGAATCCATCAACATGAATCCATCACGAATCCATCATGTTAGAGGTCTTTTATTATTTTAGCTTACTTGATTTGAATAAGCTTATATCATCATCATAATTATAAGCGTTTAACTAGCTTATATTGAACGAATTATTTGTGTTCATTGTTCTTAATAATTAAGCTATCTTATTAGGTGATTTATGTGGATAAGTTGATTAGTTTGAATATGGTATTAATTTAGATGAGAGTTATAATTAAGCTTTTTAATTAGATGATCTTGGATTTATTGTGTTGAATTATAAGGTAGCTTATTACCTTTTTAGTGAATTATCATATTATTTGAGTAAGAGAGTTATGAATAAGCTTATGTTCATGTGAATAAGCTGTATTATTAGGATCTTTTTATGTTGTTGATGTAGGCTAGATTAAGCTTGATGCATCATATATGATACTTCACTTATCATATATGATAGATATATGATATATGATATATGACATGCATATCAAATATGATACATGATGTATCATATATGATATATGTAACGAACAACAATAAAAAACATATTTGTATTACAAATTTTCACAAAATCTCTTTAAACTCTTCATAACTGATTTCTATCATATATGATATTACACATAACTTTGTACACTTTGAACCTGTTGTATATAGCTTTGGCCATCAAACTAAAAAATAGCTATTAATAGATATGATGAGTAGTATGTGGCTTATAACGGAGAATCAAATATGTTTCACATAGTTGAGTACCATAATCAAATATATTCTTTACTCTCTTGTATAATTGCAGACTGGTGCGAACACATCAATGATCATATAAGGATGTTGCAATTTCCTGATTTGAAGTAAAGCAAAGATGGATGTTGATTATAACAAGATAACGTGCACGGATATGTTTTAACGATCAAGATGAAGTAGGCGTTAATCATGAATTAAACTTCTGATAATGTGCTTGAAGAAGAGTTTATTGTTGAAAAAGAAGAATAGTTTCAATAATAATGTTTTTTGCATTTTTGATTATGTATAAGTGGTTATCATATATGATATCAGAGGTATATCATGTATGATTTTACATTAGGTTACATTCTGTTTGATTATCATATATGTTACTATTAAAAAGTACATTTTTTTAATTTTCTTAACAAGTGTTTAATTATTAATTGTGTAGACTCTTTGTTGTAATCATGAATTTAGCAGATTCTTTGTTTAATATATCCAACTTTTTCTTGAGTATCATATATGATAATGCATTATCATTTATGGCGTAATTTAAAAGTTAGATGTATTATCATGTATGATATTGCATTATCATATATGATACTAATAAAAGGTAAAAACTATTTATGAGAAATATGATCACAACGTTAACAAATATTTACAAAAGCATTCATTGAAGTGATAACATCAAAATAATGTCAAGTGCATACATGGTTTTCCATTACGTTATATCCGAAAATAGATCCAAAATAAAGGTTACAGACCAACAAATCCAACTTATGCTTTTGGAGCTCTTATCCTAAAAACTACATTGGTTATAGGAGTTAGGCTGTATGGTTTCTTCACAACTACTTATTCTATGCGCCTTAAGGATCTTAGAGCATATGCACCGGTTATTCTTGACTTGTGATGTGGAAACACGACGTCAAGTGGTAGTTGTTCTGATCCCTGGGTCTTGATAGGCACTTGGTTGTTTTCTTCATGAAGCCAATAAGGGAATTGACATTCAAGATTTTTAGGTTGTAGGAAGTTAGTTAAATCATCACTAGATGAGTAAGTTGATAAATGAGCAGATGAATCACTATATGAATCACTATACGAATCACCAGTTGAGTCAAGGGAATGTTCATCTTCAGATGTAACTTTCTCCACTACAAAATGCAAAAATATAGTGATTAAAGGAGTCGTTAAGTCTAGTTAAAATAATTAAGATTCAATAAAAAGCTAGCTAACATTTGAGAATTGGCTTGACATCTTCCTTGTTATCTAAAAATATAGCAACTAGTCAATAATTAACAAAGTTGATAATTTGGATCATTAAACTATAAACTACACAATCTCAAAACCATTGACACATCACAAAGCCACATTTTTAAATTTATCAAATGTGATACTTGAAAGTATCATATTTGATACTTGAAAGTATCATATTTGATAATGCAGTCTAATTTGTTTTGTTTTTTCAATATGATGTGTTTATACCTGAGCTATTTCATGTTTTTCAAGTATCTAATTTGTTGCTTCATATTTTTTAAGTATCATAAGTGATACTTGAACATATATGATTTTGCAATGATATGTGATACTTGAAGGTGTCAAATATGATACTTGAAAGTATCATTTATGATAACCTGATCTAGTTCCAGTCAAATACTATAGAGCTTAATCTTGGTTTTAGCTAAGGCCTTAGGGCTTTGTGGTTCATTTATTATATATAATGTACTTCTTTGTTCATGTCTATCATTCCGTTTCGAATATCATCTATTCATCATCATATCTATTTCTAAATACTGATTTCATAATCCCTAACCACATAGTCATTATATTCGATTAGAAAATGAGTGATTGAACAATAATTACATTCGATTCATATAAAGCCGCTATGTAATTCAAAATAACAATAGTAAAAATGAGTAAATGTGTGATTAATACCTTGTTGCGTCTTTTTAATCGTCGTTTTTTTGCATAATCGTCGATTTTCATTTCAGTTTTCATAGTTGATGTTGTTCTTTGGTCTTGATTTGTTTTTTGTTATATGATTTACGAGATGTTTTGATGAATTTGTTGTGTGTGTGTGAAAAATGACGGTTTCTGAGAAAAAGAAGTATCTGAGTAGGGTTGGGCGTGGGTGATAAATTACCAAAATGTCTATCCGTTTTTTTTAATCTTAACATTTAATTAAAATTAAATGAAATACTAAGATTGGTCCTTTTATATCCCTTATATTTAATATAACACGTCTCTTCTAATAATGATTTAAAATAAAAACAATATAGTAAAATCAAACTAAAATATTTATTTTAGTTAATTATAAGACGAAGACAATAGTTATCTCAAAACATAAAAGTTGTAGATTATTTTAGTCTTATCAAGTGACTTTTTGAATTTTAGAAAAGATAGTTTGAAAAAATCATGGTTAAAATAACACCCTCTGATAACACACGTATTTCTTTTTTTGTTAATGGTGTATTTGGGGTTTTTGTAGCATGACATTGTAGAGCCTCTGCCTTGCACGCAGCAATATCAGTGACGTGCTAACCACTTTTTTTTATGCCTTTTTTTATGTTTCAACTTTCAACCATCATGTCTCGCGTCATCAGATATTCAAGTGACGAAATAAGTTGCCACACTAACAACTACCTGGTCTATTATGTATGTGAAATTTTCTATTTAAACAGTGGAGTATATACTTCATGAATATACAAAGCTTGTTTTTTTTATAACCAGGCTTCGTATTTTTGCCAACCAAATTCGTTTACAAAATAAGTATAGATTGTTACATTTGAACCAACCGGCTTAGCTCAACTGGTCACCAAGGTTCCACTAAGTGGTTTCCTTGTGAAGGTTTCCCGGAGATCTTGGGTTCAATACCTGCCAAGGGTCTTTCATGCGAAGCGGATAAGGAGTTTAACATAACTAGGCGAGTGTTCGAAAAATACATTCTACCGCTTGGATATCATTGCACAATTCGACCCACTAACCACTAACATTTGGCGTTCTAAAAAAAAAATAGATTGTTACATTTGATCTGGATGATAATGAGATTGCAAAATAGTTACAGAATTTGGCAACCACGTTGGTTTACAGAAAATCGATTATTTTGTAAGGTCACTAAAGATGGACTATTTAGGCCCAAACTAGTAGATAAAAAAAAAGAACATGATTAAAAATGAAATGGAGATGCGGGGTATCGATCCCCGTACCTCTCGCATGCTAAGCGAGCGCTCTACCATCTGAGCTACATCCCCTTTTGTTATGTTACCAACGTTTTTAAATAATCTCTTAATCTTAAAATTAATTCGAGTTACAAAATGAAGTGCTCATTCAAGAACACTTGGGTACAATTATTCTTTCTTGAATCAACTACTTGAATTTTGATTATCTAATTACTTTGTAGGATGAATATTTAGTAGTACTTAGTAGTTATTTTACGTGTCAATTGATATTTGAGTTAGCACTAAGAAGAACTCATTTTATTAGCAAATAGGAATGTTCAATTTTGCCGCGCAGGCATAATGATGCACTGTTATTGTGTGTGAGACTCCGATCAAATGGTTGTCGGTTCAAGTCCTGCTTAATTTGGTTATGTGAGATAGATTTGTTGCATATATATATCGTGAGATAGTTAGTTGACATTTAAAAAAAAAAGACGCGAAGATCCAAGTTTCGTAATTTCATATAGCTTTATTGTTTATATCTTGTACTGAAATGTGCAAATCATGTGTTCATATATATCGTTGTGTGATTATAACAAAAAAAAAGAAAAAAAAAACCTTTGTGGTGATATTAAGTGCTAGCAAATGCAGATTCTTCCAGCACCGCCAAGTTGCCTTGAGGAACATTGCATTCCAATGATATTTATTAAGTGCTAGCAGATGCAGATTCTTTTGGAAGTCTAATGTCTAAAATGGTGTCATTATTCACATACGCCTCGATTTTCTTCCAGTCTGTGTTTTCAGGCAATTCTAGCCTCCGAACAAAGCCATGTTCCCACCATTTGCCACTCCTCCAGTCCGCTGCACGGGACTCTCCTTTGTGCTTCCATAGCCCACTGATTTCCATAACTTTCCCGTTGTCGACATAAACTTGAATGCTCAGTTTTTCTAGTTCTGTTGCAACAAAACAAGCTGATAAAGGGACATTGTTCTTGTCGAGTGTAAGCTCTTTCACAATCACTTTTAGTATGTTTGTTTACATATAAGCATCACAAGTCTTAAGTACAATACTGAACTAGGTAAGCAAGCAGTTTTTTTAAAGGACGGTAACAAACTTTTGATTAAGAAAATTTCTAGACTAGGTACTAAGGTTATGAAAGTAGCGTAGACGCGTAGTGCTAGAAATGGACAAGAAAACTTACTTGGTAGTTCGGATTTTAAAATATAACAGCCTTCCGTTTGGAACCAATCCACACACGGGTTCTGAAGATCAGACAACAATACACCTGGTTCAAATTCCCAAAGTGGAAACGCGTCTGATGGATCAAAAAACTTTTTAAACAATAATGGTCCAAACAACGATTTAACACCGAAAACCTTATGCACCATTGGACCTCCTTTTGCCATAAATGCAGCAAAAACGTCTTCTTTTAGAGGAACACGCCATTTATGTGGAGACTGGTCCTCGAATCCTACCTCAAGTTGTATGCCAGACATTATTTGGTGTCGAGCAAAGTTTAAGTTTCGATGTTTAAGACCTCATATAGTTTTTAAGTTACACGAAAAGCATAAAGAATATTATATGGGATTGGAATATATGGAAGACTGTAAAGTGAGGGAATATTTTGTTCTCCAGATATTTCATGAGCGAATTTCGGCACTACGATCAGCTATTAGGAAATATGTCTTGATTAAAAAGTTATATCCTTTTGATCACACAATATGGCTTTTTAGTGATTATTGGGCAATTTTATGGCCAGGAATTAAAAAGAACATCTTTATGATAAAAGCAATATGATGCAAAAGAATATTGGTTATGGAAGCTGTTGTCATATTACATTCATTAGTGGACTTAACTTTAGCTCAAGGAACAAAAAGATACTACGTAGTTGAATTTGTAGGATAACTGACTTGCAACTTCTCTGTGTTGTGGCATCTGTATTATGAGTTTGTAGTTTTTGGTGTGTTTCCTGTGTTTAGTCTTGAGTTCTATATCAACTTTTTAGTAAGTGGAGTACTTTATCATTCTTTACAGATTTGTAATTTCCATTTGCCAAACCATTTTCTACAAAACTTACCTTTTAAACACCTTCATCAGCCTGAAAAAAAGGTAGATGTCAAGAAACTTCTACATTTTATCGGTTTGGATGCAACAACGACTTAGTGCGATCTATATTTTTCTTGTCACATTAATTTTTTTATCTGCAACGATCTACAGGCGACCTAGTTTCCACAACAAGGCGACTAAATTCAAAATTATTTTTTTAATGAGAGATAACTTGTTGGAAGAATGAGCCTACCTCTATATTTATAGGATTAGGGTTTCTTGCAGGATAAGTAAGGTGTAGGCCGCGACCTATCGAGCAGGGCCCATTCCAGACTATACGCCGACATGCCCCCCACTTTAGTATGATATGGCTTATTCATGTACCACGCTTACTAAACAACTGCATGCATGCGGCTTGCTTGCTAGGACATCCTCGTGGGCCGTCCGTAACATATGCCCCACTCGTAATGGGCTACCTTTAGCAAAAAGATGATGGGTTAGAGTTACGAATAGTGAGCGTAGCCACTATATGTCATCATGTCCCCCAGTCTAGTATGCGGGGTTGTCACTAAGGTTACTAAACTTTACACCATATCCGCTACCTGTAAGCGTATCCTAAACGATGCATATAGTCGGAATCTTCTTTTATCGATCATGTCAAACTATGCTGATCATGATCCTTCTTAGGCGACACCCGTATACATAAGACGGGTGATTGTGCTCAAATGCTTAGTTTCCCGTTACGTGACGGTATAAGAAGAATATGTTTCCTATAGTCGAGGTAACATTAGCATTGGCAAGGTACCGTTTTTGTTCATCTCTAACGTGAGGATGATAAGAAGGTTTTGTGAAGGCGCACTACAACAAAATCAAGGGTTAGGGTCGAAAATTTCGACCCTAAATTCAAAGGGATTTCGACCCTAATTTTTAGGGTCGAAATATTCGACCCTAAGTGCTCGACCCTAACTGTTTGACCCTAAAAAACTAGGGTCGAAATAAGCTTTGTAATTTAGGGTCGAAAAAATGGGGCCCACCACTTTTCAGCAAACCTTTTGACCAAAATTTAGGGTCGAAAGCCTTTGTAATTTAGGGTCGAAATTTGCGACCCTAAATAATATCCACGTGTAATTTAAAAAACATTGTGAAAAGTTTTTTTTTTTAATTTATTAAATTAGGGTCGAAATATGATTCAAATTTAGGGTCGAAAATTTCGACCCTAATTAATATCCACGTGTAAATTAAAAAAACTTTGTAAAAAACGTTTTTTCTTTTTTAATTTAATAAATTAGGGTCGAAATATTTTTCAAGTTTAGGGTCGAAAATTTCGACCCTAAACATTTTATATTAGTTTTTTTTTCCAGAAATCATGCGTGCAGGAAGAATTTAGGGTCTAAACTTAGGGTCGAAATTTTCGACCCTAAAACTTAGGGTCGAAAATTTCGACCCTAACTATAATTTAGGGTCGAAATTTCGACCCTAACTATATGGTTAGGGTCGAAATTTCGACCCTAAATGGTTTCTGGGCAAAAAAAAAAACTGCATTTTGCAGCTTGTTTCCAGATTTTTTTCCGGCATTTTTTCCGGAAAAAAATCTATATTTCAACAAATCCACGATATTACAAATCACTAAACAGTACAATACTAATAATTTACAATACGTTAAATAGCCAAAACGTTAGAATACATTTCACCAAATCCTTATTTCACAAATGTAACAAGTCTAAAATTATTACACATCACAATAAATCCATGTTTCACAATTTAACAAGTCTTAAGTTATTACAAAAAATAAAAAGTCTAAAACCAACAACAACTCCTAATCTGAATAGTCCCCGGCCTGATCATCATCCCCCTCATCATCCCCCTCACCAGCATCCGAGTTAATTAGCTCATTATCGGACATGCTGTTGGCATTCTCAAGATCTTGAGCCAACTCGTCGACGGTCCGAGTATCATTTTGATGAGGATTTAGGCTGACGGTATAGTTGGGACTTTCCCGAGAGTTAGAACTCGAGGGGTCAGTGGTATTGACAACGGGTCGATTACAGTTGTTGAAACTGTTATTTTGGGTAATTGGAGGTTGGAGTGGGTTAAGTGGAGCATTATATGGAAATCCGGGAGGGGGAGGAATACCTCGGAACTGGGGCATAACAGGGACCTGAGACATACCAGGGAACTAAGGCATACCAGGGATCTGAGACATGCCAGGCATAGAAGCGAATTGGGGTGGCGGTATAAAAGGGTTATTAGGTCCGGTATACCCTCGACCCACATGTGAAGTATAATGAGAAATCAAATGACTTAGGCGGGCGTTGTTTACCTCAGCATTTTGTTGCGTCACACTAGCATACATATGGGCCAAATTAGCCCGTTGCTGCGCCTCCTCGGTTTGCTTCCTCAACAGCTCTTTTTCTTGCTCATGAATCCTAAGTACCTCCGAGAGTTGTTCTCGAGTCACTCCCTCACTATAAGAACTACTCCCGCATCCATATGAGGTACCACCACCCGGCAACTTCCTGCCCCTGCCGACGATATTTTGAGTGTTGCGGCTCGGATTTACTAGATCAATTATTTCTTGATCACTTTTGTACTGCTCAGCACCGCAAGAAATCGCTTCTTTTATGGCCATCATTCTCGACTGTGAAAAAGAAAGAGAAAAAAAGAAGTTAAAAACAAATAAAAATATGTTATTAAAGCATGTATAAATTAAATTACTTACATATATGTCTGTATTTTCCTCGGACATAGTGCCATTCTTGTTTGTGCGTGCCCTCTTCCAAGTTTGTATAAGGTCCTCGTGGGACCCATGCTTGACTTTCTGTACAAGATCAAATAAATTAATAACAAGATCTTTACCAAAAAAAATTAATAACAAGATACAAATAAACAATATAAAACTTTTAAATGATCACAAAAACTATAACGATTCTTACATATTCGTTCCTTCCTTGAGCGAATGATTTTTTCCCTTGATGTGTAGAAACTTTGTTTTTCGAGCAGTTAACTGCATTAACTTCACTTCTCCTCACCTGTTTCGGGTCAGACCAATACCGGCACAAATCAAGCCACTCCCTTGCTGATCTGTTGCCCCATGTAGAACTCGATGGGGGCGGTACAAGCGCCGCTTCCTCGGCCAAATCATGGATAGAATAATAGTCACGCTTTAACTTGTTCTTATTTTTGCGCCAAAGTAGCCTCAACTTACAGTTAATTCCAGTTTTTATCCTTTCTCCCACTACATATGTTATCCCGCCATAACTCACAGTATCACGACTATCCAACCAACCCGTCAGGTTGTAATAGGTCTACATGTAAACATATGCATTTAAATAAACAAACAATTTTCAACCAAAACAGTTAATAAGACTAGATGTAACGCAAACAATTAATACCTCAAGTGTAGGAAAGATATGGGTTTTGAGGTGCAATGGTATCTGTTCCCACTCGCAAGCAAGTGGAAGTGGTCGGACTGTTTCCCCCATCAGAGAGATCAACATCGCAGCATTATCGCCTAACGGATGGAAGCTATTAAGATCATAAATATCAAATGTAACTGGAAAAGGTCCTCCATGCGCCCTATGCTTCCTCCTTAGGCTCGTATTAACCGTAACCATATGTGGTATCGGGTCACCTGCAAAGATTAGTTATTGAAGTTATTGATTCGTGAAAATTCAAACACACTTAATTAACAATAAGAGTTGACATAAAATAAAAATAAATCACAATTTCTTACTTTCGCAATTGCCAGGTACGGACTTTGTAGGTCGTCTAGGTGGAGTACCACCACCATCCCCACCGTGTGATCTACCACCTACACACGTCATCTGTAATATAACAAGTACATGAACACACAATTTCGTAGACCGGTTAATGCTAATACACAAATTCATAAAAATATACACATTTAAACATATAAGAACAATTTCATTAAAAAAAATTACACATCTAAAGATTAAATCATTGTTTCATTCAAATTACAACTTAAGATCAATTATCACAATCTGAATCATCGCTAGATAAAACTTCTTCAACAACATTATTAGGGTTCACTTCATCATCATCATACATTTCAACATCATCATCATCAAGGGCATGTGCAACGTCATCATCTTCATTATTGATTAGATCATCATCGTCTTCATTAACCTGTGTGGCGGACACTTCTGCCGATTCGTCATTCAAACTCAAATTTGTATCCTCCAAACAAGTCAAACCAACATTCAGCGTAAAATTTGATGAACTGCTACCATGTATAACATCTTGATCGGACTCTTCAACATCGCCATGATAAACATGTTCGACCACCTTCCAACCCTTTGGTTTTCTAGCAAGGTCTTCAAGGTAAAATACTTGTGATACTTGTGTCGCAAGAATGTATTGGTTATTTTTGTGAAATTCCTTATTAGTCAAAATATGATGTATGCCCTGCTCAATGTAAGAACGTCTATTGCGTTTCGTACAATTTGGGGGGTTAATGGTGTCAAACCATTTACATCGAAACAACACAACCTTGCGGTTCCCGATATAAGTGAGCTCCAGAATTTCTTCGAGTTGACCATAATACATCTCTCCATCAAGCCCGGATGTTGAAACACCGCTGCATTGAGTGGTATGAAGTTTATCGCGTTCATGTATCACAAACCTCACACCGTTAACTACGCAAGCGGGGTATGTACATGCACTAGTATGTCCACATGCCAAAGAGAATAACTCTTCATTACAGTCGCCTGTCGTTTTTTTTTTCACGAATCTACGAAAGAGATACAAACATATTTAGATATATGAGCAATAAATCCAAGGTAATATATCTAATGTATTTACCTTGTGACTAAACCAGGTGGGAAACCTCGTTTCCACGTTATCAGGCGATTCTCTGCAAAAGTTCATGATATTAGGATAAGTCATCCCGAAAGAAGATTTTTTAAAATATAGATAAGGAAGAGACATACTCTTTGTAAGCCAAGATGTCTGATTCGATTTCAGGACTGTTGTTAAGTATATACCATACAACTGCCCGCGTAACATCTAAACTCATATGAATATCTTTGACTCTACCCATCAGTTTGCATGCGGACCGGAACACCTGGAATTTATCTTTTTGTTCAGGCAAACCGTCGTCATTCCTGTCAAGACGGTTAAATCTCGTCTCGACATCCTCAGCAAGATAACGCGAACAAAAAGTTAATGCTTCTTCTGCAACATAACCCTCCGCAATAGAACCTTCGGGCTTTGCTTTATTTCGGACATAATTCTTTAGCTTATTCATGTATCTTTCAAATGGATACATCCACCTGCAGCGAATGAGGGCACCTAGAATAGCCTCATCGGCTACAACCAAATGAGGCATTATGTCAAAAAAAAGCAGGAGGAAAGATTTGCTCTAAATTAATCATCACACTCAATTGGTTTTTAGCTTTTACCATGTCCTCCTCCGTCAAAATTCTAGAACAAAGCTGCTTAAAAAACAAGCAAAGCTGGATTATAGGATCTGCAATGTTTTTGGGCAAGTATTGTTGTACTCCGTAAGGAAGTAACCGTTGCATCATTATATGACAGTCATGAGATTTCATGCCCGTTATATTGTCATAATTAGCGGTGACTTTTTGCTTAAAATTAGATCCAAACCCATCAGGTAGTCTAACTCCTTTGATGAATTTACAAAAAAGTTCCCTGTTAGCTTTGGTGAAAGAGTACTTTGGATGAGGCTTCTCAAACTTCCCGTTTCCTTTTGGAACTAACCACAACTCGGGTCGAACTCCCAATTTTTCCAAGTCTTGCCTTGCCTTTGCCGTGTCTTTGGATTTATCGTTTTGTAACAAGATATTCAGTATTGCCTCAAGCACGTTCTTTTCGATGTGCATGACATCCAAATTGTGTTTTAGTAGAAGAAAGGGCCAATACTCAAGCTCCCAAAAGATAGAACGCTTAGTCCAATTCAATTCAACATTTCTATCAGGAGGTGGGTTGGTTTTCTTAATTTTTGGATGCTTCCCCGGCTTACGACTCAAGAGGCTATTAATTTGTAACTGGATATCCATTTCGGTAAACTTTCCCGGTTTAGGCTTTCGTTCGGCTTTACCATGGAATTGCCTAGTTTTACTCCTTAGATAATGATTTGTTCTTAACCATCTTCTATGACCAACATAAACGATTTTGTTCTTGATAGCCATCGATGGAGTGTCCTTGTTACAAGTGGGGCATGCGTAGTAGCCTTGCCCAACCCACCCAGAAAGACTACCCCGAGCTGGAAAATCATTGATGGTCCATAAAAGCGCCGCTTTCATATCAAAATAAGTACCCGTAGCAGCGTCTTTCGTCCTGACTCCTTTCCATAAATCTTTGAGTACTTTAATCAAAGGCGCCAGGAAAACATCAATATCTTTTGCAGGTGATTTAGGGCCGGGAATTAACATCGTCAACATTAAAGAAGTTTCTTTCATACACATCCACGGTGGTGTGTTGTATGCTGTCAATATGACCGGCCACATGCTGTAATTTTGACTCATAATGCCATAAGGATTAAAACCATCAGCAGCCAACCTTAATCGAACGTTTCTAGGGTCACTAGAGAAATCAGGTAGGAACAAGTCAAAATGTTTCCATGCTTTACCGTCACAGGGGTGATTCAACTTGCCATCCTTAGACTGTCCAGTAGCATGCCAAGTCATCCACTTTGCTATGTGTTTTGTGTTGAACATGCGTTGAAGTCTAGGTTTTAACGGAAAGTAACGCACCACCTTGTTTGCAACCAACTTCCCCTTTGTTTTCTTGGGGTCTTTATATCTACTCTCTCTGCAGACTGGACAATTATCCCTATTTTTGTTATCCTCTGATCCCCATTATAAAAAGCAATCATTTATACAAGCATGAATCGATTCGTATCCTAACCCGATCTTTCTGTATGTCTTCTTGATTTCATAGTATGACGATGGGAAATTGAAACCTTGACTACGGGTACAAAACTTCTGGAGACAAGCTAGAATCTGGTTAAACCCGACATCACTAATTTTATTTAAAACCTTGATGTGTGCAATCTCTGTTGTAAATTCCAATGTAGTCAAATTGGTAAGCGTGTGCAACTTTTGGGTGGACCTACTAAGTAACTCTTCAAACTCGTTATTAGGACCCGTTGTTTGATCAGGTGGAGTTTGAGTCGGAGGAGTTTGAGTCGGTGGAGTTTTGACATTAGTTACAGAAATATCTTCTAAGAACGTATTCATGTCAAGGTGTTCAGGTGAATGTGATACTGGTGTAGGAAGCGGAAGAATCGGTTCACCGTGATATTTCCAAGTGGTATAATGTTCGTCCCACCCGTGTTGGGATAAGTGTACCTCAAGAGTGTGGAGGTCAACCAATCTCTCACAGTTACAACAACGTTTACATGGGCAACGGATCATTTGTGTGATGGGGTGCACAAATGTCTTACAATGCTCGAGGAAGGTGAAAAGACCATATAAAAATTCATCGGAATTACGATTGGATATAGTTGTCCAACTCTTATCAATTATCATAACTGCGTTGCAAATAAACATTATTCAATGATTTAATTAAACACCTTAAAACAAACAATCAGGAATGTTTTTTCACCTACTAGTGCACTATGGAAGGCAATCCTAACCCACTCTTTGAATGTTTCGTCTCATATATGAATGCGTATAACTGATTTACTATTTGAGAATATTTCGGCAGCATTTCCCCTCTACTCCCCAAATATGTGTTTAAAGACATATTCGTAGGAGTAAAGGAGAAACGCTGTCGAAATCATCTCAAATAATAAACCAGTTATACGCATTCATATCCTAAATGAGACAAAACATTCAAAAAGCAGTCCCAAAAATGGGGACTTTCCGAAATTAATTTCTAATAAATTAATTTCGGACGGGTTTTCTAAGGTTGATTAATTTCGGACGGGGCTTTTCCAAAATTAATCGACTAGAATCCTAAAACAATCCTAAAATTATTTACTACAAAAGACTAACAATATATAATATAATAAACATATGCATAATATTAATTACACACCTCGGTCACGGCTGAAATAAACAAAGATGGAAAGATAGAAAAAAAGGTCCGGATGAGGAACTTGTCCCGACTGTCCCGGTGCTAACCAAACACAAACATAAAATAAAAAAAATCTAAATTAGTTGGTTTCCGAGATTTTATCTAATTTGAAACAAACACTAAAACAATTTCAAAAAAAAACATTACCTTTTATACGACTGTGACTCGGGAATTCGGTTCTCGGCTATGACTTGGGTCTTGGCTACGATAAACATATAAAAAAATTATACTCGTGCCTATATATATATAAGTCGAAATTCCTAAATAAATATTAAGCCATATATAAGCCGAAATCAACTATATATATATATATATATATATATATATATATATATATATATATATATATATATATATATATATATATATATATATATATATATATATATATATATATATATATATATATATATATATATATATATATATATACTAAGCGAAATCAACTAAGTCTAAATCAACTAAACCTAAATAAGCCGAAATCAACTAAGACTAAATATAACCCGAAATCAATTAAGCCGAAAACAACTAAAAAAATTAGCTCATACGTTTTAATATAAGAAAAATAAACACCCACCTTTAGTATAAAAGTGGCTACTCTTGCTGCTGTCTTGGTGGTGCTGCTGCCGCCGGCGGTGGTGGTTGCTATTGATGCAGTCGGTGGTGGTATTGCTGTCGTCGGTGGTGGTGGTGGTATTGCTGCCGACATTATCATTATCATTATCATTATAACAAATTAAACAAGTTATCATTATAACAAAGTTAGACAAATTATCATTATCATTTTAACAAATTTAAACAAATTTAAACAAATTATCAATTACCTTTATATAAATTGGCGGGTCGATTGGTGGTGGTGGTGATAGGTGGGACGGATTGGTGGTGGTGGTGATGGGTGGGACGGATGAAGATGAAGACGGATTGGTGGTGGTGGTGAAGACGGATTGGTGCGTGGTGGTGGTGGGATGAGACGGTGGTGGGATGGGTGGGACGGATTAAGATGAAGACGGATTGGTGGTGGTGGTGAAGACGGATTGGTGTTGGTGGTGAATACGGATTGGTGGTGGTGGTGAATAAGGATGTTCTCCCGTTTTTTTTATGAATTGAAGATGGGAAAAGAAGATGGGAAAAGTTAGTGATGTCTGTTTGTTGTTTTTGTGGATAGAATTTAGGGTCGACATTTAGGGTCGAAACTTTCGACCCTAAATTATTTTAATATTTAGGGTCGAAAATTCGACCCTAAATGTAAACCGCGAAATATTTTATTTTGGTGTGAAATTTTAAAATTTTCGTGAAAATTTTTGAAAGGTAAATTAAATTTTTAGTGACAAATTTAGGGTCGAAATTTCGACCCTAAATTTCGAAACTAGAATAATTTTATATTTAAAATATTAACAAACTATTATATTTATATAAAATAATAATAAGTGTGACTAATATGTTTTATTTATGTAAATTTATTTTATAAATTACAATAAATACGTTTTAAAATAGTAAATTTCGAAAGTCGAATAATTTTAATCTTAAAATATTTAAAAATAATAATAAATAAAGTTTATAAATTACTAAATTATTTATATAAAATATTAACAAACTATTTTATTTATATAAAATAATAATAAGTGTGACTAATATATTTTATTTATGTAAATTTATTTTATAAATTACAATAAATACGTTTTAAAATAGTAAATTTCGAAAGTCGAATAATTTTAATCTTAAAATATTTTAAAAAAAATAATAAATAAAGTTTATAAGTTACTAAATTATTTATATAAAATATTAACAAACTATTTTATTTATATAAAATAATAGTAAGTGTGACTAATATATTTTATTTATGTAAATTTATTTTATAAATACAATAAATACGTTTTAAAATAGTAAATTTCGAAACTAGAATAATTTTAATCTTAAAATGTTTTAAAAAATTAATAAACAGAGTTTTAAATTACTAAATTATTTATATAAAATATTAACAAACTATTTTATGTAGGGGTTTCCTGGAATAAGTTTGATATGCCATGGTGTTTTCACCTCTTGCATCCACGTTAACTAAGTATGGATACATAGAGATGACCCACTAAAGTACAGTAAGAAAAAAAAGAATATTAATAAATGGGTTCGATTATTTTTTATACCGTATTACATGATATGTGGCTAAGGAATCAAAAGAGACGCAAGTACGCGAGTCAATAGGGGATCGTATTACATGATATGAGCCAATATGGTATCGTATTACATGATATGAGTCAATATGGTATCGTATTACATGATATGAGTCAATGTGGTATCGTATTACATGATATGAGCCAATATGGTATCGTATTACATGATATGAGTCAATAGGGGATCGTATTACATGATACGAGTCAATATGGGATCATATTACATGATATGAGCCAATATGGTATCGTATTACATGATATGAGTCAATAGGGTATCGTATTACATGATACGAGTCAATAGGGGATCGTATTACATGATATGAGCCAATATGGTATCGTATTACATGATATGAGTCAATATGGTATCGTATTACATGATATGAGTCAATGTGGTATCGTATTACATGATATGAGCCAATATGGTATCGTATTACATGATATGAGTCAATAGGGGATCGTATTACATGATACGAGTCAATAAGGGATCATATTACATGATATGAGCCAATATGGTATCGTATTACATGATATGAGTCAATAGGGTATCGTATTACATGATACGAGTCAATAGGGGATCGTATTACATGATATGAGCCAATATGGTATCGTATTACATGATATGAGTCAATATGGTATCGTATTACATGATATGAGTCAATGTGGTATCGTATTACATGATATGAGCCAATATGGTATCGTATTACATGATATGAGTCAATAGGGGATCGTATTACATGATACGAGTCAATAGGGGATCATATTACATGATATGAGCCAATATGGTATCGTATTACATGATATGAGTCAATAGGGTATCGTATTACATGATACGAGTCAATAGGGGATCGTATTACATGATATGAGCCAATATGGTATCGTATTACATGATATAAGTCAATATGGTATCGTATTACATGATATGAGTCAATGTGGTATCGTATTACATGATATGAGCCAATATGGTATCGTATTACATGATATGAGTCAATGTGGTATCATATTACATGATATGAGCCAATATGGTATCGTATTACATGATATGAGTCAATAGGGGATCGTATTACATGATACGAGTCAATAGGGGATCATATTACATGATATGAGCCAATATGGTATCGTATTACATGATATGAGTCAATAGGGTATCGTATTACATGATATGAGTCCTTATCATCACAACCACCAGCATTGGAGGGAAAACATTGGAGGGAAAGCATTGCATTGGAGGGAAAATGTTAACAATTTCCCTCACTTTTTAGCATAAAAAGAGAACCACACACACTCCTTATCATCACAACCACCAGCAGATCACACACACTGTTGGAAACTCACTTTATGTGACGACATTTAAGAATTCCCGTTAGTTATCATAGTCACGCACATTTAGACTAGACTAGGCTCGTTGTAAAGTTTAGGTTGTGTGCGTGACTATATATACCCCTCCTTAGCTTCCAAGGAGGGGTGTTGATTGTATTTTGTTCATTTGGGAACACACACATTTTTACTCTCAACCTCTCTCTCTCTCTCTCTCTAAGCCAACAATGGCTTCCACCACCATTTAGCACCACATTAGACCACCGGATCTCATTTAGCATTTCTACATTTGGCATCAGAGCCTCGGTTCTATCCTTGGATCGTGTTTATATTTTCGATTTTGGTGGTCTAATCTATTCTTTGAGTCTCGTTATATAATCATTTTTGTCTGATTTTGTCACAAATTTTTTGTCACGTATTATTTTTGTCCATACGGTTACCTTGTTTTCACTGGTCCATATCTTTATCACTGGTCAAAAATGGTCTAGTCAAACATGGTTAAGTTACTGGTCCAAATCCATAAACTTAAATACTTTTCTGGTCTAAGTCTTGATATGGTTCTCACTGGCTTTGTATATGCTTTTCTGGGTTATATATTTTTTTGAAGATGAAGGTGAAAACCCAGATTTGCCAGAAAATCAGACCAAGAAATCAGTCCCGGATTTTCAGGAAAAAGTACTTTTGGATTTCTGCTTCTTGGTACGATCGCATGGATTGCGATGGAGTGGTTTTTGACACATTCCGATGGGTTTGACTTACCCATTGCGATGGGACTCATTCCGATGAGTCACATTGCGATGGGTGGTCGGGCCTGTCGCAATGGCATAGACACGTCGTCATGCTGCCCGTTTATTCCTAACATTGCGATGGATTTTTATTGCGATGGGTTTTATAGAAAACATTGCGATGAATCTTTGCGATGGACTGTTTGATATTGCGATGAATTTTTTTTCAAAAAGGTTTATTGCGATACAATGTCTTGACAGCTTGACTCGTTTAACACATGACCCGGGGCCAAAGTTGTGACCAAACTGTACCCATTTCAACCGAGTCAACTCGGTCATTACCGAGTTGACTTAGCTAAACTCACTGAGTCGACCAACTCATTTCATCCTTATACCGCCTCAAAACCACAAATCTAATCCCTAACCCATCGACACCTATCTCCAATCTAGACTCAAACAAAAACATTAATCATAGATCTCAGATTCGTTCAAACTTACAAAAGATCTATTTAGACCGAGTAGGTTTGAACTTATGTCATCATAGATCCATGTTGGGACAGAGCCCATCTTAATATACGAAATCTTAAGAATGATTTAAAACATGCGTGTTAGAATCAGTTCTTCATTTCGTTTCAGACTCAACAACAATCGACATAATCAAAGAAACCTTACCCGAGACCATTTTATATGATCTTGAAGCCGGATTTATTGTTGCTGTTGGGGTTTGTTGGGGTTTGATAGCAAAAAGATGAGATTGGTTTTGCGATGAGTAGTATTTGGAGATGATGAAGATTAATGGGGGGCGGATTTAACCAGATTAGTGGTTGATGATGGGAGAGATTTTTGATATTAGGGGGCGGATGTTTCGAGAGAAAACATGATGGGAGTTTGTGTGTTTACGTGATAAGGGGAGACAAATTAGGCTTCCTAGCTTATATATCATCTACTGGTTATCATTTTTCTTTGTGGACTACACGTGGCTTTCTAGAAATCTTCAGGGCGGATATAACAAGGTGGGTGAATTATATCAATGTGTGTTTTAACCGAGTGATGATGGACCAGGTTTAACAAGGATTTGGGCCATGGAACTTGTGTACTCAATTTGGGCCATGGAACTCGTTTTTCTTTGATAAACATTGGTTATGTGAAATTGTGTCATGGGCCGTATGTTATGGTGGACCGGGTATCACTTTTGGGATGTTGGACCAGGAATATTTTCATGTAATTTAGGCCATGAAACCACACGTACATTATGTGACACCAATGCTTAAACCGTGTGGTTAAGTAGTTTATACACACAAATTTTTTTAATAATACAAATTTCAACTAAATTTGGTGTGTATTAAGCTATGGTCATTATCGGGACGAGACGACAAAAAGTGTCGAGACATTGTTAAGGAGAATGGATGCTCAAACAAACAAATTCCTTTTTTGAATTTGTAGTTTTTTTGTTGCATTTGTGGTTCTTTAATTTTTTCTTGACACTGATGGGGTGACGAGAAATGTGACGCGACAAAATGAAGTGACAAATGTGACAAGAATTTATTTTGACGAGACCAAGAAAAATGGGCGATTTTTTAGTGGCTACAGATTTTGTTTGATCGGGTATTAATTACGTGACGTTGAAGACGGATTTTTCGAAGGCGTGTATTTATTTTATCTTTTACTAGATAACTTGCTAGTGCTTAATCCTAGAATGAAGACTTGGTTATCTGGTTTCCGGGTTCGGGTGGATGGTTGATGACTCAGATAACTATCACTTAAAGGGGTTACATTGTTGTACTCAGTGTCACGCGCTTAGTCGACGTGGATAATTTCAAGAGGTGTTGTGCTTATAGACTTCTTCAGTGATGCATTGAGTACTTAGAGATTTCTCCACCGTTCTTCATTCAACAATTGTGCAAGCTTAAGTCACAAGATCGAAGGATTTTTATTCAGCTTCACGTTTGATGTATCTGGTTCATTCTTTCAGTGGTCACTTCAAATTGCTTTCATGTGGTATGGTAAAGGTGGCCATGGAGAGTTTATGAGAAGAGATTTTCGATCAACAGCTGATTCTCACAAAATATATAATTCAGCTTATTTATTATTCTCACGAGATTTCAGGTTTATGTGCGTACGATTTGTTGATGGTTCCGAATTTCGAAACCATCAAGGGGGAAGAAGAAGACACATAGAACGCACAACGAGTACACGTGATGAACTTCATACCTTCTTTTGATTTGAAGATATTCCGGGATGACATTTGTCATAGCCGCAGAGAAAATCAGTGTTTTAACTCGTATCGTTATCAATCTCCAAACGGTACACTACTGATTCGAGGTTTAATTGTTTGATTGTTGCAATTAAACATCATCATTATCCTATATGCATTCCCGGGACTTAATTGACTCTGGTGCATCTCCGGAAGAAGACATGTGCATTTCTGGGACTTAATTGACTCTGGTGTTACGATGTCAACTTCATAAATGGGATAAAGTGTCCACTTCAGTATTTAAGCTTCATAATTGGGATTGATTTACCTTCTTCAACTATGTGGGGGAAGAAGTGTCTTGATTCTTTCTGGTATGCATAACTTGAACTCTCAGGGGGAAGAAAAATTCAGAAGAATTATTCAAGCGTGAGAAGAAAAGTTGTTGATCTACTTGGTGTGCCCCAAACTTTCAATCCCTCTTAGCAACATTATCATGTTATATGATGGGATTTGCTAGTTAGATTCCGCTGTGCGCTTAATCATTCTAAGCTTTATTGAAAGCTTTGAAGTTGCTTACGAGGATTGTCGGCTTAGGGGGAAGCTATTTAAAATGCTTCTACATCAAGTTTACGTGGCATGAATTAGGGGGAAGCTAATTCAGAAGCTTCTCCTTAACCAGAAGTGTATGGGTTACTTAGCTCGTGCCGTTACATTACTTCTACTACAAGTCACTTTAAAGATGAGTCGTTTTGAAGACGAAGGCCTCAGAAGACTTCATCAGCATTGGATGCTTCATGAAAGCTCTTGTTCTTAATTATTTTATACTTGTTAGGAAGAATATTGTAAGGAATTCTACACGTCGTCCCATGGGGGAAGATTGTTGGAAACTCACTTTATGTGACGACATTTAAGAATTCCCGTTAGTTATCATAGTCACGCACATTTAGACTAGACTAGGCTCGTTGTAAAGTTTAGGTTGTGTGCGTGACTATATATACCCCTCCTTAGCTTCCAAGGAGGGGTGTTGATTGTATTTTGTTCATTTGGGAACACACACATTTTTACTCTCAACCTCTCTCTCTCTCTCTCTAAGCCAACAATGGCTTCCACCACCATTTACCACCACATTAGACCACCGGATCTCATTTAGCATTTCTACACACACTTATCATCATAAACAAATTGTTATTATGTACATGTTGAAGCATGAAGCTTTTCCGTGCAGGTGTGGACATGGAGATGTAGTTCTTCAAGAATCGTGGACAACTGAAAACTTTGGTAGACTGTACTATGCTTGTCCACGTTCACGGGTTCAACCTCCAGTTTCATATGGATGCAAATTTTTTTTGTGGAAAGACGAACGCGTCCAACTACTAATCAATTCTCTTGGAGGTTCAATGAGCTTTTCTCCTCCAAGCTCTTCTTCAAGACCTTCAACGAGCTTTTTGACTCCAAGCTCTTCTCCCAGACCTTCAACGATTCCAGTTTCTTCTCCAAGCTCTTCAGCGTATGCAAACTGTGTGCGCTTGAATGGAATGATAATGGTACTTGAGCGTACGATAGAGTTGTACCGCAACTCCGATAGGCACACATTGGATTCAGCTGCACTACTTCACGACTTTTACGATGACATGGGGAACCTTAGTTTGAACTAGTTTGTGATGTGTTTTTTTCCGTGTTTACGAGTCTAATATCGTTGTAATATCAATGTTTAATTAAGCGCGTGTTTAAGTGTCCGTGACGAATAAAATTATGTTTAGGAGTGTTTGGTTCTGTGATTAATTAGTATTCTAGCTTGAATCATTGTGAGAATTTAGTTTGTTTGAGTCACAAAATTTAGTTTAAGTCTGTTGTATTAGGTTTTGCAGTCAAAAGTTCAGTCAAAAGCATTTTACTTCAATCAAATTTTGCTCAAACTCATAAATAAAGGAGCCTTTTTTATTCATACAAACATACAAGTACATTTCAAACACAAAAACCATAAAAGATGCAGAAGCATCATTATACACAACAACATGTGTTAGTATGGTTCTTATTCTATATGAACAACAATTATTAATTAGATTAAAAGAGACACAGTCTTAACGAATTCCTTCATTAAACTTTGCTCAAACTCATAAATAAAGGCTCCTTCTAAGCATTTACGAATGCTTATTTATTGATCCTTCATTTTCTTAACGAATTCCTCCTTCTCAGTCATTCTTGCTGCTGTATCTTTAATTAAACCTTCCAACCGACTTGAGGTTTTCTTATCCTTCTTTTGAGTATCTTTCAATACTTTAGCGCATTTCTTTAAGATATATATATCTCCAGCACGTTCTAATTCCTGGATAAACTGTTGTCTTTCTTCAACAGCTTCTTCTAAAACCTCATGTAAACGTTCAAGTTTCAGACCAAAACGTTTGTCTGCTTCGGCAGATTGTTCAAAATATGCTACCATTCGATCAGTCCAATTATCTGAACCAGCAACTTCTTTTAATTCTTCTAACCTTCCTAACCAGGCCATTATTGTTGTTTTTTTTAGTATTGTAAAACTGATATGAGTGATAATTGGAGGCAAACTACAAACCATTAAATAGCAAAACAACTACCCAATATAGATGGCACACATACATCTATTATCATATTCCTGTTCACAATGGGTACATAATGAAAGCACTAAAACTAGTACCATCAATAGTGGGACTAATGAAAGCACTAAAACAATGGGTACAGTCATTTGTAGTCTAGTTGGTTTTTCATAGTGGTAACCAGCTTGATCTTTCTGGATTTGTGGTGTAATTGATGAACTTGTTATGTTCTTATAGTTGCTAAGTTATTTGCATAGCTTTAGTTCTGCTTAGACTTAATTATTTTTAGCTATTACTGCATTATCTAAATATATACATATATTAATATTTTAAAAGCATTCACACTAAAATAAAATTTTAAGAATATATTTAATAATTTAGGGTCGAAATTTCGACCCTAAATATAAACCGCGAATTTTTTAAATTTTTCGTGAAAATTTTTCGTGAAAATTTTTCGTGTGAAATTTTAAATTTTTCGTGAAAAATTTTTAAAATTTTAAATTTAGGGTCGAAAATTCGACCCTAAAGTTTTAAATATTAAAAATAATTTTTTTTTTAAATTATTTTTAGTTATTACAAATATAATATATAATACATAAATTAAAATTATTTTAAATTTTATATTTAGGGTCGAAATTTCGACCCTAAAGTATTAAATTTAAAATTAAATTCTTTTAAAATTGTTTTTAATTATTAAAACTAATTATATAATAAATAAATTAAAATTATTTAAAACTTTTAATTTAGGGTCGAAATTTCGACCCTAAATTTAGTGGGTCCCACCTGCTTTTTGACCAGCCTTTTTGGGCTCTTTTAGGTTGAAAATGTGTGGGCCCCACCTTAATTTAGGGTCGAAAATTTCGACCCTAAATTACGTCCGACCCTAAACATTGATTTTGTTGTAGTGGGAGACGGAACCCGCATATTGCATCATGAACAGGCTGAAGGCGTACTTCTTGTACCAACTAATGATGCAACATAATGTGAATATTGCATTCGTCTTAAGACCAATAGAAGACGTACCTCTGTAACAAGGTAATGCGGATAATACATCCTTCTTATGGCCACGACATTTGATAATGATTTCTAAATTTTTTTACGATTGTTCCTGAACTAAATGTAGTTGATCAAGCTTCGTCTAAATAAGATCAAACAATGTAAACTTTGAAAAAATCACTTCGTGGTCGGGCAAAGTAATTTGCCGTGGAAGGCGTACTTCCGCAACAAAGATATGGGCCAGCAGAAGGCGTACCTACGCGGCGAAGATAATGAGCCAGCGGAAGGCGTACTTCTGCGGCGAAGATAATGAGACAGCAGAAGGCGTACTTCCGCGGCGAATGAATTAAGCCAACAGAAGAGGTACTTCCACGCCGAAGGAATAAGCCAACGGAATAGATACTTCCGTGGTAAAGGAATTAGCGTGCGGAAGGCGTACTTCCGCGGCTAAGGAATAAGCCAACGGAGGAGATACTTCTGTGGCAAAGGAATAAGCATGTGGAAAGTGTACTTTCGCGGCTAAGAAATAAGCCAACGGACGGAGATCCTCCCGTGGCAGAGGAATAAGCGCGTGGAAGGAGTTCTTCCACAGCTAAGTAATAAGCCAACGGAAGAGATACTTTCATGGCAAAGGGATAAGTGCACGAAAGGCGTACTTCCGCGGCTAAGGAATAAGCCAACGGAAGAGATCCTTCCGTAGAAAAAGAAGGTGCCGAAAAAAGAGGTACTTCCGAGGCAAAGGAACATACGTATAGAAGGCGTCCTTACGTGGCAAGGTGCGGATATTATATCCGTCTTCGTACTGGACTTACAATGCCTCTTACGTACCTAATATACCCCCAGATATTTGCGTGGCGTGCACGGAAATAGCGATATTATACTCTGGTAGCCCCTAAGTTTAATGGTGCTACACTTGATTAGTAATATTAAACTTAATCAAGTATTCAAAAAATTACGGTCGTGTAGACCAGCGCGAATGGACGTATAAGAACCGCGACTAATATATGAAATAGATCCGAACGTGCGGGCCAACACGGATGGGCATGCCATAACCGCGAAAAAAAGATAGAAATTGGTTCGAACGTGTGAACCAATGCGGATGGGCGTGCCATAACCTCGGATTGTCTCGTGGGCAAGTTTTCTTAAATGTGCACAGTGTATCTTACCGAATACCCAACACTTGTTGCGTGGTAACTAGAACTTACTACGTATGTCAGGTAAGCACATAGTATAAGACGTATCTTACTTGACTTATGGGGTGATTGTATCATTACGCGTGGTGTACCACTGCTACCATAAGTGATGTCAACATTTTGACAAATGTTATTGGACGTGCACAATGTGTCCTTTGCAAGTCCATCATGAGTCATGTTGTTTACGTAACTTACTACAACGTCTTGATAGCAAGAGGTCTAACAAGGATATGATCCGTGGTCTTTGGGGTTGCATCCTTCTTACACGACAAGTTGAATTATTAGGTTCACTCAATCCTCTTATTCCGCATGAGAACGATAAGTACATGTACGCCCGTAGGCTAAAGATGTTCGAACATGCAAACGAGCGCGGACGGACTTACCATGACCGCGGATGAAAAATAAAATATACTATTCAAATTAAAAGATATATGTAATATCTCATATGTAATATTTTTATTAATATAAAAAATATCGATAATACTTTGAATATAAAAGATATAGGTAATATCTTTTATTAGTTTAAAAAATATACGTAATATCTTGTCACCTATTAAAAAGTAATATATTGAAATATCTATTTATTAATTCAAAATATTTGTGTAATATCTTTTATTAATTAAACAATATGTCCAGACTTGCGGACTAACATAGAAGGACGCGACTCAGGACTGCAGACAACAAATAAAATAGACCCAAACGTGTGGGAGTACCGTGGGAAGACAATGTCGATGACCGCGAATAATAAATTAAAGTAATTAGATACGTAATCAAAGATCATCATGTGCAAAATATATCCAGATACGCGGACCACCGCGGAAGGACAGGACCATAACTGTGAGTACAAAATAAAGTATGTATTCGAACGTGCGAACTATTGCGGATGGACGTACCAGAACTGTGAATAATAAAATAAATCTGCATATGTAGACGAACACAGATGGATGGACCATGACCGCGAATAGAAAGGTCGTGTCGTAACATGATATTAGTAGGCTGGGTCACGACATATACAGAAAATATATTAATCCAATCAAATAGAATGTCTATTTGCTGATTTAAAAGATATATGTAACATTTTTATTAATATAAAACTACTAATAATATTTTTCAGAAGATATATGTAATATCTTTTATGAATTCAGAAAATATAGGTAATATCTTGTTACCTTTTTAAAAAGATATGCGTAATATTTTTTTATTTAATATAAAAAATATGTCTGAGCGTGCAGACTACATCGAAAGGACGCGACTCATGACTGCGGATATTAAAAACTAAGAATAGGAAAGACGATTATATTGGGAAAAATCTTTGATAATGCGTAGTATTTGCTACCAATCAAAAGACTATGACAGTGACTTGAATTATATCAGTACCCCCATCATTAGTGTAGATAATATTTTTTATTATGATCTATGTAAGATGCGAAGAAAAAAAATGATCATGTATATCACGCATATCCTTGCGAATAATGTATCAAAAATAAACAGGGTTAGAGTTACCTAGCTTTTGCATCGATTTTGCTTTTCGGTAATATGAGACCACAAAACATAGTATGTTCAGGGTCCCACGGATGGCGCCAACTTTTTGAAGCATAGTTTAGCTAGGCCGGTCTTGACGACTCTCTTGGGTCGTTCGTTGTCTTCCCGGGTCCTGAGTGATGCTGCAAACAAAGGAAAACCGGTTAGGAGTGGACCCGAAGCCGGAGCCCCGGGGTCCACCTCCGACAGTCAAGTTAGTATCGGATTGATACGTAATAAAAGAGGTGTAAGTATGAGAGATAACATGTTGGAAGAATGAGTCGTACCCCTGTGTTTATAGGATTAGGGTTTCTTGTAGGACAAGTAAGGTGTGGGCCACGGGCCTGTCGGGCCGGACCCATTCCAGACTATACGCCAACATGTCCCCCAATTTAGTATGATATGGTCTATGATCATGTTACGCTAGACTTATGCATGTAAAACGCTTACTAAACAACTGCGTCCGGCTTGCTTGCTAGAATGTCCTCGTGGGCCGTCCTTAACATATGGTCCTACTCGTAATGAGCTACTTTTAGCAAAAAGATGATGGGCCGAGGTTGCGCATAGTGAGCGTAGCCACTATACGTCATCAATTATCAGCTCATGTTGAGCAGAAGCAGACATAGCTGTCATAGCATCTGATTGAGGTTCACTCAAATACATAGGATGCTCAATGATATTGATAGATTTATTTATCCCAACATTTAAGCTATTTTCTACTGAATGTTGTTCGGGGTTGTTAGACTCATGCCCAAATTGAGGTGAATTATCATTAAGAGTATTTGGTGTAATTGGTACCTCACAAGCGATATTTGAACCATAGAAAGATAGACTGTCAACGAGAGCAACTTGGTCGGAATGAATATGATCACAATCTGAATCATATGCATCAAGATCATCCGCTTAATATGTTGCATTAGAAGTAGAACGATTATGCATGCCTTCATTTTCTGCCACACCCGGATCTGCCAAAAATGCCAATTCTTCCCCATCCAAGTTACGCCCCTTTGACTAAGCATCGACCAATAACATCTTCTCCTCAAACCAAGTAGCATCCCTTCTCCTCTTAGGCTGGGTACATTGCCTTGCCATATGACCCTCCCCTTGCAGTTGTAACATGTTACTACCTTCGGCTTCCCAGTATAACTATCGCTTGTAGTGGCAGTGAAAGTCATGCCTGAAGAATTCTGGCTTCCTTGTATTGTCTGCATGGTGACCTTACCATCTTGTATAGTTGCTTGTTGACGAGGATTTGATGATGTGCGGAGTTGAATGTTTGTTGGAGGGAGACCTATTTATGCAACAAGTTTGGACAAATAAGCGGTAAGGTGATTCAATGCATCATTTAGGTTATTACTTTGCTGAAATAGTGGCACTAAAAAATTCTGAAAATTCATTATTGTAGAAGGGTTGCGCTTTTTGTACATTCATTGTGGGAGAATATCCAGCTGGAGTAACATAGCCGATTTAAGGAGCATTGACTTGATGTGAATAAAAATTCTGATACACGTCATATGTTTGATAGATTGATGCTTGAGGAGATGGTGCTTGATGAGTATGATGTTGTTGATCTGAAAACGATGGCATGTTCTGTGGTTGATACAAAGATTGTTGATATAATTGTTGTTGTAGTGGGTGAGTGGAGTTGTGATACTGAGTCATTTGGTGAGAAGCAACAAGAGATAGTGGATCATGAACATGTGGTTTAGACAAAGGAATCTCGTGTACATGCCGTTCGTGTTATTGTAGATAAGCCTGAAGTTGACCCACATTATTCGTGTGTAAATATTTCACAAGTTTGACATCCATCACAAACTTGCTCCATTCCTGAGGGAGAGTGTTCAAAAACCCAACGTTGACTTGAAATGTACAATCTTCATGTTGTAGATGTTCAATTCATTAAGCAACGTTGCAAATCGCCAATAGTGTAGAATTGTGATAATCTTGTGAATCAATAAGGTGGGTTGATGTTTCTAGAGAGAGAAAGTAGTGAGAGAAAGTGAGAGAAAATGTGTATTTTATTAATGTAAAAGTGAAACAACCAACCAACCCCCTTTCCATGGTGGAAAGGGGTATTTATATCCAAGCCACTAATGGACTTGGGCCGACCCATGACAAGCCCATGGGCCGGTTTTACTTAACAAAGTAAACAAACATTGACTACGAGTTATACAACATTCAATAATATCGTGGAGTGACCGATACTTATAATATACGTTAAAAACGTATTTCTAACAATCTCCCCCTAAGGGAGGTCACTCCACGTTACACAGTTCTAAACCTAACATACTATACTAAGTCTTCGTTCTTCAGCTCGTAGTCTTTTCTTCTTTTCTTTTTGTTGTGAATATGTTGATTTGATCTTTTAGGCTTTGGCTTGAGAGCATTGTTCTTTTGACCCTTCACGTGCGATCTTTGCCTTCTTGTGATTCTTGCCTCCTCGTGACTCCATGTTCCACATACTTATGTTTTTGTTGAATTCTTGAAAGCTTCAGAGTTTGGTACAACGGAAGACTTCATCTTGAACTTTCTTGAATTTTGTTGAAATTTGATGTAGAAAGACATAAGCATGTGGAAACGACTTCATCTGGTACACCGCAACGCCACCATCTTCGCAGCAACATAATAAGACACGAATGAAATGGCTTAAAACATTTCATTCTAAATCGGTAGCATTTTACCTCCGGTCGGTGAAGACCGTTGGACGATATTAGATATCGTACCTGTGACGGATAGTTTCAATTAAGTAACTTCCTGACAGGATTTCGCGGGTAAACCCGTTCTCTTTATTCGACGATCACTAAGCTTGACTGCGAACATAAAGAGTGAATCACTTGGATAAGTTATCCTTGTGATGAAGCCGTCAATTCATGAAACATGGAACAAGTGAATTTTCAATTAAGTTTTTCACCATCGTTGCTTTCCAGTTATCACGAGCTTGATTTATAAAGAATCTTGCACGCCACCTACCAAGTGCTGTTTGAGGTTAACACTAGAAGGATTTCCACTCGTCACTGTGAACACTAAAGAGTGTCACTCTGAGTGTTCTGGCAAGATCATACGATAATGCGTAGAGGCCTGGAACGAGTTTAAGTTCATTTAAGAATTAAACTACTGTTTCTTTCCAGTTTTTCACAAGATTGGTTCTTAAAGAACCGCATGTGTCACCTACCATGAGCTTGTTTGATGTTGGCTCAAGCAGGATTTCCATCTTCATTGTAATACTTGCGTATCACTCGGATGTTCTGGCAATATTACAAGAATACTGCGTAGGACTCATTAAGATCTCTTACTTTTCACAGTGTGTGAGAAAGCAAGGGATAAATGGAAAGTGTCCTAATGAGACTTTTGATGATCTCGTGGCTCTAGACTCGATAGTGCGTTTTGATTTAGCGAGTGATGGCTGGAGAGGAGTGCCACCTATTCAATATCAGTCTATTCGGAGTGAATAAACCAATAGATAACGTGTTGATCTCCGTGTGATTAAAACAAATACCTTTTGAGAGATATTTAAGTTAGCTGGGAAGGGTTGTGCATTGCATCACTGGGTCCATGATGTCTTTCTTCAATATCGAGAATCATTAACAAATGATCTCAATAGCATATGTATTGACCCGGTTTCTGCCTAAAGTTGTAAGGAGGGCTTCTTTCTTTACACCCTTTATCTTTACAATTCTTTTTCATTCTTCAACCCCTTCAATGCTTACCAATACGTCATAACTAGCACCTTGTTGTGATTGTTCCAGTGCTAGCTTAAGTACTTGGTCGGCACTCAGCTACGTTCACAATCTTTCTCCATCTTTCCTAGGACTTCTAATTCTATCTAGGGAATTGTCCTTGGGAAGATTCCATCGGCTCTGATGAATCATTGGACTAATACCTATTCCTACCACCCTTTTGTCACTACATCCGTCGTGAATTAAGCGTGTTTTGGGAAAGTATAGTCACCATGAAAAATCCTTGAAAATCACTTAAGGTACTTATGATATTGAAATCAAGAGTTTTGTACCTTAAGTGTTTTGTTCATCAAAAAACGCTCCCCCTTAACACATGCATTACACATATTAAGTTAGATTATCTTTAAGTCCTTTTCATCATTAGCCAAATATCATTAAGTCTCCTTAATCCCATTTTCTCCCCTTATCCAAAATGTTAACCATTAATATTTGGGATATTGAATGGATTAACCGGTCTTTGGGTAAAAATTAAATTAATGTTTGGCCATAGAACATATCAATGCTCCCTCTTAAATTAATAAGGGTTAATTTTAGTGCTTTAGTATGACATATTTTGAAAGATTTAGAATCTCGTGAGAAATTCTTGAAAAATTATCATACCTTAACACTACATCAAGCCGTAAAAGCACAATATTCACAAAAGTTACATATTCACAAATAAAACCAATATAGAGTGGACCTGAGATGTACACCCATTAGATGGATCGTTGCAGTAACTTGTAGTGCACTCCATATGGTCTACCACCAACGAATCTTTCTAAGCTCCTCATCAATCTACGTTCCTGGAGCTTTTCATCAATCTTCTTGATCACATATGTCGCCATCTTCTGATAAGCCGGATGCCAATCCTCAATCATTTTTGGTAATGTCCCACCATAATTGAGATGCTCCAATTTTCCTCTGACATATATGAGAGTCCCATCACTGTATTTATGAAGCTCAGCTACCCTCATAAACTTCATGATCCCACGACTGTTCATGTAGAAAATCCCGCACATCGAAACGGTCGTGCCGGTATAGGGACATCTTTTGACATGTTGAGGTAGAACTTGATTCATTGGACGGGTCATGTTAAGCTTCCTTTGGTAGCTTTCAACTCCCAATTGAAGATCTTCAACTCGTTTCTTGATAACAACGCTTCATGTAAACATACGAAGTGCTGTGTTCAGAGCAATGATTTCTTCACGAGTGAGATGTGTTAGCTGATCACGGGTCATGAAAAGCAACATATCTTCTATATCTTCAAGACGAATGATTGAAAAATCTCCTTGCTGTATCATGTATTCTCGATCATCTTCTCTTTTTAGTAGAATTTCCGTCACATGATGACATCCATTCTTGGGTTCAATCTTTATTCCTAATATACTTGTAATTCTAAGATTGGATCTGACGATACTACCTGAGTTGGCTAAGCAGCAACCTTTGTATGCCCTTCAGACTCGCTCGTCCTAATGTGATGCTCCTATAGCAGCATACATGTCATAATTACGGTTTACCTTTTGAACCCAGAGGCGATTGACCTTTTCTTCGATATAAGGTATTGACCCCCAAGTAGCAGCTTTCAACAAAGTCAGGGAGGTCGCGTACTTGGATGATCCTTTGAGAAGATAGTCAAGATCATATGTGACAAAGAAGTCAAGTGCAATTTGATTGTCTTCAATTGGAAGAGGAGGTCTTTCTGGCGCATGAAGGCCTGGCCTTTGAATTGTATCGAGAGCTTTCAGGATTTCATCAGCATAATACTCATACTCCATTCGGATTAATCTTGATTTAGCGCGAATACTCTTGTCTTTAAGCGCTCTCTTCACCAAGGACGGAGTGATCGAAGATCCAAACTCATGAGACCAAAATGTACACAGATCTATTGGATTGCGAATACGTAGATACAGAACATTTGCATCAGCATCTGTGATTGGATCATATGCCGCAACTGCCATGATCCATGGTTGTTCTGGTACGGTCTCATCGATCTGTAATGTATCAGCCCAATCCAGTGTGCGTGACTCAGGAACTGTAGTAACTGGTTCATTAGGTGGAGTAGTAGATACTTGAACGGATGCCGGTTCTGATTCAGGTACATCAACAACATGTGCAGTTTCTGGTTCTGCAGTTGTGGTAGCAACCAAAGAACAAATAGGATTAACAGTAACAAGTATAGAGCTAGAAACAGATGTACCGGGAATTGAAGATGCAGTTGTAGCATTCACATCATGGTGCCACTTGGTGCGTCCTGTCTCCGTAGATGTGGTCTTCTCCGTGTGAGCAACATCTTTCTGAGATTTGCCACCAGTCTTGGACGGTTTCTTCTTGCTGGTAGCATTGTCACCCACATCATCATCATCAGACTGATCAGGCTCGTCAGACTTGTCCTTGTTACCGCTATCCCTGTTCTCATCATCATCCTCATCGTCGTCCCTGTTGCTATCCTCATTACTCTCCTCATTACCACCATCACCATCATTATCATCATCATCATCATCACCATCACTACCTTTGTCTTCATCTTCTTCACCATCATCTTCTTCTTCACCATCACTCTCTTCTTGCTCACTATCCTCCTCACTAGATGCCTCTTCATCACTCTTTTTATACAAAATATGGTAAGGAACCACGCTTCCAAATGTCTTAAACAGCCTGTCATCTTCCTTTATAGCTTCATTGAGTGCTTTGTAGAGTGTCCGCTGAATTTTAGACTTGTCAAAAGATCCAACTTCCTTCATACGAGCTTTGAGGATCTTATTTAGTTCAAAATCTGTTAAGTCATATGCAATTTTGTAGGCTGACTTGGAAGGGTTGGACGACTTAATCATCAACTTATCAGCCGCAAGTTTCCTCATCTCTTTACGCAGCTTTGGCATACGAGACTCAACAGATTCATTCACTCTCTCTAAAATGGAAGCTTCAAGTGTTTCTTTCTGCTCCTTATGTTTATCCTTTAAGGCTCGAAGTCTTGCAAATCGTGCTTTACTCCTATCAGCTTCAGCCTGTTTGACCTGAGCAAGTTGTTCTGCATGAGATTTACGTGTCAACTCCATCTCTGCAGTGAACTTAGCTAGCATCTCTTCTTGGGCTTTCTTGGATGCCTCTTCACTTTGCACTCGTTTAAGTAGCTCTTCCCGAAGTTGAGCCATCTCTTTTCTTTGAGTTTCCGTGTGTTTATCCAACATTTCTGCCACAAAGAGTGCAGAAAATGTAGATGGCACAGGGCTAATTAGGGGCGGTTGAGTAGGCACGGTTGTGATGACAGTACTGAGGACGGAAGTGGTTGGAGGTGGAGGGGATAGTAGTTGAGTAGTCAACGGTTGTGTTGGCAGAGGCTGGATTGGTGGAGGTTGAGTAGATAAAGGCTTTGGAGTCACAATGATTGTCGTAGCAACGGACTCCTTTTCGATGCTTGTTGTAGCGGCAATGGATGTTGCTTTAGATGTTGAGTACTTGTCTGGTGTTCCAAACTCAAAAATGTCATACGGCTCCTCGTCTTCCTGTTCATCTTCTATCTGCACACCCGAACCACTACCTTCTGTGTCCTTCCTACTTCTTTCAACAGCCTTTTTCAATTGTTTTTTCTCAGCTTTACGAATTTGCTCGGGAGTAACATCGTCATCAGTATCTTCATCTCGAATGACTAACTTCTCAGCTTTGTGCTTGTCCTTTTTAGCCACAGTCTTTGTTTTCTTGGGTTTAGGCTCAGATAAGACAACATCTTGCTTACGTTTACCTTTACTTTTGACTGTAGTTGACGAGACTTCTCCCGCCTGAACCTTTTCTTGTTGTTTTCTGATTTCTCTTAGCATTTGCTGGTAATCATCAGAAGCTAGAATTTTTTCCGTCAGGAGATGACTAGGAACATGACCAGGATTAACAGCACCATAGGGTCCTTCATGCCTTAAGTCCACAAGGTCATCAGCCTCTGTAGTGTGGTGACGGCTTTCTGCACGCTTATCAATAGAAGCATCATTTTCCATAAAGTAATTAATGATAAGCTTAATGAACCGATGGTAAGGAAAAACATTAGCCTTCTGCTTCGTGTTTTGGAAGAGTTGAAAATTAAACTCTTCCCACAACAAAGATGCATAATCTACATTTAAGCCTTTGTACATTCCATAGAAGATATTCATAATTGGACCACGCACAACATCATACCCAGTTGTTTTAGGTGTAAGACACCGACTGAGGATACCGAAGATAGCTCTCCAAGGTTGACCCACTTTGGCTGTGGTAAAATCGAACACTCTTCGTAGGTCAGGACATCCAAGAGCAAGGAACATCTCCATGAGTTCGTCTTTGGTAGGGTTCCTTGAAAATGTCATACCCTTGGGTGAATCCCGAATTCCAAATATCTTGCGGAAGTCTGAAATGGTGAGTGTCTGTTGCTTGTTGTCGAGGAAGAAGGTGATCTTGTTTGAAGTCCTTTCTTTGGTAGCCAAGAATTCGTACATGTAATCAAATGGCACCGTAGCAGTACTCCTTAATGCATTTTTGAAGTGAGATTGATCAAGGATTACTGAGGCGACTTTGAATTCATGGTGAGTGGAATGAGAGACTTCCTTCAATCGGTAATTGTTCGGTATGAACTTAAGTTCTTTTACCTCGGCAATTGCGGTTGCTCTAGCATCTTGGAGTTCTTGCACGGTTGGATTTGTCATAGTTTCTGCCTAAGATAATACATAACAGGTTGATACACAGATATATATATACCATTATGATTTTATTTCTAAGCATTATACATATGACATAATTCCTTAAGCATATATAACACACAAACGTTTAACAAGCAACAATTCATCAATCCAACAATCCTTCATTCGGAATAAATGTGTCTCGTTCGGAAACCCTTCATTCGGAATGCCTTCATTCGCTATGCCCTTCATCAGGAATGTTCTTCATCCGGAATGTTCTTCATCCGGAATGTTCTTCATCCGGAATGTTCTTCATCCGGAATGTTCTTCATCCGGAATGTTCTTCATCCAGAATGTTCTTCATCCAGAATGTTCTTCATCCGGAATGTTCTTCATCCGGAATGTTATTCGTTCGGAACATTCGTTCATTCGGAACATTCGTTCATTCGGAACATTCGTTCATTCGGAACATTCGTTCATTCGGAACATTCTTTCATTCGGAACATTCGTTCATTCGGAACATTCGTTCATTCGGAACATTCGTTCATTCGGAACATTCGTTCATTCAGAACATTCGTTCATTCGGAACATTCGTTCATTCGGAACATTCTTGTTCATCCGGAATAATTCAAAAACTTGTTCATTCGGAACATTTTTGTTCATCCGGAATAATTAAAAACTTGTTCATTCGGGACATTTTTGTTCATCCGGAATAATTTAAAAACAAGTTCATTCGGAACATATTTGTTCATCCGGAATAATTTAAAAAAACAAGTTCACTCGGAACATATTTGTTTATCCGGAATAACATGTTTTAAGCATGAACGCACCCTATGATGAATCTTTCTAATCGCATGAGTGTTTTAAAGGCAATCTAAAGCAACAAAACTCATTCTAATCCTATTCCGAGCCAAACCCACCTAAAACCCTAATCAATTAAGGCCTAATTAGCTATAAACCCTAATTAGATTAATTTAATTAAAGCGAATTAATTACTTGGAATTAAGGATGGATTAGATGGATTAAGAACCTGTATGCACCTTTTTTGAACGGATGAGACGGATGAATTAAGCAAACGTGATGTTTTGATCTTTGTGTGTGTATCTTGGTGTGTTAATGGCGGATAGCAGAGAAAACAGAAAAGAGAAAAAAAAAAGACGGGGGGGGGGGGGGGGGGGGTGTTTGACTTAGGTCAACCTTTCTTAAAAGTTTCAAAGATTGTCACTTTTAATCCCTTAACTTTTCGTTTTTCTTTTCTTTTCCTTTTCTTTTCGTTTCTAGTCACTAACCATCGTTAAACTCCCTAACCATCGTTAGATTTGACCACCTTAACCTATCTTAGCGATCACACAACTTAACTATTCACGAACGAATACAAGACGAATACCAAAGCAATTCCAGTCATTAACCATTTAGCCATGTAATTTTCCTCGAAAACTTTTGAAGACCTTTTTGATGACAAAGACGATTTAATATTTTCTCCCCCTTAAACGATGACCCGTTTTCTATTGAAAGAGATGTAGTCATTGTTTAAAGAGTCAAATATTGATGAAAACATTTTCCAATTAATGTCTTTGAAAAGATTGATTCGTGGTGGCAATAGTTGCAGTCTGAAATAACTACAAGCCATAATGGGCATGTTTTAAAAATGTACAACTTTTATACGGACTCTATTTATGGCGCCGTGTCAATATTAATCGACATTTCTAAAGCCGTAATATTACCGTACTAAAAGACATGCCCGATTTAAAAAGACGAAAATATTTTTGGGTTTTCTTGGTTTTATATTTTTTATGGTGTTTTGTAGGTTTTATATTTTTATGGTTTTTGTAGGTTTTATATTTTTGTATTTTTCTTTTTGTGGTTTATAGATATACGATAATATACATGATCACGATCAAAGGATACGCAGGAATAGTTTACCACCACTATTCTGCTGATTCTTCTGCCAACTCTTTGAGAGTCGCTGGAGAGAAGGATTTCATGCCAAGCTTGTCGATCAAAAACTCGATTCGTCCTCGATCTAAGGCTTTTGTGAACATATCTGCCAGCTGATACTCAGTGGTGACAAAATACAGCTCGATCACTCCATTTTCCACTTGCTCTTTAATGAAATGGTAGCGAATGTCAATGTGCTTGGCCCGGGAGTGTTGAACGTAGTTGCAGCAAAGGGCAATGGCGCTCTTGTTGTCACAATACATCAGGATTTTTGTTGAATCCAAGACCGTAGTCAGTTAGTTGTGATCTCATCCAAAGGACTTGAGCACAACAACCGGACATGGCAATGTATTCAGCCTCCGTGCTTGAAATTGCAGCTCTTTTCTGCCTTTTTGAAGACCAACTAATCAATCTGTCTCCAAGGAGTTGCACAGAACCAGAAGTGCTACGCCTAGTGTCTTGACACCCAGCATGATCGGCATCTGCATATGATATTAAAGCAATAAAGGAATCTTTCGGATACCATAGACCACGATGAAGTGTTCCTTTGAGATACCAAAAGATCCTTTTAACAACATGTAGGTGCTTTTCGGTAGGCCGAGCCTGATACCGGGCACACATGCATACGGCAAATTGCAGATCAGGCCTGCTAGCAGTTAGATAGAGAAGGGTGCCGATCATCCCACGGTAGAGTTTCAGATCGACAGCAATCCCATTCCTATCTCCATCTAACTTGGATTTCTCCACCATTGGAGTATCCACGGGGTCACAGTTTTCAAAGTTATATTTCTTTAATGATTCTAGAGCATATTTGGATTGATTAATAAAGATGCCTCTAGGATTCTGAGAAATTTGTAATCCTAAGAAAAATAAAAATTTTCCAACATTGACATCTGAAAGCGTGTGGGCATAATTTTCTCAAAGCGGTTTGACAATTCTATGTTAGAGGCAGCAAATATTATATCATCAACATAAATTTGTACCAGTATCATGTCGTTGTCTTCCTTGAGAGTGAATAGAGTGGGGTCCACCTTGCCTTTGGAGAAGCCTTCTGACATGAGATATGTTGAAAGGAGATCATACCACGCGCGTGGAGCTTGTTTCAACCCATAGAGAGCCTTCTTAAGCTTGTACACATGATTAGGAAACTCCGTGCTAACGAACCCATTCGGCTGACTAACATAGACTTCTTCCCTTAGTTCACCATTCAAAGATGTCATCTTCACATCCATTTGATAGACGATCATGTTCATATGAGCAGCATACGCAAGGAAAAGTCTAATAGCCTCCAATCTTGCAACAGGAGCAAAAGATGCTTCAAAGTCGATACCCAAGGCTTGTTTGTATCCTCTAGCAACCAATCTAGCCTTATTCTTCAGAACTTCACCCATCTCATCGAGTTTAACCTTATAAACCCACAACAAAGTAAGGATGTTAACCTTGTCAGGGAGAGGAACTAATTCCCATACTTCAAGTCTTTGGAATTCATTTAGTTCCTCTTGCATGGCTTCAATCCAAGATGATTGATTCATAGCATGTTGCCAGTTTTTAAGTTCAACTTCGGAGAGAAATGCATCAAAATAGCAATAGAGTGCACTCTCTTGTAATTGATGGCGTGTCGAGACTGTCGATCGAGACCTCCAATAATGTTCCTAATTGGGTGATCTTTTGTCCATTTGGTGCTGTGATTTTCAATCCGTGGTGGTCTGGAGTGAACGATTGTAGGAGCTTCTTCTGAGGTAGACGCGGCTGAAGGATTTTCAGGTATCGGTATACCAAAGAATGGAAGCTCTTGTTGGTGAGCATATTCCAAATCGTGATCAACAGAATCCTCTTCATCATCATTAGGCACAAGTAAGGGTGAAGATTCAGGTGTAGTTTGAGAATTACTTGGTGGAGGTGCATCCGGTTCAATGTTAATTGAAGATGCATTTGATGAAGCTTCATTAGCTTGAGCAACAACTTCAGGGATTGGAGCTATCACTACAGGTGCTGGAACTTCATCACTTGGGGGATCAAAGAATTCATCAAACAACGGTTGAAATAGTTTATCCCACTCGGGCCTTGTAGGTGGTATAAATGATGTAGAAGTAGGATTATTGGGAACTAATCCTGAACTAATAGCACCGGTTCCCATCTCGTGAAGCGCGGGTTCAGAGCAGCGTTGCTCAGAAGCCATCGTTGTCAGCTCATCAAAATCTGCGTCCATAGTTTCTACTATCTTACCAAGACGACGGTTGTAAATTCGGTATGCTTTCTTTGAGGGTGAGTAACCAATGAAAATACCTATATCGGCTTTCGGTTGAAGTTTGCCCAAATTCTCACTATTAATGTTTGGATAACAAAGAGCACCAAACACATGAAAGAATGAAACATCGGGTTTACAATCATATAGAAGCTCGTAAGGTGTTTTTCCATGGCGTTTCAGAATGATAGAGCGGTTTTGGGTGTAACATGCAGTAGATACAGCTTCTGCCCATAAGAATAATGGAGCGTTCACATAAATCAGCATAGTCCTAGCAGCTTCCATAAGCGTACGATTCCGTCTTTCAACGACACCGTTTTGTTGTGGAGTACGTGCAGCGGATGTTTCATGTGAGATACCAACTTCTTCATAGTAATCACGAAGAGTCTGGTTGACGAACTCTGTTCCATTATCAGTACGAATACGGCGGACAGTAGTATTTAAACGTACCTGAATGAATTTCAGGAAAGTGATGATAGCCTTCGGTGCTTCATCCTTTGTACGTAGAAATCTAACCCATGTAAACCTGGAGAAATCATCCACAATAACAAGGATGAATTTCTTACCACTCACACTTTCGGTTTGCATTGGCCCACACAGATCCATATGCAAAAGATGAAGTTTTTCTTGATTGGTGTCTTCAGCTTTGGGCTTGTATGATTTCTTGGTACTTTTCCCCCTTGGACACGCGGAACATAAATGGTCCTTGTGAAATTTGAGCTTTAGAAGACCACAAACTAATTCGTTTTTAGCCAAATGATTAATAGCATCAAAGTTGAGATGAGATAATCTGCGATGCCATAACCATGACTTGGTCTTAGATGCTTTGGAGAGAAGACATACTGGAGAGGAGGCCATCATGTCTTGTAGGGACAAAGTATAAAGATTTGCACCACGAGACCCCTTCAACAAGTCTTTTCTTTCCAAGTTGCGGATGAAACAAGTGTGTTGTCGAAAAGCAACCTCTAGGTTGGAATCACAGAACCGTCCTACTGAAAATAAATTATGACCAAGACCTTCTACATAGTATACCCTTGAAATCGTGACATTTCCAATCTGATATTCACCATACCCTATTATCTTTGCAATATGATCATTACCGACTTTAACCGTTCCAAGAAACTTGCTGACGAAATTTCGGAGCATCGAGCGATCTCCGGTCATATGCTTTGAGCAACCGGAGTCCAAATACCAGAGGATGATTTGGACCACCTGAAAATATCACCAGACAAGGACAATGTATAGGTTTCGGAATCTGAATGTTCCTTGTTATTAGCAGGTACAGATATAATGATCTTAGATTTGCTAACATTAGGTTTCTTAGATTTCCTAGCCTTCTTCCTAGTTGGTGGTGTAGATTCAAGTTGGCTTAAATCCTAAGGTATTTCTTCACTGATAGGCACTATAGTGGGGGCTGACCTAATTAAAGGGCGCGGTTTCCATACTTTAGTGCTAGTGTTCCTAATTAAAGGACGCTGAGACCTAACCTCAATGGATGCATTCCTAGTTAAAGGGCACATTTTTCCATCTAATGTAAAGGTCCTACCAGTGGGACGCCATTGCCATCCAACTTGGGTACGAGTTCTCCCAGTTGGCTTCCATTCAAGATCATTCCTAATGGCATACATTTCATTCACATGATCAATAAGACATAAATCATGACGCTGAGAGAACATGCATTCATTACAATTCCAACATTTCAAATTAGAATTCACAAATGGCTTAGGCTTCTGCACAGGCGCAGAGCTTTTAGTCTTAGCTACATGATTCTTTTTATTTAAATCTGAAATAACATCCCTAGGGTGAGCTTCTACTTTCTTCTTGATGGTACTACTAGTGGAGGGCTTGATCCTATCTTTCTTGACTTGTGATCCTTTAGCCTTAGTAGACTCTTTTACTCCTGTAGAAGGCAAAGTGGGAACATTAGCAACAGATTTTAAAGGTGCCTTAGTTGATGGTGTCAATGACGGTTTTGCTCCTGGGGTCTTGTTGAATGGAGTTACAACAATGGGTCGATTAGTGAGTAGTGTAGAACCCGGTTTTCCTATGTATTGCAAGTATGCTAAGCAATATTGAACTCGCTGAATATATGCATGAGCTGAATAATAGTAACTGCTTGAGGGATCTAAGGCATACAAATCATCTAAAATATCCCTAACAAGATCCACGTGCTTAATTGCGTTCATCATATAAACATCGTAAGTATCCGGATTTTGCTTATGGTGCGGGTTCTTATAGATCACCACTGAATTGGTTGATGGAGCACTAGAGGACGGTGCAGAGTTGGTAGCTAAGTTATTAACAACTTCTTGTCGGGTGAGAAGAAGTGTCTCCTTTAACTCGGCCAAGACCATGTTTTTGTCAATGAGCTGGATATTTAAGTCAGAGATTTTCTCACACTTTTGGTTCAATTGTTCAACATAAGATTGTTGCTATGCCGCATTAAAAGCGAAGCGTTCTTCTAGTGAACCATAAAGAGTGGGCATTCCCTGTCTTGCACGATCCATCTCCCCTAGAATAGACGAAAGTCTAGTTTATAAGTACTGGTTTTTAGACTCTGCAGCCTCTAGTTCCAAATTTAGTGTTTCGTTCGATGATAAGTCTCTCTTTAATCTCATAATCTTTTCCTCTAATGCCTTAACTATCTCAATCATCTTGTCACTCGTTTCAACACTGTTTTCACAACCATTTGTTACCAAAAGATCCTCATTTTGAGTTTGGTGTTTTAATTCTAAAGATATAATGTTGTTCAAGTTGATTAAAACGTTTTGCAAGTGAATTGTAAGAATCTTGAAGCTTTAAAAATTCAGCGTTAGACTCGTGACAAGAATGATTATCTACGTCATTTACCGTCTCAGCAATATTTACAGAGAGATCATGCACATCATCACATATATTCACAGCATCACATTTATTCATAGCGGATGTAAGCTCATTCGAATAATTAACATTCACAGTAGTAAGCACATCGCACGATATTACTTGAGACAAGAATCGGTCATATTCGGATAAAATATTTTCCTTTTTAATTAATTGTAGTTCGTAAGCGGTGTCCATTTCATAAAACACTTTTTAAACTTTTTTAATTTCAAAATCGAGATTTTCCGAAAGAGATGCAAAACTTCCTTTTAGATTTTCGACAAAAGGGTTGATCTCATTCTTAAACACCTCGTTCATGTGTTCGAAAGCCCATTCTCCGGCGTTTAGACCATTTGAAGTCGTACATTCCCAGATGACCTTGTCAAAACTAGCAAAGTATTGATTAATCTTTTGCAAGTTTATCCATACAGTGCTAACAGGTGGAAGATCCTTTGGAATTTCCTTAGGTCCTTCCATTTTGACAAGTGTAGGAAGTGTACTAGGGTTTTCATCATTTAACATGTAGGTTGGTGTTGTGATAAGATCTTTATCCATATGGAAGCGAATTCTAAAGTCCTTTTTTGTAAACTCCTGATTCATTTTAAAATAATCACACTGGGGATATTTTGCAAAGTTGTATGACCGACTCTCATCAACTAGAGCCTTATTCTTGTGACCCTCGAAAATAACAATCGGATCTAAGACCAATCCTAATTTGGTTGCATCATAAAGTCTTGGATTATGGATAAAAGCTTGTCTTGCATACCGTGGGTTAGGGGGAAGGTCCTTTTGACGTGATAAGTTAAATTCTCTAATCGATGAGTCAAATAAGTGCACTAGTTGAGAGGCAGCGTATTATCTTAAAAGCAAATAATCTAAACTTCTAATCCTATTAGCCGCATTAATTTCCATTTCATTCTTTTTAGACTCGAGTAGTTCAAAATTCGTTTGAAGTTTGTGAAAATTAGTGACCACTAACTCTTTTTCTTTAAGTTCGTTGGAAAGATTTGCTCTTAAGGTTTCAGTTTCTTGCAAATGACCCATTTGTTTGTTTCGAAAATGATCATATTCGGGATTTGTTAGAACATTGGACGAAGGAACTAATTCTAAAGTTTGAACTTTTTCGTTGCACAAGGCAAGCTCAGCAGACAGATCCTTAGTCGTAGCTAGGGTTTCTAAGAGTGCAGTATTCATTTGGCTAAGTAACTTTGCAGGAACCATGACCAAATCTTGTTGAGCAGGAATATGCGTATGCGAAATGACTCCCGGTTGTGATTCACTCAAAGTCTGGGGACTTTCATTGATATTACTATCCTTGATTGTCTCCTCATTTGAAAGACTCACCACCGAAGACTCATTCGGATCAACACCCTCTTGCCCAACTTGATGTGGTTGAATACTAGTATCAGTGGTATTAGTAAGTACCTCAGATATTTTATCTGACCCAAGGCTAGAGATAGTTGCCATAAGAGCTGCCTGAGCAGATTGAAGATCATCACAGTCTGAATCGTAAGCATCCAGATCATCTACTTGGTATGCTGCATTCTGTGTAGTGAGAACTTCTTGTTCCGCAATCCCTGGATCAGCAAGAAATGCTAACTCCTCTTCATCAAGTTCCTGTCCATGTGCTTGAGCATTCACCAGATAAATCTTCTCTGTAAACCATTGACCATCCCTTCTCCTCTTGGGTTTTGTGCAATCCCTATACATGTGACCTTCTTCCTTACAGTTATAGCATGTGATCATTCTTAACTTACCTGTAAAATTAGCCCGTGGAGCAGTAACCATTGGAGCAGTGTTGACCATTGGAGCAGGATTTACCATGCGTGCATTGGTGGTTGATGTAGTGGGTCTCCCCTGATAAGGTTGAATAGGTTGAACCATTACCCTGCCATTCTTAATGGTAGCTTGTTGTCGAGAATTAGATGAATTCCTCAGCTGATTGTTAGTAGGAGCTGGTCCTCTAAATCCTCGTTTGCTCAATGTCCTTGTGAGGTAAGCAGACATAGTGGCTAACACTTCAGCTGGGTCAGTTCCTTGTTTGAATTCAGGAATGGGAACCTCATCATTATCACGATACATTGCTTGGTCTTGTTGAGCGGCATAAGCACTAGAAGGAGTACTTGTATGGTCAGAATAGCTTGGTGGATATGCTACATGTTCTTGATATGACGAGTATGATGACTGAGCATAAGGTGCAATGCTTGCTGGTGAATATGGGTGAGGTTGTGGAGCATATTGTGATGCTTGTGGTTCTCTCTGAGACAAAGGTGCATTAAACCGATATTGTTGCTGATGTGAGGTGGGTGGTTGAGGTAGAATCGAATATTGGGGGAAGCTTGGAATCGAATGATAAGCTTGGTGTCCCATGATATAAGGAGTATTGTTATATGACAAGCTTGGTTGATTTGCCATCAAAGCTAAAGGTTCAGGGTACATACCTCGAGGCATACGGTGCATGATCACGTGTTTCTCATGCCGTTGAAGAAAAGTATAGAGTTGATCCAAATTGCACTTATGCAAATCCCTAGTTAACTTGACATCAGTAATATACTCACCCCATTCAGCTTGAGGTAAAGTATTCAAAAACTTGGTGTTAACCTGGAATGGAGCAATCACGAGATTGTACACATTCAAATCATTCATGAGAGTAGCGAATCTGAAGTAGTAGTCGTGAAGCGTTTCCCCTGGACTGTACGTGAACCTATCAAACAGATCATACAACTGATATTCGCGTTCTTGTTTAGTAAGAGACGTACCTTGTAGCAAAACCTATAGACGTTCCCATAACTCCTTTGCAACCGTATATTGACTTATCATTCGATAAATGTCATGTGGAAGAGCTTGGAGAATGGTTTGAAGAGCCTTTTCGTCTGCATCAGCAATAAGTTGTTGAGCTGGCGTAAGTTCTTCAAACTCCCGTGGTCGAGTCACATTGTTAACAATGATGGTACCATAAGCAAGTGGACCATTTAGAATTGACTTGACCATAAGCCTCCCATATGTCGGTTTTCCCTTAATGTATTACATCATACGGCCTTGCCATGCTTCAAAGACTTCTTTAATGAGCATTGGAGGGCGATTATCCATTCCCGTTATAACGGAAATATCCGTAAGTGAAGTCATTTGAGGCATTAATGAACTCGGATTCATTTTGATCACTTTAAAGAATCAAAGATTATCGGTTGATCGGGCAGTGAAGTAAGGTTGTGAGTTGTGTTGTGTTGTTGTGTAAGAAACCAAGATTAAAACCTCTAAAAATCGTCGAAAAAACTCGTAAAATACCCCTTGGTTCGGAATAAAATCCCTTGGTTCGGAATAATCAAGTTGATTCGGAATAAAAATGCCTTAATGTGAAAAAGACCTTGGTTCGGAACAAATTCCTTGATTCAGAAAAATCTCTTGATTCGGAATAAGCTTGGTTCGGAATGTTGCTGATTCGGAATGTTGTTGATCCTGAATGTTGTTGATTCGGAATGCTGTTGATTCGGAATGCTGTTGATTCGGAATGCTGTTGATTCGGAATGCTGTTGATTCGGAATGTTGTTGATTCGGAATACCCTTGGTTCGGAATATCACTGATCCGGAATAATTTGGTGAGATTGATTCGGAATACCCTTGGTTCGGAATATCTGATCCGGAATAACGTGCTTCGTTCGGAATATCACTTTATCCGGAATACTTGTTTATCCGGAATAACTAGTTTATCCGGAATAACTAGTTGATTCGGAATAAACTGGAAAGAACTTGTTAAACAGTCGTATTCAATATTAAGAACAAAACCCAGATTTTTACCAAATTACCCAAAAAGTTTTGTGATTTCAACCAAAATAAGTAAAACCCAATACTTATCTACTAATCCCAACAACAAAATCACCAAAAACTTAAAGATTCAAGATAGATTTTCCTAAAAACCACTAATACAATCAAAAACTAAAAAGCAACACAAATCATTACCTTAAATCACCCCATGGCTCTGATACCAATTGTAGAATTGTGATAATCTTGTGAATCAATAAGGTGGGTTGATGTTTCTAGAGAGAGAAAGTAGTGAGAGAAAGTGAGAGAAAATGTGTATTTTATTAATGTAAAAGTGAAACAACCAACCAACCCCCTTTCCATGGTGGAAAGGGGTATTTATATCCAAGCCACTAATGGACTTGGGCCGACCCATGACAAGCCCATGGGCCGGTTTTACTTAACAAAGTAAACAAACATTAACTACGAGTTATACAACATTCAATAATATCGTGGAGTGACCGATACTTCTAATATACGTTAAAAACGTATTTCTAACAAATAGTAATCATGGAGTGACTCCCTTGGAACGTATGCAAACCTATGAAAATCATCATATAACTTACACTCGCCCTCCTGCGTGGACAACGAGGTGCCTTACATCAATGTGTCGAGTCTTTCCCATAAATATTTTTCTACACGCTGATTACTAACAAGTTCATATATTTCCGATGGAAGACCTTGGAGAATAATATTAGTGGCTCGGACATCACAATCTACTTGAAATTGATCATCAGCGGTCAACTCTTTATATTTCCTTACACGAGTCACATTATTTTCCGCGATCGTAGGCCAATCTACTAGACCATGAAGCACCGATTCTAGAATTATCCATCCATGTTGGCAATTCAATATGTGTAGCTCCATATACTCTTATATGATTCATAGAGTTCTTTCACAAGTAGGGGTGCACAATTATCTGTACCTAAAAGAATAGATTTATCCGAAAGAGTTGACATTGTGAGATTACTCACTGTAAGGATTACTTTAGATCGAGCGGTGAAAGAAATTAATTGTGCACGTTAACAATAAGAACAATACGAGATTTTATATATCATGGAGAAACCGAGAAATTATTATCTCGGGATTTTACAAACCAACGAAAAAACCGTAAAATTAGTTACATCCTTGTTTGATGATATATAACGTTGCTTAAAATCCTTTAGGTTCGTTTTAAGTCCAAATAAACCAAAGCATGAAATAATTTCTCCTAATTCCAAAATTCGTTGAAGTCGAAAAAATAACCAAGTTATTTCAGTGAAAATAGGGTTATTTGGGGGATTGGTCTATTTCGGCTTAAAGACTTACGTCGGGGATTGTACCGAAATAAAATTGATTATCTCAGTGCTCTTTTTATTTCGGTGCAAACAATAAATCGGGGCCAAGATTTATCTCCGTGCAAAGTTAACTTGGGGCTCAGTTATCTCGGGGCCTTTGTTATCTCGGGTCTCACTTATTTCAGGGCTCATGGTTAATTCGAGGCAGGTTATTTTGGTGCAACATTTAACTCGGGGCTCACTTATTTCAGCCTTAAAACCGAAATAACGTAATTCGGTGATACAAGACCAGAGAGTTATTTCCGTGGCGACAAGAAAAACAAACAACCCAAAAAACGTGATTTTTAAATATTTCGTGAAACGAATTGTACTTTAGAGCTTAGAAGGATAACAAGGAGTGTAAAAATGCAAACTTTTTTATTTTTAAGCAAAAAAATTTCAAATCAAGAACCATACTTGATTTTAAAAATCAATCTAAAAAACCAACCAAACAAATGATTTTCTTGTGTTTATGTTACTTCACCTATATCAAAATGGTACTAGATCAAAAGAGGATCTTTTAGTGAAGATTTTAACGCAAAAAATACAAAAAATTGAGCCATGAGATATATAGATTATATAACATGAATAATATTTGTCTTTTTGTAGTTCATTATTGTCTCGATATCTGTACGAATTGAATGATCGATAAAAATAAAGTTATGGTATTCTAGGTCTAATTATCACAAAAACCGTCAAAAGTGCAAAATAGTATCGTCTACGTAACCGTACTACGCTAAAAACAACTTGCACATACCAATTACAAAGCTCAATGTACAATCAAGTAATGCACAACAAGAAATAAACGCCAAAAATGTAAAGTATATGAAACCAAAAGGACTGAAAATGTAAATGTGAAAAGTAGAAGGATTGAAATTGTAAAATGGATAAGCTAATAACCAAATGAAACAAACTTTGTAACTGAAATGAAACAATCTAACAAATTCAAGGACTTAAATGCAAACCGTAACAAATTTATAACCAATTACAACAAACTAGCAAACTCAACAAATTCCAGGGACCAAAATGTAATTAACAAAACTATTTAAGCTAAAAACGGGCTTAATGGAAATTAAGCAATATCAAGAGATTTACTTGACCAATTAAGCTGAAACTGGTTTCAAAAGATTGCAAATTCAAAATAAGCTAGGCAGGTTCAAGGAAATAAGCTGTGGTGGTCTAATTCTCAAATAAGCACTTTTTGAATAAGCCACTTTTAAGAGTTGAGCTTATTGAGATAAGCACAAAGTCTGATTTTCTCAAAATATGATTAAGAGGCCAAATAAAGGACACCCATCCAAGAAATTCTGAAAAACACCCACTGAATAAGCCAGAAAAGCCAATAAGCTCAAATGGCTTATTTTGACCAGCGTTGACCAACAGTTTACCAAGGTCAAAAACTAATTTTTATGACTTATAGAACAGATTTGTGGAAGAAAATAAGCAAGTTTATGAAGAGGATAAGCTGATACTGAAAATAAGCTCTAACAAAAACTGATGATTATCACAAAGACTTTCTATGGCTTATTGCTGATTCAATTCTGAGAACTGTTTAATGTGGCTTATCAATTATGAAAGATAGGATGTTAGGATATCCAGAGAACCAAAAATCAAAATCTAAATCCAAGAAATGAATTACTTATGATGATTTGAAACTGGCTTGTTTTAGACTAAAGTGACCGACCCAAAGATTTTTAGTACCATTTGCCTGTTTGACAAATGGTTTGACTTCCAAACTTTGCAAAAACACTTTATACCAGTTTGTGAGTTTATTAAAACACTTCTTATCCAATATTACTAGATGAATCAAAATATGGCTAGTGATCCAAACACTAGTTACTGGTTTAAGTAGACTTAAAGCTATGCAAACTAATCAAATCAAACAATTAAACTATATAAGCTAGCAAATCATACCAGCAAGCTAACAAAGTTCAAATAGCAGGCAAAAGAAAACAATTTTACACTAAATCTAAGAAAATAACATGCATTAGTTTAGAGGAAATTGTAAACAAAATGAGCACTTTGAAGCTAATAAGGCCTCCTTTGATGGATAAGAGAGTGTTGAACTCTCTTTTCAGTTTATCAACACCTATCAATCACAAATAAACCACCAAATCGCCATCAACCATCATCATTCATCATAACTGTCCTGCTACAATGGCTGACTTTGGTCTTTGGCTAGAACTGGTAGAGGAAATGAACTGCAACACGTCTAAACATAACAAACAGCTTCCAAAGCATCCAAATGATTCAGTTATATATGGTAGAATAACGATATCAATATCATGGAGGTATGAACAGTAATGAAGTAGAATAGAAGAGATTTTGAGTGAACTGAATGTTTATTAATGGTGGAATTTGTTATAGAAGGTTACAACTGCCTAACTAACTTGTTTAGAGTGGTTGTCAATCATTCTAAACAATTACTCTAACGAAAGTAAGAAGATTAAGCTAGTGTGTGTGTTTTTCACACTTAAGCTACGTTACAAGAAATGAGAAGATTACAAGGTATTTATAGACTAGCAATGAGATGTAGGAGAGGTAGGTGACGTGTCCTAGCCAATTGCAGGTTGCCAGGTGTCAAATTCTGGAAACTCGTTCTTCAAGTGTTCTTCCCAAATTGGGGAAATTTGATTCCTTCAATGATTTCTGTAAGTTTATGGACTTATATTTAATAGTCGTGTGATAGGATCGAACTCGAGATTACGGGATTGTACACAATACGTAAAGAGTTAATATAATTAATAAATATATATATCATATTTATTAATTTATTTAATAAATATATTTATGTATTTATTAATTTAACCGAGCAAGTAACTATATATCTTTAACGGTCGTTAAATAATTAATGGTTAAGTTATAACGAATGTTAAATAAATATATAGTATACATAAACATAAGGAAAGAAGTTTGGACGATTCTGGGACACCCTAAGGGGTGTTTAGTCGGACGAATTATGGGCTACAAGGGGGGGGGGGGGGGGCGGCAAAAGTGGCCTTTTATTTATCTTGGGCTACAAGGGTTGAGGCCTATAAATACACCTCCTAACTCCTCATAATTCACAAAACAATAATCTTTCTCCCCTCTCCCTCCTTTAGGTCGATCGCAACACCAAAACCACAAAGGGTTTCGGTTGGTTTTCTTGGTTGATCGATTGTAATCTTAATCTAGTCCTAGCCCTCTATAGGATTGTTGGGTAGATTAATTACAAGAATTGTAGCTCAGTTTTCACGTGATAGAATCACGGTTAGCTCGTTGTATTACGTGTGTACAAGAACGTAATATAGTCTTACTTTAGACTATATCTTGGTATATACGTTTTAAACCCGAATCGGTGATTTGTTCTTCGTCTTGTGGAATTGCTTTAGCGTAAAGGTATGTAACCCTAATTCGATTAATTATAATTGTGTTATTAATTATGATCTTGTTAAATCGCTTCCGCTATATGTGCTTTGATCTCATTTAGGGTTTTATATAATTGTTATGATACTTATAATCCTTCAGTGGTATCAGAGCCGTTTTAAGATGTTATAATTATCGAAAATCTAAAGTTTTTTTTAACTATAATTGTTTTGAGTTAAAACTAAATGTTTTTTAGGTTTTTCATAAAATTAGGGTTTTGTTTTTTAAAAATTAGGGTTTTTTACTCTATTTTTAATTAAAAAAAAGTGAATTATTTTGAAACCCTAAATTACATGTGGGATAATTTTAGATTAAATTGCATGATTAATTGTTATGTCATGTATGGTTACGATCCGTAAAGATTTATTTGGTAAGATTTGTGGGGATTCCATGATTACGTGCATGTTTTCATGGATCGTAAAATTATATGTTTATATGATTTTATGTGCTACATGATTATTTGATTCAATAAATCTAGAATTAGGGAAGACTTTTATATAGAGATATAAAGACCTAGATTTGATGATTATTGAATAATTCGTATGCATGTGGCTATTTGATTTATTTGTTACACATATAAATTGTTATTATGTGTTTATGATTTAGTTTATTTTACTTGTTTATATAAAATTGTTGAATTGTTGTAAACAATAGTTTTTTTTGAAAAGAAATAATATGGATTAAATCATATTAAAAATAATGATTTGTTAAGAGATTTTAAATTACATAAGTTTACGTTGATTGGTGAATTGCCATAATAATCTAACGGCCTACTCAATTTAGACAAACTATAAAGTGAGTTTAACGCACTGTTGGTCATGTACCCGGTTAAGGAAGGAGGTGTTATGCCATTAGTCGCTGACCAAATTACCGGCTCGCTTGTGCGTCAAAATTGAAATTACCTATGATTATTAATTGAATTATACCTTAAGGGTGATTTACCACAAATTCACATCCGAACCACAATAAATAAGAGTATTACTTTGTGCGTAGCCGAGTTCTAGCAAAGTACGATGTGATGAGTTGTGGGTAAATTCTTTAATTGGTTTAACCAATACCGCAACATAATTTATGAAGAAATTTAATCCCATGAAAAGTTTACTAAATGTTTTATTAAACTTATGCTATGGAGATTGTATGCATGCTTCTCCATACATTAATTTTGACATCAAAATTTATACCCTTAAAATTTAAGTCGAATGCTCCTAATTGACGAACACTTGAAATTACTTCCTCATCAAATGAGATTTTTGGATGATGTTGTGATGGAGAGAAAACCGTTTGTAGAATGAGAATCCGTATGATGGTTTTACGTTACTTAGATTAGACGACTTAATTAAGTTACTCAGTGAGATCTGGAAACTTAATGCATTCAGAAGGAATGAAACATGTTTACAATGCAAAATGTTTTTTGGCAATGTAAATCCCTTAAATATCTATAAATTGAAAATTGTTTGTCAATTGAATTGTTCGACAAGTCGATGTGTTGAGTACATTCATTACTCGCAGATCAATTGATGTAAAGGATCTCTGTCAATATAGTTCTATAATTCAAGGAAAATAATATGGGACCGGGGTAATTTATTTTCTTGAAAGTATTTGGTTATCGAAAATACTAATATTTGAACTTATTTCTGTAGAAATGGCTCAACCCACCAATAACACGATAAGTTCTGCGTTCAAAGCTTTCTTTGAACGACCTGAACTTACTGGCCCAAACTTCAAAGATTGGTACCGCTCGCTAAGAATTGTCTTGAGAGCAGCGGGTACTATCGATATCTTGACTACTCCCTATCCAGAGGATCTTGCTGAAGGAGCATCTGATGCGCAAAGGCTTAAACACACTGCTAATGTTAAGAAGCACTCTAAGGTGGCTTGCTTAATGCTGGGAAAAATGGCTCCTGCACTTCAACAGAAGTATGAGCTATTTTCTCCAAAGCGAATGCTTGATAAGCTCAAGGCTATGTTCGAGAAGCCGCAAGCTGTGGAGATCTACGACTTAGTAGATGCTTTGCATAGCTGCAAGCAAGCTCCAAGAAAGCTTGTAAGTGCCCATTATTTGGAGATGAGGGGTTATATGGAACAACTCATTGCACTAGGACAACCCTATGATCATAATATGGCTATCAACTTGATCAATAGGTCCCTTAACAAGGACTTCAATGATTTCGTTAGAAAGTATAATATGCATTGCACTGGGAAGACAGTTAATGATTTACATACAATGCTCATTGACTATGAAAAGGGGTTAAAAGACAAGGCATCTACCACTACGCCTTCTGTACTAACCATACAAAAGGGTAGAGTGAGTAAGCCAAAACCGCAAGCGAACAAGAAGAAAGGCAAAGGCAAGGGTAATAAGGGCAAACAAGTTGCGACTTATTCGAAACCCAAGCAGAACTTTGCTAAGAGGAATCAATCTCAAAAGGATGAGACCTGTCACCATTGCAAGGCAAGTGGTCACTGGAAGAGGAATTGCCCTCTTTACCTCGAAGAATTGCGAGAAATAAAAAAGAAGTCTGAGCAGAGCACTGGAGCTTCAGGTACTTTATTTATGATTGAATTGTTCAATTTAACATACAAATTAAATTTCTGGGTATATGATACTGGCTACGGTATTAACATTTATAATACGCTGCAGGGATTTAATCTGGAAAGGAAGCTTTCCTATGGGGAACAATATCTGCAAGTGGGCAATGGCGCACAAGCAGCGGTTGAAGCTATAGGAACTTTTGATATAGTTTTACCTTCGGGTTTAGTATTGAGATTAAATGATTGTCATTGTGCACCTACAATAGTTAGGGGTGTTATTTCCTTTTCTTGTTTGTTAAATAATTTATTCTTTCACACGATTGATAATAATGGAATTTTTGTTTGGAAAAATGGTATTTTCTATTTTAATGCAATTTCTGTGAATTGTGTGTTTGAATTAGACATGCATGACAATGAATCTAAGAACGATAAATATGTATTTAGCATGAGTAAGAAGAGAAAGTTTGACAAGAACTCTTCTTATCTTTGGCATTGTAGACTTGCCCATATTGGGAAGACTCGTATACAAAAGCTTCAACATGAAGTTCTTTTGAAAAATATCAATGATGAATATTTGATAAATGCGAGTCTTGTATCTCAGATGACCAAGAAACCTTTTAATAGCAATATTGAAAGGGCTACCGATCTACTTGGACTTATACATGCTGATGTGTGTGTACCACTTAGACATACGTCAAGGAAAGGTGCAAGCTACTTCTTAATATTTACGGATGATTATAGCCGTTATGGTTATGTTTATTTACTTAAGCATAAACATGAGGTATTTGAAACATTCAAAGTGTTTAAATCAAAAGTAGAACTGCAATTAGGGAAGAAGATTAAAGCTCTTCGTTCTGATAGAAGTGGTGAATATCTAAGTCAAGAGTTTATAGATTATCTAAGTGAGAATGGAATTGTTCAACATCTTACTTCTCCCTATAATCCACAACAAAATGGTGTATCTGAAAGGAGAAATCGTACATTATTAGATATGGTACGATCTATGTTTAATCTTACAACTTTACCTTTATCCTTTTGGGATTATGCTCTAGAATCTGCTGTTCGTATATTAAAAATGGTTCCCACAAAGAAGGTCGATAATAAGTGTGAAAACACTTATCCTTTTACCACTTATTTCCAATAATAACAAGACCAAAACGTGTATTTTATGTCGTAAAAGTCGGAATTATGCGTGGTTTGTGTTTTTATTGTGTTTTAGGACCAAAAGATGAAAAAGGAAGAAAACACGGGCTTTCACGGGCTTTTATCGAAGAAAATGGGAAAAGACGAAGTCAAAAGATCAAGAATGCATAAAGAACGGAAGTCCAAGGCCTAATCTGAAGATTTATCGAAGAAAAAGTCCAAAGACGGAAGTTTAATGAAGTCGAAGAGCTCAAGTCTAAATTAAAGAAGAAAATTATCAAGACAAGTTCAAATCCCGAGACGACGTCGAGAAAAGACAAAGAATTAAATCGATTCGAGAAGACGTGAAGAAAGAAAGAAAGAAGAGGCAACACATGCACTCCTTCCATTTGTCCTATAAATACCCTCCTAATACACATTAGGAGGGGAGTTAGTTTTTAGTTTTAGTTTTCATTTTTCACTTTTCTTTCTAGTTTTAGAGAGAGAAAGTTCTCTACTTTCTCTCACTAAGTTTTCATCTTTATTTCTTTTAATCTTTCAAGATTAAACATTTGTGTATTGTTGATTTCATTAATCAAGTTCTAGTTAAGCTTTTAATCTTTCATCTCATTCTACCTTTCTTTGATTTTAGATTAACTTTGGTGCGTAATACATTAAATCCGTGTTGATCTTGATGTTTTTGTGCTTAAAAAGTTAATCTTTTTGTTCCTACATAATCTTTCATTCGATTGAGCTTTAAGTTCCTTGTGCTTATTGGCTTATTCGCTTCTTTTAGCTTATTTACCTTTAAAAGTTTTCTTAAAAAGTTCATTTTTTATGGTTTGATTTAAAAGTTTGCTTATTTTACGTTTGGATAAGTTGTTGATTGTGCTAATTTAGTATATTTCACTTTTGATTCGTGCTAGTCTTGGTGTGAGCTTATCATAGTAGCTTATTCCTTGGCTTATTTTCGAATCCCACATAAATCGGAAAGGGTCTAAACCCATTTCCGATCGCTGTATTCCGATCATCACCCCCCCCCCCTTATTCCGATCGTATTGATCGGATAAGGGTTCTGAACTTTCCGATTTGCACCCCATTATTCCGATCGTATTGATCGGATTAGGGTTTAGATATTCCGACGGTAGAGAGTTGTTTACATTCCGATTGGGTCATTTTCCAAACATTCCGATTAGATCCTTTTTGGATATTCCGACTAGGACATTTTATGTGACAATCCGTCAATTTATGGTTGATATTTTATTCTCAATATTATTTAAAAACAATTTACAATATGAACTCACATATTTTTGGGAAGAAATTTGGATTTACGTCTTGAAGTAGCATCGACTACGTCTAAACCGGAGGATTCAACGTTACGTGCTTACGTTTACAGACACCGTCCTTGGTGACAGTCCGACATTTCAGAAAATAAATTTATCCGTGAATATTATTTTGGAGTTTTAAATTTGTGTTGATTCATAAACTCACAAATTTACGAGAAGAGATTAGGACTTACGATTTTATTTTAACGTCCTTTACGACTAAACCGGAAACCTTAGGATTACGTATTTACGTTTTCGAACTCCGTTTTTGATGAAACAATTTTTATTGGATTCGTTTTGTGACGTTGATTCATAATTTATAAAAACTTTTTTCGTAAAACGACCCGAGGGCACGCAAATCGAGGAAACTGGAATCGAGAAATACCCGTAAACTAGTGAGATGGGACAAAATACATTGTCCCACCCCACTAGCTAAGCTTGGACGACACACATGACACCACACCATAAGATGTGGCATCATGTTAGCACAATATTTACATGTGTAAGCTTAGCTTACTCTTTAAGCTACACAACCATTTTCCACTAACTCAAAACTAGCAACACATCTCATTTCCATCTTCCCATCCATGCAAAACACACTCTCTCTCTCTCTAATCAATTTTGGCCGTCCCATATCTCACAAATAAACACCATTTGATCAATTCCAACCACAAAATCATGTGTTATTTACACATATGTTGAAGCTCTCTTGAAGCTCTCTTGAATGGTGGTGATTATAACATCCATGGAGGAGTATTCATGGTCTCATGGGGCTGATTTTCCACAAGGAGTATATGAAGAATGGTGGTCTTGAAGATGGTCATGGTTGTCTACAAGTTTCTCCATCAAAAACCATGTCAAAATCATAACCTACATCATCATGGTGGTATAAAGATTGTCCTCCTCATCTTCTTGTTATTTTGATTATGTAAACATGTATTTTATTTCCTATTGTATATATTTATGATGATTATATGATGATAAAAATGTTATGTGGGGATTTGTTGTTGATAAACATGATTAAAAAGGTGAAAAACCATATGAAACAAGGTTAAAATCTTGATTAATTTACATGGCTGTATAAAACAGTAAGTAAACAGGTCATGGACTGATAAAATGATGAAGTAGAATGGATTTACAGTAAGCTATGGGTCTTGTACACATGTGAGAGTTGGCCATGCAATGGAATCAAAATAATGAGTGAGATATGATCAAAACAAGTTTAGGGTATAAATCTGAAGTTACTGTTTTGGACGATTTTTAGAAAATATTTAGAAGATGATTCAACAGTAGCTATAAAAGAGTTAAATGTAGCACATATCATCTAGTTTATGTGATAAAAATTTGAGCTTCTATCTCCATATAGAACTCAAGATATGGCAGTTTTGGTGAAGATGAAGTTAAAGATCAGATTTTTGGAAATTAAAGAATAATATTATTATATAAGCACTCACATTTTAATATATAAAATGTAAAATTAAAACCCACTAACTTATAGATTCTATTTATATAAATATATAAAAGGTATAATAAGTGTATAAATGATAAAAATGGAAACTTGTTAAGTTTTATAAGTTATAAAACTATAAACATGATTTTTACGACCTTTTCGGCTATTGCCGTAAAATTAACGTTTTTGTTAAATAAAACTTAGATGGTTGGACCCGTCTAATGAAAACTTTATAAAACTTATATACTGATATATAGACATGTATAACAAGTAAAAACCGATAAAACCCGAACTATAGGGCATACGGACATTAACGAGCTAAGTAAACATATTGGACTAATACTTGGGCTAATAATTGGACTAAATAAGATAAACACCCATAAAAAGAACTTATTGGGCTTAACCCATTTGGGCCCAACTTGAAAGTGTATGTACTGATAATAAAAGTACAAAATGGATTAAAATAAGTTAAATAACTTATAATAAGCTTGTTGGACCTAAAACACGTAAATAGGTAAAACGAGAAAACTAGTATAAAAGTTATCAACACATAACTCTAAAATGAGTAAACGAGAATACGTAAACCCACTTGATCATCATATATATATAATCATCATATGTATACATAATTGTTATTTTTATAAAGTCATTGGACATGATTCTAAGACAAGTATTATTTGTCTAGGTTTCCGTGATTGAAGCACGTACCGTACGTCCGAGTTGCCGATAACCCGCTTTCCCACATCAACGTGAGTTCATAGCCTCGCACTCTTTTAAATGTTTTTATAAATGTTTTATAAACCCGCGAGGGAGATAACATGTTAGTTTTTATAAATTTAGGACACCATTTGTCCCGATTGTTTGTTTATTGATTTTGGACCCGAATGATTGAATGACCCGATTGTATGACCCTATGAATGATTAAAGGACCCGATAGATGAAATTAAATGGATTATTAAAGTTAGGTTATGTCACTAAAAGTCCCATTAGCATGAACTGTGAACTACCGGGAGTTGGTAGACGCTTATGCATTTAATAGTACTATTTGGGGACGATCACCCCAGTTCGTGCCTTGACGGTTGATCCCCGTCGTGCCACATTGATTGGTAAGCGAATTTATGTATGAGAAGATTTCCATAGCGTGACCTTTGTGACGACACGCTACTTTAGATGGGCAAAAATTGGTATCGGGTTAGCTACCCGTTTTGGTTTAGTAAGGTAACAATGTCATGCGGCTTGTAATAATCCAAAACTAACGAAATACTATTAGACGCATCGAATTACGAAGTATTGCCTGACTAGCAATACGGGGTCATACTATTGATATTATGTTCGTGTTTTGGTTTTCATAACCATACTCATATAACGGTTTTATTTTCATACAACGTCGTAAGACGTATTGTATGACGTTTTTTTACGACATTGGCTCGTATAATGATTTTTAAGGCTTTTTATAACCATATTCATATAATGGTTTTATTTAATCTATACAACGTTGCAAAAACGTATTGTATGGTGTTTTTAACGATAATGATTCGTATAACGATTTTTAAGGCAAATGCCTATATTATGATTTTCGATAAAGATTTGTATAAAATGACTTTGGCGATTTTATGGCCTATTAAAACGATTTGTACAAAATGATTTTCAGTAATACTTGTATACTGATATTATATTGATGGAATTTATTAAACTCTATGAATTCACTCGGCGTTACCGCTGACCCTTTTCTTTTAACATGTTTTATCTCAGGTACTTGAAGGTAATTCTCGGGAAGACGACAAGAATTCATGGCCCGCACCTAAACAATATTTTCCATTCAAACACTTTGTAAAACTTTGTATGAAATAATATGACTTGGGACCGATGTAACTTTAATGTTTATGAATGGAAATGATTTATTATTAAACGACGCGATTTTTATGCGTTGTCTATGATGTGAGTAATGTGCTATCCCGTAACACCAACGAGTCTTCCGCTGTACTGAGTTGTATAAATTTGGGGGTGTTACAGTTTGGTACCAGAGCTCTCGTTATAGAGAACGAAAGATTTTTTAAAACTAAGGTTTTGATTAAAACATTTCAAAATCTTTTAACTATAAACATTTTTCTTAAAATGTCTAAAAATCTTTTGACTATAACGGTGCCGAAGAATTCCCGAGTTACCGACAAGGCCAGACTGAGAAGTGTTATTTTAATATATATATAACTTGGATTATATATACATATGATGTAATTTGATTACATGATTGTTTCGAGGATTATTTTGATATTTATACGAGGTATTTATACGACGTCGATTGTCACAAGTAACCCTAACTCCCCTAGCAAATTAATCGAAGCTATTCTCGTAGGAATTCTAGCTATCCTAGATCTAAACCAAGTTGTGGATATTTATGATCCCAACAAATGGTTGATATTCGTAGAAATGTAGATATTAGTTGATCGTGATATAGAAAAAGAATTGGCGAGATTAAAACTGATATCGACGTCATGACGATCTTTTCTTATAGAGTGGAGTTTGACAAAACATTACCACCTAGAAAGATGTCATCTGATTCGTTGTCATCCAATTCTTAAATTTGAAATCGAAAGGGTGAATGTTGCACTTGAGGCTGTCATTGGAACCATTACCCAAAAGCCTCATGCCACTAATACCTTTCCGAGAAGTCTAGTTGAATGATCAAGTCATTTCATACTAGTGACTCATCTGATAATTGTTGTGGTAAGAGATATAGGATTGGAAATTAAGTATTGATCATATTGAGCTTTTGTTGCCTTTACAAGGCCAAAGAATAAGGTTGTAAGTATTGGAATATGAGATAGGATGTTGCATTGAGTATAAAATTGGTTGAAACTTGAATAAAGTAACATTTAACTTGTATTGGAATATGAGATTGATAAGAGGAATTCATTAAGTTCTGTGATTGAATTATAAGGTTTTAAATGATTGTAGGTTCGTGTTAAGGGTTGTTCCTAGACCATTGTCCACTAATGAGGATGCCTAGTGTCCAATAAATAAATTGAAGAAATCTTCTTCTGAATTGAGACCGATGGATCTTCTGGGACATATGGAACACCTAATGACTCTTGTAGATTAGTATTCATTGTGGTATCTTTTAAAAATCCCTAACTTAACTGAGATATCAGTTGGTAGGATGAGTTCTGAGAATTGTATGACATAGTGACACGTAATGTGTTACGGTACAATTTAACTTGTTTGTGATTAATGAAAAAGACTACCTTTGATTGCTAAATTCTACATGTATCGATGTTATCTATCCTTTATTGCTTCATCCTAATGTTCGCATTAGTGATGCAACCATTGAACAAGTACTCATCTTGATTTGAGTTACGTTGTGGATTATTCTTTTGAGTGCCATCGAGATCATGAACCTCATGATTATTTGGCTAAGCTCATCTCCTATTATATCGTAGTTAATTCTTGGTGAACAAGCTTTCATCACTCTTTTGCAGATCACTCATTGTTTTTATAAAATTAAAACGGTATCCTTTGAGAAAATTTAATTTTCATCACTATAAGGATTATTCACAGTGAGATTTATAAGTGATTGTTACCAAAATGAAGTTGTTTATAAAGTACCTTGGAAAACCTAACTGTTTTCATAACAAGAAAATCTTTGTAAATTTATTTTTGATTCTTACTTAAGAATTAAACATGAAAATGATTTTACTATAGACATGGATGATAAAATTTTGACGAACTGAGTATTGCATCGTTAATCTTGAAATTGTATATAGTTGCGCGCCTACATACAATTTGGAATGGACTATGCAAGACTGATTAGTAGTCACCATAAAACTAATGAATAAACACTACATTCTCTTTAAAGGTTGTGAAAGATTAATATTTTATGAGATCTGCAAGAAGTGAAAAATAAGGACATAGCGTTAGGGACACCTACGTATGTGCCTATAGCATCTATTCCTCTGAGTCGAATTTACTCATTTGTGGAAATTGTCTTATTTGACAATTGACAATTCTTTCTTGTCTAATTCTCCCGTAGTGAGATTCTTAGGAAAAGTATTTGATTACCGAGTGTTGATACCCGACTGGATGTATCGACGTTCTTATCATTTCTTTTGATTTGATTTCATTTGAATGACCTGGGTAACGATCCGAGGAGCTTTCGAATGCGTACTCAAATTATGAAAACATGGGATATATTCCTATTCGTTAAATGTTTTCGTCTGTATCTGATTTGAAATTCTCTCGCATAGATTATGCGTTGACCTTACTCTTTAGATAGTAATTGTGTATCCAGATATCCCTGAAATTGTGAAGGATTATGAATTATTATTAGTCTTTTGAGAAGTTCACATCTTATCAACGGCAATGAAACTGGAAAGTTGATAGTGCCAGTAGAATGGATTGATTGATTATGACATGACGATATTGTCTTATTTGATGGGAACTCGAGTAGAATTCCCCTAAAAAGATAAGATGTTGATTATAAAAAAATGATTTAAATAATTCTTGGTGGATGACGATATCCTGTATTTAGACTTGAAATTATACCGTGAATGGTTGTGAATTAGTCATAGATTTTATAATCTAGAAAGAACCTAATATAAATTTATTAAAAGATGTTTCTGTTATCTGAAACTTTAGGAAGTATTGTTGGTGAATTAACTAGACTTTTGCCATTAAGGCAAGATTGAAATCGGTATTGATTATATTTCCAGTGCTGCACCTGTGGCTTGTGCACTGTACGTCAGCACCATCTGAATTTAAGGAATTACCGTACAACTGAGAAAGTTGTCGGAGAAAGATTTTATTATACCAAGCCTGTCATCCTGAAGAGCTATGGTGTTATCTTTCCTTATATTTATAGATTACTGTGACTGAGTAAATTGACAATCGAAAACGATATCCATAACTCGAAATGGAAGAAGTGTTCGATCATTTACAAGGTTCTAGCAAATTTGATTCACGGCATGGTTATCATCAACTTCGCGTCCGCGAAGAAGATTATATATTCAAATCACTACATCTGGTACTTGTAATGAACATTACGAGTTTCATGTTATGTCGTTTGGATTGACTAATGCACAAGTAGTATTCATAAATTTGGTGAATAACGTGTGTAGGCTGTAATTTGATAAATTCATGCTCGTGATCATTAAGGACCATTTATTTGTTTATAAAAATAAGAATGAGTTAATAATTATTTATAGACTGCCCTGAATTGGCCGAACAGTGTAAACCTGAACCTTGAATAATTAACACGTGATTAAAGACTTAATTCTTTACATGATTTAACCGTGTGATTAATAGATAATGGAAGCTATATTGACTTTTCAAAGATTAGAACCATTAACGCTTAGGGATTAAAAACTTAATCCTTTACATAAAATGACCGATTGGATTAATAATGGTAAGATGTATGCATATAGACTCTTCAAAAATTAAGAGCCCTTTTAAGACTTTGGATTTTACCAAAAAGAAATGGAAATATGTTTTGATAAATGTTTTAACAAAGGATTTTAAGAGATTATTCCCTTATACGTAAACCATTTAACTAAACTTCTGTTTAGGGGTAAATGTTTGTGTATACCTCAAGATAACTTAAGAAGGAATGAGTAAAACCATATATACCATAACCTGAAAACTTAAAACGACAATTTTTGCTTTTCAAACTAAGAAAACTTTGACCAAAGTATAAATAAAGGTTTTTCGAACATTTACGAATCTTATTAAATATTTTCGATAAATCAACAAAAATCTTGTTAATTAAATTCAAATTTAATTTTGAACATTTTATATAATTGGTCGAACTAAGAAATTTAAAATCTTTACGTTTACGTTTCATAAAAATTGAATATTTAATATTTAATTAGTTGTAATAATTATCGACGCTTTAGACGTCAGATTGAGTAAAACGGATAAAAATGATAGAAAAAAAAACGAAACTAAAACATGGAAAAGATATGAAGAAAGAATTTTGAATAAATGCGGTTAGGATATTTATTTCATCAGGAAGGTGAACGTAATTACTGACGCATAATATAGAAAGAATATCTGAGTGAATTGTGGACATGATAATTATATCATCATGAGAAGTGAATATAGATACCGACGTATTATGTATAAAAGATAAAGAATCTATCAGGACGTGTTCCTTAATAATGAAGGTGCAAAATAAATTGCCGAACGATATAAAAAATAAACAATGTTTGTAAAAAGGATAATATAAATAATAAAAAGGGGTTCGCGGATAATGTGAACCATTAAAATTGAGAAGCCGATAGCGTTAAATGTTTTAAAGGCCACTTGTGGTTGCCTAAATATGGAGATTGTGAGATATAGTTATGTAGGAATTTGTAAGTATAAGTATTCTATTTATGTCATTTATGACAAAAAGTATCTTTGTCTGAAGAAATTGTACTGATGGAAATTATGAAGGCAGACATCGCCTCATACATTAGTAAACATCTATCTATTGCAAAGGTCATCATCTGAATTGGATTCGATTTGGGTCATCGTCGACAGACTGACCAAATCTGCTAATATCATTCTCGTTAATGATAAATGCAAAAAGAGTTATGTAAACATAGTGTGCTTGTATCAAACATCTTTATCAAGATCCTCGCTTCGCATCGAATTTCTAGAGATTTGCTCAGAAATCATTAAGAACGAACCTTGATGAGAGTACTATGTACCACCCCAATCGAAGGGACGAGGTAAAGTAACGATACAAGGTAATATACGTGCTATTTTATGTTTGAATGAATGACCTTTGTTAATAGACTGTATAATCGTTTTCCTTTGGAAGGATTATCATTGATAATCATCGTATTAGGATTGAGATCGAATCTTGTTAGGATCTAAATCTTAGAGCATCTGTAAGCAAGAGTTGAGATAAAGACATCCGACCTACACCCATTGTGAGTTGGACATGTCTTTTAGGTTTAAGGTTTCCTATGATGGCGAACCTATCCTTGCGAAATACCCGAACCGCGAAATCTGAAATGATTGTTGAAATTAGGATTTGATTATTGAATGCCGATAGTGGGCAAGAGGTTATGTGACTGTGAAATGTAGATCTGAAGTGCCAAATGGGTAGCGAAGTTATGCCACAATTTTTAACCTTGGAAAAAAAAATGAATTCATGATCTGACAAATCATGGGATATAAGTCCCCGTTGTTTGGGACCATTGAGATGATGTAAAAGTTAGGATTGAAAGGCATATAAGCTGGATCTACCCTAGGACTTCAAAGACTGCGTGAAATATGTTTTGTATATCGAACTTGATGGAATATCTATCAAGTGAGAATCTGAATTCTTCTTAGTAAAGCTTAGATCGGCGAAAGGTAGCATTCATCAGAAACCCGTGAACATCATGGATAGAGAAAGTAAGTCAACATTTAGCCTGATCTTATTCCCGTAGTTATGTTTGATGAAACTCGCATATTATAATGGACTACACTTGTGAGAAAAGACCGAATGTGGAGGAAATACCCACATGGCTTTAACTCTATAAGAAGCGAGTAGTAAGGTAAGATGATCTTTGAGGACAAAGATCCTGTTTAGGGGTAAATGCTGTGACAATCCGTCAATTTATGGTTGATATTTTATTCTCAATATTATTTAAAAACAATTTACAATATGAACTCACATATTTTTGGGAAGAAATTTGGATTTACGTCTTGAAGTAGCATCGACTACGTCTAAACCGAAGGATTCAACGTTACGTGCTTACGTTTACATACACCGTCCTTGGTGACAGTCCGACATTTCAGAAAATAAATTTATCCGTGAATATTATTTTGGAGTTTTAAATTTGTGTTGATTCATAAACTCACAAATTTACGAGAAGAGATTAGGACTTACGATTTTATTTTAACGTCCTTTACGACTAAACCGGAAACCTTAGGATTACGTATTTACGTTTTCGAACTCCGTTTTTTATGAAACAATTTTTATTGGATTCGTTTTGTGACGTTGATTGATAATTTATAAATTTTTTTTCGTAAAACGACCCGAGGGCACGCAAATCGAGGAAACTGGAATCGAGAAATACCCGTAAACTAGTGAGATGGGACAAAATACATTGTCCCACCCCACTAGCTAAGCTTGGACGGCACACATGACACCACACCATAAGATGTGGCATCATGTTAGCACAATATTTACATGTGTAAGCTTAGCTTACTCTTTAAGCTACACAACCATTTTCCACTAACTCAAAACTAGCAACACATCTCATTTCCATCTTCCCATCCATGCAAAACACACTCTCTCTCTCTAATCAATTTTGGCCTTCCCATATCTCACAAATAAACACCATTTGATCAATTCCAACCACAAAATCATGTGTTATTTACACATATGTTGAAGCTCCCTTGAAGCTCTCTTGAATGGTGGTGATTATAACATCCATGGAGGAGTATTCATGGTCTCATGGGGCTGATTTTCCACAACGAGTATATGAAGAATGGTGGTCTTGAAGATGGTCATGGTTGTCTACAAGTTTCTCCATCAAAAACCATGTCAAAATCATAACCTACATCATCATGGTGGTATAAAGATTGTCCTCCTCATCTTCTTGTTATTTTGATTATGTAAACATGTATTTTATTTCCTATTGTATATATTTATGATGATTATATGATGATAAAAATGTTATGTGAGGATTTGTTGTTGATAAACATGATTAAAAAGGTGAAAAACCATATGAAACAAGGTTAAAATCTTGATTAATTTACATGGCTGTATAAAACAGTAAGTAAACAGGTCATGGACTGATAAAATGATGAAGTAGAATGGATTTACAGTAAGCTATGGGTCTTGTACACATGTGAGAGTTGGTCATGCAATGGAATCAAAATAATGAGTGAGATATGATCAAAACAAGTTTAGGGTATAAATCTGAAGTTACTGTTTTGGACGATTTTTAGAAAATATTTAGAAGATGATTCAACAGTATCTATAGAAGAGTTAAATGTAGCACATATCATGTAGTTTATGTGATAAAAATTTGAGCTTCTATCCCCATATAGAACTCAAGATATGGCAGTTTTGGTGAAGATGAAGTTAAAAATCAGATTTGGAAATTAAAGAATAATACTATTATATAAGCACTCACATTTTAATATATAAAATGTAAAATTAAAACCCACTAACTTATAGATTCTATTTATATAAATATATAAAAGGTATAATAAGTGTATAAATGATAAAAATGGAAACTTGTTAAGTTTTATAAGTTATAAAACTATAAACATGATTTTTACGACCTTTTCGGCTATTGCCGTAAAATTAACGTTTTTGTTAAATAAAACTTAGATGGTTGGACCCGTCTAATGAAAACTTTATAAAACTTATATACTGATATATAGACATGTATAACAAGTAAAAACCGATAAAACCCGAACTATAGGGCATACGGACATTAACGAGCTAAGTAAACATATTGGACTAATACTTGGGCTAATAATTGGACTAAATAAGATAAACACCCATAAAAAGAAATTATTGGGCTTAACCCATTTGGGCCCAACTTGAAAGTGTATGTACTGATAATAAAAGTACAAAATGGATTAAAATAAGTTAAATAACTTATAATAAGCTTGTTGGACCTAAAACACGTAAATAGGTAAAACGAGAAAACTAGTATAAAAGTTATCAACACATAACTCTAAAATGAGTAAACGAGAATACGTAAACCCACTTGATCATCATATATATATAATCATCATATGTATACATAATTGTTATTTTTATAAAGTCATTGGACATGAGTCTAAGACAAGTATTATTTGTCTAGGTTTCCGTGATTGAAGCACGTACCGTACGTCCGAGTTGCCGATAACCCGCTTTCCAACATCAACGTGAGTTCATAGCCTCACACTCTTTTAAATGTTTTTATAAATGTTTTATAAACCCGCGAGGGAGATAACATGTTAGTTTTTATAAATTTAGGACACCATTTGTCCCGATTGTTTGTTTATTGATTTTGGACCCGAATGATTGAATGACCCGATTGTATGACCCTATGAATGATTAAAGGACCCGATAGATGAAATTAAATGAATTATTAAAGTTAGGTTATATCACTAAAAGTCCCATTAGCATGAATTGTGAACTACCGGGAGTTGGTAGACGCTTATGCATTTAATAGTACTATTTGGGGACGATCACCCCAGTTCGCGCCTTGACGGTTGATCCCCGTCGTGCCACATTGATTGGTAAGCGAATTTATGTATGAGAAGATTTCCATAGCGTGACCTTTGTGACGACACGCTACTTTAGATGGGCAAAAATTGGTATCGGGTTAGCTACCCGTTTTGGTTTAGTAAGGTAACAATGTCATGCGGCTTGTAATAATCCAAAACTAACGAAATACTATTAGACGCATCGAATTACAAAGCATTGCCTGACTAGCAATACGGGGTCATACTATTGATATTATGTTCGTGTTTTGGTTTTCATAACCATACTCATATAACGGTTTTATTTTCATACAACGTCGTAAGACGTATTGTATGACGTTTTTTTACGACATTGGCTCGTATAATGATTTTTAAGGCTTTTTATAACCATATTCATATAATGGTTTTATTTAATCTATACAACGTTGCAAAAACGTATTGTATGGTGTTTTTAACGATAATGATTCGTATAACGATTTTTAAGGCAAATGCCTATATTATGATTTTCGATAAAGATTTGTATAAAATGACTTTGGCGATTTTATGGCCTATTAAAACGATTTGTACAAAATGATTTTCAGTAATACTTTTATACTGATATTATATTGATGGAATTTATTAAACTCTATGAATTCACTCGGCGTTATCGCTGACCCTTTTCTTTTAACATGTTTTATCTCAGGTACTTGAAGGTAATTCTCGGGAAGACGACAAGAATTCATGGCCCGCACCTAAACAATATTTTCCATTCAAACACTTTGTAAAACTTTGTATGAAATAATATGACTTGGGACCGATGTAACTTTAATGTTTATGAATGGAAATGATTTATTATTAAACGACGCGATTTTTATGCGTTGTCTATGATGTGAGTAATGTGCTATCCCGTAACACCAACGAGTCTTCCGTTGTACTGAGTTGTATAAATTTGGGGGTGTTACATTTTACATTCCGATCGGATGTTTTTCTAAACATTCCGATTATGTGCTTTCCCCAATATTCCGATTAGCTTTCTGTTTAATACATTCTGACGAGAGTTGCAGCCATATTCCGACCAAGGGTATTTTTGTTATTCCGATTTCCTTATTCCGACCAAATATTCCGACGGGTGTAGTTTGCATATTCCGATGGTTTTAGTTTCTTGTTTTTACAAAGTTTCTAAGTGTTAGTTTTATTTAGTGTTCAAGTATTTTTCTAATATTGCCTTTAAGTTTTCAAGCATTTATTTTTAACTCGTTATTTTTAATATAATCTTTAAACTTCTAATTTACTCAACGACACTTACTTATTTGTTATTAGTTTGAAATAGATAATCAACCAAACCATTCTCTTGTTCACCAAAAGACAATTGAGTCGCACTCTAGACCGGTAATCAATTCAAAAAGACTTGGGATTACGAATTTTGATACGAGGGGTAAAAGCCAACTATTAAATGGCACCGCTGCCGGCTCTTTTCGTTAAGATTAACGGTTTCTAGTGAGAGACGCATAGAATTTTGGGATCCGTTCTTTGAACGTTATTTTCCTTCCTTTAAAAATTTTCAAAAATCCTAAAAAATATAAAATTCTTCAAAAATACAAAAACATTAAAAAATCATAAAAAGCAATTCTTTTCCAAAAGGTTTTGCACCAAAAAGATTATATAGATATTCTCTATGTGTATTTTTCTTCTGCAGGTGTATGCGTACTAGATCTTCAAACTATTCTGAGCCCGAGACTCGTGAAGATTTAGATATGGCTGGTGTTAATAACAACAATAATAACCTACCTCTACCCAATTTGAATAACAATAACAACAACAACAACAATGTCCCCCTACCTGATTTACGAACAATGGAGGAATTGTGTCAACCCACCATGAACGGACGCAGAGGCCCGATTGCGCCGATGCACGTCACGGCTCAGGAGTTTTCGTTGAAGCATCACATGATCCAACAAGTGCAAACTAACCCATTTCGCGGAATTCCGGATGATGATGACAACAAACACCTCGACAAATTCATTACCATCACCCAAAGCATGAAGTCCCCCGGTGTTTCTATGGATGACCTCCGCCTTCAACTATTTCCCCACTCGCTTTCTCACCATGCCGAAAAATGGTTTGACCGTCTCCCAAAGAAATCTATTCATACTTGGAATGACATGACTCAACGTTTTTTGTCGCGCTACTTCCCACCATCCATGGTCACAAGCCTTCGTAACCAAATTAGTGGATTCATGCAAGACAATGATGAATCGCTCTTTGATGCTTGGGAACGATACAATGATTTGATCGACCGATGTCCAAATCACAACATGCTCCCCGTCACTCTCATTGATACTTTCTAGAATGGTCTCACTTTTCGTGATCGTGACGCGATCAATGTCGCCGCCGGTGGCACTTTTATGAAAAGGAGACCGGAGGAGTGTAGAGAGTTGATTGAAATCATGACTACTCACCACAAGAATTGGGATTCATCCGCATCCTCAAGATCTAACTCGAGAGTTAATGTTTCTTCTACTACTTCCAATCCCGAGATAACCGAACTTACCCAACAAATCGCAGAGATGAACAAGAATTTCATGACCATGGCCACAAACCACTTTCAACAAGCTAAAGCCGTTGCTATTTCTTGTAACACATGTGGTGGTCCTCATTCTTACAATGATTGTCCTTCTACTCAAGGAAATTTCTCTGAAAACGTTAACGCGGCATACGGTACTTATCCCACGGGAGGCTATCAAACTCGTCCTTAAGGAGACCGTAGCTTGCTAAGTTATCGTTCAAACAACTATCTTGCTCCACCCGGTTTCCCTCCTCAAAACCAAAACCAACAACAAAGCTATAACCGAAACACCCAATCCCAACCCCGTGCTACCAATCAATATCAATCCCAAAGAAACCCATACCCAACTCAAGGAAATTCTCAAGCTTACCAAGCTCCACCTCTCAATCAACCGATGGCATTGAATCAAGACGTCGAGACGTTCATGAAGACTAATCGAGAGATGGTGACGAATCTTCAGAGTCAATTCGTCAACTTGAAGGGAGAAATGGCGAAACAAGGGAACGATATTCGAGCCGAGCTAAGGAATGACATGGCAAAACAAAGCAATGAGATCCGTGCAGACATGAGAGATTCTTTCAGCACTCAAGCGCTTAACATACGTGATATGATCGGTTCGCTCTTCCAAGGTAATCAACCCTCTTCTTCGGGTACTCTTCTGAGTAACACCGTTGCGAATCCAAGAGGGGAGATGAAAGCAATCACTACTCGTAGTGGAAAAGGTTATACGGAACCCGAGCTTCCTACACCTCCACCCGTGATTGTGAACAAGGAAAAATAGCAACTTCCCCCACCTCCTTTGCCTTCTACCCCCATTTCCCCACCACCCGTGGTTGTGAGTGATCCTAATCCCCTAAAGCCTTCTTCTTCATCCAATATACCTTATCCTTCAAGGTTGAGGAAAGAGAAGCAAAAGAGCAAGGATGATATTCAAGTTTCAAACTTTCTTTAAATGTTTAAACAATTGAATTTTAACATCTCCTTTGCCGAGGCTCTCGCTCACATGCCTAAATACGCGAAGATGTTTAAAGATCTTCTTAGTGACAAGGAAAAGCTTCTTGACATTGCTCAGACCCAACTTAATGAGAATTGCTCCGCCGTTCTCTTAAGGAAATTGCCCACCAAACTTGGTGATCCGGGTCGCTTCTTGATTCCTTGCAACTTCCCGGGAGTAGAAAAATGCATGGCCCTAGCCGATCTAGGTGCCAGTATAAACTTAATGCCTTTAAGTGTTTGGAAGCAATTATCTCTCCCCGAGCTAGTCCCCACCAAAATGACCTTGGAATTAGCTAACCGTACGGTTGCTTATCCAGTGGGGATAGCCGAAGACGTTTTCGTTGGCGTTGACAAATTCACCTTCCCGGCGGATTTTGTCGTCGTTGACTACGAGATGGACCCCCGTGTTCCATTAATTGTTGGAGGTCCCTTCTTGAGGACCGGTCGCACTCTCATTGATGTAGCCGCGGGCGAAATAATCATGAGAGTTGGTGACGATAAAGTTGTCTTCAACATGGGTAAGATTTCTAAGCAACCTTATTCATATGAGAGTGTTAATGCTATTGATGTTCTCGATGAGGCTTGTGAAGAAAATTTTCATGATGCTTGCAAAAGTACTCTTTCTTCTCTACCCAATGTTGAGACTGTTGCCTCAATTGCTCCGACATTGACTCCTTTTGGAGAACGTGACTTGGATGATTTCGAAGCTAGCTTGGGTCCTCTCGATATTAAGTATAATAATTCGTCCACCGATTGGGATGAAGACATTCGTACTATTAAGAGACTTCTCAATGAAGACCCGTTTTCTCCTCCTTCTCCTAAAGAGGTGACTAACGATGATCCATCGTTAGTTTCACCATCTATTGAGGATCCTCCTTCTCTTGAACTTAAGGACCTACCTCCTCATCTCGAGTACGTTTTCCTTGAAGACAACAAGAAGTTATCGGTCATCATCGCAAAGGCACTGAAAGAAGAAGAAAAATCCCAACTTATCGCCGTGTTGAAGAAGCATAAAAGAGCTATCGCTTGGAAAATCTCCGATATTCGCGGAATTGATCCTCACTTTTGCACACATAAAATTCTCATGGAGGACGACTTTAAGCCCACAATTCAAAGCCAACGAAGGGTGAATCCTAAAATCCATGAAGTCATCAAAAAAGAGGTTATCAAACTTCTTGATGCGGGTATGATTTACCCTATTTCGGATTCACCATGGGTTAGTCCAGTCCATTGTGTGCCTAAGAAAGGCGGCATCACCGTTGTGCCTAATGCAAACAACGAGTTGATTCCTACCCGTCTCGTTACTGGGTGGAGAGTTTGTATAGACTACCGCAAACTCAATGATGCCACGAGAAAGGATCATTTCCCTCTTCCTTTTATGGACCAAATGCTTGAACGTTTAGCGGGTAATGAATATTACTGCTTTCTTTATGGTTTCTCGGGTTATTTCCAAATACCCATCGATCCCCAAGATCAAGAGAAGACAACATTCACTTGTCCCTATGGCACATTTTCTTACAAAAGAATGCCTTTTGGCTTATGCAATGCCCCCGGGACTTTCCAAAGGTGCATGTTGGCTATCTTCCATGACATGGTTGAGCGAACCATGGAAGTCTTCATGGATGATTTCTCGGTCTTCGGGGATTCCTTCTCTTCTTGCCTTGCCAATTTGGAACGTATGCTTAAGCGGTGCGAAGACACTCGCCTTGTTCTGAATTGGGAAAAATGCCATTTTATGGTAAAAGAAGGCATTGTGCTAGGACACAAAATCTCTAAAGCCGGTCTTGAAGTCGACCGTGCTAAAGTAGATGTCATAGCCAAATTACATCCACCTTCAACCGTGAAGGGTGTGAGAAGTTTTCTGGGTCATGCGGGCTTCTATCGTCGATTCATTCAGGATTTCTCTAAAATCGCTCGCCCGATGACCCACCTCTTGGAAAAAGATACTCCTTTTATCTTTTCTAAAGAGTGTATCGAAGCCTTCAATCTTCTTAAGGATAAGCTAACTAAGGCACCGGTCTTGGTTACCACTAATTAGGAGCTACCCTTTGAGTTGATGTGCGATGCTATCGACTTTTCTATTGGTGCGGTTTTAGGCCAAAGAGTGAATAAACACTTCCAACCAATCTACTATGCTAGCAAAACAATAACGGGGGCTCAATTGCATTATACGACAACCGAAAAAGAGCTTTTAGCTGTTGTCTATGCTTTTGAAAAATTTCTCCCCTATCTTGTTTTATCCACCACCATCGTTTACACGAACCATTCCGCGTTGAAGTACTTGATGACTAAGCACGACTCTAAGCCAAGACTTCTTCGCTGGGTTTTACTCCTTCAAGAATTCAACATTGAAATTCGTGACAAGAAGGGTGCCGAAAACCTAGCCGCGGATCATCTGAGTAGACTTGAGGATCCATACCAAGGGGATCATCCGACCAAAGAGATCAATGACTCTTTTCCCCTTGAGACCTTAATGTCTATAAATCTCAATCTTGATGACACCCCGTGGTTTGCCGACATTGCAAACTACTTAGCGGGTGGTGTTCTAATCAAAGGGTTAACATCCCAACAAAAGAAGAAGTTCTTGAATGATGTTAAGACTTACTTTTGGGATGACCCTTTTCTATTCAAACAATGTGCTGATCTGATCATTCGACGATGTGTTGATGGACCGGCAGCTTTGCAAATCCTTGCTGCTTGCCGTAAAGGACCCACTGGTGGTCACTTTGGTCCCAACTACACCGCTAAGAAAGTGTTTGACTCTGGATTCTATTGGCCCACCGTTTATCGTGACGCTCACGAAATGGTTAAGCATTGTGATGCTTGCCAACGCCAAGGCAAGATCACACATAAAGATGAGATGCCTCAAAATTTCATACAAGAATGTGAAATCTTTGACGTATGGGGCATCGACTTTATAAGGCCATTTCCATCCTCCAAAGGGAACAAGTACAGCCTCGTAGCCGTTGACTACGTTTCTAAATGGGTTGAAGCTAAGGCTCTCCCAACGAACGATGCGAGGGTGGTTGTGAACTTTTTGAAGCAACTGTTTGCTCGGTTCGGTGTTCCTCGTGCTATAATCAGTGACCGCGGGACTCATTTTTGCAATGATCAATTTGCAAGAGTCATGGCTAAGTATGGTGTCAATCACCGTCTTTCCACCGGCTATCATCCCCAAACCAATGGGCAAGCCGAGATTTCCAACCGTGGATTGAAGCAAATTTTAGAGCGTACTGTGGGAGAGCATCGCGCCGCGTGGGCCGATAAGTTAGATGATGCTCTGTGGGCTTTCCGTACTGCTTATAAGACCCCGATCGGTTGTACACCTTATCGTCTTGTGTACGGGAAAGCATGCCACCTCCCCATCGAGCTGGAACATAAGGCGCACTGGGCCTTAAAGTGGGCTAACTTCGACATCAACAAAGTCGGTGATCATCGCAAGATTCAACTCAACGAGCTCAACGAACTGAGGAATGAAGCTTACGAGAACTCACTGATCTACAAGGAGAAGACCAAGATCATTCCTGACGCAAGGATTAAGAACCGAGAGTTCCACGTTGGTGATCAAGTCTTACTTTTTAACTCTCTGTTGAAGATCTTCTCTGGCAAGTTGAAGAGCCGCTGGTCTGGTCCATTCACCGTCGCCAAAGTCTTTCCATATGGGACCATTGAGCTTTCTCAGCCAAATGGGCCCAATTTCAAGGTGAATGGCCAGCGTTTGAAGCTATACTTTGGTGAGGACATCTCCCATGAGATGATTCCATCCCTCACCATGTTCCCCATGAACTAAATTGGGTCGAGTCAGGCTCGTGACTCGGTGAACAAAAACAAGCGCTTCTCGGGAGGCAACCCGTGATCTATCCTTTACTGCTTTCATAATAAGTGTAGGGGGAGCCCCGTATGTGTTTGTTGTCTTGTTTCTTGTGCTGTGCAGGGATTAAAGCTTCAAAGATCCACTCTTGATGATATTTGACGAACCGTGATCCCGTGTTCCCATCTTCCCTGTTCTATCCTAAACTCTTGTGATTCAATATTTCATATTTTATATGTTCACATTGAAATCACCATAGTTGTCCTTTCCTTAGCAAGATTTAAACAAAGTGCACAATGTCATAAGTGTAGGGGAGTTCACTCCCACATGCTTAAACATTGAGGACAATGTTTATATCAAGTGTAGGGGGACTTCTATCGAAGTAAGTGGTCTTTTCCATGAATTTGCCCTCATTTTAACCGGAAAATTTGATTTTTCGACATTTTTCAAATTTTTTAATCTATTTTGGCCTAGTTGTATAGTGGTATTTTTCTTCATTATGGTTATTTTCTTTCCTTGCTTAAATAAAGTGGTTTTAAATTTTTCTTAGTCATGAATATTTTGACTCAACCCGAGTTTACTTATCTAAGTTTACTCTAGCTAGTATCCTTAACGTGTTTAAGTCAAGTTTTGCTAGGCTTTTATATAGGGAGCTATAAAACGCGAAAGTCTTAACTCTCACGGGTTAAGAACAAGAACTTTTCGCAAGTTCTTATAATTGATCCTAGAGAGTTGTTTATCAAGGGAACTTTAAAATGCGATTTCTAAAACTTGAAAAAGTCTAAGAATTTGCAAGATCCTATAGATGACTCGAAAACCCAAAACTTTGATTTAATAGGCTAAGCATCCACGAGTCTCATTCCTTGAGATTTTAAACTGTGGAGAACGAGAGATGATAGAGTCAATTATAAGTTTGGTATTCTTTCGTGAATTTATGTGAGTTAATTATAAGCCTATTCTCCATTCGCTTGTTAATAAATTTATCTGCAATAAATAAGGTTGTACGATTTAAAAGGTTACTTAGCTTCTAGCCCAAGATCTTTTAAAAGTTGCTCGGTACGGATTAGAGTTCATAGCCAAGGCATAACTTATTGAAGCAGGATGCGAAGATTGGCGAGTCCGAAAAGGCCCTAACAAGGCATGAGGGCTACATTTTGTTGCTAAAGATCCAAAAGTGATGTGAAGAATCATTTATCGAAAATCAATATGAAGGATCGAGACACACGACGAAAAGCAAATACTCCCCTAAAGATCATGGATAAGTCTATCCAAAAAGACCCTAACAAGGTATGAGGATAAATAGATCCAAGTCCTAAAAGGAGGCGGATCGTTGTATATCAAAGTCCAAAATAAAGATTGGAGAAAAATGAAGAAGTCGTGGTCCATTTAAGAAGAATCTCTCAAAACTTCAAGTGAAGAAATTCCTATTATGAAGAGAAGACCATAATTTCAAGAACGTCTCTCAAAGATTCGAAGTATGAAGTCGCTGCCAAATATCGGTCCGAGAAAGGTCTCAAATCGTGAAGCGAGTTATGCCAAGATATGAACTTTATGAGGTCCCGAGAAGCAGTTTTAAAAGATTTTGTCCTTTAGCTAACTATTGATTAAATTGTTCACTTTATTTTCGGCCTAAATAACTATCGAAATAAGTCAAACAATGCATCCTCGTGATCATTCAAGACAAAAATAAAATATAAGAGATACACCTAGGAATAAGGGAGTCTAAGTAAATAATTGGCCCACATGAATTCATGTTAGTTTGCTAACTTATAATAACAATGATCTCGTTTTTAAGCTTGGTATGGGGAACGTGAAACTTGAGGACGATAAACGTTCATGGCAACCAAAACCCAATGTAAGTTTTTAATTTCTTTACTTGTTTCTATCATTTTATTTTTCTTAGATGTTTAGTATTTAATAAAGGCCAAGGTGTATTATTTATGATGGAAGATGTAAACCGTTCTTTAGAAGTAATGCATTGCATGAGGGCATTGCAATGATCAAGTGTAGGGGATTTAATAAGTGTGAAAACACTTATCCTTTTACCACTTATTTCCAATAATAACAAGACCAAAACGTGTATTTTATGTCGTAAAAGTCGGAATTATGCGTGGTTTGTGTTTTTATTGTGTTTTAGGACCAAAAGATGAAAAAGGAAGAAAACACGGGCTTTCACGGGCTTTTATCGAAGAAAACGAGAAAAGACGAAGTCAAAAGATCAAGAATGCATAAAGAACGGAAGTCCAAGGCCTAATCTGAAGATTTGTCGAAGAAAAAGTCCAAAGACGGAAGTTCAATGAAGTCGAAGAGCTCAAGTCTAAATTAAAGAAGAAAATTATCAAGACAAGTTCAAATCCAGAGACGACGTCGAGAATAGACAAAGAATTAAATCGAGTCGAGAAGACGTGAAGAAAGAAAGAAAGAAGAGGCAACACATGCACTCCTTCCATTTGTCCTATAAATACCCTCCTAATACACATTAGGAGGGGAGTTAGTTTTTAGTTTTAGTTTTCATTTTTCACTTTTCTTTCTAGTTTTAGAGAGAGAAAGTTCTCTACTTTCTCTCACTAAGTTTTCATCTTTCTTTCTTTTAATCTTTCAAGATTAAACATTTGTGTATTGTTGATTTCATTAATCAAGTTCTAGTTAAGCTTTTAATCTTTCATCTCATTCTACCTTTCTTTGATTTTAGATTAACTTTGGTGCGTAATACATTAAATCCGTGTTGATCTTGATGTTTTTGTGCTTAAAAAGTTAATCTTTTTGTTCCTACATAAGCTTTCATTCGATTGAGCTTTAAGTTCCTTGTGCTTATTGGCTTATTCGCTTCTTTTAGCTTATTTACCTTTAAAAGTTTTCTTAAAAAGTTCATTTTTATGGTTTGATTTAAAAGTTTGCTTATTTTACGTTTGGATAAGTTGTTGATTGTGCTTATTTAGTATATTTCACTTTTGATTCGTGCTAGTCTTGGTGTGAGCTTATCATAGTAGCTTATTCCTTGGCTTATTTTCGAATCCCACATAAATCGGAAAGGGTCTAAACCCCTTTCCGATCGCTGTATTCCGATCATCACCCCCCCTTTATTCCGATCGTATTGATCGGATAAGGGTTTTGAACTTTCCGATTTGCACCCCATTATTCCGATCGTATTGATCGGATTAGGGTTTAGATATTCTGACGGCAGAGAGTTGTTTACATTCCGATTGGGTCATTTTCCAAACATTCCGATTAGATCCTTTTTGGATATTCCGACGAGGACATTTTACATTCCGATCGGATGTTTTTCTAAACATTCCGATTATGTGCTTTCCCCAATATTCTGATTAGCTTTATGTTTAATACATTCCGACGAGAGTTGCAGCCATATTCCGACCAAGGGTATTTTTGTTATTCCGATTGCCTTATTCCGACCAAATATTCCGACGGGTGTAGTTTGCATATTCTGATGGTTTTAGTTTCTTGTTTTTACAAAGTTTCTAAGTGTTAGTTTTATTTAGTGTTCAAGTATTTTTCTAATATTGCCTTTAAGTTTTCAAGCATTTATTTTTAACTCGTTATTTTTAATATAATCTTTAAACTTCTACTTTACTCAACGACACTTACTTATTTGTTATTAGTTTGAAATAGATAATCAACCAAACCATTCTCTTGTTCACCAAAAGACAATTGATTCGCACTCTAGACCGGTAATCAATTCAAAAAGACTTGGGATTACGAATTTTGATACGAGGGGTAAAAGCCAACTATTAGTCGATAAGACACTATATGAACTATGGCATGGCAAGAAGCCATATTTGTCTTATTTAAAGGTCTGGGGTTGCGAGGTGTATGTGAAACGTGACTCGGGGTGACAAACTCCAACAACAATCTGTAAGATGTATCTTTGTAGGATAGCCTAAGGAAACTATGGGTTACTACTTTTATTATCCACCTGAGAACAAAGTGTAGTGCGAAGGTTGCTTGGGATGTTGTCTGTGTTCCTAAAAAAGAAGGTGGCCTAGGTATTCGGAAGCTTGAGGTTTTTAATAAAGCTCTAATGGTGTCTAATATTTGGAAGCTCCTCATGCTTAAGGAGTCTCTTTGGGTCCGTTGGATTCATGCTTATAAAATAAAAGATCGGAATTTTTGGGATGTGCCGGCTCGTGGTAACATGACTTGGGGATGGCGTAAGCTTCTCCAACTTTGTCCACTGGTGAGAAAGTACGTTTGGCACAGCCTTGGCAATGGTTCTACTGTTTCGGCTTGGTTTGATACTTGGAATACGGTCTGTCCTTTAGCAGACTTCGTGTCTTCGCGGGATATCTATCGAGCTGGCTATAACCCTAATACTAAGGTTCGTGATATCCTTAATCTTATTGATGGTGTGTAGCAGTGGCCTGAAGGGTGGCTGGTTAAGTACCCGCTGCTTGGTTCGATTCAGCCTCCTTTACTTCATGATGATGCTCGAGACCAGCTGAAATGGCGGAGTATTGATGGCATCATGCATGATTTCTCAGTTCATCAGGTTTGGGAATCTATCCGGCCGAGAGGTTCCATTGTTCCATGGTATGATTTTGTTTGGTTCAACTTCTGTATTCCTCGTCATGCGGTTCTTATGTGGCTGATTATACGGAAGCGCTTGAAGACACAGGATTTATTGCACTATTGGGAGAAACGAGCAGACCTTCCCTCGGTATGTGTTTTGTGTGAATCCCAACCGGATTCGCATGATCATTTATTTTTTGAATGTCCGTTCTCGCAACAGGTTTGGATACATATGCGTCGTTTTGCTATGGTAAATTCTGGTTCATCCCTTGCTGCTATCATGGCTGTCTTGCTGCCTATTGCACAACGTAAATCATCAAGAAGCATTATTAGTAAACTTGTTGTGGCGGCCACTTCTTACTTTATTTGGCAAGAACGCAATGCACGTATGTTTAATAACCGCAAAAGGTCTGCCATGAAAGTTAAGGACTGCGTTTAGGCATCCGTTCGTTTAAAGTTGCTTTCTTGTCGGTTCAAGAAATCAAAGGATGGGCTGAAATTTCTTCAGCTTTGGGATCTCCCTAGTACGATTTTACGTTAGTTTATGGTTTGGTGTTTATGTACTCTTAAATGGTTCTTTCCTGTTGGAACCATTGGCTATGTAATTGTTAGGTAGTTCTCATATGGCATGTCATATGAGTAGTGGTTGTTCAAGCTTGTTGCTTGAGGTTAATGTAGTATTTCAGCTGCATTCCATCTGTTCTAAACTGTTTTTTGGAGTAATATATTTTACCGGGGTTGTTGTCCCCTTTACCCAAAAAAAAAGTTTGGGGATCTTGGTGAACCCGCTAATTATAAATCCGTCATACTTGATCCTGAGAAGGATAAGTGGATGGTTGCTATGGATGAGGAAATGAAATCCATGAAAGTAAATGATGTTTGGATTCTTGTAGAACCGCCACCAAATGCTAAAGTAGTGAGACACAAGTGGATATACAAGAAGAAAACCGACATGGACGGAAAAGTACAATCCTATAAAGCTCGTTAAGTAGCTAAAGGTTTTACACAAACTTTTGGCGTAGACTACGAGGAGACATTTTCTCATGTAGCAGACTTAAGACCTATTAGAATTCTCATAGCTATAGCAGCATACTATGACTATGAGATATGGAAAATGGATGTTAAAACCCTTCTTGAACGGTCGTTTAGATGAAGACATCTATATGCAGCAACTAGAAGAGTATGTAGATCCTGAAAATCCAGGACATGTGTGCAAACTTCAAAGGTCAATTTATGGTCTGAAGCAAGCATCACGTCAATGGAATAAAAGATTTGACGAAGAAATCAAAAAGTTTGGATTTGTTCATAATCGTGATGAGCCATGTGTATATCACAAAGCTAGTGGGAGTGATGTAGTATTCCTAATCATATATGTTGATGGCATATTAATCATGGGAAGTAACATTCCAAGACTTAAAGTTGTTAAGGATTATATTGGTAAATGTTTTTCTAAGAAGGATTTAGGAGAAGCTGCATACATTCTGGGAATTAAGATCTATGGGGATAGGAAAAGATGGTTAATTAGTCTATGTCAAGATGCTTATATAGATAAGATTTTGAAAAAGTATAATATGCATAATTCCAAGAAAGGTTTTCAAGCTATGGAAGTTAAGCATAATCTGAGTCATGAGATGGATGCATCAACTCCTGAAGAGGAGGCATACATGCAGAAGGTGCCTTATGCTTCGGCTGTAGGATCTATAATGTATGTTGTTAGATGCACAAGGTCTGATGTGGCATTTGCTCAGAACTTGGTCAGTAGATACCAACAGAATCCAGGGAAGCTTCACTAGACTACTGTTAAACATATTCTAAAGTATTTGAGGAGTACGAAAGATATGTTTTTGGTATATGGTGGAAAACCAGACACATAACTAAATGTTACAGGTTTCTGTGATGCGTCCTGGAAATGTGATAAAGACGACACGAAGGGGTCTCAGACGGGTTACGTTTTTGTTATCAATGGAGGAGCAGTTGACTGGAAGAGCAAGAAACAGACAAAGATTGCAATGCGCTACTCAATTTGAGTACATGGCTGCTTCAAAAGCTGCAATGGAAGCTATTTGGATTAGGAAATTAATTAAAGATCTTGGAGTGATGCCTTCAATTAAAGAACCTATTGATATGTATTGTGACAATTCTGCCGCAATAATATTTGCCAATGACCCTGGAGTCATGAAAGGCGCCAGACACTTTATGCGTAGACATCACTACGTCCGAGAACAAGTTGAAGCTCGGGAAATCAAATTGATAAAAGTTCACACAGATGATAACGTAGCAGATCCTTTAACTAAGGCATTGCCTAGACAAAAGGTAGTTAAGCATGCCAAGGCGATTGGGTTGCAACTAGCTAGCGAACTCATGCAATAAATCTGTGATTAGTATTTGGATAAAGGATGTTATGACATTATTAATATAATAAAATAAAGATTGGGTTTCATTTATTTTTATTATTTAATAAGTGTATCCTATTTTACATGTTTTAATTCATGAATAAAAGTTATGTTTAATGTCCGTTGTCAATTTATAATATGGGAGTATTATTAAATTAAGACAAATCAAAATAGTGACAGAGTATACTTGAAAGTATATTGGTCAATTTTGGATGATATTCGATGAATCGAATATAGGACTTATCCAAACTATATGTTATTACTTTATGGATCTTTGTCATTAAGTAAAACATAAATAGTTATCCTTAGACTTGAGATACCAGGAAACTGTTATGAATCTAGTGCATCTCTGTGGAATAATCTAACGCTAAACGTAACTGGTAGCTATAAGGATTATTTTCAGATCTGTTGCAAAATTCATGAGTTTTGCTCGTAGTCAATATGTAATTTATTTCCTCCAATTTCGTTTTGGAGTTTAATGCAGTTGGGTCCCTCGTGGGATTAGTAAGATGTTTGTGTGGCCACACCCAAATTTGTTTTGGTAATCCTGTTGAATCCGTGAACGAGAAACATAATGGTTAATGAAAGGAATGACTGAGATCCATATCCTTATTAACGTTGTATTAGAAATAAAAGAATAATAATAACGATGGAGAATCGTTAAAAGGTTTTGTCCATGAGACCTTACTCGAGTTGTACTAGAGACATTGCTAGTGTAACTAGACGCTAGTCAATGTGATCATGATATTCGAAATATGTCCAAGTGGGAGCTGTAAGTTTATGGACTTATATTTAATAGTCGTGTGATAGGATCGAACTCGAGATTACGGGATTGCATATAATACGTAAAGAGTTAATATATTAATAAATATATATATCGTATTTATTAATTTATTTAATAAATATATTTATGTATTTATTAAGTTAACCGAGCAAGTAACTATATATCTTTAACGGTCGTTAAATAATTAATAGTTAAGTTATAACGAATGTTAAATAAATATATAGTATACATAAACATAAGGAAAGAAGTTTGGAATATTCCGGAACACCATAAGGGGTGTTTAGTCAGCCGAATTATGGGCTCCAAGGGGGGGGGGGCAAAAGTTGCCTTTTATTTATCTTGGGCTACAAGGGTTGATGCTTATAAATACACCTCCTAACTCCTCATAATTCACACAACAATAATCTTTCTCCCCTCTCCCTCCTTTGGGTCGATCGCAACACCAAAACCACAAAGGGTTTCGGTTGATTTTCTTGGTTGATCGATTGTATACTTAATATAGTCCTAGCCCTCTCTAGGGTTGTTGGGTAGATTAATTACAAGCGTTGTAGCTCGGTTTTCACGTGCTAAAATCACGGTTAGCTCGTTGTATTACGTGTGTACAAGAACGTAATATAGTCTTACTTTAGACTATATCTTGGTATATACGGTTTAAACCCGAATCGGTGATTTGTTCTTCGTCTTGTGGAATTGCTTTAGCGTAAAGGTATGTAACCCTAATTCGATTAATTATAATTGTGTTATTAATTATGATCTTGTTAAATCGCTTCCGCTATATGTGCTTTGATCTCGTTTAGGGTTTTATATAATTGTTATGATACTTATAATCCTTCAATTTGTTAATTGGATTGCTGGGTTGTATTCGTCTCTTCAATCCGAGTACTTTTCATGTTAACATCATTCTTTGATAAGGTCTCTACAAGAATCCACGTTCTGGGCTAAGCTTGTCCACGTGTCTTGATGGTATTGGCTGTGAGAAATGCACATGGATCATTATCCATTTAGTGAAATTTGATTGGTTGATAAGGGTGTTTTTTTTCTTTTTTTTCTTTTTTTTTGCATCTCTCTTCATTAATTTGTAGATTTGCATCTCTCTTCATTAATTGAGATGTTATGTGGAAATCCTTGTTATTACTTTTGTGGGTTCTCATTGGTCAACAACCATGTCACACGGATCATGTCCACTTTTAATTTCATAAATGGTAGACTAAGTCCCTCAAGTTGGCAGATTTTACGTTTTAAGTATAAGCACTTCATAACTTGTCATAATCAACCCTTTGACTTGTGTTTTGAACAATGTTGACCCTTTGACTTGATTTGAATTTCACTTGAGGTCTTTTGACTTTCTTTGACTTTGGTCTTGACTTTGTTGAATTTACACTTTAAGTCCTTCAACTTTGGTAGTTTGGCAAGAAAGGTCCTTTGACTTTGTAGACTTGTCACATTGAGTCCTTCTTTTGTCTTTTCTTCAATATAATTGCCTTAGAATCCGTGTTTGCACCAATTTGTATCTTTTTACCTACAATAGCACAAACAACAAAGAATACCACATAATACTGCTTTTACACATAAAATCTGGTATTTTTCTTTGTGTTTTAGGGTTTGATATGTTATAATTGATATGCGATTTCACTCATATCAATGAATCACTAATAACAAACACAAACACAAACACAAACACAAAACATTGACTCCATGGCTCTTGATATCAATTGAAGAATATAGTAATCCTTTATGATTCTAGAGAGAGAAATGTAGAGAGAGAAAGAGAGAGGTTGGAAAACACACACTTCTAGTGAGAGAAACTAGAGAGAGAAAGTGTAAAACTATGTGAAATAAGGAATTAACCAACACCCTCTCCATCAAAGAAGAGGGTTTATATACCCATGACCAAAGGTCATGGGCTTATTACAGGAAGTGGCTAAGTCATGGACTTAGGCCCGGTTTGTTTACTTTCTATTCTATGCTAACTACGAGACTGTTACTTGATAACATCGTTGGAGTGACCGATCCTTCTATACACGTAAAAACGTATTTCCAACAAACTCATATCTTCTCCTCTTGTTTTTAATTGTGAATTCCACCAAGCCAAAGCACGACTCATAAGTTTTAACCATGCAAAAACCACCTTGTCGATCCTACTAAATCCATAGAGTGTGAAGTAAGTCTCCAACTGATCGATCCAAGAATCAAGTTTTTTCGCATCGATGGTGCCATCATACATCGCGATGTCAGTCTTAGCTTCAACCATAAACGGGCGGTGAGAACCATGCTCCATTTTTTTGTTAACATTCTTTGACTCATCCTCATCGTCCTCATCTTCATCATCATAACCGGAAAAGTTATATGTTCCCTTTTGGGGTGTCTCCTAAGCCTTAGGTCGGTGTGATGGTTGTGCTTTAATCCAACACATAATAGACTCCAGTTGTTTAGGGAGTTTATTAACCTTCGTTGCGAGGTCATCTTGACCACCCGAAAATTGATCATCGGCATTAGTCATCGTTGATGTTGTTTCTTTAGCCCACGGTAGTCGACGATGTTGTTGAAGAATGGTAACAGGTTCTCCTGATGATTTGTACCCCGACTTGGTTTGCACCATATAAGTCGAACAAGGCTCTAGATACCACTTGATCCATTCAAAGACTTTAAGAACACAAATCTCTGAACAAGATGCTTATCAATGAATATGTAACAAATAGTAAACACATAAAGAAATAGAATGGATCTTTGTTTTATTTTATTCTCTCCAAAGAAAACGATTCACTAAACTTACTTTTACAATGAACTTTTCTTAGAGGCGTTTCTTTTGTTCTCTTCTCATTTCCCCTATTTATATTATGGCTAAATAGATAAAGAAGGCTACATGATCAGGTTAAAACTAATAACTTACCACCTATTTAAAATATTCTATAATTTATCGCCTATTCTTAACAGATGTGTACTTGTTCGAGACGTCCCAGATCATTCCTCCCCTTTCCTGACATAGAGGAGCAACACTTGATGGTCCTAAAATTGAAGATGAGGAAATTGGGCTTCTCCATCTTCCTTGGAAAACCATTGACGCACTTGGCCGCTTCCCTTTCTTCCCAATGCATTACGATTTCCTTTCACCACAATGGGTGGAGCTCGTCTTGCGTTCAACAATGGTATCTTTGGCTAACACACGGTCTTGGTCAGTAACCAAATCATCTCCTAGTTCATCATCAAGCATCGAAGGCTCGAACAGTTTAAGCTTATCAACATTTACTACAGTATAATTCCATATAAGTAGGAAGCTCAAGCTTACAAGCGTTTTCTCCAAAAAAATTATGATTCGAAATGGACCGTAACGAATGGGTTTAAGTTTTTTTCTTCACCTTTTAAAGGAAATGCATAATGTACAAGGTTTAATGCATACAAGGTTTAATGCATACAAGGTTTAATGCATACAACAAATAAACAAAATATATTACATACACTCTTTAACGCATACAACGTTTTAATACTCTTATTAAAACACCTAATTATTTTTAAAATACAAATATTCATGCAATATGTATAATTAACCAGTGCACAGACACACACTTATTGACTTGTATTATTTTAAAAAAACACCCTTAATCCATTAAACACATTAATTAATGTTATTTTAAAAACATACATCGTACAAACTAATAAAACATACAAATTAAAGTTTCATACAATTTATATGTTGATACATGACGTTTTAAAAATCAGATCAGACCAATGGATTTAGATAGAAAAAAGCCTTTCTAGAACGAGCCGGATAAAACCAACTAAAACCTATACAAATGAGCAAACCGGACCTGATCGCGATCATATTCTTTTAGTTTTTCCCCGGTTAATAACAAGTATCTGCCGTTGCATCGCGCGAGTATCCTAGTTATTAATATATAACTTATTAGAAAATAAAACCCCGTAGGTTATTATGTTTTATTGATGACTATTTATAAGCCAAAACGCTAATAAACCCTAAGCCCACAAGCCGGGCTTGGGCCACTACATCTTCTAACACTATATTATAATAAATACAATTTTATATTCACTTTATACGACATTTTAAAGTATACATCTACACAAGCATATATATGTTATTTACTTAAAATTATGGTGTATATAGTTTTGAAAACCGAATCAAACCAACAAATCCGGGAATCAAAGTCACAATCAGTTCCGCTAGATAATTAGCTAAAGTTACCTAGATCTTAAATTATCGTTTTTCTGGATATAGTTGTAAAAAAATTATAAAATTAGAATATTGTTCATCAAAAATTATGTTAAAAAGTATCCGCAGCTACTTAACTTAACCCATAATAGTACCATGAATTAATTCAGAAAAAAAAACATGCAAAGAGCTAAATCTAAACATCTTGTTAACCCGTCCGAGGACATATCGTAACGGTCAACTACCTTCATAATACGTTAGTTCTCTGCATTCTTGAACCCTAATTGTATTTTTTTTTATCTTTCAAATAGCTCAAACACCCCCTCCAAGGATTCTTAACACGAAGTTTCATATTTACGATCGCAAGATATTTGTAAAGCGTCGATAACCGGGCAAAGCTGAATTCCTGAACAAAGATCCCACAAAGACATTCATCGTATATAAGATTCATAACAAGGAAGAAATCCAAAACCTGCCCGAGTTTCTTTATTCATCTTGAATCGTCCACGTTCATATTACCGCTCACATATCCATTTATTTACGCGTGTTTCTGTCTTTATAATGTCAAAATTGGGGTTTTGGAACCCTGAATTTGATGTTTTGTCCCCAGCCTGGTTGATGATTTTATGACATGTTATGCACAATGTGATAATGATCATTTTTGCATGGTCATATAGGGATATGTGGTTTGATTATATATGTGCAATTTGCATGCACCTACATTGGTGAATTAAGAAGAAACATGGGTGCCAAAGGGATGGTTTCCTTCATTCTAGCAATTGTTGTTCTACTTTCCCCTTTGGCAGCACCAATGGTTTCAGAATTCGATAAAGATGCACAAACATTTCCGGTTGGTAATCTAAGTAATTTGGACGAGGATATAAATGACGAAAAGGTACTAATCTCTTCATGATCATATTTTGAACTTAGATGGAGTGTTTGGTATGTATTATTAAAGCTACTTAACAGCTTATTATGGCTTTTTTGACTACCGAATTTGCTGTTTCAGTCATAATAATCCAATATCTAGATTGGATAAGTAATTCCAAACGCTCCCTAAAGTGTTTGTAGCCTTACTTGAAAAGAATATACTAATGCCTTGTGTTACTATATGTTAGCTGAAGGTTAACAGTATGCCTATGCGGCGAAAGTTGTTTGAGACATCAAATTGCGAGCCTCATTGTATGGATGAAAAAGAAAATGACTCCTTTTCATGGGAGGATGATATAGAACCAATTCCGTTTGGAGTTTCTAAAGCAGCGGGTGATGATGGTGGTATCGATAATACAACAATTATCATTGTTGTTGTTTCTACTGCGGCTGTAACATTTCTTCTGGCTACACTGCTCTTTTTCTGGTATACTAAGACTTATGGTGGTACACAAAATGATGAGAAATCGTTTGTCAGCTTAAGTTTGGGTGAGTGATCGAGTCTGTTTCTTAATTGGTAACCAAACTTTGTTTGTCTTTACTTTTGAGTAACCATCTTTCTTTTGCTCCTGAAAAAACCATTTAACTTTCAAAAATTTTGGTTCAAGGTTTTGAAAGCATTTAATGGTTTTTTCAGGAATACTACCGGAAATACTATTTAATGAAAATACCAACCCCAAGGGGGCGGCCTAGTGGTAAGGTCTTGAGAATATGAGGTCTTAATGTTCGAATCCCACTAGCTGCAAACTTTTAGGGCCACCCGCCCTAGCCAACAATTGTAGAGGACTAGTGATTTAACCATGAGCTGCAAACCTGTCAAGTCACTAATGGTGGCTCGGTGGGGTTTTTCTCGTATCCAATATAGGGAAATAATGGGTGCATTAAAAAGCTAACAAAGTTTGGCCAGATTTGTGTTTCGAGTAACCATCTTCCTTTCCCCCCCGAAAACTATTTATTCTTTTATAACGACGACACGGTGGATTATCTCTTAGTAAGTTGATCACGCTGAGTTTCCTAAAACGTTGATTTTAGCATAAAATTAAAGTTTAGAAGTTAATGTTTTACAGAAATCAGCAAAAACTCTTTACTTTCTGTGCAATAACTTGTTTCTGTAATATAGTATGAGACCTCTCAACTTTGTTTCTGATTAAATCTTTCAGGTTCTTCACAAAAAGCTTCGTATAGTATGCATAATAAGTCTGTAAAGGATCCTGTAAACACTGTAAATACGAGCTCAGACTTGCACAAAACATTTTCTTCTGTCAATTCAAGTGTATCATTAGGAATACCATTAAATTCTGCACCAGATCGTTTAAGTGCTGCTGGAGTGCCTCCTCTAAAGCCGCCACCTGGCAGACCTGACCTGGCTCTAAAGACGCCACCTGGACGGAATGATTTGTCTCTACCTTGTCCAACTGCAAATACTTCTTCCCCTCCTAATATATCGCCAGCTGGTGCTGCGGGCCCACCTGCTTTTAGTTCTCAGTCTATTAGAGCTCCGTCAGTTAGACGGGCCCCATCAGCAAGACGCCCACCACCACCTCCACCACCATCTGTGAAAGCACCCCCACCGCCACCGCCAATAAAGAAAGGTCCAATCCCACCACCTGCACCTCCTCCAGGCGGTGTTAGACCTCCGCCTAAACCACCTGGTGCAGGGTTTAAACCGCCACGTCAGTCAAAAGGATCAGACGAGGGCGATGGTGATGGTGACGACTCTAATAAAGCTAAGCTAAAACCATTCTTTTGGGACAAGGTTATGACTAACCCTGATCAAGCAATGGTTTGGAATCAAATTCGAGCAGGCTCATTCCAGTAAGTTTTATTTCTTTAGTCTATTATAGTGATCTATTAACTAGATTAAATAGCCGAGTGGCCTCAAACAGAATATGTTTTTTGATGAGAAGGTTTAACGAAGAAATGATAGAAAATTTATTCGGATATAATGCTGTGGCCGAGAAAAACAAAGCCAACAATAAGAAGAGTTCAGCATCACAAGACCCCTCATCAAATTTTGTTCAGATTATTGATGGAAAGAAGGCACAAAATTTGTCGATTCTTTTGAAAGCACTAAATGTGACAACTGATGAAGTTTGCGATGCACTAAATGAAGGTAACTTCTAACTTCCTTCGATAATTGTTGGATGTTGTGACTAGAATTCCTAAGGGTAGTTCGATAATTTTAGTACTATGTAGTTTAGTTTATTTACTAAGGGCATTTGGTCATTTTGCTTATGTTTCTTAAGAAGTAGGAAACCTGTATGTCGGTTTTCTTTATATAACTACAGGTCTGAGCTTTGTAGTACTTTAATTTTGGATAAGAAATATACCAGCTCCCTTTTTACTCCCAAAAGTTCTCATGTTCTGATCTTATGTTCTGTTTGCTGCTATTTTGTATCTTTTGTTGCTGAACTTTTGCTACTGACCTATCCCCCTAATCCTAACAATAATAATTAGCTCTCGCTTCATCTCTCTGTGTTGTAGTCACCAGTCAAAATAGGTACTCTTTACTATGGGTAAAAAATGCTCCGGGTCAACCTTTATAATTCTTTTTACTTGATTTTTCTGATTAACCTGTTCAAGTTGTCTATATATCCCAGAAAACTCTTCGAGACAATTATCCTTTGACCTTATTATGAGCTTAAGACGCATTCATGTGTGCTTCTGCTTATATTTTGTACATTGTATAGCTGATACATGTAAAGCTACAATTGTAATATCTAATCACTGCTAATATGTGAAATCGTAATCAGGAACTGAGCTACCAGTCGAACTAATTCAGACGTTGCTAAAGATGGCACCAACCGGAGAGGAAGAATTGAAGCTAAGACTATATAACGGGGATATTTCTCGCCTTGGAACAGCAGAGCGGTTTCTAAAAAAGCTGGTTGAAATACCATTTGCTTATAAAAGGCTCGAGTCTTTGCTTTTTATGTGCACACTGCAAGAGGAGCTAGATTTAATCAAGGAGTCTTTTGAAACATTAGAGGTAAAATCTAAGACCTCCTCGTCTATTATTGTATCCACGACTAGCTCGTAATGAGAGACTTATGTTTGTTGTGATTTATGGATTATCTGCATAGAAGTTAGCACACTCATATTTTAAGTAACCACTTATTTTGTCTACCCAATTATTCAACTTATTTCTTTATAGCTATCCAATTATTGACACCACTTTATGTAAATAGTTTCGTTTATACCAAATTTAAAGTAAAGAACTTAAAATTGTTAAATGACGGAAAGCTTTCTCATTTTTTGGTTGTTTGATAATGTAGAATCTATTTTTGTTTGTTTACAAGATTGAAAAAGTAATGAAATGTTTTTTTCTTTAACCAAAAACGTTGAGGGTATATTAACGGAACCAGGAAATAAGGTTGTGGGGGGCAAAAAAAAATATTTTTTTGCGATAGCAACAAAATATGGAAAAAAATGTAGTATAGAACAGATAAATCGAGTATTTTTACTACAAATGACGGATTTATAAGGTTTTAAAGCGTTAAATGTTAAGATTTACTATATGGGTGGGGGGCAATTTGAATTTTTAGTGGAGGGCGCTTTCGAAAAAGGGATCAAAATCAAAGAAAAAATACACTAAAATCTAATCGTATCGGGCTAGCCATGGGGGGCAACGGACCCCATAATTACTATATAGGTCCGTCCCTGGGTATATTCATCATCTAACTTGTTTATTGCCGGATTTGTTATAAATGAAGCTAGATTCGATAACGCAGTGTTAATATAGCTAGCCTTCTTTTACGTTATCTCAAGAAAACTCCCACCCAACTTTAAATGTTCCAATATAAAGCATGAACACTCTCTAAACATTTGTAATAAACTCCACTGACTTTTCTCTGTGTCCGTTACCTTTATATTCATATTTATTATCTAACCTGGTGTTATGTATGTTCACGTTGGACAGGCTGCTTGTAAAGAACTAAAGAAAAGCCGGTTGTTCCTTAAACTCTTGGAAGCAGTTTTAAAAACAGGGAACCGTATGAATGATGGAACATTTCGCGGGAGTGCCCAAGCATTCAAACTTGACACACTCTTGAAGCTTGCAGATGTGAAAGGCGTTGATGGAAAAACAACTCTTTTACATTTTGTAGTAGTGGAGATCATTCGTGCAGAAGGTGTAAGAGCCTCGAAAACCAAGGATCTTCTGGAAGAATCTGCTAATAACTCACAAGATTCTGATGAATATTATCGTAATCTTGGCCTTCAAGTGGTTTCAAGTTTGTGTGACGAGCTTGAGGATGTTAAGAAAGCAGCTGTTCTTGATTCTGATGGGTTGACGGGCACAGTATCAAAATTTGGTCATGCACTAATAAAAGCTCGTGAGTTCTTAAACACGGATTTGGTGAAAATAGACAATGGTGAGAGCGACAATGATGACTCTGACGATGATGATGAGTTTTCTGTGATCTTGTCAAATTTTGTTCAAGGTGCTGAAAAGGATGTGATGTGGATGCTTGAGGAAGAAAAGAGAATAATGGCACTTGTAAAGAATACGGCGGATTATTTTCATGGACAGGCTGGCAAAGATGAGGGGTTGCGGTTGTTTGTGATTGTTCGTGATTTTCTGCTAATCTTGGATAAGGTGTGTAGAGAGATTAAAACCAATCCTCCTGTAAGGCCACCGAAGAATGCAGAGAAAAAAGACAATCCATTGTCTGAGACAGCAGAGAAGAAAGATGTTTCATTGTCTGAGACAAAAGATGCTTCATCTCTTAGGACGGCGAAGAAAGAAGATGTTTCAGAACCAAGGACACAAGACGCGGATGATTTGCAACGTGAGACAACAGCAGTTGACTGTCTGCGAGATTTTTGGGATAATGTGGATCCACAGCATGATACACTAGAAAATGAGGATTCAAGAAACGAGGCATTGGAAACTGAGGATTCAGTAAACAAGACGCAAGAAACTGAGGATTCACAACGTGAAATGGAGGAAATTTATGAGTTGCTTCATGAGACACAGGAGACTAAATCTCCATATAAGATACATGAAAATAATAAACAGCTACATGAGACGCACTTGGGACATGAAGCACATGAACCTGATGCTTCACCGGATCAAAAACAGGAAAATGAGGATTTTCAACCTAAGACGGAGAAAACTGATGACTCACGGCATGAGCAACAAAAGACTGATTTTCAACATGAAAATTCACAGCATACGATTGACAAAACTAATGATTCACGACATGAGACACAGCCAACTTATGACACACAAGAACCTGATGTTTTACAACATGGGACACATGAAGATGCTGACTTGCATTCTAAAACAGAAGAAAATGCTGATACACAACCTAAGACACCTCAAGATGATGATCCACAACGTGAGACACACGAAATAGATGATGTGCAAACGGAGACTGAAAATAAAGAGGTTGAGTCAACGATTCAAAAATCTTCAAAACCCCACCAAACCCCTTTTCGCGTTCCACATGAAAGATTAATTCCTGCTATTGCAATGAGACGGGTGGATACATTCAGTTCTAGCTCAAGTTCAGACGATGATTGATCCATAGGTTATGTCGGATGTCCGTGCCTTGTTAGGTTGTATGTGCCTGAATTCTTGCTGAATTAGTTCTAGTTGGAACAGAAAAACGAGGTGGTAACATTGATTAATTGCTCCTACTGTGGCTGCTCTTTCACACAAAGATCATATGCAGAAAGACACGATATTCATAAGTGTCACAAACACATGACTAAATCTTACCACACTATTTTGAAAGAGGACTCGGCGGCACATGTTGATATCTTTTGCGCTCTCCTTGATGAACCTTGAACGGTGGCATTGCAGATAACAGGTACAAAATTCTGCTAATTTCTGTTATGAAACACAATATACATTTCACTTCTCTATACACAACCTTCTATGGTTTTAACTATAAGTATGCAACATACTTGATATGTCTTACCAATTAAATCCTTTAACAACAACCAAAAAATGTCACATATATGCAATTCCGCTACCAATATATGCAACTGGTAACCTATTGTAAATATGTTGCATTGTGATAGCAAAGTGAAAATACGCTGTGTTTCCTGTCCTTTTTACTGTTTACCATTTACTAAAGGTAATTATTTATTCGTGAGGAGATCCAGGAGATGCTACGAGATCCCTTGACATCGTATGATTGTTAGAGCAAGAACAACATGTTCAGGTTGTAATGTTTATACATGAATGTAACTTGTTAATGTCATATAAAACCATCTTAAAAATTTATGTATAGAAAAGTCGAGGTTAGAAGATTGAAATGAGTGTACATTGATAGCATATTAGCATAGTTGTATAAGGGTATATTTTGACCTTTACTCGTAGGATTGTATGTACCCATAGGTTAGTTCTTGTTTTATGCAAAAAAGTTTGATTGGAATTATGGTAACATTATCAACCCTTTTGCTTGGATGTCAGTAGTAATTGTTGTACAGTTTTGATTTATACGTTAAAATTACCCCTCAGGGTCATCGTCAGGTCTAATATCTTGAACTTCTTCATGATTCAACGTACTCAAGATATATGTGATGTTTATAAACCTTTAAGAAGTTTATGTGTAGTGAAAATAGGTTTATATATACAACTAATAGGAACTAAGAATTTATGACATGAATCGAATATAAACCTTTTTAAAAGTTTAGCCCTGAGACGAAAGATAAATAGTGTGTACTCTACCATTCAACACTGGCACAAACACGTAGGAAACCAAAATAAGGAACATTCTTAACACACTCACATGTGTGTGTTTTATTAGAGCTGTTGTTATAAGCTTGCAGTCAAGCTTTTCATAGCAACTTGAACACATAAAAAACAAAAAGAAACATTTTAATACATCCAACAACTTGGGTGCACTATTGTAGGCGCCACACTGCCAAAGTAACAAAAGAAAAAGAAAGCACAAAAGTAGCAAAATCCGGGCATGTGGCTGTTGTGGCCACACCCGGCCATCAGAGCCATTTACGGTTTGGGTGGTAGGTCATGCGACGAAGAGGGAATGTCATTATTGATCAGCTGTTCAATAATGCCCATTTGGATGTCTCTTCTCTTGCCCCACTCATGTAAAGATAGGTGTAACTTCTTGGATGCCATTAGTAGCTCTGTTGCCTGCAATGGTGTCAAAATGTCTATCATACTTTTGAGAACATTCAACCGCAGCTTATCTGCTTCAATCAGGACACTATACTGATCAAGGGCATAACTGTCCATTGTTTTGTCCACAACTGCATCATTGCTCGACTGTCCTTGTGAATGGTTATTTGCTAGCAACGCCAGTGGTGCATCTGCTACATTTTCCTGCATATGACATACATCGTATTACATTAACTGCATACCACAAGTACCCTAACACACACTAAGATGATGATTCATGACATTTTATCAGTATGCACTACTACTGTAAAGCAGAATTCACTTGCAGTCTATTTATATGCAAGTATCCTGTTAGTCATGGGTTAACGGGTTGTCGAGTCTTATCGGGTCGGGTTGAGTCGGATTTTGATTTATAATAACTCACCCGCAAGCCAAGCCGATAAATAATAGTAGCTAATAAAAAGCAACCTGAGTATTAGTAATAAGAAGAAACCTGTTTATGTTGACCTTTCCACTACATAGTTAGTCATATAATGATCTACAAATGTTGCTAATAACAGTAAGCATCTACTAGTATGTCTTAATAAATTCACTTGGAAGAGCAACCCAAGATTTGGATATTTCATCATTTAGAACGTACAGTTTAAGAAATGTCTTCAACCATGCGTGATTAGCACAGTGACTAGGGTTCGAGTCAAAACAACACGATAAGATTTTTTAACCCGGCCCGACAAGTCTGATCGGGTTTGAATCGAGTCAACCCGGCCCTGATGACACCCCTAAGATTATACCCCACTCAAGTACGGTCACAAGCTAAGCCAAATAAAAATCATTAAACAAAAAAAAAAGCCCACTTTTTTTTCAACACACCGTATAGGTGAGCCCTTCACCTTTCTTTTCTCTTTGGTGTACTCACACCCACTCCGTCCAGCCTTATACTCAATACTAAAAGAAGTTAGGGGTTAGTGGGAACACTTTAGGGGGCGGGCGAGGCATGGATATCATAACCCTTGTTTATATACTAAAAATACTGTAAAACTTATTTTCATGGCAATATGCTCAGGGCCATCTTTAGGGTTGCACAAGGCCACCACATAACGAGGGCCACCGAATTTCACGTACTTTCCTTATATATATGAACAATATGAGGTTCAAGATTAATTAATTCATGCACTACTCATACATATGTAACTTTTTCTGTGTTCAGTGAGGCCTATGTTTGGTAACGGCACCAAAATCCATAAGACGGCCTTGTTTATACCAATTGCCATACTGGTCTATAAAGTAGTCATAATGATGAATGATCCGAATGAAAATTATAAAATATATTTAATTAAAAGAAAATTACGTATCAGTCCTTACAAAATTTAAGTTGGTGTGTCTTGGCCGAAGGTCCTTTGGAAGCCGTCTCTCTACCACCGGGTTTACCCTGGCGGTAGGGGTAGGACCTGTCTACATTTCTTACCTCTCCCTTACCCCGCATGTTGTTGTTGTTTTCTAGTAACAGTAACTAATATTTACTCCGTATCTTGTACTCCCTCCGTCCCATATTAAGTGTCCACTATGGAATTTTTTTTGTCCCATATTAAGTGTCTAGTATAATAAATGAGAGAATCTTGATAATTAATTTTCCATTTATGCCCTTTAATATGTGGCTTATATTTAATTTGTGTTTTTTCTTTTTGTCTTTTTGTATTAAATGAGGGTATAATAGTCTTTTGGATAGTTAATAGTGGTAGGAATATAATATATCTAAAACTTTGTGCATTAGGAATCTAGACACTTAATATGGGACGGAGGGAGTACTACCTAAGTTTATTTCTCATGTTGGGATGAGGTTCCGGAAACTAAAATATAAGGTAGAGTTGGGAAAGCAAATTAGCAAAACTATCATCACCTCCCATAGTATGTATTTTCAATCTCAATTAGACAATTACTGTGGATTAATAAATTATTTTCCGTGGCTAAATCACCTCCCATAGTATAAGCTAAAGATGCACCCATAGGAATATAAGGAGACTGAACATAATCATTGGATCTAGTATTACCAACAAAAAAAAGAAGTTGGAATGTGCATGTACCAAATAGAACGTAACAGATTTTTATGAAATTGAATAGGAGAAAGAGGTCAAAAGACTGACATACAAATTGGCAACTTGGCGTTTGGGGGATGTATGCACAGATTCGGGTCATTCCAGCTACAACTATTTTGGATATATATATACATAGAGAATGCAGCAACAGATTTTTTTTTTTAAAGAAATTTGACTGGTGAGAGACTCAAGATTTTGGCATGAACCGTGAATGCGTTAAGTTTTCACTTTCTTTAGGTTGTTGTTTTACGTGCATAACAGATTGAGATCATTAACTTATTCAGATCATTAACTACTTGTTACTTCAAGACAAGTTTTTTATGTGCATTTCGTCCCAGCCGTTTTTTCGAATGATCGTGTTTTAGGTTACCGGCGAGTTGCATCCCAAGATATAATGAAACAACCAACGTATGTAGCAATTATCAACGTTACACAAAGTGATGATAATCCGGAAGAACTATTGAGTTACGGAAGATTTCAAGATACTATCCTACAAAATTTATGACATTCTTAATTTAATGTGATAAAGTAAGTAATAAAGAAGTGTTGAAAATATTGGTTGTTATTGTGGCAAGTGTATAAACTTGAGGGACTGTTTGTGGAACTTTTTTATTACTAATATAGTCGTTAGGCTTTATTTGCATTGTTTTGTATTGTGCAGGGGCCTCTTGTGTAACTATTGGTGATGACTCATTGGTTTGACAGTTAACTGAAGCATTGGCTTATAAAGTTGTGAAAAGCTATCTTTGTTATCATCGCTGATTCACATCTCACCCACCACTCTCACCTTTTCACACACAACTCTCTCATCCTCACAACTCACACAGATTTAATCATCCTTCATAAAATAACCTAAATAGATCCAAACATCAAAGATGTAGATGTTGGATCATAAGTAGATTAGTAGTTTGTTGTTTTGTTTGTTGTTCTTTATGTATGTTTGAGATAGCATCCGTTTGGGGACTATCTATTTGGTTTGTATGTTGAACAGCATCCGTTTGGGGACTGTTCTTGATCTTTGGTTAATAAAACGTTTTGGGAAAAATATTGTTTTGTTGATTTCATTTTTTAACATGGTATCAGAGCTTATGGCTCTATTTCTTGGATAAATCCTTCTCAAAAACTTGTTTTTTGGTTATTTCACTACAGATCTATATTTTATTTTAATAAATTAAAATTAGGTTTTCAAACTTTTTTTGGGGGTTTCTTAAATCTTGGCTTGGGAACTATTTCTTTGACTATTAATCGTTGATTAATAGTCTTAATTTACATATTCTTTGATCTATTTTGAAAAACCCTAAAATCAGAAATTAGGGTTTTTCATTGGTAAGTTCTATTTTGATATTTACCTGTTATCTAACCTTTCCTGCAGCTTTTTTTGTCACTTTGGGTGTTGGATTGATCAATTTCTGAAAGTTTAAAATTAGGGTTTGTGAAACCCTAATTTGTAACTTTTGGGGGTTTTCTGTTTGGTGACTCTCTTGTTGTTAGTGATTTAAAATTAGGGTTTGTGAAACCCTAATTGTTGATTATTGGTTTCATTTGCTCTTGGTGACCTTGTTGTCTCTCCTACCACCTGTGTCTCTTGACTAAGTGAATCAAGAGCACAAGTGGTGTTTCTACCTCCTTTTACCGCGCTGTAAGTCTCTTGTTTCTTCTTGATCATTGATCTAGTGAGGTGGGTGCAAACGGGTTCGGTTAACACCTTGACCCTTCAGCTTGACTGGTGTGGATACCTGCTCTGGCCAACCCCAGTCCACAAGCTAGTATTGGTGATTCTTGAGTCTCAAGTTTCTCTCTCTCTCTCTTTTAATTGCTATTTAGTTTTTCTTGTTTTTGTTTGGTGTGCTTTCTGTGTTGTTTACTTGTTTTTCATTATGACTACTCCTGTTCCTACTCCTGTTTTAATTAGCTCTTTGGATGTTGGTAATCCTTTACATTTACAACCTAATGATCATAATATTGGGACTCTTGTTAGCATTAAGCTTACTGGTTGTGACAACTAGAGACTTTGGGCTAATGCTGTCAAAATTGCTTTACAAGCTAGAAATAAAAGGGTATTTGTTGATGGTACTTGTGTTAAGTCTGCTTATGCTAATAGTGAACCTCTTTCCAATCAATGGGATAGATGTAATGCTGTTGTTTTATCTTGGTTGTTGAGTTGTATATCTGAAGATCTTTATTTGAGTCAAGTGTACTCTGAAAATGCTGCTGAGGTTTGGAATGAACTTAGGGACACTTATGATAAACTTTATGGCTCAATTCTGTTTAACTTAATTCAAAAAATTAACAACTTTAAACAAAATGGATTGTCTGTTTTTGAATATTATCACAAGTTGAACTCTCTATGGAGAGAATTTGATATTCTTACCAAGTTTTCCCCTTGTACTTGCATAGCTAGGGCTGAGTCTAGTAAACATCAACAATTAATGAAATTAATGCAATTTTTGATGGGTTTGGATGAAGTATACCAACCTATAAGAAGTTCTCTATTGACTCAACTTGTTTTACCTGATGTTAAAGATGCTTTTGTGATTGTGTGTAGAGAAGAGTCCCATAGGGGTCTTAACTCTAATTCTGGGGCTTCAAAACCTCAGGTTTCCTCTTTTGCTGCTAAGGCTAATGATTTTCCCAAAAATCAAAATCAAAACAGATCTTCTAACAATAGAAATCAGAATCAGTTTTTTAATGGTAACAATGGGGGAAACAGAAATCATTCTAATCAATTTTCCAATAGCAATAACAGCAATGGGGGAAACAGGAATCAATACAACTCTTTGTTATGTACTAATTGCAATATGAAGGGTCACACTATTGATAGATGTTTTGAGTTAATTGGGTATCCTCGTGGATATAAAAAGAACTCTAATACCAGTAACAATAGGACTCCTTTTAAGGTGAATAACAGAGTTGGTTCTAGTAACAGTGTTGATACTCAGATTTCTAACACCACTTTACCTTTTTCCAATGACCAAATTGCTAAACTTATGAGTTTAATCAATGAAAAAGAGAATTGTGGTGGTCAAGACAATATGGCAGGTACTGAGTTCACTCTTTTTAATGGAAATGTGTTTTTTAACAACCATTTTTACAAATTTTTGTTGCTAAGATTAATTACAATGGGATTAAAGTAAATTTTGGTTGGATTATTAATTCTGGTGCAAATCAACATATCACTAATTCAACTAAAAACATGACAAATGTGATTGATATCTCTGATTTAGACATAACTGTGGGTCACCCAAATGGAATTGTTGCTAAAATCACTTGTGTTGGTAATTTAAAACTTACTAATAATGTGGTGTTATTTGATGTTTTAGTTATTCCTGATTATACTGTGAGTCTCTTGTCTGTTAACAAGTTAATCAAGGATAGCAAACTTCATGTTGGTTTTAACGAACACAATTATGTTATTCAGGATTTGAAAAAGGAAAATATTCTGGGGATTGGTAATAAGTGTGATGGCTTATACTTGTTTGATTCTGAATGTCAGTTACCCCAAATTAAGAGTAACTTGTCTGTTGTTTGTTTTCATGCTTCTAAGAATGTTTGGCACAATCGTCTTGGTCACCCCTCTGATAATGTGTTGAAAACTTTAAAGAACTCTCTTAATATAAGCAGACTTGAACATTTCAGTCCTTGTGAAATCTGTCACTTCTCTAAGCAAACCAGAGAACCGTTCCCTTTGAGTGACCATAAGTCCAAAATGGTTGGTGATCTCATCCACCTAGACTTATGGGGACCCTACCGGGTTACCTCAAAGGAAGAGTTTAGGTATTTTCTTATCATAGTTGATGACTTTTCTCGTGTTGTTTGGGTTTACTTGATAAAATCTAAGGATGAAGTGTTTAACTATTTTGTGGATTTTGTCAATCTTATTTTGAATCAATTTAAAGGGATGGTTTAGATTGTTAGGTCTGATAATGGGACTGAATTTATAAATAGTAAAATGGATCATTTTTTGATAGGAAAAGGGATTGTGCACCAAACTTCCTGTGCTTATACTCCTCAGCAAAATGGTGTTGCTGAGAGAAAGCACAGACATCTCCTTAACACGGCTAGAACTCTTTTGTTTCAGAGTAGTATTCCTTTGTATCTTTGATAGGTGTGTAAACACCCATCTTTTCTACCACTTAATTACAATAATAACCGGACCAAAACGTGTATTTTATGTCTTTTATGTCGGAATTATGCGTGGTTTGTGTTTTTGTTGTGATTTAGGACGAAAAGGTGAAAAGTGGAGAAAACACGGGAATTCACGGGCATATACGGACTTTTATTGAAGAAAAGGATGAAAGACGAAGTCAAGAAGTCAAGAGTGCAAAAAGAACGGAGGTCCAAGACCAATTCTGAAGATTTATCGAAGAAAAAGTCAAAAGACGGAAGTTTATCAAAAGCCGAGGAACTCAAGTCTTATTTATCAAAGAATTAAAAGACGAGTCCAAAGAAATCCCGAGCCAAAAGTCGTTAAATTCCAAGATTAAAGAAGATTTGAAGGCCTAAGGACTAATGGCGCAATTAACAAAAAGATTAAAGAAGAGGAGGGACCTAAGCATGCAATTAAGGAAGAAAGGAAGGAGAGGAGGAAGCTTCCTCTAACCTCCTCCCTAATCCCCTATATATAGTCATTAGCTAATTACTTTTCATTTTGTTGGTGGCTTGACAAACCATTCTTCCACTTTCATTTATGCACCTTTATTTACTTGTCATTTAAATACATGTTTTGCACTTTAATTACCTTTAATTTCAAGTAAGTGTTTCTTTAATTACCCGCACCTTTACTTTATCTTGCTAATCTTCTTCTACCTTTCTTTAATCTTTTATTTACACGTGTTTATCTTGTTAAGTTGTTTAAAGATTTGATTTTTATGCTTTTGATTGTTTTAAATCTCTTAATTTCATAGCTTATTTGATTGTTTTAAATCCCTGATGAATCTCTTTTTGATGCTTGGGAGCGATATAATGTCTTGATTGATCGTTGTCCAAACCACAACATGCTCCCTGTGACCCTAATTGATACTTTCTACAACGGTTTGACTTTTCGAGATCGTGATACGATTAATGCAGCCGCCGGTGGCACATTCATGAAAAGGAGACCCGAGGAGTGTAGAGAGCTTATTGAGAACATGACTACTCACCACAAAAACTGGGATTCCTCTGCTTCTTCAAGGAACAACCCGAGAGTCAATGTTTCCTCCACCTCAGCAAACCCTGATATGACCGAACTCACCCGTGTGCTGACTGAAATGAGCAGAAGTATGCAACTCTTGGCTTCAAACCAACAACAACAAAAAGTTAAAGCTGTTGCTACTCTTTGTGAAACATGCGGCGGTCCTCACTCATACACCGATTGTCCTTCGACACAAGGAAATCTGGAAAATGTGTATGCAGCTTATGGTAATTATTCACCGGAAAATTACCAAGCTCGACCTCAAGGGGATAGAAATCTGCTGAGTTACCGATCCAACAATTACCTTTCACCCGGTTTTTCTCCTCAAAACCAAAACCCCGCCAACAACTACACTAGAAGCAACCAAATCCCACCAAGAGCTTCTAATCCTTATCACCCACCCACCCAACAAACCCCACCCATTAATCCCGATGTTGAGGCCATCATGAGAACCCAAGGTGAGCAAATCAAGAATCTGCAGAGCCAAATTATCAATCTTAAGGGAGATATCACAAAGCAAGGAAATGAGATAAGATCCGAGCTTCGAAATGATATTCAATCCTCCTTCAGCAATCAAACCAATGATTTGAAGAATATGCTTGCTAGTTTCTTGCCCTCTGCTCAACCTTCTACTTCAAGTTCTCTACCTTCAAACACCGTCACTAATCCGCGAGCTAATGTGAGTGCTATAACTACTCGTAGTGGAGTCACCATCGAAGGACCACCAATCCCACCCCCATCATCTACACCTCCTCCACCACCATGTATCCCTACTCCTCCTACACCTAGTATTAGTGCACCATTACCATCTCCGCCTCGACGTGATGAAGTTTCCACAAATGACCCTTCAACATCTCAACCTTTACCTACACCTGCACCTTCACCACCCAAACCCAATATCCCTTATCCCTCTCGTTTAGGCAAGTCCAAAATGCTAACCAAGGAGGACTCCGAAGTGTCACGCTATGTGAAGATGATTTCTCAAATGAACTTCAACATTAGCTTTCTTGAAGCACTTGTCCACATGCCCAAATTTGTTAAAGCATTTAAGGAATTGCTTAACAAGAAGGAGAAACTGATTGAACTCGCCAACACACGATTAAATGAAAACTGCTTTGCAGTCCTTCTTAGAGAAGTTCTGGAAAAGCTTGGAGATCCCGGTCGTTTTGTGTTGCCTTGCGTGTTCAACAAAACTGAAGAATTTACTGCCCTTGCTGATCTCGGGGCTAGTATTAATTTGATGCCACTGAGTGTTTGGAAAACACTATCATTGCCCGACCTCATTCCAACAAAGATGACTCTCGAACTTGCAAATCGCACTCTCGCTTACCCCGTTGGTATAGCCGAAGACGTGTTTATCAAAGTTGGCACATTTACTTTCCCGGTCGATTTTGTTGTAGTTGATTATGAAATGGACCCTCGTATTCCTTTAATACTTGGTCGGCCATTCTTGAGAACCGGACGTGCTTTAATAGATGTGGCCGAAGGTGAGTTAATCTTACGAGTCGGGGATGATTCTAAAGTTTTTAAAATGGGGAAGCTTACAGGCAAATCTTTTGGAGGCCGAGAATCAGTGAATATGATAAATGTGCTCGATGACTTTACCGTCTATGACAATCCTCTATTTAAGACTTCCACTGATAATCCACTCTTTGAAGATAATGTGGATGATTCTCTCCCTACTTTGGAACCTTCTCCCATTTATGATTCTTCACCGGTCTTTGATGCTTATGATGATGATTCTAGCTCAGATTCGGATGATTTTGATTGTACTTCTGAGTATCCCGAGCTGCCTACTTTCGATGATTTTGATGAGGCTGATACTCTATCGAGCGATTCTTCACATGATGAAGATCCTCCGCCATCACTCGATCCTACTTTGGACGATTATTCATTTGAGGAAGATTTCTCTGAATTTCTCAACACATACTTCCCTCATGAAAGTGATGCACCTCCTTTGGACTTTGAAGATTATCGTCTTGATCCTACTTTGGATTTGAAGCACATTTTGTCAAAGGAGAACAAACCGGTCGACACCGAAATCCGTTGCACGTATGATTTGACACCTCTTTGTCCCACTTCTGAGGACGAGGTTGTGCTTCTTTGCGGATCTTCTTCACACTCGGCTGAGCCTGAGTGTTATTTTCCCTTAAAAGAAAAGGTGTTCGACCCCGGTATTGATGTCTTTAAGCCATCTCAGTATCCACCTGATGAAATAAAAGGAAAAATCTTTGGACCCATTGAAGACATGCTTGCACCGCTTCCTACTTGCTTCCACCGTGCTCCATCGTTGCTTAAGGGAACCTTGCCACTTCTTATTTGGCTTGCCTTGTTCGCCTTAAGCTTGTGCTTATTGATCGATGAAAACTATGTCTTTGATCCTGGTGGAAATGTTTCATGCTTCTTCCGTTGATGATCAAGGTCGAGTCAGGCTCACGACTCGGTAACAAAAACCAATCGCTTCTTGGGAGGCAACCCATGTATCTATCTTTCCGCTTTCTTTACCATAAGTGTAGGGGGACCCTTTGGATTGCTATTTCCTCTCCTCACTTCTTAATCAGGGATTCGAGCTTCAATGATCCACTCTTGATGATTCTTGATGACCCGTGATTCCGTGTTCTACTTTATCCCGGTTCTATCCTAAACTCTTTTCGATTCACTATTTTATATTTTCTCAATATTAAAATAGGAATCTCTTTAGTTGTCTTTTCCTTAGCAAGATTTAAACAACGTGCACAATGTCCTAAGTGTAGGGGATTTTACTCCCACATGCTTAAACATTGAGGACAATGTTTATCTTAAGTGTAGGGGGGACTTCTATCGAAGTTAAGTGGTCTTTTCCTTGTATTTGTCCTCATTTTAACCGGAAAATCAATTTTTCGACATTTTTCAAAATTTTTGATCTATTTTGGCCTATTAGTTTTTCCCTTTTGTATAGTTATTTTCTTTCTTTGCTAGAATAAATGTTTAATAAGTGGTTTTAATTTTCAAACGTTGTGAATCTTTTGACTCAATCCGAGTTTACTCTAGCTAGTATCCTTAACGTTTTTAAGTCAAGTTTTGCTAGGCTTTTATATAGGGAGCTATAAAACGCGAAAGTCTTAACTTTCGCGGGTTAAGAACAAGAACTTTTCGCAACTATAATCGATCATAGAGAGTCGTTTATCAAGGGAACTTTAAAAATGCGATTTCTAAACTTGAAAAAGTCTAAGAATTTGCAAGATCCTATAGGCGACTCGAAAACCCAAAACTTTGATTTAATAGGCTAAGTATCCACGAGTCTCATTACTTGAGATTTTAAACTGTGGAGAACGAGAGATGATAGAGCAAATTATAAGTTCGGTATTCTTTCGTGAATTTATGTGAGTTAATTATAAGCCTATTCTCCCATCGCTTGCTTAATAAATTATCTGCTAATAAGTAGGGTTGTACGATTTAAAAAGTTACTTAGCTTCTAGCCCCAGATCGTTTAAAAGTTGCTCGGTAATGACGAGAGTTCATAGCCAAGGCATAACTTATGAAGCGGGGCGCGAAGATTGGCGAGTCCGAAAAGGCCCTAACAAGGCATGAGGGCTATGTTTTGTTGCTAAAGATCCAAAAGTGATGTGAAGAATCATTTATCGAAAATCAATATGAAGGATCGAGACACACGACGAAAAGCAAAAACTCCCAAAAAGTCATGGAGAAGTGTATCCGAAAAGACCCTAACAAGGTATGAGGATAAATAGATCCAAGTCAATAAAGGAGGCGGATCGTTGTATATCAAAATCCAAAATAAAGATTGGAGAAAAATGAAGAAGTCGTGGTCCATATATGAAGAATCTCTCAAAAATCCCAAGTGAAGAAATTCCATGAAGAGAAGACCATTATTTCATGAACGTCTCTCAAGATTTGAAGTATGAAGTCGCTGCCAAATATCGGCCCGAGAAAGGTCTCAAATCGCGAACCAAGTTATGCCGAGATATGAACTTTTTGATATCCCGAGAAGCAGTTTTAAAAGATTTGGTCCTTTAGCTAACTATTGATTAAATCGTGCACCTTATTTTCAGACTAAATAATTATCGAAATAAGTCAAACAATGCATCTTCGTGATCATTCAAGACAAATAATAAAATTTAAGAGATACCCGTAGGAATAAGGGAGTCTAAGTGAATAATTGGCCCACATGAGTTCGTGTTAGTCTACTAACTTATAATAACAATGATCTCGTTTTTAAGCTTGGTTTGGAGAAAGTGAAAAGTTGAGGATGATGAATATTCATGACATTTTCAAAACCCAAGGTATGCTTTTAATTTCTTTATTTTGTATGTCTTTAATTTTCTATCTCTTTAATAAAGGCCAACGTGGATTAATTATGATGAAAAGTGTAATCTTGCTTTGTAACTAATGCATTGCATGAGGAAATTGCAATGGTCAAGTGTAGGGGATTTGATAGGTGTGTAAACACCCATCTTTTCTACCACTTAATTACAACAATAACCGGACCAAAACGTGTATTTTATGTCTTTTATGTCGGAATTATGCGTGGTTTGTGTTTTTGTTGTGATTTAGGACGAAAAGGTGAAAAGTGGAGAAAACACGGGAATTCACGGGCATTTACGGACTTTTATTGAAGAAAAGGATGAAAGACGAAGTCAAGAAGTCAAGAGTGCAAAAAGAACGGAGGTCCAAGACCAATTCTGAAGATTTATCGAAGAAAAAGTCAAAAGACGGAAGTTTATCAAAAGCCGAGGAACTCAAGTCTTATTTATCAAAGAATTAAAAGACGAGTCCAAAGAAATCCCGAGCCAAAAGTCGTTAAAGTCCAAGATTAAAGAAGATTTGAAGGCCTAAGGACTAATGGCGCAATTAACAAAAAGATTAAAGAAGAGGAGGGACCTAAGCATGCAATTAAGGAAGAAAGGAAGGAGAGGAGGAAGCTTCCTCTAACCTCCTCCCTAATCCCCTATATATAGTCATTAGCTAATTACTTTTCATTTTGTTGGTGGCTTGACAAACCATTCTTCCACTTTCATTTATGCACCTTTATTTACTTGTCATTTAAATACATGTTTTGCACTTTAATTACCTTTAATTTCAAGTAAGTGTTTCTTTAATTACCCGCACCTTTACTTTATCTTGCTAATCTTCTTCTACCTTTCTTTAATCTTTTATTTACACGTGTTTATCTTGTTAAGTTGTTTAAAGATTTGATTTTTATGCTTTTGATTGTTTTAAATCTCTTAATTTCATAGCTTATTTGATTTATTTTCAAGTTTATATTGTTTTTACAAAAGTTATTTTTATATAAAAAGTTGTTTTTCTTAAAGTTTATCTTTTTCGTGTTAAAAGTTGTTAACTTTCAGTTTGTTAGCTTATTTTCACACGGTTCCACCTTAGAATTTAGATTTGAGCTTATTAGGATTATAGCTTAATTGTTAAGCTTATTTTTGGTACTTTTTCCCCGTTTTCCGATCGTGACAATCGGAAGGGGGTTATACATTCCGATTGGTACCAATCTGAAAAGGGTTTACACATTCCGACTGGGGGTGTTTCTTGGTATTCCGATCAGAATTAGTTGAGTATTCCGATTGTGTGCAAGTGACAAGTATTCCGATCGGTGTTCTATACTATATTCCGATTGAGGTGTTTATTGGATCATTCCGATCAATAGGTGACAGCTATTCCGATCGTGGGTTCCGATCGGCATTCCGACCAAGTCCACTCCAACATTCCGATCAAGGTAGGTTCCATCATTCCGATCTGAGGAGAGTTTGTGGTATTCCGATTGGGACTAGTGACAGCAATTCCGATTGGTATTCCAACGCAACATTCCGATCAGGTCAGGGTAAGGTGTGATCGGAATATATTCCGATTGGAGGGTATTTCGCATGTTTTGTCTTGTTTAATTTTTAGTTTATGATTTTAATACTTGTCTAACTTTAATTTCCGTCACGCTTTAATTTTTAGTCATTTAATTAATTTACTTTCCGTCACGATTTTAAATATTGCACACTTTCTTTTAATTTGATTTAGATTTTTAATACTTGCCCTTTACTTTAACGACATTTACTTTTAAGTCTTTGCACATTTAAATTTAAAAACGAACCAAAAATATTTGTTTTCACCAAAATAAAACTGAGTCACATAGAGAACGCAAGTTTTTCAATTCGAAGAGGTTGGTACAACGAATCTTTTTAACCTGAGTAAAATCGAGTTATTAATCTTTGGACTGAGTGTATCTTAACTGCTACCTACTTGATTAACAGGCTTCCATCTTCTGTCCTTGCTGGAAAATCTCCTTTTTATATGCTTTATGGTAGGGAACCATCCCTTTCCCATCTTAGATGTTTTGGGTGTTTATGTTTTGCTAGCATTTTAAATAATCATGATAAATTTTCTCCTAAATTTGAAAAATGTGTTTTGATAGGGTACTCAAGTACCAAAAAGGCTTACAAAGTTTTGAGTTTAGAAAATAGAAGTTCTTTCTTTCCTAGAGATGTTAAGTTTTATGAAAGTGTTTTTCCTTACAAAATGAGTTCTAAGAATAAAGTTTTGAATAAAGAGTTTGATAATAAAACCTTTTTTGATTTTTTTGAGTATGAACACCAAAATGTTTCAAGACCTAATGATGAAGGAAGGGGACCATCTGATGATGTAGGTAAGGTAAGTATGGATCATTCTTCAATTGATACTGCAGAGGAGCAGCCAGTTGGGAATGATAACCATACTACATCATCAATGGATGATACTTTGTCTATTTCTGAGGGCAATTTTCAAAATCCTATTCCCACTTTTGATTCCAGCAATAGGGCAGATGATGATAGCCCTCCCATTAGTCCAAGAAGGTCTAGCAGGGTTCCTAAATTACCAGACAAGTTAAATGACTTTGTGTTGGATAACAAAGTAAGGTATGGGTTGCATAAATATGCTAACCACACTAAACTTTTTGAAATCAATAGATGCTTTATTTCCAATCTTAATAGGACTGCTGAACCTACTTGTTTTCTTGATGCTGTTAAAAATGTTAATTGGGTGCATGCTATGAACAAAGAGATGGAGGCTTTGTACTTAAATGACACCTGAACTCTTACCCCTCTGCCCATTAATAGGAAAGCTATTCCCTCTAAATGGGTTTATAAAATCAAATATAAACCTGTTGGGTCTACTAGATGTAGATCTTGCAGCCTGTCAGGACCGGTGAATGACTTCTGTAATCACAAGTCAAATCACAAAGAGACTCTATACACAATATGAATGTAGAATATAAATATAATTAAGAAGAACAGAATAACTATAAAGACTTGATCCTTTCTAAGGATTTCTAATATTAATAATGACTAGAACTACGTTTTGTGAAGGTGTGTCTAACCCTTCTGCCTAAGGTTCCTTTTATACTACAAGGAAACCCTAATACATCATTAAAGAAAACGTGTAAAACTGATATGCATATCCTTTCCTAACATATCTCATGCATATCCTAACAGAATATTAAGTAAATAATAAAGTTTGACTTCGACTAGGACCAGGAGCAGGACTTGCTCCTACTACTACTAGGACCAGGAGGAACTACATACCTCCTAGTCTACCTATTACATATAACTATTACAATGGTCCTAACAATCCTCCCCTAAACTTGAATTTGACCTGTTGAGTTCAAGTTTCCTGGAAAACGTGCAAAGAAAACCCGAGGATTGTATCAGCAAAACAAATAGCAGCATCAACAAGATAAAAATCAGAGTAACAGCCGCAACATGAAACACTAGAAGCTTCTCCAAAGCTTGTAACAAATCAGCATCGTGTTGAATCTTTTCAGCAACATGAGCAGATTTGATGAGCCTTTACCAAGTAGCTGCTCGCTCTTGGGCTAGCTAGTCATTCTGGTGGAATAAGCATCACCCTGGGAGACTAGAACCCAGCCCAACTCTTAGAACGTGAATCAATGGTGAGTGGGAGTACCCTGATGATTTTAGGCAAACCATCACAGCCGTCAACGGATTTGATGCGTCTTTACCAGAAGCCGTACCCCTCTGGACTCGCCAACTCTTAGCAATGAAGCATCGGTGAGTTGAAAACCCTATAGCTTTAAGCAAGCTATTACAGCTATCAACGGATTTGATAAGATCTTTACCAAGAGCCGTACCCCCTTGGATTAGCCACTTTTCAGTCCAAGACTATGGCAAGTGAAAACCATCCAGTTTTGGGTAACCTGGCAACCATCAACGGATTTGAGAATCGCACCAGGAGCCGTACCCTCAAGGTGAATCAACTTTTTCTTGTCGATTAGACATGGTAAGTTGAGAACCATTTGTTGTGTGGACCACGTCCAACACCAAGTGAAACCAAGTACCAGGACAAGTTCAAATTAGGAACCACATTGTGAAACAGCCAAGGGATATTATGTACAAGTATAAAAGCTAAACTGTGTTTAAAGTATAAGCAGATATTATATAAAAAGTATTTTTTTAATGAAATGCGGTGTGTGTTTATTTTTTTTTTATTTTTTTTTACTATAAAGAAGGAAATTCACCAATCATTGTACATATTGGTGAAAAAGAATAAAAATAAGAACAAATGAACAAAAATACAAAGTATAAACACTTACAACCCAATCACCTTACATACTAGAAGCAGCCTTCTTATCTGCTAGCAACCGCGCCTGAATACCCTCTACCAATGCCGTGGCCATACTTGACTCATTTCCAGAAGGAGCAGTAGAAATTTGCAAATGACTCGCCAACATCGCCTCCATAGAAGAAATAGTCAAAGGATACTCCACATCCGTCAGCATAAACACCGTATGACCAGATTCTAATTCCAACACATGAACTCCACATCCAGCATAAAGCTTCCAGCGCAGAATCTCCCATTGCATTTGATCCTTCCATATGCCCGAAACAGGAGCATTTGGAGGAGGATCCAACATCAGCTTGAGATCAGCCCAGATTCGCATACCAGGCCATGAAGACACAGCCATGGGGTCAAACGGCATACTAGAATCAACAAGTCCAAACAACGCCATAAGATCCATACGGTCAGCCCAAGATAACACACCCTGCAAACCCGTTGCCATACGCACAGACCCATCACTCAAAGTAATCCAATGGGATACGCCACCAGGAAGTGTGGTAGAACGCTCAACCATATAACCCGTAATGCTTCCATTGCCCAAGGGTAAGTCAGAATCGCTGTCAGAAGCCGCATCAATTAAATTCTCAGGATCACGCTTCTCAAAAGGAACTGTCTTACCACGGCGAACACGACGAGCTAGTTTCTGGCGAATGGAACGTCTTGGTGTGGGATCAGTAGGTGTTGATTCAACCTTTACCTTAACCACAGCAACAGCAGGGGAAGCAGTAGAAGTAGACTCATGAATGTGTCCACCCAATGGACCACTAGGAGCTACATCAGAAGTAGGATTAGGTTGAGTTCCAGGAACTGGTGGTGATGGAGATGGCTCATCAGATGTAGTAGCAGTAGGTATGGTGGTATCAACAAAGGTGCTTGCAGGAACATGTGTGGTGGTGGTAGGAACAAGTGTGGTGGTGGAAGCATGAGTGGTGGTGGTAGTAACAAAGAAGGTAGTAGCAGGACCAGCAGTAGAACCCATAGGAGCAACCAAAGGTGTAGTAGAAGGACCAACAGAAGTAGCAACAAAACCAGAAGGACTACCAGCAGAACCAGTAGTGGGTGCAGACGAAGGACCAGTAGAACCAGCAGGCATAGAAACAGTCACACTACGAGGATGGTAAATAAATCTTTCCGGAATAGGTTGACTCTGACGCTTCACCATCTTTTCATAAAGAGCCTTTAGCTCATCAAAAGTCAAAGCCCGCACCCGAGCCCAAGTCCAAGGAGCATTGAAATGAGCAGCAGACTGATATTTCACATAACGCTGCATCTGCTGGCGCTCCTCAGCCCGAGATAAAGGTCTGTTCCTTCTCTGTTTCTTAAGTTCTGCAGCCAGAGCCAACTGGTGCTTACGCATCAATACCATAGCACGCGGAATACAATTGTGTTCATCAACATCATCACCCAATAGATCTTTAAACTGAGCATAATCCCGAGTGAGAACAGTCAACACTTGCATCCATTCACCATCACTCCAATGCATGGCATCATGCTGAATTTGTGCACGCCTGCGCTCTCGAAGCTCTTCCTCAGCAGCCCTATCCGCTTCATCAATCTCAGCCTGAACCCGACGAGCAGCCTCTTCACCAAGCCTTTCCACCTCAATCTGTCGACGAGTACGCTTGCGAGAAGGAGATGGAGCATCAGTCATTGGGGCTTTTCCCTTCGGATCATGAGAGGGACCAGCATGAGAACCATCAGCAGGATCAGAATCACCACCCATAGAAGGGGGAATAGCACCAGGAGAAGGAACATTGGAGGACATTGGAGGAACCGGCAAATCATCATAAACTTTATCAGCAAAGGCAGCCTTTGCCAACAACGTCAAGCCATCCACAACATTCTCCGCACCCTCATCCTCAGAATCTGAATGGACCACATGCTTCTTGCGACGACGTTGTTGAGTCTCCAACGCCTTGATGCGATCAGCCAGAGGAAGAACAAACTCCCTTGTAAGCTTTCGATGTTGGTTTAAATCAGCCTCCAAACAAACCATCCGCTCATGGTACCTACACATAAGATCAAGCAAAGATATCAGTGTAGTAGGCTCCTCTGCCTGCCCACCAAGAGAACTTGGATCAGGGAAAGCATCATTGGAGCTCGAAGCAACATGTGGGTCAACCTGTGGAGTACTAGCATCAAACGGGGTATCAGTCGAGTGTGGGACGGGACTAGGAGGTGGAGTCTCCACAAATGGAGACCTTTGTGGAACGGAGGAAGGACCAGCCTTGGTAGGAGAGGGTTTTTCAACCACCACCTCCTCAACTAGCTCCTCCTCTACCACAGGAGTGGCACCAACAGTAGGAGCCTCCTCCTCCATTGTGTCATCATCAATCACCACAAACTCAGGAGCCTCCTCCTCCTCACCCATAGGACCCTGAGCCAATCCCAACATGGCTTCAGTCAGGGGCCTCCAATCCCCAGTAAACCCATTCATCATATTGTAATACACTTTAGCTGTAAGTTTAGACGGCACATGCTCAGTCCTATCACGTGGAATGCAAACAAGGATTTGTTGAAGAAACCTAGGGTACATAAGAAATTTCTTCCTTGAACCGGCAGTAGACAAATTACTAGCCATCCCCTCAAATAGATAATGAGAAAAATTAAACACTCTACCCTGGGCTAAACAAATAAGACCAGTAGCCAAAGGAGTAGGGAAAGCATCCCAACTCCCAGACTTGGGACTCATACAATGGATTAAAAAGTAAACCAGAAGCTTCCATTGGGGGGAAAACCTATTTTTCTGGAAGTTAAACTTCCCCCCATGTTCATAACCGATAGCAGCCATCCCCTCCAGTACTTCCGAATTGGGGATGGATTCAACACCCCCTCATCCTGAAGATGAAGAGAAGAGCGAATAGAAGCCTCATTCACCACATATGCACGTCCATCTATGGTAGCATGGAGTGCACGTGGACGACCAGCCACATTCACAAGTTGAGAAGACGCCCAAAATTGACGTATCACACTATCATATATGGTGGGACAGACAGTAAATGCAAACCTTAAGTTAGAAGCTTCAATGAAATCCAAGATGTCAGCAAAATGCTCACGATTTGGACCATCACCCAGATAAGCAACACGGTTGTGAGCAGGTTGGTAAGCAAGAGCAGCCATGGATCTTGATGAGTTGATGGAAGAAGGATTGGGATTAGGGTGTAAAGATTAGAAGCGGTTTTGTGTGTGTGTTAATTTTAATGAGTGAGTCAAGGGTGTATGATGACCATATATAAAGAAAGTGGTAACTGTTCATTGACCCCTATTAATGGGGGGTTGCCCTTTCAAATTAAACCATAATTGCATAGTAACCACTTGCCCTTTTTAACATAATAACCTACTCCCAATTAACATGCGGAATTCAAACTTGGAAATACCAGGAATGGGAGCGTTGACCAAAAGTCAAAGCACACAATGGTCAGACCAGGAGCAAAACATGATTACCAAAGGACAAAAGGAATGAACAGTATGCCAGACCAGTACCAGGAGCCAAACACCACTTGACATGGAAGGATTTTAAATCACCAGAAGCCAACCAATTATAACTAGAAGCTGACCAAAGAGGACCAGAAGCCAGTCATGTAAGGCCATATCCACCAGAAGAGAGCAAAAATCCTCCATCATAAGCACCACACACCATCATAACCAAGAAACTATTGTGTTAAATACTATTAATACGTTAGTCTGACCTAATATGTACACAAAGCCTCCCCTTAGGCTTTGCCTCCCCTCAATCCTAGACCTCAAGGATTGACCATCCCAATATGAACCACCAAGTGGTTAAACCGAGGACCATCAAAAGCTTTAGTCAGCAAATCAGCAACATTGTCATCCGTATGAACTTTAAGAACCTGTATCAGCTTCTTCTCATTGGCATCCCGTATAAAATGATGCCGAATCTTAATATGCTTCGTCCGCTGATGAAAAACAGGATTCTTCACAATGCAAATAGTGCTTTGATTGTCAATAAAAATTTTGGTATTCATAAAATTGAAACCATAATCCAACATCTGATTTTGGATCCACAAAACTTGTCCACAACAACTAGCAGCCGCAACGTATTCAGCTTCTGTTGAAGAAGTAGCTACGATCGTCTGTTTCTTGCATTGCCATGAAATAAGTCGACGACCCAAAAATTGACAACCACCAGTAGTAGACTTCCTATCATTATTAGCACCAGCATAGTCACTATCACTATAGGCTTCTAGAACAAAAGGAGATTCTCTAGGATACCATAGACCCAATTTAGGTTGAGCCTTGATATACTTGAAATCTTCTTCACGGCATTTAAGTTTGAAACCGTTGGAGTCACCTGGTGTCTAGAACAAGCACTTACTGCAAACATAATGTTCGGACGTGATGCAGTCAAATACATGAGAGAGCCAATCATAGACCTGTACATGTGAACATTTACTAGGGGGTCTGGCTCATTCTTAAGTTTGATTTTAGCAACTTCATAAGGAGTTGCTGCTGGTCTAAGAGGATCCATGTCAAACTTCTGAAGAATCTCATGGACATATTTATCTTGACTGATGAAAATCCCATCCGATTGTTGCTTGACCTGAAGACCAAGGAAGAATGACAGTTCTCCCATTGCACTCATCTGAAATTCGCCTTTCATCAAGTGTTCGAACTCATCACACCACTCCTTCCTCGTAGAACCAAAGATAATGTCGTCCACATAAACCTGAACAAGGATAATATCCTTGGAATTCCGCCGAAGAAATAGTGTTTTGTCAATAGTACCTCTTGTATAGCCATTCTTTAACAAGAAAGTTGAAAGACGCTCATACCAAGCTCTAGGAGCCTGATGTAACCCATAAAGAGCCTTGACCACCTTGTAAACTTTCTTGGGATGAAGTGGATCTATAAACCCCTTAGGTTGAGTAACATACACTTCCTCGTCAATTTTGCCATAGAGAAATGCACTCTTGACATCCATCTGGAACACCGTAAAGCCAACATATGAAGCAAAGGCCAAAAACAGACGAATGGCCTCGATCCTGGCAACCGGTGCAAAGACTTCAGTATAGTCAATGCACTCAATTTGAGTGTGTCCTTGTGCGACAAGCCTAGCTTTATTCCTTACGACAATTCCCCGTGCATCCTTCTTGTTCTTGAGAATCCATTTGGTATTGATAGCTGTCTTTCCATCTGGTAAGTCAACCAGAACCCAAACATTCTGAAACAAGAATTGCTGCATTTCCTCCTGCATAGCCTCCACCCAACTTTGATCCTCAAGTGCATGAGAAACAGACCTAGGTTCCACCTGTGAAAGAAAACAAGTAAACAAAGAGTGCTGAAAGTCCGTATGATTATTACGCTTTTGATCCTCAATATAGCCCACAAGAGCATGATGATCAGACGAGGCCTTCTGCTGCATTCTGCGTGTCTTGACAGTAGAACCAGGATCTCCAATAATTTGAGTGGTAGGATGATCTTTATGCGATTGCAAGACTGGATTGGAAGAAACCTCCACTTCTGGTGCCAAGTTATTGAGATCACCAATAAAGTCAGCATCATATGAAGCATTTTGGAAAATCCCATCTACCAGTTGTTTATGAATATCATCCAGCTTGGTAGAAGACTTCTTTTCATGGTTCCCCAAATCAGAAGGACTGGAGAAACGTGTATTAGAAGCAGACTCACTAGCCGGAGTACCAGTAGGTGATAAGCTAGCACTAGGAGCAGAAGCTGGAGTACCAGGAGCAACTTTGTCAGTAGGCTCAACCAAGGGAAACTCAAAACTACCTTGAGCTGCTGCTTTAGTAGCTTCTTGTTGCTGTTTGAGAAGAGTGTCAAGAGCTGCTTGGGAATCCTGTACATCCAATGGAGATGCATCACTAGGAGGAGTGGGCGAAACCGTGGTGGAATAGGATGGAACCACAAAAATGTCATCCTCATCATCTGAATCAGAAAGACTAGAAGGAACACCAGTACTAGAAGTTGCAAACACTTGTGGTCCTGCATCATGGTTAGTTTTGAAGCGAAAATACCCTAACGAATCACTAAGATAATCAAGATCAAAATACCATTCTGGACCTTTGCCTTGGATGTTTGACTTCTCCTCAAAATACCTGAGATTAATAGTTTCAATTATCCTTTTGGCTTGAAGATTGTAGACACGATACTCCCGAGAATGAGCTGAATATCCCACAATGTATCCTTCATCTGCCTTGCCATCAAACTTCCCCAAATAGTCACTAGTATTCAGAATGGTGACTGGACACCCAAAAGGCTTCAAATGAGCAATATTTGGAACTTTGCCCGTGAGTAGCTCATAAGGAGTCTTCTTGTGAGGATTGGTAATAGAAACCCTATTCAAAACATAACATGCAGTATTAACAGCTTCTGTCCAGAACATGGTTGGAAGCTTGGAATCGGCAAGCATAGTTCTTGCTGCTTCTATTAGTGTCATGTTCTTTCTTTCTGCCACACCATTCCGTTGAGGAGTCCTAGCAGCACTATAATCTCTTTTGATGCCCTTAGCATTGCAAAGAGCGATGAGGTCTTTATTTTTAAACTCGGTTCCATTGTCGCAACGAATACCTTTAACTTTCTTGGACAACTGATTCTCTATCAAGGTAAGAAAATCTCTAAGAATTGAGTAGGTCTCATTTTTGGCAGCCATGAAGAACACCCACGTAAACCTGCTATAGCCATCAGTCACCACCAAACAGAATTGCTTGTGGTCAATGCTCCTGATGGAAGTAGGACCAAATAAGTCCATATGTAGAAGCTGCAATGGTTCAGTAATAAGACTTAGAGCAGTAATGGCCTTGAAGGATGCTTTGTGCTGTTTGCCTTTGCTGCAGGCAATACAATTTATATCATTACGAAACGTCTTGGGAGGTAAACCAGAGACCAGATTCAGATTGGCAAGTTTGTGAATGGTCTTGAAGTTCACATGTCCCATCCTTTGGTGCCATTTAGTGGCTTCATCTTCTGAGGCTTTTGCAACCAGACAAGCTAGTTGACCCGTAGGGTTGACTTCATTCAACTTGATGCTATAGATATTGTGTCTTCTAGGGATTCTGAGTAAAACTTGTGAGTCATCCGGAAGCTTAAAGTCTTTGGAAAGCACAAGTGCATCAGTATCGGTGAAGAGAACAAACTGCTTCTAGTCACAAATCTGAGAGACCGATATCAAGTTGAAATGTTGAAGTGCTTCCACATAGTAGACCTGCTCAAAATTTAGATTTGGAGTCTTTATCGTTCCTTTGCCAGTGATTCTGCCTTCACCGCCACCAAAATAGACCTTGCCTCCATGAAATGGTACAAAGTTAGAGAGAAGACTTTTATTGCCAGTCATGCTCCTGGAGAAACCACTATCAACAATGCCTAGACTAGGATCCTGGTATGGAGTAACCTACAACAACAAGATAATAAAAATGCAAAAGTTAGTGTCTTAAGGGGACCCAAACCTTTTCAGGTTTGAGCCTGCCTTATGGATCATTAGAAGAATGCCAAGAAGATTGATGAGATCCACCATTGTTCCTTGGTTGCCTATGCATCATATGGGTATTATTATTTGACCAAGAACAACCTGTTGAGGGCTTAACAGCAGTTCCCAAATTTCCCAAACCAAAATACGTGTAGTCTAAATTATGAGGATAGATTGGATTAAAATTTTGAAAATAATTACTGGTTGTTTGGAATCCACTATCTCTCCAATAATCAGACGTGAAAGGAGAGGATACTCTAGAAGTATTAAACATTGGAGCACTAGGATTAAGTCTTCTAGAAGCATATGAAGCAGTTCATGGTGAACCAGGAGCAGGAAAAGCATGCTTAACAGATGCTTGTGTGTCATAATAATCACAATCTTTAATTAAATGAAAGGAACTGCCACAAACAAAACATGTTTTGAAAGACCTTTTATTAGAATGAGATTGTTTCATACTGCCTATTTTATTACACACATTTCTAGGAAAAACATTCTTCCTAGGACTCAATAAACAAGGACCAGACACACTTGACTTGACAGCAACTTTTTCTTCACACTTCCTAGCACCAGTAGCAGCATGTTCATTCAACTTGGAACTTGTAGGTCTTGACTCTTCACTTGAACCATTAGATGCAGAGTCACCGGCTTTGTCACTGAAAGAACATGAGACAAAGTCATTAGTATTAGTAGAACTTGTTGGGGACTCAAGCATCTGGGTGATCCATCCGAGTCATTATGCCATGAGGTGGGCATGAAAGTTCCAGTAAGAGGAGGAGGGACAGCATGCATTTCTGCTGCTGGTTTAAACCTATTATAACTAGGTTTGCCCTCATCCTCTTTGTCGGCATCAAAGACACTTGAGAAAGATGAATCAAATACATCTTCTGAATCAATATATTTTTCAAATCCTAAGCCTCTTTTAGTTCTGCCAGACATGCTACTATCAATTAATTTTGAAAGATTTTTAGGTGCCTTTTGCCATTTGTCAAATCTTAGCATTGTAGCATCTAATTTAGCTTGCATCTCCTCTTTTCTTTGATACTAGCATCTCTTTCAGTTTCTGTATATTTAAGCATATTTGTAGTGTTTTCTAAATCAATGCTTAGTATCCTAATTTTATCCTCATACGCACGTTGTGTATCTTGTAACCATCTCTTTTGTTGTTCCAATGTGTTTAGTGAAGCCTTATAGGCTTGAACCTCTAAAAAATACTTATCATTTTGATCATTTACTTCATTAAATTGGGACAACAATTCTGAGTATTTATCATGACAACCAAGAGGACAATGTTGTACCTGAGGTGAGATGCCCATAAGAGCAAACTCGTCTGCTTCTTCTGCATCAGAGAGATTCCCAGCAATCATTGCAAACACGTCAGTCGAGGATTCAGCTGATTCCAGAGTAGAAGCCTGATGATCATTCCAGTTGACCATAGAGTCAACAGATACCAATGCCTTCCTATCATCTTTTACCTCCTGAACCTTGAAAGCGGAGTACCTGCTCTTATCCTGATCATTCTTGCTAGGGCACTCCCTTGTAAAGTGACCCTGTTGCTGGCAGTTATAGCATCGTACCTTGCTTCTATCAAATCTTGCTGGCTCCCGAGGGTTGTAATTAAATTTCCTTCCTGCTTTCTTCTCAAACTTGTGAACCCTAAGAGTAAGCATGGCCATCTGCCATTTAAGATCCATCTCATCCAGGTCAAGTTTATCGACCTGTTTGAAGTCATCAAAAGTAAGTTGTTGTTCAGCATTAACATCAGCCACAAAAGAGTGAAGAACAGCTTCTACCATACTACCAGACTTGGTAGTAGGATCAGGAGCAGAAGTATGCTGAATAGTATGCTGAGAGGAGACAGTATTGCTTGGGCTACTTGCATATGACATGGGACTAGATGCCATAGAACTCACAAAGGCTGAATTAGCAGGGGTGGGAAAAGAGTCACTAGGAAATCCTCTCACATGGGGTTCGAATGTTCTGAGCCTATGAAACAGATCATCAAAGGTGAGATAGTCAAGCCCACCTTTGGCTTTGAGAGAGATCACCACCTGATTTCATGAGTAGGGTAAGGCTTTAAGAAACCTTGCATTAATGTCACCATCATCAGGCTTTGACCGAAGTTGATTCAATTGGCTCAAAATCTTCTGGAACCTATCATACCCTTGATTTAGACCTTCAGTTTCTGAGATTTTGAATTCGGTAAATTCATCTCTCAGCATGGACCTTCGCATTTTCTTTGACTCCTCATTCCCGCTGAACCTTGCTTTTATGCCATTCCATATCTCTCTGGCATCATCCAAGTGGTAGAAGTCACCCATGTGATCTTCAGGAAGAGATTGAAGCAAAATAGTTTTTGCTTTTACCTCATTCTGAATAGCTATGATTTCCTCATGAGATTTAGGGTCAAGAAGAGTAATATTACCGTTCTTGTCTCGTCCAGTAAGCTTCCTGCTGTTCCCATTCAGAATGATCTTCTAAAGATCTTGATCGGTGTTGGTGATCCACCATTCCATCTTCATTGCCCAGTTATCATATTCACCCTTCTTTAGAAGAGGGAATTTTCCATTTGTGTTGGAGACCGTAGCCAGGATCTGCTGAGGTTGCACAATTTTAGGAGTGCTGTCTTCTCCTGTTTGAGTAGAAGATGAGGCAGACATGATAAACAAATTGTCAGAAATAAGAAAACTTGATTCTTCTTGTATAGAGACCCTTCCAGGCTCTGATACCACTTGTTGGGTCTACTAGATGTAGATCTTGCAGCCTGTCAGGACCGGTGAATGACTTCTGTAATCACAAGTCAAATCACAAAGAGACTTTATACACAATAAGAATGTAGAATATAAATATAATTAAGAAGAACAGAATAACTATAAAGACTTGATCCTTTCTAAGGATTTCTAATATTAATAATGACTAGAACTACGTTTTGTGAAGGTGTGTCTAACCATTCTGCCTAAGGTTCCTTTTATACTACAAGGAAACCTTAATACATCATTAAAGAAAACGTGTAAAACTGATATGCATATCCTTTCCTAACATATCTCATGCATATCCTAACAGAATATTAAGTAAATAATAAAGTTTGACTTCGACTAGGACCAGGAGCAGGACTTGCTCCTACTACTACTAGGACCAGGAGGTACTACATACCTCCTAGTCTACCTATTACATATAACTATTACAATGGTCCTAACAAAACCTGATGGGGAGATTGATAGATACAAAGCCATATTGGTGGCTAAAGGTTGTGGGCAGAGAGAGGGGATTGATTATGATGAAATTTTCAGCCTAATTGTTAAAATGAGTACAATTTGATGTGTTTTAAACCTTGCTGTTCAAAATACTTGGAATATTTTTCAAATGGACATCAACAATGCCTTTCTTTATGGTGACTTAAGTGAGGATGTGTACATGATGCCTCCTCCTGGTTTTTTTGATAAAAGTGAAAAAAGAGTTTGTAAACTAAAAAAGGCTCTTTATGGTCTAAAACAGGCTCCTAGACAATGGAACATAAAACTTGTTGAGTTTCTTAGTAAGGCTGGTTTCTTACAAAGTAAAATGATCACTCTCTGTTCACAAAGAACAAAGATGGAATTTTTCTTGTTTTGCTTGTTTATCTGGATGATATTATTGTTACTGGAAACAATGATAGTGAAATTGATAAGTTTAAAATGTTGCTTAGTCAAAGCTTTAAAATCAAGGACTTGGGTGAACTAAGGTACTTCCTTGGAATTGAAGTTTTAAAACTTAACAATGGTTTGTGTCTAAACCAAAGAAAGTATTGTATTGAGATTCTTCATGAGTATGGCTTACTTGGTTGCAAACCTGTGTGTACTCCCATGACTGAAAATGGCATTTTGGCTCATAAGGAAAGCTTTGATGATAAATTTCTTTCCAACATCACAAGTTATCAAAAGATTGTTGGAAAACTGATCTATTTGTGCAATACTAGGCCTGAAATTTCTTACTCTGTTCATTGTCTTAGTCAACATATGCATGCTCCTCTTCATTCTCACTTTGATGCTGCTCTTAGGGTACTTAGGTATCTAAAAGGTGCTCCTGGCGTTGGTATAACTTATTTTAAGTCAAACTCCAAAACCATAAAAGTGTTTTCTGACTCTGATTGGGCTAAGTGTAACATGACAAGAAGGTCAGTGTCTGGTTATTGTGTTTTCATATGTGGTAACGTGGTGTCCTGGAAAAGCAAAAATCAGGCCACCTTATCCAGGTCCTCTGCTGAGGCTGAATATAGGTCTACGGCATCTGCTGTGTGTGAATTTATGTGGCTCAACAAAATATTAATGGATCTTAATGCTCCTAGTTGTATTCCTGCTTGGTTATTCTGTGACAATAGCTCAGCTATTCAGATTACAGCTAACCCTGTCATGCATGAAAAAACTAAGCATTTTGATATTGATGTTCATCTGGTAAGAGAGAAAGTTGTTTCTGGTCTTATTAAGACCCTAAAGGTATCTTCTGAAAACCAAGTTGTAGATATCTTGACTAAAGGACTTGGGAGTTATCAGCACAATGAATTGTGTTCCAGGTTGTGTTTGAAAAACTTTTTTGGTTTATGCACTTGAGGAAGGGTGTTGAAAATATTGGTTGGTATTGTGGCAAGTGCATAAACTTGAGGGACTGCTTGTGGAACTTTTTTATTACTAATATAGTCGTTAGGCTTTATTTGCATTGTTTTGTATTGTGTAGGGGGCTCTTGTGTAACTATTGGTGAGACTCATTGGTTTGACAGTTGACTGAAGCATTGGCTTATAACGTTGTGAAAAGCTATCTTTGTTATCATCGCTGATTCACATCTCACCCACCACTCTCACCTTTTCACACACAACTCTCTCATCCTCACAACTCACGCAGATTTAATCATCCTTCATAAAATAACCTAAATAGATCCAAACATCAAAGATGTGGATGTTTGGATCATAAGTAGATTAGTAGTTTGTTGTTTTATTTGTTGTTCTTGATGTATGTTTGAGATAGCATCCGTTTGGGGACTATTTATTTGGTTTGTATGTTGAACAGCATCCGTTTGGGGACTGTTCTTGATCTTTGGTTAATAAAACGTTTTGGGAAAAATATTGTTTTGTTGATTTCATTTTTTAACAAGAAGAGTCACTCAAATTTCTACTACCTCCGTCTCAAAATTATTGTCTACAGAGAAAAAACACGTTTTAGAAAAACATCAATTGTTCAGCTTTCTCTCTTACTTTTGTAGAATGACAGTTTTACTATTAACCAATTAATTTTATACTTTTTTGTTGTTTGTAATAATAACCTCAAGTGAGGGTAATATGGTAATCTCAAATAAAATTCTCTCTCTAATTTTGAAAATTTTGGAAGTGGACAATAATTTTGGGACAAACCAAAATAGAATAGTGGACAATAATATTGAAACGGATGTAGTACTAAAAAGTCACTAAAGTTATTTTTATCAACTCTTACTCTTAAAAAATAAAAGAGTAAATAATATATGGGATCACTAAAAGTCTATTCTTAAGCAAAAGTGTAAAACTTTTAATAAATTTTTCTTTAGTATGCAAAAGTTGTGAGTTTCTTTTGCCTTCTTTAAAAAGTTCAACATAGACCATTAATTTAGCATACACTTAATCAACCAATCACAATCACTCATTTTTATCATGTAACAAAAAAACTCATTTTTTTAAAATTAAATATCTCATAAACCATCTATCGTTACGTAAAACAAAACATATCATCGCGGCGAGAATTAAATCATCTATCTATCGAGGGGCACATGTATATACTTTCGACGAACTTTTTTTTACGATTTTTTTTCTTAAGTCACGTCTGAGAGAATCATATATGATTCGTCACGAAACATATATGATTTTCACAAAATCATATATGATTCGTCATATATGATTTTCTGAAAATCATATATGTTTCGTGACGAATCATATATGATTCTATCATACGTGACTTAAAAAAAATCGAAAAAAAGTTCATCGAAAGTATATACATGTGCCCCTTGATAGAAAGATGCTTTAATTCTCGTTGCAATGGTGTCTTTTTTTCGATTGACGATTTATCGTTTGCGAGATATTTAATTTTTAAAAAGTGGTGGGAAGTGGGTTTGTTTAAAAATGGGTGATTATGATTGGTTGAATAGGTATATACTAATTTATGGGTTTACATAGATCTTAACTCACTTTTATATCCATTGTGTTTTAGTAAAAAAAAATTATAATAACTTAAATAGTTGTAACTTTTATTAGTCCAGTAAGCAACACTTTTATTAAATAAGGTGTTGTTTGAAATAGACTTAATTGATTTAATATGAAAAAACCTGAATTTATTAAGTCACATGAAAATTGTTTGTTAATGACTTAATTGTTAAAGATAACTTAAAATATTAGGTAATAAAACTGAACTTGTCTGCAATAAGTCATATGTTAATTAAACATGACTTAATGAAAAAAAAGTATACAAATAGGCCCTAAATGTCTTTTATTTTGTAGTGCTACAAGTTATACTTCTATAACAATATAAATTGTAGCAATCGAGTGTAAGAAAACGAGAGTTTATATGTATTTTTTCTTGGTTTTCTTTTTCCATGAATGGCTAAAATAATCTCTTATATAGGCGGTTTTTGACTTTTCATACGTCACAATGTTTCTTCAAAAGGTGTTATTATCGACGGTTTAGTGACATCTTAGCGACAAAAAAGCAGTCGCTAACCTATACAAAATGAAGCAGTCGCGATGATTTAGTCACACATACATTTTCTGACAGAATTAACCGCTACCAAGTCCAATAGGCGCGTTGTTACAATGGTGATGGTTCATTACCGAAAGGTTTTGTGATAAAAAAAAACTGTCATTAATCATAATTTCGTGATAAACATCAAAACACAAAAAAAAAACTTTTTTTCTTCATAAGACTCAACCGAAATGACTCATGTTTCTCTGGAAAATAGTTACTCAACAATATGCTACCATTCTCAAAATAGAAATAGGTTTTGAAAGATACATAAGACACACTACAAAATTTATGACATTTGCTTACTAAATTAAATGTGAAAGAGTAAGTAACAGAGGAGAGCACTAAAAGTCTATACTTATTAGTATTGAGTAAGCAAAAGTATTTTCTATTAATTTCTACTAAAAAGAGTTATCAAAAGTTAATTTATATCAACTCTTACTCTTAAAAAAAATAAGTAATAGATGGGAGCACTAAAGGTCATTACTTACTCTATTGAGTAAGCAAAAGTGTAAAACTTTTAATGACTCTTTTTTTAGTAGGGAAAAGAGTAAGCAAATGTTTTTGCTTACTTTTATATGTATTGTGTTTTAGTAAGGAAAAGTTATAGTGACTTAAATAATTTTAAATTTTATTAGTAAGCAAAACTTTTAGTAAGTAAATATCATTTATTTTGTAGTGACATAACCCTATTCAGAAATCCTCAGGAGTGTTACGCATAAGTATATATGTAAGATTACACCTTGAATTTTTACCTAGTGAAAATGCTCAAGCTTAACTAGGGTAAGAGTGGTTAAACCAAAATCATAACCATCTTCTTTTATATGTTAAACGAAGACGCTTAACGCATATCCTTCCTCACATTCATTGATCCTTATTTGTGTTGACCCTTTAACTTGACATGGGTCTTATCTTGGTTTCTCGGAATATTTTTGATCCAAGCCCTGGAGCTTATAGGAAGCGGCCTCACTTTCACATTTAGATATGTGGGCATAATTAAGATTGATCCCGTAACTAAAAAAATCCAACAAAATTTGTGTTGTAAGTCCATTAAGAATTCTATTCAACCTTTAACTTCATTACGGTTCCAAGTTCCACTAACCTTGGGATAGTAAATTTTTTTAATTTTGTGGAACATTAGTCACATTCAGATGATGTACTTTTGCTTCTTTAGTTACTTAGTGTATAACCAAGCGTCAAGACAAGGTTCTATCACGGAGGACTACTTGCAGCTAAGTTTAAGTCCCATCCATTGCAAGGTATTCTAAATCAGTTTTCTTGGTAATTCTTTTATGAAAGGGTTTGCTTAACTCTTACTAGATAGTAAGAAGCTAACAGTGTTCACTAAATGTTTATGGACATAAATTTAGTAGTCGTGTGTTAAGATCGAACTCGAGATTACGGGATTGCACGCAATACATAAAAAGTTAATTATTTAATAAATGTATTTATTATATTTATTAAATTAAATCGAGCTATACAATATAACGAACGTTATTTATTAAAAGTTCAGTATAAACATTCGTTATAGAACAAAAAGGAAAGTGGAAAAAATTTACAGAACACCCCCTTAGCGTGTCATGCATAGGCGGTCAAAACAAGAGGGTAAAGGGTATTTGTTAAACTTGGGCCTCAAGTTTAATTGCCTATATAAACACCCTTAACCCTCATAATTTTTTCATCCCTTCTCTTTTTCTCTCTTGTGCCGACCGCAACACCAAACTAACAAAGGGTTTCGGTTGTTTTTCTTGATTTTTGATTTAAGCTCATAATCTAGTCCTAGCCCCTCTCTAGTACAAGGCGTAGTAGCTCGTTTTACATGTGCTAGACTCACGGTTAGCTCGTTGTATTACGAGTGTACAAGAATGTAATATAGTCTTATTATAGACTATATCTTGATAATCATACGTAAGCCCTAATTTGGAGAATTAGGTTTTTGTTCGAGGAAATTGCTTTGCAAAAGGTACGTAAGCCCTAACTCGATTAATTATAATTGTGTTAATTAATACCTTGTTAAATCGCTTCCGCTATATGTGTTTTGATATCGTTTAGGGTTTTATAATTGTTATGAATAATAAACCTTCAGTGGCATCGAGAGTCGTTTTAACATGTTATAATTATCCAAATATCAAAAAATTAACCAATAATTGTTTTGGGTTAAAATTTCATGTGTTTTTTAGGTTTTCTTAAAATTAGGGTTTTGTTTTTTAAAAAATTTGTTTTGGCCGAATTTTAAATTAAAAAAAACTGAACCCTAAAATTTACATGATTGTATGTTTTAGATTAAAATTACATGACTAATTATTATGACATGTAGTTTTTTTTGTTACGATCCTTAGAGATTTAATTGTTAAGATTTGTGGGTGGATCCATGATGAACATGCATGTTTTTTCATGGATCATAGAAATTAGATGTGGTACATGTTTTTTGTTTCAATAAATTTATAATTAGGGAAGACTTTTTATAATCATAAAAATCCTAGATTTCAATTTATTGAATAAAATTGGTTGCATGTGGCTATTTATTTAATTGCACATATAATTATTATTATGTGTTTATGATTTAGTATTTTTTTACCTATTTGTTTTCATGCGTTTTTTTAAGTATGTTGTAAAGAAGGGTAAACTTTTTTAAGAAAAATAATATGGACTAAATCATATTAAAATTAAGATTTGTTTTGAGACCTAAATTACATAGTATTACGTTGATTGGTGATTTACAATAATAATTTAACGGCCTACTCAATTTTGACAAACTATAAAGTGGGCATAACGCGCTGCTGGTCATGTACCCGGCTAAGGAAGGAGGTTAAGCCATTGTCGCTGACCAAATTCCCGGCTGCCTATGCGTCAAAATTAGAATTACCCACGAGTATTACTTGTATTACACCTTAAGGTTGATTTACCGCAAACTCGCATCTGAAACACAATGAATAAGGTTATTGCTTTGTGCGTAGCCGAGTTCTAGCAAAAGTACGTTGTGAAGAGTTGTGGGTAAAATTCTTTAATTGGTTTTAACTAATACCTCAACATAATATATGTAGAAATTTAGTCTCATGAAAAAGTTTATTAAATGTTTTATTAAACTTATGATATGGAGATGTATGCATGCTTCTCCATACATTGATTTTGACATCAAAATTTAAGTTGAATACCATCTAATTGACGGACACTTGAAGTCACAATGTCGTCATATGAGATTTGGATGATGTTGTGATAGAAAGAAAACTTTTCATAGAATGAGATTCGTGTGATAAGTTTTACGTTCTTTAGATTAGACGACTTAATTAAGTTACTCAGTGAGATTTGGAAACTTAAGGTATTCGGAAGGGATGAAACATGTTTACAATGCAAAACGTTTTTTTGGTAATGTAAATCCTTTAAAATATCTTGAAATTGGAAATGGTTTGCCAATAAATTGTTCGACAAGTTACTATGTTGAATAAGTTCATTACTAGCAGATCAACTGATGTAATAAATTTGTGTCAATATAGGTTCTAGTTTCAAGGAAAATACTATGGTTTATATATCGGGGTAATTTTATTTTCTTGAATGTATTTATCGAAAATACTAATAATTTGAACTTATTTCTGTAAAAATGACTCAACCCGACAATAACGCTATAAGTTCTGCGTTCAAAACATTTTCTGATTGTCCTGAACTTACTGGCCCTAACTTCAATGATTGGTACAGCTTACTAAGAATTGTCTTGAGAGTAGCGGGTACTATTGATATTTTGACCACTCCCTATCCGGAGGATCTTGCTGAAGAAACTTCTAAAGCCAAAAGGCTTACACACACTGCTACTATTAAGAAGCACTCGGATGTGGCTTGCTTAATGTTAGGGAAAATGGCCCATCCACTTCAAAGAAGTATGAGCTATTTTCGCCTAAGCGTATGCTTGATAAACTCAAGGCTATGTTCGAGAAGCCTCAAGCTGTGGAGATCTACGACTTAGTAGATGCTTTGCATAGCTGCAAGAAAACTCATGAAAAGTCTATTAGTGCACATTATATAGAAATGAGGGGTTATATGGAACAGCTCATTGCACTAGGACAATCCTATGATCATAATATGGCTATTAACTTGATAAATAGGTCCCTTAACAAGGACTTAAATGATTTTGTTAGAAACTATAATATGCATTGCACGGGGAAGACAGTTAATGATTTGCATGCAATGCTCATTGACTACGAAAAGGGGTTAAAGGACAAGGCATCTACCTCTACGCCTCATGTACTAACCATACAAAAGGGTAGAGTGAGTAAGCCAAAACCAAAAGCGAATAAGCTGAAGGGAAAAGGTAAAGCTGATAAGAGCAAGCAAGTTGGGAATTATCAAAAGCCAAGGAACTATGCCAAGAAGATTGCAAGGCAAGTGGTCACTGGAAGAGGAACTGTCCTCTTCACCTCGATGAATTGCGGGAAATAAAGAAGAAGGCTGAGCAGAGCGCTGCAGCTTCAGGTACTTTATTTATGATCAAATTATTTAATTTGACATACAAATTAAATTCCTGTGTATGTGATACGGGATGCGGTATTAACATTTATAATGCGATGTAGGGATTTAAATTGGAAAGGAAACTATCCTATGGGGAACAAGTTCTGCAAGTGGGCAATGGTGCACACGCAGCGGTTGAAGCTATAGGAACATTTAATTTAGTTTTACCTTCGGGTTTAGTACTTATTTTAAATGATTGTCATTATGCACCTTCAATTGTTAGGGGTGTTATTTCCTTTTATTGTTTGTTAAATCTTGGATTTGTTCACACTACTATGGAATTTCTGTTTTTAAAGATGGTATTTTCTATTTTAATGCAATTGTTGTGAATGGTGTGCTTGAAATAGACATGCATGCTAATAAATCCAAGTATAATAATAATTATGTTTTTAGCATGAATAAGAAGAAAAAGTTAGACAATAACTCTTCTTATCTTTGGCACTGTAGATTTGCCCATATTGGGAAGACTCGCATACAAAAGCTTCAACGTAAAGGTATTTTGGAAAATATCAATGACGAATCATTTGATAAATGTGAGTCTTGTATCTCTGGGAAGATGACCAAGAAACCTTTTAATAGCAATATTGAAAGAGCTATTGATCTACTTGGTTTAATACACACTGATGTGTGTGGACCACTTAGACATGTGTCAAGGAAAGGTGCTAGCTATTTCTTAATATTTACGGATGATTATAGTCGTTATGGTTATGTTTATTTTGATAAGCATAAACATGAGGTATTTGAAACATTCAAAGTGTTTAAAGCAAAAGTAGAATTGCAACTAGGAAAGAAGATTAAAGCCCTTCGTTCTGATAGAGGTGGTGAATATTTAAGTCAAGAGTTTAAAGATTATCTTAGTGAAAATGGAATTGTTCATAATCTTACTTCTCCTTATAATCCACAACAAAATGGTGTATCCGAAAGGAGAAATCGTACACTATTAGATATGATGTGATCTATGTTTAATCTTACTTGCCATTATCCTTTTGGGACTATGCTTTAGAATCTGTTGTTCGTATTTTAAATATGGTTCCCACAAAGATGGTTGATAAGACACCATATGAACTATGGCATGGCAAAAATCCATATTTGTCTTATTTAAAGGTCTGGGGTTGCGAGGCGTATGTGAAACGTGACTCGGGTGATAAACTCCAACAACGATTTGTGAAATGTATCTTTGTAGGATACCCTAAGAAAATTATGGGTGACTACTTTTATTATTCACCTGAGAACAAAGTAATTTTTGCTAGGTATGGAGACTTCCTTGAAATTGATCTTGTAAATCAAGAATTCAGTGGGAGAAATTATGATCTTGAAGAGAGTCATATAGATACATTACCTTCTGATGAAAACACTAGCGAAATAATTCTTGTAGAACTAGTAAGTGTCGGAGATCCACTGGAAATAATTCCTCTACGTAGGTCTGAAAGGACTACACGTGCTCCAAGCAAACTATGTCTTAACATAGAGGATGATGATGATGAAGTAGCGGATCTTGGTGAACCTGCTAATTATAAATCCGCCATACTTGATCCTAAAAAGGATAAGTGGATGGTTGCAACAGATGAGGAAATGAAATCCATGAGAATTAATATAGTTTGGATTCTTGTAGATCAACCACCGAATGCTAAAGTAGTGAAACATAAGTGGATATACAAGAAGAAAATTGACATGGATGGTGAAGTACAATCCTATAAAGCTCGTTTAGTAGCTAAAGGTTTTACACAAACTTTTGGCGTAGACTACGAGGAGACATTTTATCCTGTAGCGGACTTAAGAGCTATTAGGATTCTTATAGCTATAGCATCATACTATGAATATGAGATACGGCAAATGGATGTTAAAACTGCCTTCTTGAACGGTCGCTTAGATGAGGATATCTATATGCAGCAACCAGAAGGGTATGTTGATCCTAAGTATCCAAAACGCGTGTGCAAACTTCAAAGATCTATTTATGGTCTGAAGCAAGCATCACGTCAATGGAACAAACAATTTGACGAAGAAATTAAAAGTTTGGATTTATTCAAAATCGATGAACCATGTGTATATCGCAAAGCTAGTGGGAGTGATGTAGTATTCCTAATCTTATATGTTGATGACATATTAATCATGGGAAGTAACATTCCAAGACTTAAGGAAGTTAAGGATTATCTTGGTAAATGTTTTTCTATGAAGGATTTTGGAGACGCTGCATACATTCGGGGAATCAAAATCTATCGAGATAGGAGTAGACGGTTAATTGGTCTTAGTCAAGATGCTTATATTGACAAAATATTGAAGAAATATAATATGCATAATTCCAAGAAATGTTTTCAACCTATGGAAGTTAAGCATAATCTAAGTCATGAGATGGATGCATCTACTCCTGAAGAGGAGGCTTTCATGAGAAAGTTGCCTTATGCTTCGGTTGTAGGATCCATTATGTATGTTGTTAGATGCACAAGGCCTGATGTGGCGTTTGCTCAGAACTTGGTCAGTCGTTACCAACAGAATCCAGGGAAGCTCCACTGGACTGCTGTGAAACATATTCTAAAGTATTTGATGAGTACGAAAGATATGTTTTTGGTATTTGGAGAGAAACCAGACACATAACTGAATGTTACAGGTTTCTATGATGCGTCCTGGCAATGTGATAAAGACGATATGAAGTCTCAGACGGGTTACGTGTTTGTTATCAATGGAGGAGCAGTTGACTGGAAGAGCAAGAAACAGACAACGATTGCAATGCATGCTACTCAATCTGAGTACATGGCTGCTTCAGAAGCTGCAATTGAAGCTATTTGGATTAGGAAGTTTATTGATGATCTTGGAGTGATGCGGTCAATAAAAGACCCTATTAATATGTATTGTGACAATTCTGCTGCAATCATATTCGCCAATGATTATGGAGTCATGAAGGGATCCAGACACTTCAAAAGTAGATATCACTACGTTCGAGAACAATTTGAAGCTCGTGAAATCAAATTATTAAAAGTTCGCACAGATGATAACGTAGCAGATCCTTTAACTAAGGCGTTACCTAGAGGAAAGGTTACTCAACATTCTAAAAGCATTGGGCTTCAATTAGCTAATGATTTTATGCAATAAATCTGTGATTAGTATTTGGATAAAGGATGTTAAGACATTATTATTTAATGAAATAAATATTGGATTTCGTTTATTCTTGTTATTTAATTATGTGTCCTATTTGACATGTTTTAATCCATGAATAAAATGTTATGCTAAATGTCTGTTGTCGATTAATAATATGGGAGTATTATTAAATTAAGGCAATTCAAATTTGCAATAGATCATACTTGAAAGTATATTGATCGATTTTGGATGATATTCGATGGATCGAATATTGGACTTATCCCAACTATATGACTATACTTTATGGATCTTTGTCATTAAGTATATCATAAATAGTTATCCTTATACCTGAGATACTAGAAAATTGTTATGAATCTAGTGCATCTCTGTGGAATAATCTAACGCTAAACGTAACTGGTAGCTATAAGGGTTATTTCCAGAAGTGTTGCAAAGTTCATTGGTTTTGCTTATGGTCAATATGGAATTTATTTCCTCCAATTCGTTTTGGAGTTATAATACAGCTAGGCCCCTCGTGGGATTAGTAAGATGTTTGTGTGGCCACACTCAAATGTTTTTTGGTAATCTTATTAATCTGTGAACGAGAAACAGAATGGTTAATGAAAGGAATGACTGAGATCCATATCCTTATTAACGTTGTATTAGAAATAAAAGGATAATAATAATGATGAACCATTAAAAGGTTTTATTCAGGAGACCTTACTCGAGTTGTACTAGAGGCATTGGTAGTGTAACTAGACGCTAGTCAATATGATCACATTATATAAATTTGTCCAAGTGGGAGCTGAAAGTTTATGGACATAAATTTAGTAGTCGTGTGTTAAGATCGAACTCGAGATTACGGGATTGCACACAATACGTAAAGAGTTAATTATTTAATAAATGTATTTATTATATTTATTATATTAAATCGAGCTATATAATATAACGAACATTATTTATTAAAAGTTAAGTATAAACGGTCGTTATAAAACAAAAAGGAAAGTGGAAAAAATTTACGAAACACCCCCTTAGGGTGTCACGCATAGGCGGTCAAAACAAGGGGTAAAGGGTATTTGTTAAACTTGTGCCTCAAGTTTAATTTCCTATATAAACACCCTTAACCCTCATAAATTTTTATCCCTTCTCTTTTTCTCTCTTGTGCCGATCGCAACACCAAACCAACAAAGGGTTTCGGTTGGTTTTCTTGGTTTTCGATTTAAGCTCATAATCTACTCCTAGCCCCTCTATAGGGTTGTTGGGTAGATTTTCTACAAGGCGTAATAGCTCGGTTTACATGTGCTAGACTCACGGTTAGCTCGTTGCATTACGTGTGTACAAGAATGTAATATAGTCTTATTATAGACTATATCTTGGTGATCATACGTAAACCCTAATTTGGAGAATTAGGTTTTTGTTCGAGGGAACTACTTTTCAAAAGGTACGTAAACCCTAACTCGATTAATTATAATTGTGTTAATTAATGATCTTGTTAAATCGTTTTCGCTATATGTGCTTTGATATCGTTTAGGATTTTATAATTGCTATGAATAATAAACCTTCAGCCCATCATTTATCAGCTGATTGACCTACATGTGGCTAAGTCAAATGTGCATGGACTTACCATCGTACACTTGGTTGTATGCTCTTGATAGTCTAGATTGGCTATCACAATGCACGGAGATTGGCATCATATGATTCGATCATAAGAGTGTGTCTTTAAACAAGTCTCGTAACCATTCTACTTTCTTAAAGCATGAAGCCAATGCCACAAAATATGATACAAAATATAGTTCCAATGACCCAGTTATATCGCAAAGATTGAGGTTTAAATTCATATGTGAAACAATAAACAAACAAAACTAAGAAGTCTACATTTTCAGACTATGCTATCATCAAATTCGAAACGAATGAATAAAAAAATCACGAAGTACTTACGGACGTTATCTTATGTCTTAGTAATCTCAAGCCCAAAACTATATTGATGCCCAATGCAAACAAAATCTTAAATTAATAAATCAACCACGAGAATGAACAACTATGTTATGAATACCAGGATACAAACGATCTATTTGTGTATAGAAATGACCAACAAATCCAACGAATTTTAATACCGAACAATCTAATATCACTTTTTAGTAATTCAAAGAACACAAAAACAAATATTGTTGATAGGAAGGCACCGACTCACAACCCAAGCCTGTTGGATCCTGATCCAAATCAGAAATGGTTCACTTTGGCCTAGCTAAATACTTGATCAATGACATCAGTTTCTACCCCATGTTTTGTTCCACAATTAGTTTGTTATTTTTAATAGTTCTCTTCTTTATTTGCAGTAGTCAAATTAGTTGTTTGATGATTCCTTAAGTGTAGGAAACATGGGTAAGTATTGCTTTGGCATTTATTTTCGTTCTTAATTATGAACTAGAAAATGGGAAATAAAAGATAGTTTTGATTTTCCAAAAAATAACATTAGTCTCTGCACTAAAACAGTATTTTTCTCCATTCCTATCCTAATTTTAGGCAGGAATTGAAGGTGATCTTGGAAAACTAATTCAGGTTCTCGTGGTGTGACTGTATCAAGAATTCGGATTAGAATTTCTTATCAACGAAGTTTTCTCGAGTGGTGTGTGTAGCTCGCAGAATTCCGTTGTTATTCTGAATCCAATTGACGTCGGGTATAATGATCTAGCTAAGAAGCTTATTGCTATCATTTGGTATCACAGCTATGGATTCCTGAAGTTCTGTTGACTTAAAGAAAGCTCTTGAAAGTCTTGAGGCTGAAAAAAAGGTGATGGCCGAGAAGATGAAGGATATGGAAGATCAGATCTTTGAACGCTCGGTTAACCGTTGAGGGAAGATGATTTTGACGCTGGTGGATCAGGGTTTCTTTCAGAAGGACCTGGTTAGTGGCGTTCCAATGATATAGAGGTTGACATCTCCGAGTACGATGGAGAACTCGATGCTGACGAGTTTATGAGTTTGTAGAATAGTTGAGAACAATAGAATGTGCCTTTGATTACAAAGAAACATCTGATGAACACAAAATAAAGATTGTGGCCATGAAATTGAGAAAATATGCACCAACATGGTGGGCCAATACATACAATAAGCAAGAGCGGTTAGGAAAGACAAAGGTGAAGGCATGGCCAAAGATAATAGAAACTAATGAAATAGAAATTTCTACCCTCCTATTACATTAAAGAAAGTTTTTCTCAGTTACATTATCTTAAATAAAACCAAATACCAACAAAGGAGTACTCTCGGGAATTCGGGGTATTTTCTAATGGAGTGTGATCTACCCAAGGATGACCCACATACTCTGGTATGATATTTTATGGGATTGGATGCCCGTGTAGCTAATATTATGGAGTTGTACCTGATAACTAAGACTTTCCCAGTTAAAAATTATCGTTCTAGTGGTCTAATCGAATTGAAAAAGGAGTTTAATGTGCGACTGAGTTGTTCTTTGGTGAAACAAATATTTGTCGTTGTAGTATATTAAAAGTGCAAAAACAATTAAAGTAAAAGTGCAGTAAAGTAAATCTAAAACTAATCTAAAGTAATGGTGCAAGTACTTAAAAGCGTGACTAAAATTAAAGGGCACTAAAAGTAAATAACGCAAACTTAAATCTAACTAAGGCAAACTTAAAACGCAACTAAACTAAAACATAAACTAAGGCAAAGCTAAAACAAATCTAAGGGAAATAAACATAAAGTGTGACTAAGTAAAAAGGCGGGAAGATTAAAGCTCGAAATTAAAAAGCCGAAAGTTAAAAACTGAAATTGAAGAAACCGAAAATACCCTATTCGGAATATTAGCCCCTATGCGGAATACAGTGCCTATTCGGAATAACACCCTATTCGGAATATCAAACCAATTCGGAATGTTATAGCTATTCGGAATAACAAGCCTACTCGGAATAAATACCCTATGCGGAATGTACCCCTATCCGGAATAAAGCACCCATTCGGAATACCCTGCCCTATGCGGAATATCAAACCTATTCGGAATCTTTGGTCCTATTCGGAATAATCCCTATTCGGAATATCCTATGCGGAATATTCTTCCTATGCGGAATAATAGGGTCTATTCGGAATAATCAGGCTATGCTGAATATTACCCCTATTCGGAATATAGACTTACTCGGAATGTATTGCCTATTCGGAATATATGATATTCCGGATAGACAGCCAGTGAGATCCTTTGTTCGGAATGATGCTGGGCTTGCTGTTTCCTGGGAATCACAGTAACAAATTACGAAGAACAAGGAACACAAAATATAGCACGAATTTAATCAAACTAAAGCTAAATCAACCACAAGATTAAATCAAACTAATGAATAAATATCTATTAAGCATAAACAATCAATCCAACACGACAAAACTAACAAAACTAATCAAGATAATCAAAACCCACTTTGATCAAAATAAGAACATGAACATAAACATGAAAAACAAAGATTAAAGAAAGGTAGGATGAGATCAACAATAAAGATAAAGATTAACAAGAATTAAAAGAAAAACTTACTTGAAATTAAATGGTAATTAAGGTGCAAGACAGTATTTAAATTTGACAAGTATTTAAATGACAAGGTAATTAAAAGTGGAAGAACTAATTGTCACTATTAGCCAACAAAATGAAAATGATTAAGAACTAATCTATATATAGGGGAGGATTAAGGAATGCTTAGGAAGCTTCCCCCCCCCCCCTCTTTCCTTTCTCCTTAATTGCATCATTAGGTCCTTACTTCTTAATCTCTTTGTTAATTGCACCATTAGTCCTTAAGCCTTTAAATCTTCTTTAATCTTGGACTTTAATGACTTTTGGCTCGGGATTTCTTTGAACTCGTCTTTTAATTCTTCAATAAAATAGACTTGAGTTCTTTCGCTTAAAGTAAACTTCCGTCTTTCGACTTTTTCTTCGATAAATCTTCAGAATTGGTCTTGGACTTCCGTTCTTTTTTGCACTCTTGACTTTTCGACTTCATCTTTCATCTTTTTTTTCAATAAAAGCCCGTGAATGCCGTGTTTTCTCCACTTTTCACAATTTCGTCCTAAATCACAACAAAAACACAAACCACGCATAATTCCGACATAAAAGACATAAAATACACATTTTGGCTCGGTAATTATTGTAATTAAGTGGTAAAAAGGATGGGTGTTTACACACCTATCAAATCCCCTACACTTGACCATTGCAATGTCCGCATGCAATGCATTAGTTACAAAGCATGTTTACATTTTTCATCATAATCAATCCACGATGGCCTTTATTAAAGAGATAGAAAATTACAAGCGTTCAAAGTAAAGAAATCAAAAGCATACCTTGGGTTTTGGAAATGTCATTAATAATCATCATCCTCAAGTTTTCACTTTCTCCACACCAAGCTTAAAAACGAGATCATTGTTATTATAAGTTAGCAAACTAACACGAACTCATTTGGGCCAATTATTTACTTAGACTCCCTTATTCCTAGTTGTATCTCTTACATTTTATTGTTGTCTTGAATGATCACGAGGATGCATTGTTTGACTTATTTCGATAGTTATTTAGGCCGAAAATAAAGTGAACAATTTAATCAATAGTTAGCTAAAGGACAAAATCTTTTAAAACTGCTTCTCGGGACCTCATAAAGTTCATATCTTGGCATAACTCGCTTCGCGATTTGAGACCTTTCTCGGACCGATATTTGGCAGCGACTTCATACTTCAAACCTTGAGAGACGTTCATGAAATTATGGTCTTCTCTTCATAATGGAATTCTTCACTTGAAGTTTTGAGAGATTCATACTTGGAGCACGACTTCTTCATTTTTCTTCAATCTTTATTTTGGACTTTGATATACAACGATTCGCCTCCTTTTTGGACTTGGCTTCATTTATCCTCATACCTTGTTAGGGCCTTTTCGGATAGACTTCTCCATGACTTTTAGGGAGTATTTGCTTTTCGTCGTGTGTCTCGATCCTTCATATTGATTTTTGATAAATGATTCTTCACATCACTTGGGATCTTTAGCAACAAAATATAGCCCTCATGTCTTGTTAGGACCTTTTTGGACTCGCCAATCTTCGCATCCCGCTTCAATAAGTTATGCCTTGGCTATGAACTCTAATCCATACCGAGCAACTTTTAAACGATCTTGGGCTAGAAGCTAAGTAACTTTTTAAATCGTACAACCTTATTTATTGCAGATAAATTTATTAGCAAGCGATGGGAGAATAGGCTCATAATTAACTCACATAAATTCACGAAAGAATACCGAACTTATAATTGGCTCTATCATCTCTCGTTCTCCACAGTTTAAAATCTCAAGGAATGAGACTCGTGGATGCTTAGCCTATTAAATCAAAGTTATGGGTTTTCGAGTCGCCTATAGGATCTTGCAAACTCTTAGACTTTTTCAAGTTTAGAAATCGCATTTTAAAGTTCCCTTGATAAACGACTCTCTAGGATCGATTATAGGAACTTGCGAAAAGTTCTTGTTCTTAACCCGGGAGAGTTAAGACTTTCGCGTTTTATAGCTCCCTATATAAAAGCCTAGCAAAACTTAATTCAAATATGTTAAGGATACTAGCTAGAGTAACTTAGATAAGTAAACTCGGGTTGAGTCAAAAGATTCACAACGTTTAAAAATTAAAACCACTTTATTAAAGTTTATTCTAGCAAGAAAGGAAAATAACTATACAAAGGGAAAAACTAATAGGCCAAAATAGATCAAAAATTTTGAAAAATGTCGAAAAATTGATTTTTCGGTTAAAATGAAGACAAATACAAGGAAAAGGCCACTTAACTTCGATAGGAGTCCCCCCTACACTTAATATAAACATTGTCCTCAATATTTAAGCATGTGGGAGTAAACTCCCCTACACTTAGGACATTGTGCACTTTGTTTAAATCTCGCTAAGGAAAGGACAACTAAAGAGATTCCTATTTTAATATTGAGGAAATATAAAATAGTGAATCGAAAAGAGTTTAGGATAGAACCGGGAAAATGGAACACGGAATCACGGGTTGTCAAGAATCATCAAGAGTGGATCATTGAGCGCTCGAATCCCTGATTATAAGAAGGGAGGAGAGGAAATAGCAAACCAACGGGTCTCCCCTACACTTAGGATAAAGAAAGCTAAAAGATAGATGCATGGGTTGCCTCCCAAGAAGCGCTTGATTTTTGATAACCGAGTCGTGAGCCTGACTCGACCTTGATCATCATAGGAAGAAGCATGAAATATATCCACCAGGATCAAAGACATAGTTTTCGTCCATCAAATAGCACAAGCTTAAGGCGAACAAGGCAAGCCAAAGAAGAATAGGCAAGGTTCCCTTAAGCAGCGATGGAGCACGGTGGAAGCAAGGGTGAAGTGGTGCATGCATATTTCCATAAGTTCCAAAGATATTTCCTTTTATTTCATCATAAGGATACTGAGATGGCTGCAGAAGATCAATACCGGGGTCGAACACCTTTTCCTTTAGGGGAAAATAGCACTCAGGCTCAGCAGAGTGTGAAGATGATCCGCGAAGAAGCACAACCTCGTCCTCAGAAGGGGGACAAAGAGGTGTTGACTCATACGTGCTACGGATATCGGTGTCGACCGGTTTCTTCTCCTTTGAAAGAATGTTCTTCAAATCCAAAGTAGGATCAAGACGATAATCTTCAAAGTCCAAAGGAGGTGCATCACTCTCATGAGGGAAGTAAGTGTTGAGAAACGTAGAGAAATCTTCCTCAAATGAGTAATCATCCAAAGTAGGATCGAGTGATGGTGGAGGATCTTCATCATGTGAAGAATCGCTCGAAAGAGTATCAGCCTCATCGAAATCATCATATGTGGGCAGATCGGGATACTCAGAAGTAAGGTCATCATAATCATCCGAATCTGAGCTAGAATCATCATCATAAGCATCAAAGATCGATGGAGAATCATAAATGGGAGAAGCGTCCAAATTGGAGAGAGAATCATCCACATCATCTTGAAAAAGTGGATTATCAATGCAAGAGTCGAATAGAGGATTGTTGTAGATGACAAAATCATCGAGCACATTAATCATATTCACTGATTCTCGGCCTCCAAAGGATTTACTTGTAAGCTTCCCCATTTTAAAAACTTGTGAATCATTCCCGACTCTTAAGATTAACTCACCTTCGGCCACATCAACTAAAGCTCGTCCGGTTCTCAAGAATGGCCGACCAAGTATTAAAGGAATACGAGGGTCCATTTCATAATCAACAACGACAAAATCGACCGGGAAAGTAAATGTGCCAACTTTTATGAACACGTCTTCGGCTATACCAACGGGGTAAGCGAGCGTGTGATTTGCAAGTTCAAGAGTCATCTTTGTTGGTGTAAGGTCGGGCAATGATAGTGTTTTCCAAACACTCAAAGGCATAAGATTAATACTAGCCCCGAGATCAGCAAGGGCAGTAAATTCTTCAGTTTTGTTGAAAACGCAAGGCAACACAAAACGACCGGGATCTCCAAGCTTTTCCGGAAGTTCTTTAAGAATAACTGCAGAGCAGTTTTCATTTAAGCGTGTGTTGGCAAGCTCAATCAACTTTTCCTTCTTGTTAAGCAATTCCTTGAATGCTTTGACAAATTTCGGCATGTGGACAAGTGCTTCAAGAAAGCTAATGTTGAAGTTCATTTGAGAGATCATCTTCACATAGCGTGACACTTCAGAGTCATCCTTGGTTAGCATTTTGGTCTTGCCTAAACGTGAAGGATAAGGGATATTGGGTTTGGGTGGTGAGGGTACAGGTGTAGCAGGTAAAGGTTGAGATGTTGAAGGGTCCGTCCTAGGAACATCGTCATGACGAGGCG